>OZ024700.1:15334437-16017347 GCA_964016905.1 Perithous albicinctus | reverse complement strand
GACTGCGCTATTGGCTGAGCTTCCAACAGCCGGGATAGGCTCTTTTCCAACGAGAGGATTTATCGTTACATTACCAATGGTTGTATTGTAATCGTCGCAATCGAAAAACAAACAAACAAACGAACAAACGAAAATAGCGCCCAGCAACAACAACAACAACAAATAACGACGACAATTAATTAGTGCGTCGAGTACAATGATATCTTACGACTATACTTTTGCCGTTACTAATCCGAAAGAGCAGCCACCTCTTGTGTCACCCACTGTTCGCACATCATTTCTAAATCTTGATATCTCTCTCTCTCTCTCTCTCTCGCTCACCTATCCTCTTCAACTCCCTTATGACGCAGTGTACGGCGTATCGAAAACGCAAGTGCGCATGTATGGGGCCGCCCGATTCACCGTCGATCTCTCATCGTTTCGCTATAACAGAGAGGGGGGATTCTACCCCCCGAAAAAGTCGTATCTAAATCGCACTTCCGTTCTCCCAACGAATTTTCATTTACTCTTATGCTGTGTTTACAATCAACTTTATTCGGTTGATCTTCTTTTTTTTTTCGTTACTTTTACAGCGTTTCTACAGAATCCGACTGTACACGCATTTGACCCAAAAAAGAAGTTTGAATTTATAATAATAACTCAAGATCTCGATTTTTTAATCATTTTTTTTCGTTGCTTAAAAAAAAAAAATCTATTCTCAAAGTTTACAACGGTTTTAAGATACACGCGGTAAATCGTTAATTTGAACGTGCCGGAAAAGTCCGGAAAAGTCCGAATTCATCCGGACAATGTTATGACGTCATGGGGTCGTTTTTTCTCGAAACAACGAAGTTTGCTAAAGACTAATTAACCCGAAGATGTCCTTAATAATTACCTTCTGGAGGATCGATTTCCATTGTCGATCATTCTTCGAGCTAGATATCCGCTGCTGCCATTCCCTCCACAGCCGAAACCGACGACGACGCCGCCACTACTGCGTCCTCTATCAGTACTTCTCTCGGAACTTCCGGTCTCGTTATCCTGAAGCATTATGGACACAGACACACACACACACGCCGCTGTGGAGCTTTCCCCAAATTTTCGTACCAAATCCCTTTCAAAAAGAACTTGTACATTCGGGAGATGATTGCGCATCTCTGATACAACGGTCGAGGTTAATTAACCGGAAATATAGCCGGTTAATTTACCGCCTCACAACACAGCTGTAAATCACATAAACTAAAAATGCAAAATCGACTTTTTTCGTTTACGAATATAACCCGAGTGTCTCATAAGTAAAAAAAACCCACAAATCAACTCTTTTTACACAATCATTGGGAATGTTACGAAATTTAAATGTCCATTTAATAAGCTTTCGTGTATCATTATTATTTCCCCCAAATTCATCGACAGGAATACCAACCCAATTTACTCGTAAATTAACAAGCTAACAAACCACAACTTAAAAAAAAAAAAAAGCACTAAATATATACCCGCGGTTAATTAACCGGTTATTTACCGACAGGCAAGCTATATAACACGAGAGCGACAACACACACAGCGAGCCAATACGCGCGCTCGCGCGTTGTGCAAGCGTTTTTTTTTTTTTCGTGAAAGTATTTAGTCACGTCGGTTGTTTAGTTTTCATTCACCGTACTTGTTATACTCCGCGTGTAATCGCTTCAAAACGGTTCGTGTCTCTCATTGCTGGGAAACGCGACGCGGTATAAAATCCTCAATACACATATATGCATATATATATATATATATATATATACATATACATATACATATACATATATATATATAAAAGGTTATTGTTTGTTGAGATAAGAATATACATTTTGTTCGATACTTACCAGCTGTGCTAGCTGCTGCTGCTGCTACTGCTCCACTGCTGCATGCGCCTTCTCTCTCTCTCTCTCTCTCTCTCTCTCTCTCTCTCTCTTTTCTTTGGCTCTCTCTCTCTCTCTCTCCTCACCCATCTTTGTAGTAGTTGCATACCTACGGTTGTATATTTTAATGCATTGAGAGAAAAATGCACACGCGTGTTTAGTGGCTTTTTACTACGAGTGATAAGTCGACTTGGATTCTACGTTAGTGACGATAATTCTACTAATATGCCTAAGCGTGTTAAAAAAAAATTCTACTGGTAGAAGTTACAGTGTTTTTTTTTTTTTTTTCTTTTTCCCATTATTATTATTATTTGTTTAACCCTGTTTTGGCCACGATTTTACTGACATTTCGTACGCCGTATTCCCAAATTCCTTTTTTCGATCTTTTTTTTTCATTATTATTATTATTTGTTTAACCCTGTTTTGGCCACGATTTTACTGACATTTCGTAGACTGTATTTTCAAATTCGTTTTTTCGATCTTTTTTTTTTTGGAGGTTATCGTGTGTTTGGGTTATATGAAATCCACGATTTTAGTGACATTTCGTATGCTTCATTTCCAAATTCGTTTTTTTGATCCTTTTTTTTTTTTGGAGGTTATCGGGTGTTTGGGTTATATGAAATCCACGATTTTAGTGACATCTCGTATGCTCTGTTTCCAAATTCGTTTTTTCGATGTTTTTTTTTTTTTACAGGGTTATCACGTATTTAGGTTATATGAAATGCCTAATGCGTACGCTATTTTCAAATCCAAGTTTCTGGATTTTTTTTAGAGGGTTATCAAAAATTTGGGTCGTATGAAATGCCTAATATATGTCTATTTCCAATTTCAAGTTTCTCCATTTTTTTTTTAGAGATTTATCACATATTTGGGTGATATGAAATGCCTAATATACGTCTATTTCCAAATTCATGTTTCTCAATTTTTAAATTCCAGTTTCTAGATTTTTTTTTAGAGGTTTATCACAAAATTTGGGTTGTATGGAATGGCTATTATATGACGACTGACAAAAATAACATTCATCCTGGCAAGAAAGATTATGTAATGTTCTTTTTATCTTTCTTTTTCCAGGAACAAAGTAAATTGAAAGAGAAGAAAAAAGAAAAAAAAAAAACATCTGATCTCGATTCTTGGGTCATGTCGACCACCCGTAGAGTAATGTGATGAATAGCTGTGCCAGCGCCAATACCGTTACGAAGCTACGAGGACCCAAAAGCTCGGAGCTTCGAGAGGAGTCCACGGCTTACGTAGGGACGGCAGGTGATAACGAAAAGGGAGAGAAAGCTGATAACGTTGATAAAGGAGAGGGCGATTGTTCCGCAGAGTTGGGAGTACCAAGAGGAACGCTGGTTATCTGTCAGCGAAATTCCACTAATTATTCCATTGATCACAGCTTCTCAAGATTCAAACCTAGGTGAGAGAATTTCCTTATCAATTTTCACGCTCGTATTCAGAATATCGCAATTTACAATTTATGCAATTTTACAATTTATGCAATTGAAATTTTCGATTTTGGTCAAGAAAAATGTGGTTTTTTTCTAAGCACTGCTTTTAAAGATCAATTGTTACTTTTTTTAAAAACTGTTTATTCGCTCGTCAGATCCGGCGGAGCCGCCAGAAATGAGTTTCGAATGGCTCGAGGTGGTTCCGGTGGTTCGGGTGAGAATGGCAGAGGCGGCTCGCGAAGTAGAGCCTTTAAGAAAGCGTCCGTCGACAGAGACGCAAATTCAGAGTCCGGCTACCATTCTACGCCGCGAGGCAAGTTTCAAGAATCGCTGAAGAATCAGGATAGCTGCCAGAGCAGATGTTACGACGACAAAAGAATAAATGGTGGGTTTTAAACAGCGTTCAATGTTCCCAATGTTTTTTTTTTTTTTTTTCATGCGTTTTACCGAAAAATGATCATAAACGATGTTGTGAAATCTCGAACTTTAATGAGAAAAATTAAGGAATTTCAGAGGATTCTAGAATTACAAAGCTACTTCGACGTTTGTGTCGCGAGGACGATTACGAACACTTTTTGGGACTCTGCAAGCAGATTCACGAGAGCGCCCTGGCGCCCGAAAATCAACGATCGATAAGACGCAATTTGGACGTAATATGCGAGAGCCTGCTCGACTTGTTGCGCAACGGACCTGGAACAGACGCGAAGCAACAAGTAGCCAAGTGTTTGGCACACGTTGGATACGCAGCCGATCAAGATTTTAAGAGGTATTTTTTTTTCATCGAAAACAAAAAGGCTTCGAGTGATTTTCGAGGTTTGAGTCGAACTATCCACGAAATTAGAAATGTTCCGAATGACTTAAAATTTGTGAGTTATAAAAAAAAACGCCAATTTTTTTTTACAAAACTCAAAATAACGGAAAATCAAACTGCTTTACTCCGATCATCACGAAATTCGGTATGCAGCAGCGCTTAATATCACTCTTCGTTTGTAGAAAATTTCAGTTCGTTGGAATTTTATCTGAAACCTGGAGAATCAAATTCTGTGCAGATGGAAATATTTATTACTCGTTCCAGGTACACGGAATGGATATTCAGCAAATATTCGACGGAGCGTAAGGACGAAGTTAAATGTCTCCTGATGAAAACCTTGGTCGAGACACTGAAGCTCGACGCGGAAGCGCCGAAGCTCAAAGAACACTCCGTGGTAAATATGCATGCAATTCAAAGCACCTGCAATTTTTTCGAGCAAAAAAACGGGTTTTCTCATAAATTAAAAAAAAAATAATAATAATATTTTAGGGTCTAATGGCGCGATTGCAATCGACCCTCGAGAACGTCGATCGTCCCGAGCTCTTGATAGCGACAGTCGACGCGATTCTACTGGTGATCGATTCGTACCCAGAAACATTTTCAAACCATTTTCGTGACTCCGTGGATATTCTCGTTGGTTGGCACATCGATTTCACTCAGCCAAAGGCAATAGTCGAGTACGCGAGTCGAAGTCTTCAGAGATTACGAAATTTTTGGATAGCCGATTTGCAGTTCACATTGACGCTGTTGGGGCAATTTTTGGAAGACATGGAGAGTTATGACGAGGAATTGAGCTTGCCGGGATCAGGACGGAGTTCACCGGGCGAGGATTCTTCGCCGGGTCCGCGGGAGTGCATTCTCCGTATAGCTTCGCTTATCTCGGTGTTCAACACGGTGACGAAAAGCGTGGCCGAGAGCTTAAATCCAAATGTAACACCGATCGTTCAGTGGACCTTCCTGACGGAGTGTCTTTTGAAAATGCTTCGAACAGTCGTAAAAGCGATTGAATTGAACGAAAACGCTGCTGTCGCCAATGAAACCGGTGAAATAGTAACCGCGAATAATCTCGTTGAATCGCCGAACGAAAGTACGGAGAGCCTCACGGAATGCATGAAGAGAATGAATTTATCGCAGAAAAATATAGAGACTTTGCTGAGAAGCGTGAGCGACAATGATCTCAACGAGGAGACGCTTTACAAGATAATAAGAAGCTTGAATATTGGCAAAAAGTGCGACAGAAAGAACGCGCGTTCGCTCGTTGAGGGAAAGAATTTATCGGTTCGCGACAAGGAACGTTATCTGATAAATCTCCTAAAATCGATAGATTCAAAAAGGCGCGGCGGTGGAAACAAGAGCCTCGATCTGTCGCGAGAGAAGGAAGAATTGATCGTGGTTTCGAACGAGTGCGCATATCTTCTTCTCGGTTATCTACAGAGTCGCGTCACCAAGAATCACGAGCTTCTTTACAAATTTATCGATCTACAACTCGAGAGAGTGAATATTTTTTCCGACGATACTGTCGTCTCGACATTGCACACAATATCAAAAGTCGTGCGCGAGGTCTCCGCAAATTTGCCGCTGGAACTCGTTCACAAACTGCTCGGACAACATTCGGTTCTACTGAAATTGCGCTTTGTCAATTCAATCGCCATACAAAATGCCAGTCTCGATGTCTATCACAGCTTGCTAGGACTCAAGAATATTCCGCTGCTGCAAGAAGCTTATCGGTATATACTTGCCGATTTTGAGATTGCCTATAAACTCGTCAGCAATCCCGAAGAACTCGTCGTTGACAATCCGCTTAATGAACTGACGTACAAATCTGCTGACGCGGAAACTGTCGTTGTATTTTTGCTTCGAGCTCTTTCCGATTTGGGTAAGAAAGATTTAATCTCTATTTCGTTCTTAATATAATTTTTTTTTTTTTCATTTCTCCGTAGTAATCTCTCCAAGTAATTAATTAATCGCCGAAGTTCTTAAAATTTCTTATTTAAATTCCAACGATGCAATTATCGAAATTGGAATTTTTTTTACAAGTTTTACTGCCTCAAAGTCGTATTAAAAAATTATTAGTACAGAATAATATTGCTCACAATTTTTTTTTTGTGTTTTAAAAGATTAGAATTACTTAAATTTATTGTAAAAATATTGAATTACCGTCGGGGAAAATTACGAAATTTAGTCGCGTGCTTTAATAATCGAAACGAGGGTCACAATTTTTATGCTATCGTTGTATTTTTCTTTTAAAGCAAACGCCAGCAATTCGATAATTGGCATGTGGGCCCTAAAACCGAGTATACTGGAGCTTCTCGCCGTTAAATTAAGGCCATACGATCGCACCTTGCTCGCGGCAAGTCCGCTGTTGCAGTACTGTATCCTGTACTTGTTGTACGCCCATTGCTCGAGATACAATCATTTTGTGTCGAGCTCGAGTTTGATTACGGGAGCAAATTCGTGTCGTCCAATCGACATATTCCCGGGTGCACTCGAGGTGCCGACGACTTCACCGACCAGCGGTCATCTCTCCATAATTCTCAATCTAATGGGAAAAGCGTTCGAGACGAAACTGGAGGAACGTACGTTGATATTGCTTTCGAAATGGATGCGCGAGGTTTGCGTTCAAGCGGAGAATTACATGGGAATCCTCAACAAAACTGAGGAGTGTCGATTTATCGTGACGAGCCTGTTGAATCGCGGCTCCACCACAAATCCCAAAGTCGCAACCGCCGTTTGCGAGAATCTCGAGGTATTGATCAGCGATCGAAGGGCCACGTGGCCTGAATACGTTTACACGGGTATCGTTCATCTAGCGATGTTACATCTCACCTCGTATAACGAAAATGTGAGAAAAAAATACAGCCAACTTCTCACCAATGTGCCCGTTAACATTGTCGTCTCGACACTCAACCGACAATGTCTTCGGTCTGAAACTAAGGTACGCTTAAAAAAAGCTCTTATTTCAATAAATCGAATTTTCGAATTAAAAAAAATCTATTATATACTATAATTTCGTTTGACAATTAAAAAGTGTTATTAATCTATGATTCTCCGATTGAAATAATTTAACAATGCGTTTATCCTTAAAATTTTTGCAGCGTCTCCGTACAATCGAGAGCTACTCGATCGAATCATTGATAATAGCCCAAAGGCTGCACATGCGAGGAATCAACAACGGGAGTGCGAGTCGTACAGGCGAGATGCAGGGACAGCACTTGAAATCTTACATGGCCTATCTCCTGCAAGATTACGATTTCAGTGTGTTCGATCTTTCTGAAGTATTCACGCTGTCCTGGCCAACCGTGTTAGTATATCTCTGTACATAATTCGCCGCTTTTTTTTTTTCTTTTATTAGATAATTTTTTATTAAATAACGCACACTTAATTTTTTGTTTGAAGCTCTAAAAACTTGAATTAACGTCCCGAAAAAAGACCTACAGTTTTAATAAACGCTAAACTGCTTGAATTTGCAGATCCGCGTTCGAAACGATCGGCAAGATGCACAAATTGGGCTTGACAAATCGTACGTTTCTGTACTTTTGGAGCGGCATCGAGGCGGCGCATCACTGTGTGATAAGCAAGCTTCGAACGCCACTGGGAAAGCCCCAAGAAACCTTCACCACGATCGAGGGTGCGCTGAAAACGTTGGCGCGCGAGACGCAGTCCCGTCAAACATGCGTAAAGCCCGAAGAGACAAAGAAGGAAATCGGTGATCTCGATTGCGCGTTTCACGAGCACACGCGAGTCCGTTTGTTCGTCGAATTTCTGGAGCATCTCGAGCGCGTGATACACAACGCGTCGGAGGGTTGCGCAGTCGCTCTTTTGCCTCTGCCAAAGCCCGTGAGAACATTTTTTCACACGAACAAATCGACCTGCAAGGAATGGCTGAATCGCATAAGACTCGCTCTATGCGTCGTCTCTCTACACGCCGGATTAGCGACGAGCGCGCTCAGAAACGGTCAGCGTCTCCTGGAAAATCTTTGCAACGCCGATTTAACGCAAGGCGCGGAATTCGAGCGTGCGGCGCTCTGCACCGCAGTGGCTCTGATTAAATTGGGGGAAACGGAGGCTCTTCAAGGTCTCTACGTTTACGCTAAGGAAAAAGATCGTAAATTCGATTGGTTAAAAGCCGCCATAGAAGAAGCGGCTGGTCGCTACGAAATAGCGGCTGAGCGTTATGAAAAAATAATTGAAGATCGTATATCGTCGACAAAAGAGGATACGGAGGAATACGGGAAATCGGCAAAAATCGAGACCGACGCTTTCGCGATGGATCATCTAACGAGATGCTACAGAGCAACTTGCGACTGGGATAATATTGTGTGTTGGAAAAATCGCGAGGCCGATATACTGAAAGACGAGAAAAATGCGCAGAGTCTCGTGAAATACATGTCGAAGAGCGTGACGATTCAGCAAGCCGATTGCCTGAAGAAATTTGAGATCGGCGAGCAGGTCGCGCTCGAGGAATTGTCAAATTGGGCGATTCTCGACGACAAAACCCCAGGAAATTGGAGCTCAAGTGTAACAGCCTGTTCCAACACACTTACGAACATAGCGTTGCGAATTTCCGTGGGCGAGCGAAAAGTCTCGTTTCTCCGTAATATCGAGCGTTGCAGAAGAATCGCGGCAATGACGATGGAAGAAGGTTTACGAAATCCACCGTCTGAACATCTGAGCGATTCTATACTCGTGCAATATTCAGCGCGTTGTCTGAATAATCTTCTATGCGCTAGGCCGTCAAATGTCTTTCAATTGTTGCCGGCCAGCGAGGAAATACGGAAGACATACGATCTCGATTCTCGGGCATTGAGCGAAATTCTCTGGTGGTCGGATTATTACGTGCGTACGTCGAACAGTCCTTCCCCGGAGGACGAGATAGCGAGTCTGCGACTGGACGTCGCGAAGAGCGCTCGTAAAGCTGGAAATTTTGCGCTAGCTAGTCGCGAAATTGTCAAATATTTCGAGCGCAATAAGGACGCGCTTACGGGTATAGATCTGCCGGAAATTTGCACTTTGCACGATATCAAATCGACGATTATCGAGAACGGCGTTTCGGGCGTCAAATGGAAGACAAATAATATGCGCGCGTTTCGTCAGATATCGAAACTCTTGTACGGAATGGACAAAGTCGACGACGCACTGAAAGTCTGCAGCGCTACGGCTCTGAGTATCTCCGAGTCGATAGTGAACGGCGAGAAATCGAGCGACCTGCGGGAAACAAGCACGAGACTTCTCCTGAATCTCGGAAAATGGATACAGCCGGATTTGAAGGTAACGGATAATCCACAATTGGAGGAACTTTTGCGATTCGAAGCGTTGCACAACGACGGCTTAATGGACAAGCTTTTCGGTCAAACGACCGAGCTCATACCGATCACCGACATGATTATCGGTAAATTAATACAATTGGGCGTTAATCAATGCCCGGAGCTTCCACTAGCTTGGTGGAGCTTTGCCGGTTGGTGCTACAAATGGGGACACAAAATAGTCGACGACTCGAAAGCCGGCCAATTGATCGACGCTGATAAATCAAATATTCGTAGTCTCTTGCCTCTGGATGCTCGCGAAAGCGATACAGCAACGATTCTCAATATTCTCAGCCAAAACAATAGCGTCCACGAGGACGAAGCGGTTATTGACGCGAAAAATGCGGCTAATACAGCGGAAATGATTGAAAATCAATTGCGCAACGTAGAGGCTTTAAGCCGCGCGAGCAATCAACATATCACGATGCTCGTTGATATTTGGCGACAGGCGCAAAAGCGCATTTACTCCTATTACGAACTATCCGCTAATGCTTATTTCAAATATCTACAATTGGCTAATCGTCAATCGAACGATTGCGCTACTATTACAGCGACACTTAGACTCCTCAGACTCGTCGTTAAACATCCGTTGGAATTGCAAAAAGTGCTTGAATCCGGATTATCGGCGACTCCAACAGGACCATGGAAAGAAATAATTCCACAATTATTCTCCCGACTCAGTCATCCAGAAGCTTACGTGCGAACACGCGTTTCCGATCTTTTGTGTCGAATTGCCGTTGACACACCGCATTTAATAACCTTCCCCGCTGTTGTCGGCGTTTTTACCGAGCCTCGTAACAACGACGGCCAATATTCAACGGGCAATATTTTAGGCAACGCCGAAAATTACGAGGACGACGATAACGACGAGGAAAACGTGGACGACGAGATTTACATCGATGCCGACGACGACGACGAGGACAACGAGGACGAAGAAGACGAAGATGACAACGAAGACGACGACGAAGACCCGATTGACAATGAAAATATGGATAAAAACGAATTGGAAAATAATGTAGGCGCAGCGTCCGCCGAAGCGGACGACGATGACGCCAATGCCGCTGCTGACGGCGACATGAATTCCGACTCGGTGATCATTCCCGGTACCCTCGACTCCCGTAAGCTCGGCGATGAAGAACGTAGCTGCATGGAAGCGTGCTTCAGACAGTTGAACGATTGTCTGAAAAATGGCATTGAAGATTCGGTGAAAAACGTGGAAATTCTCGTGAGAGAATTGCGTCGAATCACTCTTCTGTGGGACGAACTTTGGCTCGCGACGTTTTGTCAACATCATCGTGATATATCGAAGCGCTTCGAGCAGCTCGAATTGGAAGTCGAAAAAGTACAATTAAACGTGATGCTCAGTCAGGACGAGAAGGACAAATTGATTGCGGAGAAGCATCGAATAATATTGACACCGGTTATTTATATCCTCGAAAATCTAGTTGCTATGACCTCGGGACCAGCTGAAACACCCCACGAAAAGGCTTTTATCAAGAAATTTGGACCCTGCATCGAGGACGTTATACAGAGATTAAAAAATCCGAAAAATCCGTCAAGGCCGAGACTGGCTTTTGCGCCTCTCAAGCAGCTCGAGGCCAAATTGGCACAGAGAGTTAATAAAAGAGGCGCTTATACGCTGTCGATGACGGACATCAGTCCCGTTTTGGCGAGCATGAAAGACACCGGAATAGCGATGCCCGGCGTGTCGACGAAATCCGATCGTAAAATCGTAACCATCAGATCTGTCGACAATAACGTGCAGATATTGCCGACTAAAACGAAGCCGAAGAAGCTCGTGTTTCACGGATCCGACGGACACGTTTACACGTATCTCTTCAAGGGTCTCGAGGACTTGCATCTCGACGAGAGAATAATGCAATTTTTGAGCATATGCAACACGATGATTTCGAAGAACAACGACACGAGGAAGGTTTACCGCGCCCGGCACTATTCCGTCATACCGTTGGGCCCGCGATCCGGATTGATACAATGGGTCGACGGCGTTACGCCGCTTTTCACGCTTTACAAACGGTGGCAACAACGGGAGAGCTCTATGGCCAATAACAAAGGCGGCAATTCGAGCGTTATGGGACCATCGGATTTGTTTTACAACAAATTGGCGCCGCTGTTGAAGGAAAGGGGTATACCGATTGAGAATAGAAAGGAGTGGCCGCTTCCGGTGCTCAAGCAAGTTCTCTCGGATCTTATGACGGAAACACCGCACGATCTTCTTGCTAAGTTAGTAATGCTTTTTCTCAAGGATTCTACAGAATTTGTGGCGTAATTTTTGTTTCCACGTAGGAGGCATTTTTCGTCAAAAATTTAAAAAAAAAACGGTTTTTTTTTTTTTTAATGTAAAGCTTCGCCGCAGTGTTCTAATTTTTTCGTTTAATTTTTAGGGAAATCTGGTGCAACAGTATAAACGCGGGAAACTGGTGGCAAGCGACGAAAAATTATTCATACTCGGTTGCCGTAATGTCGATAATTGGCTATATAATTGGCTTGGGCGATCGTCATTTGGACAATGTACTTGTGGATCTCAATACGGGCGAGGTCGTTCACGTTGATTACAACGTATGCTTCGAGAAGGGAAAGATTTTACGGGTGCCCGAAAAAGTGCCATTCAGGATGACTCCGAATATCAAATACGCGCTTGGAGTCACAGGAGTCGAAGTAAGTGATTTTTTAATAGCTCGTAATTCATTTAAAAAAATTATTTATTTATTTATTTTTATGTGTTAAAAAATTTTGTCAGCCTTGAAAAATCTTTTTATTCGCACAAATTTATTTAATAATTCCAGTAATACAACGAATACGCGACTAATTGTTCTGTTATCCGATTATTGTGTATATTTCAGCTCGCTTCTCTCTTCGTTAATTCGCTCTGCTTTCGCAGATAATCCTTCAGACTCGAGTTGAATCCGTTGCGATCCGGCCCAGTGAAATGCACGAGCCTCTGAAACGCTTTACGAAACTCGCTGTTCTTCCACGCGTATATCATTGGATTCATTCCGCTATTAGCCATTGCCAATGAGAACAGTGCTTTGTACACGGTCGGCATTTCCGGTCGGTGCAAATTGAACATTCGCATTGACGCTACCACGAGAAATGGCAGCCAGCAGATCGAAAAACTGCCCAATACCAGCAAAACCAGCTGTGGAAAAAAATAATAATAATAATACTAGAAAAAACAAAAATCTAAGTTCTGAAGAATATTTCGAATCTTCAGAAAATGTTGAAATTAAAATAATTGTTTATTTTATTGAATTTGGCAGAAATCGAAAAAGCGGCTCAGAATTTATGGATCTTGGAATTTTTTTTTTTTTTTTTTGGAAAGTTCTACTTTGCAGCCCTGTTTGCGTATGAAAAAAAAAAGTGTCTACCATAAAAATCGCATTCACGAGGTTTTTGAAATTTTAAAAGTACAAAAATCAAACGAAAAATGACCTTCAAGCTCTTGCAATCATCGAGTCCAGCGTTGTCGTATCCGGTGTCCTTGAGTCGTCGTGCATGAGTCGTGGCGGCTTTCCATATTTGCCAATATATTAGAAACATGCTCAGCCAAATGAAGCACAATAAAGGACAGAGAATGGCTACGGCGTAATATCTAAAAATTGAAAAAAAAAAGAAGAAAGAAAAAAAAAGCGTTAAACGTTAATAATACGCCTGGTTGCTATACCCACGGCGATAGGATTTTGCGATAAGGAGGCATTAATATCGATCAGAGACGCATCAATGAAAATTACCTCGGCAAAACGGACTCCAATTCGCAGGACAAAGTGACGCGAAAGCAATTCCAATAAATCGGCACTGTAGCGATTGCAATAGCGTGCGACCATCCAACGATGATTGTTATCAAAGCTCTCGTTCTCGTGATGTACCTCGGATATTTGAGCGGATGTACAACGGCTATGTATCTGTCAACGGCAATAGCTATTATATTGTATATACTCGACGAGCACGCGATGCTGATCATGACGAAACGCAATATACAAGTTGCCTCATATTCGCCCAAGCTCTTCTCGAGATAAAAAGCCAGATGATAGGGCAACGCGAGACCGACCATCAGATCGGAAATGGCCAAATTGAGGATAAACAAATTGGACGTGACACGCCGAAGACGACTGCTCAGTCTCACTGCGAGAATCGTTAAAATATTACCAACGACAATCAGCACGAAGAGCAAACCGTCGAGAATCATCCAGTAGATGTAATGTTTTGATAGCGAACGAACTACTTCACTCGTGCCTAATTGTTGCTCGACAACGCCCGATTTTAGTGGTACATCCATTTGTCGAAATTGCTCTTTTAATGGCCAATTTTTCGGATTTTTTTGTACGCGTAGACAAACACTTTTGTCATCATCGTGCACGAAAGATAATTGGAGTTTAGACGGTTTTTGAATTTATAAGAAAAAATGTGAGAGAAAAAGCGATTCGACGCGCACTTTAATAATGATGAATAAGCGAGCTGTCTTCTGTGACGACAGAAATACCAATAACTTTACTATCCGAATTCGCGGCATCTCCTGCAGTTTGTTATCATCGTCTATAGTCCACCTGTTACGATACCCACGGGCAACCGCCTTTCAAATCCAATTTGCTCATCGATACCGCAGAGGCGATACGCCGGACGAGCACAGATAAAATGTAGCCACAATAATGCTTTGGAAATTTTTGTTCTCTGTTTCGATTTATTCGCATTATTATTTATTTATTAATGTATTTTTGAACATTTTTTTATTCGAATTTTCTATGAAAATTCTTGTCAAAAATAATCGCTTAGAATAATTATTTTTTCTTCTGGCAAAAAATTGTATTTTTTTCGGTAATTTGATGAAACAAAAATGAAAATATTTTGGTAAAGCTATGATTATACATTTTTTCTGTAATAATAATTAGAAATAAGGCCGACGTTTAAAGAGCAGTTTGGACAAATTTTCTTTTTTTTTTTTTGAGCTTCGTAATTGCCGCAGGATTTAAATTTTATTTTTAAATTTATGACCGTCGTACTTTTATAAATCGATCAATCACAAAATATATTTCTGCTATAAAAGCGAAGAATAATCACTTGGCTACCGATACTGATGATCCTCCAGCCGATAACAACTAATCGTCACACATTTTACAGGGTATATTCAGATCGGCGTGCGAACACACGCTCACCGTGATGCGCCGTGGCAGGGAGACACTTTTGACGCTTCTCGAGGCTTTCGTCTACGATCCGCTGGTCGATTGGAGGGCTGGAAGCGAAAATGGAATTGCCAGCTACGGTGGTTGTCAAGCCAGAGCCAGATGCGCTGGAATTGGTCGAAAGCAGCTTGAGAGAGAGCTAACAAGAGCGATGTTCGCTGTGAGAGCCGCGGAGATTCGGCCTGAGTGGCTTTTCAACAGGTTCGTCTGATATTTAATAATCTTAGCTTACAGCATTTTTAAAAAAACAAAAGAAAAAAATTAAAATAGGCATTCCATATGAATTTCGCCAGCAAAAAAAAAATTCTAAAAATCAATAGATGCTCCAAATTTTGAAATAAAAAAAAGATAATAATTTTGCCGTAATATGCCGCTTATTGTAGGGATCGTTTGGGAGCGATACTGCCTCTGTTGTCCCAAGAATTGACCGAGTGGCTCGAAGCCAACGACGCGTCCCGACAGTGTCAAGATTTGCTCCAAGATCGGCATCAACAGTTGCGTCTGGTAAAGGAAGCTCAAGCTATCGGTCCGTCTCACACTCTCTATTCCGTGAGAAGCAGATACGCGACTTTTAAGAGAGCAAGGGACATCCACGAGAAGGCGAAATCGTGCCTGAAGGAAAAAATGGAAGAATGCGAGAAGCAAATAGCTATGCACAGCGTGAGTAGCAAAGAAATTCTTTGGATAATTGAATACGCGGTACAGATTACTTTTCATATTCAATTTTCTCATTAATTCTACAAAATAATTATACATTTTTTTTTTTTAATATTAAAGCTTGCAATTTTTATTCCATCGTAAATTAATTTTTTTTTTAATAAACGAAATAATTACACGAAAAAGTATTTTCTTCAAAATTGTTGCTGCATGTTAAATAAAAAAACCATGTAAAGGCGAAATCCGTTGACGAATAAATGATATATCCACTAGATGGCTTTGGGTGCAGTACGTGGTGGCCAATTGAGCAGATGGATATCAGAAGTGAGCGCGCCATCGACAACCCGTGACGAGCATTTGGTGTTCGACCTGGTAAAAGAATTTCTTCAGAATGCAGGTCAAAATCAGATGATAGTGCTTTGCGAGCAATCGGAAAACGAGTTGATACAGTTAGCGACGCAGCAATCGATTCTGATACGTAACTGTCTCGACTTGCTCAGCCAATATTCGGCGATATGCAGTTTGTATCCGCTGAGCGTTATGACGCAGCATCGCTCGGTTTTGTATCATTCATGGGCGAGCAATTTGCTGAACACCGGAACAGTCGAGGCCTGTCGGGAGGTGATGTTTCGTTTTGAATCGAATTTCGAGCAAATAATGCCGAACGATCCGCGTGCCCAGCAAGCCGTGGCATTCGCTTATCAGCTCCAAGCGATAATGAACGATAGTAACGAAAAATTTAAGAAGCATTACGAGCGGATGGTGACCGAAGGTCTGCCCGATTCGCTCAGTAGAATCGAAAAATCTTACGCTGACTCGCGTCTCGAAATAGGCAGCTTTTTGCGACGCGAGAAAGGCGCCGAACGCGCATTGGAATGCGTGAACGTGACAGCGTTATGTGCTCTTAACAAGCGATACTTGATGATGGAGGGTGCGGCAAAATGCGCCGGTGATTGCCTCGTCGATTTGACATCGCGCGAGGGTGATTGGTTTCTCGATGAGATGCGTTTGATATCGTCGCTTGTGGTGGAGCTCGCGAGTCTACTGCCGGAGAGTTCGGATAAAGCAGGCTGTAGAATCAACGATTCATCGATAAATCTCGCGTTAAAATGTCTGAGAAGCGCCGACGGTATTTACAAAGGTTTGCAGGAACTCAACTACAATTATCAGATGATAATACTGCCGGAAGCGCTGAAAACAATCGTCACCGAAGAGCCAAGTGTCTTATCGATGGTCAACGAATTGGACGAAATAATAGTCTCCACGGGTTTGCCATTGTGCGACATTTTAGCTCAGCTCGAGATGCATCTACGGTTCACCCTCATGGAAATGGAAAGTCCACACGCGATTGTTCAGACTATCGTCGAGGGCATCAGACTGAGATTCGAGGCGTTGCTGTCGCGACCAGCTGAGAGTCTCGAAATCAATTCTATTCAGGACGAAACACTGACGCCTGGACAAATGTTGCTCATGGGATTCAACGGACTTTTCGAAAAACTGCAGATGGAAGGAAATGCCCTTGTCGTCATGCTATCCAGTCTCGATATTCTTCCGAGCTGGAATAAAATTGATCAGATAAGAGACGCGAAGGAAATGGCCGCTACTGTGCTCAACGAATCGGCGCGACGGGTTCTCGACGATATGTTTCTCATCAAGAGACTCCAAACCATCAGAGAATCATTCGCCATGTGTCGAGATATCGCGAGCGCTTACAAAGGCAATTTGGCGAATGTCTACGACGACGAGAGGCTCAATAAACCGGTTAGAACCTTCACCGCCGATTATGTATCGCGACAATTGCTCGGCGTCACCTCGCAGACTCTCGCTATCGCTCTTTGCTTTTTACTTCAACGAATGGGACTCAACGTCACGACCGAAATCGAACAGAGGGATATCGGCGCGGAGAGCAAAGTCTCCATCGAGGAATTGTGCCGCAAAATGGTCGACACATGCCTCAAAGGAGGACTCTTTACCGGCTCGGTTTTGGGACAAGCCAGCTCGTTAACCAGCACTCTCGAAGCCGCCTGGCGAAGAAAACAGAGCGCAAGACTCACGCAACAATGCGTCGAAGTCGCTCGCGCGACACTCCAGAGATTGCAGCTTCAACTTACGGCGCATAATTGGCTGCACGAGGACTGTCTGCTCGTTAGATCCAATCTCAATCCTATTGGACCTTTGAGTAAGTTTTTTTCTTCCTTTTTTCTTTTTTTTTTTTGGTTTAAATGTATTTGATAATGCAGATATATTTTTGAATTTTTTTTTCTTTTCTTTACAGATCGCTCGACGACGATGCTCGAGCTGCGTAAAACAGCGGCCACTCTATCGGGTCTTCAGTCGCGTGTCTTTGAGGCACGTGAGAAACAGCAAAATCTCGTGGCTTCGGTGGATCAACGATTGAAATGGGCAGCCGGAGCGAATCCAGCGTTGGGCGAGGTGATGGCCGCGTTCGACAACGCGGTTTTAACGTCCTGCGAGAAACTAACGCGTCAACAGAATTTAGCGAGTATCGTGGTGAACACGTGTAACGCGATACTCCATTACGAGGCGTTGCGCACAAGAACGTCGGAGAGCGTGAGCAACGACGCGAATTTTCTCAAATTAACGAAACAATGGGAGGAAAGTTGTATTTTACGCGGAAACCTGACAACGAGCGTTACCATTATCGAATCCAGTCTCGTGGAATTACTGCAGATGGATAATAACATCGACGCGAATTGGCTTCGACGCGGCGAGAAAATAATATCAGACGCCATTGTCGAGACGCAAAAACTTCTGTTGGACAAACAGAGCGCTCGTGTCGCCGCCGAAGAGACTCTTAGAGAAAGAGTCAGCGAATTGCAATGCATCATCATGGAACATCATTGGCTCATGACCGACGTACGGGTTTTGCTCAGAACAATGCTGAAGAAAGAGAGCATCGCCGGTCTTCATGAATTCTTGACCGAGTATCGCTCGTTCACCGATGGAATATCCGCGATAGTCAAGGAACTCGAATCCGAGAGTCTCGAACCACGACGCGTCTTACAAGTCAAGGAACAATTGGAAACTGTGACCAATAGCGTTGCAACCCTTTACGATCGTCTACTCGAATTTGCGAATGAACCTGCCCCGTCGAAAGTCAAAAAAGTGAAGAAAATTTGTGGCACGAAGATTAATAGGAATAAGAAACTCGTTAGACAAGACGCTAATGCGCGTCTTAAATCCCGGAAGGGAATTTCACAGGTCAAAGATCCAACCACTGGTAAAGGTGAGATATTTATGTGTCGGAATTTCGAAGGGTTTTCTTGTAAATTTATCGATTGTGAAAAAATCTATTTGCTTTTTCTCATTCGTGATTTTTTTTGGTTTTTGTTTTCGAGATTTTCATATCAGAGGCAAAACGTCCTGAAATTTATTCACGATGTTGGTCTGGTTGATGAAAAAACATATAAAAAATCGGAAAAAAATCCTACGTTTTTTCTGCAACTAGACCAACATCCTGAAGAAATTCATCATTTTTGAAGCTTATGATTAACTTTTTTTATAAATTGTGAAAAAAAATGACGACCCTACAATTAAACTTTAGTTCCTCCATCATTTTAAGCTCGTATTTATCCTGCATCGTTTGCAAACTGATTGCAAAAAAAAAAATTTTTTTTTTAGCGGTGCAAGAGAGAAACGTCTACGCGCTGAACGTGTGGCGTCGTGTACGCGGCAAGCTCAAGGGTTACGATCCAAATCCCTTGCGCAAGTACACGCCAGCCGAGCAAGTGGAGTACGTGATACGTGAGGCGCAGAATTTCGACAATCTGGCGCTCCTCTACGAGGGCTGGACACCGTGGGTCTGAACGTAACGGAAGCCGACGCTAACGCGTCGTTGGTTCGACTTCTCGTCTCACTGTAAAGTGTGCGCGCGGTACTAAACACACTTCGGTACCATTACAAAAAAAAAAAAAAAGCAACAACAACAACAACAGCAACAACAACAAAAACGTGCGTAGCCCACGTCGTAGTGGCAAAGCAAACAAAGCATGCACCGGGAGAGTGTGTGTGTGTGGCACCCCCAGGTGTGAAATGCCTATGCGAGATCCTGAACGCACCTTGGATCGAGCCCAAGCCAATATAAAAAAAAAAGAAGAAAAAAAAAACAACACAAAAATAATAACAATACGACGAAAAAATTTCACGGGCCGAGACGACAGGCTCTTTTCACATTTACGTGAGGAAACAACAACAAAATAAAAACAAAGAAAAATAACTCGCGGGCGCGAGTGCTACTTGCTAAAACACGCCTTTTCGCCTTTTCGATTCTATGATTATCTCAAATTTTGTTTTTTTTTTTTTTTTTTTTTTTTCGAATAACGGAACAGAGATGACATTAATTCTGAGCCCTCTGAGTTTTTAATATCGAAATAAAGGCTGAAGGAACGGCGGGAAAAAAGGAAATACAATTTTTTTTGTATTTTTTTTTTGTTTTTTTTTTTTTTTTTTTGGGATAAACATAGAATCTGCCAGGTGTTTAGTGCTTTAGTAAGCTAATTGTGGGAAGTGAGAGAGCGGCGTGAACGCTCTCCTGATTAACGCCAGCCGATCGAATTACCATTCCGCTGTCGGCATTCGCGATGAAGATGGGTATTCGTCAAAAGAAAAAAAAGAAGAAAAAGACTAAAAAAAAACGGGGAAAAAGAGGAAATTAGTTGATGACGATCCGCGATTATTAACGCGAATAACGATCGCGATTCTATTTTTAAAAGCTCTGAAAATCATTTTAAAAAAAATCGATAGATTTTTGCGTCACGATTGCTCGCTCGAACAACCGGATTATGCTCGAATTTTGTCTCTTTCGAAAGTACGCGACTAAAGTTAATTATTCACCTTCGGTTTCTTTCCTTTTTTCTTTTTTTTTTTTTTTTTTGTAACGTGTAAATCGGACTTAAGAAATTCCATCTGTATTTTTTTTTTTCCTTTTTTGCTTTTGCCTTTTTATTCACCGATGACCCTCGCGGCTTCGCACGATAGTAGAGAGAATATATTTCACCGGGGTAGGTAATTTACGATATATCGGAAAAAAAAAGAAAAAAGAAAAAAAAAAATTCCGTGCATTATCGATCTTTTTGTCCATTGCACTTTGTCTATTAAATCGGTCACTCGTTCGATTAGGAAAATGGATTTACGCAAAATTGGCCTCAAAAAAAAAAATAAATAAATAAGTTGAATTGCCGAAAAATGTTAGTCTAAATTTTTTAATAAAAGTATCTAAAAAAAAATGTAACAATTTTTTTCTTCACAACAAAGAAAGCCAATCAAATAATTCTTTTTTGCAGTCTGTATATTTTTTTTTTTTTTTTTGTTAACTTTCCAGACGATCCATTTTCCTAATAATGAATCTCGAAATCTAGATAATATCGTCGAAATTCGGTAACTATAAATCGTGGAAAAAATTGCACATTTCGATAAGAATCCCGAGACTTTATTACGCAGTTCGAATAACAGGCAAACGAATTATAATACCAATAGGCAAAATGTAAGCATATAATGCATTACGTATTTTGCGTTCATTATACGAGAGAGTTGTATTGAAGCGACGAAGCGAATCCTCGCAAGAAAAAAAAAAAAAGAAAAAAAAAAAAAAACTTCGTCCATAGCGATAAAAAGCCCTAAAACTCTCATCGGATTTTAGCTACGATGGAACAGACGTTGAAAAAAGGAAAAAAAAAAAAAAAAAAAAATTCTCCACATCGCGTACTCGTTTATTTCCATTTCCTAATTTCACGATTACTAATAGTTGTAGTTCTGTCAAAAAAAAAAAAAAAAAAAAGAAGAATCAGGTACAATTAAAGACAAAAAGAAACTACTAAATTTCAACTGTGACTTTAAGTATTTTTTATTATTTTCCAGACCATTAAAACGTCCCCTCTTCCGTCAATTTCTATAAACGTCCCAAAGCGAATTTCACTGCGAGAAGCCTTGGCAAAAAGCGGACTCTCGCTGAAAAAAATCACGCCGGGTAATTATATATTATATATATATATATATATTACAAGAATTGCTATTTACATTTAATAAATGTTCTGCGAAACGATTACGATAATTACGAAACGAAGTATCTACGTTCGATATAGCGGCGAACACGGCAAACAACTTTTTTTGTCTGTTTTTTTTTTTTGCACTTTGTACAATCGTAATTTTTGCCTAAAAATTGTTTTTTTTTTCTTTTATTTAAATATAAACGTCGCGATTTAATTCGCGTTTTATTATTATTATTATTATTATTATTATTATTATTATTATTATTATTATAGTGTCTTGAAATTATTTACAAAAATTATTCTCGTCGCACTGCGGAGAATTTTCAGTCGGTTTCACGCGGATGATGAAAATTCGGAATTTTTTAGTTCAATTTTTAATTTGCAATTTTAATAATGCGCATCGCGCTTGAGTAACTGATCGATTTGACTCTTGTACATTTCCTTAACGTCCTCGAGATCCAATCGAAGCTCCTCGGTCTCCTCGACTTTTTCACCGTACATCTGCAGCAATGCGTCGTAACGCGTTTGCACCTCGTTTAAACTCTCGTTGAGCGTCTCGTATTCCGTTACTTTGCCGCTCAATTCCTCGATCTTTAGTGTCAGCGATGATAACTCGATGTTTAGGGCATCACGCTCGTTATTTCGCCGAGAGATCTCCCACTGCAGCTGCTGAATTTCACCTGTGTTTTACAGAGTTAGTGAAAATATTTCGAGCAGACAATAAATGTGGTTTTTAGAGAGTGATTGCGACTACTAAAAAAAAAAAAAAAAAAAATTGTGTGAAAAAATGCAAAATGTCCTGAAAAAGTTTTACGATCCTTCTGGAAATGTCGAAAAAAAAAAAAAATGCAAATCGAGATATACGAACCGTCTCGTTGCTTCACTTGTGCCTGTAAATTTTCGATCATCGATGTGCTCGTTCCAGTGGCTCTTAGGCTGTCGTATACGCTTGGAAAACGGCCGGAACCACTCTCAAAGAGTGACTCGTTGAACTGTCGATAGCAAAAGTTCATATTACGAAATTAAAAGATTGTTAGAAATAAATAAGAGCCACTCAAGATCGATCGATCGATCGTAGAAATAATCTTTACCGCAGGCCATACGCTACTCGTACTGCCGATCGAGTCTCTTCCAATGCTCAACGTCGGACTCAAACGTGATTCTTCGTCGATGCTATGATGCTGCTCCAAAATAGCATTATTCTTACGTTTCTCGGCATCTGTCGCCGCTCGTTCTATCGACAGTTTATCCGTTAGCGATTGTATTTCACGTTTCAGCTCCTTCACCTGCTCGGCGTTTGCCAGCTCGAGGCTTTCCAACATCTTTGCTTGCCTAGAATTATTCAAAATATTGGCGAAAGAAATTCATTTTTTTTTGTATGGTTGAATTTAATTTTCAAATTTTTAACTGTTTTATTATTATTATTAATATTGGATTTTTTTGTTTTACTTTTTCGAATTTAATTTTAATTTTTAATTGCAAAAAGTCGTGATTTTGCATAATTTAAAAAAATTGATAAATGCGAAATTAAGATACTAACCGAGAATTCGATTCCTCGAGTTTTTCATACTCGAATCGCAATTTCTCCAATTGCTCGAAAACTTGAGTTCTCTCGATTTCCTTACGTTTGATTTGCGACTCGAGTGTCGATACTCTGTTCCTCAGGCTCAAATTTTCCTCAACCAGCGAGCGATCGGTCGCGACTAGACTCTCCAATTTTGCCTGCAATTCGTCGATGCTTTCCGACATTAATTTTTCCTGTTTAGCAAAATTATTCGTTTTCACGACGAAACTAGCTTGAAGCTGTTCCAACTGTCTTAGAAGCGGTTTTGTGGCGAGTGTCACGGATTCCGAGAGCTCCTCGCTTCTCGCCTCAGCGGCTTCGAAACGCTTTACCAATTCGTTGTTGCTTCGCTTCAGATTCTCCACACTCCTAAAAAAAAAAAAAAAAAAGAGTAAGAGGTTGAGGTTTTATCGCTGTTGACTTCTGAAACGTTTGCTCATTTTTTTTTTTTTTTTTTATTTCTCTTACACACCTCACATGAGCCTCTTCCGATTTTCTCAACTTCAGCTTAAGATCTTCAACCTGAGCCGCCAATTGACACGATTCTCCGGCGTTTTCAAGCGCTTGCTTAAGTTCCTCTTCCGCGGCAGCCAGTTTCAATTTCGATTCAGTCAAATCGCTGCAAAAATAATGCGCATTATTTGTAAATACACAAAATTTTGGAGAAAAAAAAAAGTAAAAAAAAAAAAAAAAGTACGAGTCAGAATTCTAACGTTTTAGCGGCATCGAAGCTTGTTTTGTATGCATCCATTTTGTGCAAAGCGTTGTCGAGCTTCTCCTGTAAACTGAGAATCTCCGCTTCCTGCTTTTTGTTTCGAGCTGTTAAAGTGTGAACAGCTTCGATCTGACTGCGTTCGACTTCCTCTTTGGCGTATAAAGAGCGTTTGAGCCTCTCGAGCTCGGAGCTTTGTTCTTCCAGTTGCTCCCTGAAGGTGAAAAACAATTGGGATAGAAAAAAGGAAAGGCGCAAAAAGTAGTAGAAAAACTAGTCGAAAGAATCTAACGAACTTTTGACTCTTGAGCAACGTCTCGTTGTCCTTTTCTTTGGCTCGCAATTTTTTAATAATATTGCTGTGTTGTAACTGCTGTTTACTTAGTTTCTCGCCCTCGACCCTCAGTTCCCGGATGATCTCATCTTTCTCCGCGGTTATCGTCATTGTCTCGCGCGACGATAGCCTCGTCGCCGCTTCGTGCTTCAATTGCTCGAGCTGCTCTCGCAAACTGTCGCGCTCGCCGATCGCCTGCTGAAATTTTTTCTCCAATGCCGACAATCTTTGCGTGTAATCTTCGGTTATTCGACTCATTTCCTGACTCTGACCGGCTCGCGTTTCGATGCTTTCCAGTTGTCTAAAAATTGCGAGATTCGTCGAATGTTAAACAGCGAAAATGATGGTTTGTTGAATTTTTGTTATGGAGGATAAGTTGCATATTAGGCTGGCTAATTTTGAACAATATTTTTTTTCTGATCTATCTTTGAAAAAAAAAAATAAAATGAGTCGAAAAAATAAATCCAAATTTCAATAAAAAAAGAGTAGAATGATATAAATACTCACTTTTTCATGTTAATATTCTGCTCGTGAAGTTCCATGTTAATGCGGCTAACATCGATGAGCTTAGATTCGCGAACTTCGAGTATCTCCGTCATTTCTTGTATGCGTTTCAAGAGCTTTTCAATCTCGAAGTTTACCTCGTCGGAACCAACGCTGATCTCGCTGAGTTCGCGTGAGTGTCCTCGACTCTTGAGGGTTCTCGTGAGCAAATCGCTGCCTTTGCTGGACTGCAGATTCGCGGGACTCTGTCGAGACTGCGTGGAGCTCGAGTCTCCGTTAGGGCTTTTGTGAAAAAATAATCGTTTCAGGATTTGCAATTGGTGCGATAAAAAAATTGTCGAACGCATAAATCAATCGAGAATTTGTATTAAAAAGATGTTTTTTTTTTCTTTTTTTTTTTGCTTCTCTTCAACTCGGTGTTCATCCTACCTGTACCTGGATATTATTTCAATGTCGCTTGAAGTCGTTGTCTCGAGTTCGTCGCCGCTTGTGTGACCGCTTGTTTGATCCGAGCCGATTTTTACCAAATCTGAACGACTATGAGAGAATTTAAAAAAAAGATAAGACATTAAATTTTATTAAAATCTTGCAAATAGTTTTCACATTTTTTTTATACCATATTTTTAATAATATTAAAAATCAAAAAATGAGAATTGAAAAAAAAATCATCAAATTTGAAAAATTGTCGATATTTATCGAAAAAAAAATTGATTTCTCAAATAGAATATAATATCAGAAAAATGAGTACAAAGACCGACCTCTCCGAAGAAATCGGTGAATTTTCTCTGGCCGGTACTTCGATCCTCTGTCGATCATTTCGATCGATCTGAATCTCTCCTTTCTCGACCATAGCATCAGCGAGCATATTTTTAACGTAAGAGCTTGCAGTCAAAGGTGTATCGTTTACTTTGGCCTCGTTTGTCTTGACAACGGTGGCATTATCCTCGGAGCTACTCTCGATGAGCGTTCCCTCGCAGCTCGAATCGGTGAGCATTAAATACTGTTCGGGACAATCGGTAATATCGTTTAGTGGCTGATTGGCTCGTCCCTGATCGATTATCGGGGTTTCCTCGTCAGCGGCAGGCTCGATAGTCGAATCTTTAATTTGATCCGACGCCTCGCTGTCGTTTATTCGACTCATCATTCTCTCAACCACAAATTCGCCTTTTCCAATCGGCTGTCGCGTTATCGGCTCAAGTGGCAAATGCAAATTGTGCTTTTCCTTCAATGAATCGAGACTCGAATTTAAATTGCCCGCAATAGTTCCAGAGGCTATTTGCTTTCCGCTGTCTGGACAAGAAACGTGCATTCTCTTCTCGGCAAATTCGTGCCTCACCTGTACAGAGATTTTCAATTCAATCAAATTTTATAGCTTCCAACGTTGATGAAGATTATTTTATTATTCCGAAAAATCAAAAAATCAATAATTAAAAAATTTTATTTACCAAAACCCGAATTCCTAATGTCGAAAAAAAAAAAATGATATTCGCTCGACGAAATTTTCTACTCACTTTACTCGACTGTTCCGTCTGTTGTTTAACGTTCGTTTCTCTAATCGTCATAATCGTGCTTTCCGAAGCCGACGTATATGAATCCTCAGCCTGGCTGGGCTCGTCAAGCTCATCCGAGTCGGGTATAACTTCAACGCTCTCGGGCGAGGTGTCGACATCGCTGACGCTCGTGTTTCTCAAGAATACATTAGGAAATTCTAATTTCGCCTCCAGTTCGATTTTCGGTGTTTTCGCATGTTCGTCGATCGGCGATTCGTAAGGCGAAACATCGGACGAAGATTCCGCGGATTTTTCGCAATTATTAAATTCTCGCTGATCGTTCGTCGATACGAAAGGACCTTCGCTGCTGTTTTTCGAATCACCGAGAATCTCGAGGGAACTGGGCGAGGTGACCAAACTATCGGGAAGTATCTCAACGGATTCGGAATTTCTTTTGGTGCCGAGAGGCGTTACGCTCGACACGATGCTCGCCGAATTAACATCGGAATCCGGTGTATTCGTGCAATCGGTATTGCTCCCCGATTGAGATCCGAGAATCTCAACGCTGTCCGAACTTTTTTTATCGCTCTCCGAGCAAATTGACGCTACGGACGTTCTATCAGGATTCGAAATTCGCGAGCCTTGCGACTCTCTCTTAAAATCCCTTTTGCCCCTTATCGCGAAAGCCTCGATTCTACAATCTCGATCACTCGCAGTCTCAGCCAAAATCTTTTCCTCGCTACCTTCCAAAACGCCCGCGCTGTATCGCCGCTTTTTCTCGCATTCCAAATCCAAAATATCGCTCTCTTTGAGCAACGAACTCGCGCTCGCGCCCAATTTTACTCTCGCGCCGTTCTCGCTGATATTCAACGACTCTTCGCAGTCTCCTAAGCCAGGAGTTTCGCAAACGAACGCGCCGCTTTGAAGCGCAACTTCTTGCAGCGAAGTCGAAGGCTGAAGGCGCGCAGCTTCGGGTATTCGAGGCAGGACGCTGCGTTCCTCGAGCGATTCGGAACGCTCGACTAAGCGTGAATTCGGCGAATCGCTTTTTGGATTCTCAAAGAACGATCCGGTGAAACTGCCCCATATCCCAGTTTCCTGCTCTTTCGTCGACAAAGACGCGGACGACTGTTTCGCAGCTTCCTCCTCGTCGGACACACTTTTGATGCCCCACGTTGTGAAGAAATTGGCTTCGTCCTCTTTAACAGCCACGCTCGATTTACTCTCGTCCTCTTTGATGTCCAGCGCTTTGTCGATTGTCTTCTGCGCTTCCTTGAGCGCAGATTTCGCCAAATTGGCGATACCCGACGTGTCGAACCAGCTCATTTTCAATGTCACATTGTTTTTTCCGTCGGTGCCTGTAAGAAAAAAAGGGTTAATATTGAATTTTCGATCTACGAGCCTTTCACGCGAAACATTGTTTACGCGCACCGGACGAAATTATGCGATTTTTACACTCGCGAAAGTGAAAAAAGAAACGGTTTTTCGGGGTTTTTTTTTGTTAATGACACGAAAAAATTGTTTTTACGAGCGTCGGTGAATCGCAGATGTGATATTTTGCTATGTGATTTTGTTAACTTCTTTTTTTTACGTACGACTGCCAGTTGATGACAAGTTCACTCCTTTTTCTTTTTTTCTTGTATTTTTTTTTTTTTTTACGTTTGTGACCTTGGTTTGTAGAGATATCATCGGTTCTGCTGCACAGCGCAGCGATGCAGCTGCATTTGCGAGGCTCCAGGTGGCGCTGAGAACTTGAAGACTCCGTCGGTCAATAGTAGGATAATTGTTTTGAGGCAATGTGAAATTACTCGGTCGGTAAAGCGATACTGTAATCGGGTGTCGATTAGCATTTTAGCTTTTTATAGAAAAGCAAAATTAGTTTCCACTTTGTTTATTTCAATAGCAATGACATGTAATTTGCTTTTTTTTCACTTAAATGTTAACCGGTTTTGAGTATTTTGGATTACAGTTTTATATACCGACTGAGCGCGCGATGCGTTATGTCACATGCTGCTGCTCGGTCGGTAACACAAAACTGTAAAGCCGTTGTTTTCATTCCCATTTGATATTTTGATCTTTTGAGGCTTCGGGAAAGATTCAACTATCTCTCTCTCTCGCAATTCATGGGAATCTCAGAGAAAAAATACCCATATATGCCAAATCTCGAAAAATGACCTCACGCAACATGACCGTAAAATAACGCGAATCCCCCAAGAAACAAAAAAAACGTAAAAATGACGGTCATTTAACGTCACAGGGCGTACTTCACAACAGTCGGGAGTCGGAGAAACATCGTGTCCTGTGGTTTGTGAACGACGACGAGATTACCTTTGCTTGGACGACTGTACACGCGAAACGACGTATCATATCAGTCGACAGTTTAGCCGTTTTGGGGCGAGGAGGAGATATATACGATGTTGCCGGCTGTGATTTTTCGTCATTCTGACACGTAGACCCCACCGATTGTGCTATCGAGATTAACGTAAACTCTTAATCTATCGCCAGGAAAAAAAACCTCCGATATTTCAACCAACTCTGCGAAACCCGCGAAGCTCTCTCTCTCTATCTATATATCTTTTCTCTCTCTTTCTCTCTCTCTCTCTCTCTCGCTCACGTCGCAGAGGATCGAATGTTTCTCGATAAAAATAGATCGACTTATCGTCGCTGAGCCCTCCGTTTGTGTATATATGTGTATGTGTCTGTGTGCAATGTTGCATTCTCCGTCCGTCTGCCTCCCTCCGTGTACCAGTGACAAGCATGAGATCACGGGGCGAGCATTATGACGGGTTGCTCTGTTGCTGTTGTTGCTGTTGCTGTTGCTGCTCCTTCAACGAAATCCGAGCACCTCGAGTATTTTCGTAAACCAAACGCGCCCTAAGACGAAATCCGGGCCGTTCCAACGAAATTGAGATGACAACCGTCCTCCGCCACCGATAACTATACACGACCTTTTTTTTACTCTGGACAATCGAGTCAACAATTCAAGTGCTTGTGTGCGTGTGTGAGACTGCGCGCGTGTGTATGTGTGTGTTTATGTGTGTTTTCTTCATTCATTCGTACGAGACTAGATTTTCGACGGTCGATCGGTGCGAGTAACAAAAAGCTCAACAATGAAGAAAGGCTTTTTCAGAGTGAAGCAGCTAGCTGATCAGACATTCTCCAGGTAAAATTTATCAAAGTGGCTTTTCTTATCTCCTCTGCATCAGTTCCAACCTAAGATTTGTCGTTTTTTTTTTTTTGACACTGCTCACGTCATTTGATTATTATTATTATTATTATTATTATTATAAATGTGGAACTTACGATGTTTGTTAGAGTGGATTTTTGTCAGGGTTCGATATAAATTTTTTTTAGTAGAAGAGAGAGAGAGAGAGGAAGAAAAAAAAAAAGAGGACATATTTTATTTTTAGGCAAATTTTTTTTTTTTTTTTAGGCATAATTTTGGATCGACTGCTTTTGAAATTTTCTCAAGTTACAGAATTTTCAAAAAAAAAATAGATACAATTTTATTGTTTTAATTCTGGATATTTTAATTCCAGCTTTGTTCAGTTCTGGTCCGATGTATAACGACACAAAATATGATGTACGAATATGTGTTTATATGAAATTATTTGATCGAAGCGGCAGAAATTTATCAGCGTCTATTCTTGAGGATAACTGATCTCTATTTAAAGCTAAAATTTTATAAGCTTTCTTCCTGAAAATAAATAAATAAATAAATAAAATAATAAGAATTTTTGTTAAACATAAAGCATTTGAGCTTAATTAAAATTTTGTGCAACATTTTAGATCAGTTGAGTCATTTAAAGAGTTATAATAAAAAAAAAAAATTAAGAAAAAGTAAAAATGAAATTGATAATTTTATTTTTTATTTTTTTATTAATTTATAAATTTATAATTTAAAAAAAAAATGAAAATAGGATGTTTAATTTAAATTGTAAAAGAAGAAATCCGTGAAATAAATCAAATCAAATTATTTTCAGTACGTTAACATTGAAATCCGCAAAAAAAAATTTTTCACAAAAACAAAGTTTCCTCTCTGAGGAAGAAAAAAAAAGGAAATTTGTTGGATTTGTCGTGTAAAATGTGGTCCAAAATGACCGAATTAGTTCTGCACTATTTTTTTCCTGCGAAAAAGCGCACATTTTCGTTTTTTAGAATTGTCGATACGACTAATCGTTCCCAAGATATTAGAGATCGAATAAAAAATGAAAAGATTGGCATATTCTTGAAGGATCTTTTTTTTTTTTATTTGAAATTTGGTGCATCTATTGGAACCACTGAAGCTGATTTTTAGAAATTTTTTGAGAATTTTTTTTTTGCTGGGTGAATTGACATGAAATTGCCCATATGTATAAGCTTTTTTTGACAAAAAACAGCTTAAAGACAAAATAACATGAGGATCTATGAAATATCCATACAATGCTTAAGGACAAAAGATCAGGACACACACAACTACAGTTTTAAATAAAACTCAAATTATTTTGTCACAAATTATTCCATCCAAGTCGTTTTGTCGTATCCGAAAAAAAAAAAAAACGGCCGGGAAAATTCGACCGGGAAAAAGTCAACGGGGTGGAAAATACGTCCAACGAAAAACTTTCCTGTACGAATTATAGGAAAAAGTATTTTTTTCCAAAATTTCCTTGAAAAAAAAAAAAAAAAAAATGTATCCGAATTTAAAAAATCACTATCACAATATTTTTCCATAAAGTAGGGACTCAGAGTGCTTAAAGCAATTTTTTAAAAATATGAATTTTTTTTTTTTTTTTTTTATGAATTTTTAAAAAAATGTGTCTGATTATTTTTGTATAATTTTTCTTCGAATGTTGGTGAAATTGTTACTAAAGGGGCGATAAAAGATTCTTGACAAACTGTAGATAATAATGTTGGCAATTAATATTCAGAATGTAAACGATGAATCATCTCGAGTGAATTGCGGCAATTTATGTTTGCCAATGCGTTCGTATTATCCTGCTGAAAAATCTTATCTCTGTAGGTCCGCATTTTATCAGGATTGGGATGGTCATTTTATGAATAATCCATAGCAGTGTAAATACGCCTATGTCTACACCACAAAGTAGGGAAATTATGTAGAGCCTACATTCTTTCACAAAACTACCTTTTTCATACAAACTCTACTGCAGTTTTAATTCCTGATAAATTCTGATAACAAGAGAGAGAAAAAAAAATTCGAATGGAATTCTTGCTGACTCTAAAAAGCAATCGAATATTTTTTTTTACATTTTTTTGAATTTATTTGGCGGACTTTTTTTTAAATAAAATTGCGCCAGTAAGAAATTCCAAAATTTTTGTGTGATGCAATTTTCCATTCGAATTTAATTTTTTTTCCTCTTTTATCAGAATTTAATATCTGTATTATGAAGGAAAATAAGTTAATGCAGTGCTTTTTTGATTATTTTCTTTCAGAGCTGGGAAGACTGAAGTTCTCACCGATGATTTACAAGCGGCGGACAAGCACGTCGAGCAGATCAGGGCTGCTTTGACGGGATTGAGCAAACGTTTGGGCACACCGCAAAATCCTACACTAACACAAGATCCGGCTTACAAAGAGAAACGTTTGGTACGCTAAGCATAAAACCTCTAAGCGGGTAGCACGAAAAAAGAAAAAAAAAAAAAAAAAAAAAAATTACTGCCAAGAGATGAGACTCTGATATGATTTTCTTTTCCACAGAAAAAATGCCCGGAATACATACTTGGACAAACGATGCTGGACAACGTTTCGGAGGACGGTTTAATGAGTTTTGCGCTTGCGGAATGCGGCAGAGCTCAGGTAGCGCTAGCAAACGAAACCGTCGATCATGAGTCTAAAGTCGAGCAGTACGTTGCCGCTCCATTGCAGCACATACTCGAGACCGATGTGCCGAATATCGTGAAACACAAGAGAAATCTTGCCCGTCTTACGCTTGATATGGATAGCGCGAGGACGCGCTATCAACAAGCTAATAAACACAGCGGTGGAGGTGAGCCAACTCTCATGATTTCCAAGAAATTCTTTTTTTTTCTAAAGTAAATCCGCTCGGAAAACCAGCAGATTTTTTTTTATTTAAAAAAGTTGCTGTGTCTTGTTTTTTTTTATTAGCTAAGCCACCAGATTTTTCTAGCATTTTTCGTAAATAAAAAAAAAAAGAAAAAAAAACTAAAGAGAAATTTAAAAAAACAATAATTTTCAGATATTTTCAAAATAAAAAAAATGTCTCGAGAGCATTTTTTGTCAATATCAATGAAGAGGAGAATTTTGTTTTTTAGTAAATTTTCGAAATTGTTCCTTAAAAACATAACAATAATAAATAAATTGATTTATAAACGTAAATTATTGGTATTATTGAAATATTAATGTTTAAAAGGTACCGGCGCAACGAAGGTAGATAGTCTACGGGAAGAATTGGAAGAGGCCGAGTCAAAGGTTGAACAATGCAGGGATCAGCTTGCAGCAGAAATGTTTCAGCTAATGTCACGGGAGACGGAAATTGCTCAAACGATAATACAGTACGTGAAGTTGCAGCGCGCCTATCACGAAAGTGCCTTACATTGTCTGGCGGATTTAATACCCGGTCTGGAGAGTTACATAAGTAAGATCAAAATTATATAATTAAAAAAAAAAAACATCAGCTTCACTCCGCGCGAGCCTCGTGTCTTAATTTTTAATTTTTAATTTTTAATTTAATTTTCAATTTAATTTTTAATTTTTTAATTTTTAATCTAACTTTTAATATTTAATTTAAATTTAAATTTTTAAATTTTTTTAAAGATGACAACGAAATGAAACCGGTTTATGGTCATCCTCTGGAGGAGCATTTGCGCGTGACAAATAGAAAAATCGCCTTGCCGATCCAGCTTTGCGTTTCGGCGTTGCTGAGACTGGGAATGGAGGAAGAGGGTCTCTTCAGGATAGCCGGAGGTGCCTCGAAATTACGTCGGATCAAGTTGAGTCTTGATGCCTGTTGTCTGACACTTCCAACGGCGCTCGAGTACAAGGATCCTCATGTAGTCGCCGGGGCGCTCAAATCCTACCTACGGGAATTGCCCGAGCCGCTACTCACCTACAAGTGAGTTTGTGAAGCTCATACGGACGAGACAGAGCAAAAAAAAAAATAATAATAACACAATAAAAAAAAAAGGGAGAGGAAAGATTTGCGTTGACTTGATCGGACTAAGTAGATAAGTAGAAAGTAACATTACACCGAATTATTCTCGTACTCAATGGCGCTCGACGTAAAGCGAGAACGAGCATTGTCACTGCTGAACCGAGCGAACCAATTGATTTGACCTCGGGAGCCCCGACGACAACTTGCAATTTTTTTCAAAGCTACAGTATTATGACTACCGTGTACTGGCTGATTCAAAAAATATTTATTTTATTTATTTAAGTTCATTTAACCACTTTTTTTTTATCTCAGATATTTCGCCTTTTTAACAAATTTTTACTGATGAATTTTCTGAAAATTTTTCCAAATTTATCTAATTTTTTTTTTACTTAAGGAGACGCATTTTCTTTTTATTAAAAAAAAAAATAAAATATTTATGGTTGGAAATATTTATCATCCTGTATAAACTGTAGTTTTCAAGTACGCTGTTGATGTAATAATCGTGCAATCTAATTGACCAATCATAACTCATTCAAGTCAATATAATAAATCGGCACTCGGAACTTTTGTAAGCACTCGGGCGGCTTGCGGAGCTCGATTCGTAGAATTTCATGGGTTTATATTATTCCATTATTTTATTTATATATTTTTTAATATTTTTTTATTTAAAAAAAAAAAAATTTAATTTTTAAACAAATTTTTTAATTTTTTTTAATTTTTTTTTTTTTTAGAAATTGTTAATTATGTTTCATAATTTGTGATTATCATCGTAGATTGTATCCGGAATGGATGGCAGCGGCGAAAATAAGTCAAAACGACGCGAGGCTTCGAGCCCTTTGGGAGGTTCTGCACAAGTTGCCGTCGGCGAATTTGGAAAATTTGCGATTCCTCATCAAATTTTTAGCGGTGCTCACGAAGAATCAGGACGTTAATAAGATGTCGCCGCAGAATATCGCAATCGTAATTGCGCCGAATCTTATCTGGAGCCCTCAGGAAGATATAAACACAATGGTGTAAGTTGAGAATATATAAGATATAATCACATTTCGGCGCGGTGAAAAAGAAAAAAGTTCGTTGATAGCGCTTTGAAAGGTTTAGTCGCCGTAGCTTATCGCATAAAGAACCGTATCGTATACGTTCGATAACCACGCCTATCCTCAATATTTTCAACGATTATTAAAACATTCCATTGCCGATTCGACAAGCGCTTCAACTTATTTATATTTTTGCCTCCCAAATTCTTTACTTTTTTTTTTTTTATTCCAATAATTTTGCCAATAATTATTCGTCAAATTATAAAATTATAATTTAAAAAAAAACAATTAATATTGCCTAAATTGTGGGATAATCGAAATTTTTTTTTTTTTTTAATTTAAAAAAAAAAATAAAAAAAAATAAATTAACGATGAAAAAATGTTGAACTTCACAGGATGAATATGAGTACAGCAAACAACTCTAGTCTAATTGTTGATCAGCTCATAACTTATGCCGATTGGTTCTTCCCGGGCGACATAGACTTTGATCGGGATCTAGATTATAGGTATCGTATGGGTATCGCGAATGGTTCGGACGAGCAGCTTGTTGTGGGTATGAGACGTTGCGTTTCGAACAGCAGTTTGAGTGATCACGGGGAGAGTCCGCCGCAGGGTAGCCCGAAACCGGCGACGAGAAGAAAAAACAAGCCCGCGCCGACACCGCCAAGTGGTACGCCCGACAAGCACGAGAGAAGAAGTGACGATAAGCCACCGCCAGCGCCGGACAAGCCGCCGCGACCGTTAACAACGGCGACGTTAAATCGGCACACGTACAAATCGCAGAAGCACGACGTTAATGCCGAGCTCGTTTCGCTTAATTCCGATCTCAAGCCGGAAAAGCATATTCCGGAAAAATCACCGGCGGAAGTCGAGCTGAAGAGGCACGACGGAAAGAGCGATCGTCTTTCGACGGAGAATAATGAAAAAAGCGCCGAATCTCTCACTCGTATTCAAGCGCAAGAGACCGCGGCTCTTGACGCTGATTCGGAGCAACAGCTCGGCGTCGATCATGAAACAAACAACGCGCCTATCGGTTTTGAAGCTTTTAATTTACGCGACAATCCTGGCAATGCACATAACAAGGGCAACGCGGAAATCGAACAACAAGACGCTATCAAAACGAAACCCGTGCCGGCTGAAAAACCCTCGACGCTTGAGAGGCGAAGGATTCCCGTTGCCGCGCCGAGGAACTTGCCCAATGTCGGGCAACAGAATCCAGCTGGTGAGCATATGTCAGCGATAAATTCACCGGTGAACTTTCTTTTCTTTTTTTTTTAAATCACCAATTTAGTCGCAATTTTTTTTTGTCTTTTTACGACGAAAATTAGAAACGACCTTTTTTTTAGCTCAACGCTTTTTAATTCAACGCATTCTATTTTTTTTCTATAATAATTGTTTGTCGAAGACTAATTTTTAATACGATAAGTTTTAGTTACAGATGATTCTCAGTCAGATCGCTGTTTAAAATTAAGGACGCTGCATTCTTTTACCATTAAAAAAAAATAATAATAAATCTTTCTGCTCAATTGTTCATTCACCGGTGAATTTTATCATAATAACATTTGAATTCCAGGACATCGGAGACAGCATAAAAAATATAAAAAATAATATAATTTATTTTCTCAATACGAATTATAGACGACACGATCGAGCTGCGAAACAAGACGGAAGGTAACAATATGACAATTAGCGTATCGACGACCGAGAGAAACAGTAAACCCGCGATTCCCGAACGTCCGGCCGGGCTGGCGCGGCCTTCGAGCCTGATAAGGCCATCGCAGCAACAGCAAACGTCTAGACACAGCAACGACGCGGACGGCGACGCCGGAGTAAGTAGTTGTCGAAAATAAGTCATTCGAAGTATCAACGACTACATTAGGATGACGATATCTTTATCCCTCTTTTTTTTGCTCCGAAATTTTCGTCACAAATTTTTTTAAACGCAAAAACCTTAAATATAGCAAAGTTTCAAGGAAAAATGAAGATTTTTATTTTAAAAAAATTTTTCATGACTCGAACAAAAATTCTTGAGCGAAACTAAGCCTAAAAAACGAGAATACGGCTAAAAATATTGTCACCCTACATTAAAATGACAAAACAAAAAAAAAAATAACACTGAGATACCCGATGCAGCCTTTAACCCTGGAGAGGGCTCACATGTACTCTGTCGACAAGCAACAGGTCAGTATAATACAAGTTCGTGGAACGAACGTCGCATTCAACGCTTCTACGAGCGAGAGCAATGGAAGCAATGGGGCTTCGAACTTGCAGAGAAGTCCAAGCGTGGGCAGTCGTCCCTCGTCGTTGATGTCGCTGTCGGGGGTCGAGCGACCGGAGAAGCCACCGCGGCCGGATATGCCGGAACAACAGACGAGGGCGCACGCGAGAACGCGCTCCGAGGGCAACATTATCGACGTTCACACGCAGACTGAAACGGTGATTGTACCGAAATCGCCGCAACAGACGACACCGGCATCCCCGCGAATCGTCCAACGACCACCGCGGCCACAGCCACCACCTCCACCGCCACCAACAGCTCGACCGAAAACTGAACAAGAGAGCACCAATCTCTGAAGGAATTAATTCAGGGAGCCGAAATACCATTAATTAATGTTTATCGAACAAAAACCCTACGTTTTTACTACTACTGTGTAATTTGCCTAACGCAAGGAACGTGACAATCGACTTTACGAAAATTCGATGCTAATCCTGCCCAGTCCGAACGACTCGGTGCTCACCGAGATTAAGCCTCTTCATCGATTAATTCAAACTCGAGATTTTTTTTTTTTTTTTTTTTCATTTTTCTTATAAACTTGTTGCTTAGGATTCTCAAATCTTGCGCGTATTTCTGTAAAAGCTCTCGCTGTGTATCCGGCCTTGTAGCTTTTAAAGAAGAGAGAGAAAAAAAAAGAAGAAGATAAACGTAATTTTTATACCTATTTTACAGCCGAATGGGAGGGGGGAAGTTGTTGAGAAATTTTAGGCACTCGAAGTCGAGCAAGACGCGCGGATTCCAACGTTCACCGAATAATCGCAATCAGCTGGCTACATTTTTTATTTTTTCTCCAATTGTTTACAATATTGTTTCAAAGCGATTTTTCGTTCTTTTTTTTTTTTTAGCAAATTCTACACTTTTTTTGTTGAGCTTTTAAGCAGTCTCGAAGAATTAAATTCTATGAATTAACTGCACTTGGAATTATCAAAATGTAACAAATTGGAAAAAAATTGTGTTTGCAATCCACGCCGAAAAAAAATGCTACATTTTTTGGTTATCCATTTTATTTTTATTCTCATAAAAAAAAAAAAAAAAAAATAGGTTTACAACAAAAAAGCCATTTAAAAGAAAAACTGAAAAAATTTGTTCATGACATTTATTTAAAAAATTGAAAAGCAATTTAAAAAAGCGTTAGTTTTTATAATATATACAAAATACCGCGCATTTTATATGCATTTTTGATAATCTAATGAAAAATGAAAAACAGCCACTAGAATGCGATGTTTCGTAACGTCCTGTTCGATGTAATCCGCTCGTCTAAAAATCCCGCCTCTGACCTCAGTCTTTGATATATAATTGTTCAGCGCACAAAACTCGGCGCGCTCTTTAACTGCTCATCTCAAAAAAAAAAAGAAAAAAAAAAAAACATTTGCGTTACTTTTCATATCAGAGCGTGTTATCGGGTGATTTCTGTAGTATCGCGATCTCGATAAAATTTTTAAAAAATCTGATTCGACGAATAACGAATCAAATGTGATATTCAGCGAATCGTTTGTCGGATGGCATTTCCTCGTGATTTAAGGGCGATAACAAGAGACTGGTGCTCGTCACTGACATTTTGTAATGTCTCGTAAAAAAGATAAGAAGGATTTTAAGAAAAATTGAAATTAACATTGAAACAAATAACCGGGCAGTGGCTTAAGCCTCGGAGGCAATTTATGGAATTAAGTACGTCAATCGAACAGCGGAATATCAAAAGGATATTCTATCTTGATGCGGCTATGAATTTTGACGATTGTGTGAGTAGAGAATTGAAACCTCGACGATAACACATCTTTTACACATTTTATGCGCCCAAGTTTCCTTTGAAACTTAAAGATAAAAAAAAAACAAAAGTGTGTACGGTGAGATGCAAAAAGTTTCATACGAATTTATTCCGATTTTACATTGCAAATGTATATACCACAAAGAGAAAATCGCTTGTTTTTCGTTCAAAGTTTAATCGACGAGCCATTTTTCTTCCTTACAAAAAAAAAAAAAAAAAAAATAACGTCTGTATTTAAGTTACGCCCGGGCGCAAGAGCACGCATTTACCTAAGGAAAGCTTAGGCTGTGAGTATATTGGAGTATTAGAGGATTTATTTGTACATAAATAAAGTGTTTCTCTACTAAATCCTTGCGTATTTAACTCCGTTTTACCCCAAGTAGCATTTTTCATTGATTCGTCATAGAGGAAGCTTTGTTTTCGTGAAAAAAATGTTTTCGAGATTTTCATGTCAGGATACTCAAAATGATCCAAAAAGTTCACCTTTGCAATTTTTTAATTTCGATGCCAAGGCGTATTTCATCGAAAAATCTTTTTTTTTTCAATTTTTTTTATTCATCATTCTAGATACAAGTTGATAAGTTATATCAATAGACATTAAGTCAAAACATGTCTGCAATTTGTTGATCGGCAACGTCTTTAGGCGTCATTCCATCGTTGTCCTCCAGTGACTTGGCTCCGAGAGAAAGAAGATACTCGAGTACTTCGGTATGGCCGCAGGATGCTGCGTAGTGAAGAGCAGTTTGTCCATTGAGATCCTGAGCGTTGATATCAGCGCCAGCTTCGACGAGGCATTTGATAGTAGGGACTTGTCCCCGATCGGCAGCCCAGTGAATGGGCATCATGCCGCAATCGTCGGTTTCGTTGACGTTCGATGAGTCGCTCGACAATGCTTGTAAGACTTTGTCCTGATCGCCATCCTTGACCCAATCGAGTAGAGTCTTTTCAGAGTCCCTTAGTTCATCGTCGGTATTCGCAAAGGTGCTAACGGCAACCCACGCTCTTGTGGTAGCTCTCGAATTCTCTTCCCACGATGGATCGAGTTTGCCAATCGCTCTGATATACTTTTGCATAGCATCCTCCCTGCTCATGTCGCCAAGATTCTTCCAGGCGTCCCACTTGTGTTTCGCCTGTGTCTGGTACCAATTTGGACGCGGTGTGTCGCAAATACCGGCTGTCGCTTGTTTGTAAAGTCCATAAAAAGCCAAAAGTTGTCCGGTGTCCAATTCCGAGACGAGAGTCTCGAGATGGTTGGCTGCTCTGGTGAATGTTTCCTCGAGATCTCTCGGTGAATTTTCGCTGTCGGCCATCGCGCGGATTTTGTGATTTAATATTTGAGACTACTTGTGTAGTGAGAAGCTGAAAGTTGTATCGAATTTCTCTCTCTCTCTCTGGTATATCGCAGTTAAATTACGACTCTAATCGACGACATCCCTGATCAATAACGATCTTCCTTCGAGTCTGTGACTTTCTTTGTTGATAATTGAATCATAAGTATTTTTGTCGAGAAGCTCGATAAAACCAAAGTGCTTGCTCATACCAGTCTCTCGATTAAATATTACTTTAGCATCGACGACGTGACCGAATTGCGAGAAATATTGCTTGAGCTCCAATCCGGACACGGTCCATGGCAAGTTGCCGACGAAAATTCTGTGTATACTCTTGCGGGCTGTGTTAGCAGCAGCCATGACAAACGAACGAGCTTTATTTTCTTCCTTCTATTAAGTTACGCGGCTACTCGACGTATATCAAGCAGATGAATCGTGTGATCTTGCATCAACTCGTGAACGCTTATTCCCGAGTCCTGGCCAAGTCCGGCGAGCGGTATGTGCGTACAGGCGAGGCCCCACTTGTTGAGAAGATGCTCGATCGACCAATCAGCGCTGCGCTCTTGATAAGTGCACAGAAATTTTGCCTGAGGATTTCTCTCGAGTAAAAAAGCTACGGTCACGATTATCTCCTCGAATACAGATGGTTCGTAGAAACAATCCGAACCCAAAATCAAATCTAGCGGACCGACGGTGAACAATGCTGACAGAAAAATACCCCAAGTTATTCCAACTATCTTAACTTGCGAGAGAACCCCGTTCAGCTCGCAACTACGCTTTATGTGCTGCAGACTACGCGGCAGACTCGCCGAATCGCTCAGCGTCACTAACGCCCCACACTTGCTCGCTAGTATTCCGGGTAAAGCTGTGCCTGAGCCCAATTCCAGGACCCTCTTCCCAACCAAATCCTCACGGTGCTCCCACAGGAACCAAGCCAACACTGGCGCCGATGGCCAAGTGTAAAAACTATAACTCGCTTGTAAGAGCTGCAAGCGAACAAAGCTTTTTCAGTTAAACAATCGGTATTTATTTATAATAAAATAAAAAATAAATGAAAAGTGGGAAAATGCGAATTCTTCCTGAAAAGTATGCAGAGTATAAAAATAAAGAATTAGGTGACCCATATTACCCCCATATTTTTTTTTTTTTTTTTTTTTTTTCCAAAAAATGAGATATTAGTCTGAAATCTTCGTAAATTTGATCGGATTTTCTCAACTTGATTGCGTCATCTATATATGCCTAATAAACAAAAATCGTATTTTTTTTTTTTTTTTTATATATATAACAAATTTGAGTGAATGTAAAATACGAGATGCTGTTATTTGATAGAAAGAGAGAGAGAGAGAGAGAGAGAGAGAGAGAGAGAGAGAGAGAGAGAGAAGAATAAAATTTTGATTAATTATTTCGTTGTGAAAAAAACGGTGATAGTGAATTTGTAGGTTAAGGAAAAAAAAATATGCGTAATACTGGTAGCAAATAGATTCAGCAAGAGTAAGAGGCGTGTAATAATGATAAATATGGATAAACGAACGATCGTCTTACCTCGGGAATGTAAATCTCGAGCGATTGGTCGTTATCGTGCGAGCGTAGGGACGTGAAAAAGAATTTTTTCACTTGCTCGGATGAGACTCCATCGGACATTAGGCCGTGCGCGGATGGACTCGTGTCGAAAGAAATTCTTCCCTCTAAACCAGGCATACCTGAGCCAAGGTATTTGCATGTTAATTACTTTCCCGTTTAATCATAATTACTGCGCGTTTTTCCGGCTCATTATTTCGAGGATCAAACGATTATTGTCGTAAAGGCGATTTGAAAAATTAGGCTTTGTGTTGTTGAGAGTTGTACGCCCCGCTTTTCGATATATAGCATATATACCTTCCGCTTTTACGACAGAGATAAAAGGAAACGGCCAATTGGCGCTTCGCTCTTTGGGTCAGAGATGGAGCTTCGATGCTGGTGGAATTCGTTGCACTGGAAAACACGCTCTGACACGTTTTGTAACCGACTTTTCAGCTATTCTTTACAGGTGAGTCTCGAGTAGCTCCGCTTTATGTTTTATATTCACTTTTTCAAACGAACTTTTACCTTTTTTTTGTAATTAAAAATTTGTTGTCATTAAATATGGAATTAAGGAATTCGCAGCATTTTTACACATTCGTTGAATTAGCGATGTAAACGGTTCTACGAAATCCGAAGCTCCGCCACCAAATCTACGCAACGCTCTCGACTCTACACAACGGGAACTCTACACGTGCGTCTCGATTCTACCTAATCTCATCTGTATATAAAAGGGAAAGATTGTGTAACGGAAGATTTGATCTTTAAAGCTTTCGGGGTCTCGCCGAATAGCGAATATGATGATTTTGGCAAAATTCAAAATGGCGGATCCTTTACGGCGAGTCGGAATTTGGAAAAATGTTGGAAGTAGCGTAAAAATTTTTTTTTTTTTTATTTAGAATGGGGAATCGAAATTTGAAAAAAAATTATAAAAAATGAAAATTAGGTATATCGTGTAATCGAAAATATTAATATGAGTTATTCAAAATTCAAAATGGCGGCCCAAAATTCGACAAAAAAATTTGTTTTATTTTATAGGATTCGATTAATGAAACGCTAAAATTTGATTCTCAGAAAATCTGTAACTTCAAAAAGCACTTTTATCAATGAGCCCAAATAATTTTTTTTTTAAATTTCGTGCCGCCATATTGGATCCGCCATTTTGAATTTAGAAGATTGGATACATCATAGATTCAAAATCCTCGACCTGAAAAACGAATAGGACGACGCCAATTTTCATCGAAATCCAAAAAATATTTTTTTTGGAATTTCGATCCGCCATTTTTTATTTTTCGAAATTTCACTTCAGATTCAAATTCAGTAACTGCTAAAATCTTGAGATACCCAAAGACGATCAGATCGTAATGGTATACATTTTTTTTTTTTTTTTTTTTTCAAGATGACCCTATAGGGGTCATGAAGCAATTAATATCGGCACGACTTTTTTTTTAGCCCCTATAGGGTGAAACTCGATAAGCTCATTTCGTTGATGTACATAAATTTTCTTCTATTAATTGAGCTTTCGTTGACCGAGTCATATCGTAATTTAAGTAAGTAAAATATACACTGCCATGAAGATTTAATAGTATCTTATTTCTCAGTTCCAGTACTTTGTGTCTAAAACACGGTATATGGCACACGTGCAAAACGTATATTACCTACGTATGCACGAGTGATAATCGTGACCGGGCGCTGCAGTCGAAGCGCAGCGACTCGTTAATCAGCCGTAATTCTCCTCCTCGACGCAGCTGTGAGCGTCGTAACTATAGCAAGGCACGAGCTGGCAGTGCTCTCGTCCATTGTCGAGAGAACGTGCATTTCTCCGATCTGGAACGGTCCAGCGCGCGGGCCTCTCGGATATAACCACAGCAAGGCAGCAGCAGCGCCAGCAGCACGCGTTCTCCAGCCGCCCACGTTTTAATCCGGCCACACTTTGACTCTCGGCAGCCACTAGGCGTTATCCTTCCACGCTTTGTAAAATATATTCCACTCGCTGTTTAGCCGCGTGTATGCTCGTACATATTCACGCATACAGGCAATTTTAACGGCTCTTTTTCCACACAACACAAACCTCGAGCTCGTGGCTACGCGCACGGTCTTCTCTCTTTCTCTCTCCGCCGCTATTTCGAGAGCCCGTTGCTGCTACTTGTGCACGAGATTCTTCCTTAAATCCCAACACCTACGTTAACGCCTACATACCGGTACGTGTCTTCTGCTGTTTCTTACATTCCAGACAAGCTGGCCAGCGGAAGCCGTTGAACCTAGATGTAACGCGTCATGGAGAAATCAACATGGGTCATTCGCTTTTTTTTTTTATTCGAGACTGCCAGCCTGCTGAGCGTCGTCAATAAGGTCAAGTTTCATTCCTTTTCTTCTTCTTCTAACAATGGAAAACCTGACCTGTACCTTTTTCTGGTGAATTTTCGCAGAGAAAGGTTGGATTGGAAGGCAACTTTTCTCTTGCTTGTTAAACATCGTTGGTTCGGGCTCTCTTTATCTGTAAACATTGTTTTGTTTTTTTCGTTTGAAGCCCTTGCAACTGTTGAAGATGGATTACGATTACTCCAGCGTGTGTCCACGTTGAGCACCCGACTGCTATGTGAGGTCCATGAAACTTGAAGCCGCTTCTGTGTGCAATGCACTCGAAAGCCCGCAGCTTATTCCCCTGAACAAGCGGACGTGCCTGATGATGAGTCTCTCTAGTGAGAAGCTTCGAAAGCCCTTCGTTATCGGGAAAGAAAAAAAGCTGAGAATACGAGGGAAGGCCACAAAGATAGCTCGAAAGTGAATGTGCAAATTCGAATGAGCCACGTTTTTAGTAACGTTGGAAAATACGGACATAAATTAATCATATTAGTTTGTGAAATGAAGTGTTATGGAGTGTCCGTCAATTGGAATGCGATCGATTTTCAGTTGTTTAAAAATGAACGCTTTACTAACAAGGTAAGTCAGAGTTGATTTATAATATTAAGTGTTCATAATTTTTAAGGTCGTTACAACGGTAAGTAAAAATTTCGTCCTCAAGTACAGCTCTGAACCAAAGGTGTCCTTTAACAAGTTAAAGGCGTTGCACTTCTTTCCGTCTCCTTCCTCCTTTTTCCTATTTGCATCTATAAGTCTTCGCGTGGGACGCGGCACGACGTGCAACCCAATAGCACGCAAATGCGTTAGCCTACCCAACGGATATCAATAGCGGTGAACCTTTTTTCATTGCAAAGTGAAGCCTCATCCTTTCAATGCGTCCAATCGCGCCTTTTGCTATCGAAAAATCCAGATGATAGCATCGAAGGAATGCGAAAGGACACGACAATTATGCAGCTGGAAGATCGGCTACTCATTCGTCCACGAATATCGCTATCGATACCAGTATTTCGTTGCCTCAACATGTATCAGAGGACGGGTCGAGTAAACGATGGTGGACGCCCTGTCTAGAAGCCTGGAAAATGAAATAAAAAATGAATTAAATATGCAAATTTAGTGTTTGCAACCAGATTTCTTTTCTTCATATGAGGAAGCAATATATTCGATTAACACCGCAGTAGTCGACACACGTTAATGGCAAAGAAGCCGCCAGATTTGCTATACACATTCCCACTTCGTATGGTATACAACATCGGTACACGTATCATATCGTATAGTCTGCATTAACAAGACACGGTAGTGGAGTTAGCACGAGCTCTGCGCGCACGATTATTCATTCGAATCACAATCGGTGAAAGACTTGAGCCGGGAGATTCCCGAGAGTTCCTCAAGTTCCGCCAGAGAGTTATATCGCAGGAAATCAATCAACGGTAACCAACTCACGTCCGGATATATATGAATATTCGAGCGTGTCGTGTATGTTAAAGGAAATCCATTGGTTCTGTCGAATTCGAGACGAACAAACATGGCTCGTGCTTGCGAACAGCCATAGCAGAGCTAAGAACCAGTCCGAACACGAGAGAAGAGTGTACGTCGTATACTTTTGATGAGGAACGATCCCTGCCCGTTTGCATCGCGGATTCCTCGAGGGCAGAACGGGGGAGAATGCGAAGGAAAGAAGAGGGACGCCGCATTCGAGGACACACCTACGCCCTCCAGGCTCAGACAGGGACTACCATTAATCCGAAGGTTGGAGAACTCGCTCGAATCGCGCTTGTCCTCATCCAAGAGCCATTCGCCCTATGCGTTTTCGCCCTTCCTCGCTTATTTCATTCCTCCAATACTATATATGCTAATGTAATTTATGATAGCTCAATAAGATGATATTTATATTTGACCCTTGATTTTTCTTCTCTTTCGAAAACCAAAGGCATCGATGCCTCAGGTGAAAGATGCTTTGTAAAATAAATGAAAATCAAGGGAAAAACCATAAAATTGTAGTTGATGCATTTTAATGCAATACATAACTCTGGTGCCCTGGGCGGTCAGCAACCATACCGATCGCGATCTCGACTTTTACGAGATTTACAATATGTACGCTTATATATATGTACATGTTACATATAAAAAAAAAAACAGAGCGTTGTCGCTAACCGAAATCCAGATCGATCCAGTCGGTGTAATCGTATGCAGCACGGGCGCGCCTCAGGGCTTTCTCTTTCTTCTTCCTCTTCTATTTATCCTTCTGCTTTTTGTGCTTCTCTTTCTTCTTCCTCGATCTAGCTCTGAAAGCAACCTCTCTTATATGTACAAATATGCTGGAGAGCCGGGCACGATATACTATATACAAGCGCTGGTCGCGCTCGTGCTACCTCGTCGAACAGGTTTTCTTTCAGTGTACCGCTCTGGCATGATCGTGGTTCTGACGAGAGCCCAACCAGCCACCAGCGCACGTATGTACATCGACCAAGTTCGATCTTTTGTAATCCCCGGGTAGCTCTTAAGTTGCCTGATCGCCTTCGTCCATCGAGCGACGTAATTACAGCTTCCAAATCGCTCAACCACCGCAGCACGGAATTTACTATCAACAACCGTGATCAAAATTGATACACTGATAAATATTTTCGAAAAATATTTCATCATGTTGGATCGAACTATGAAATATTTATGGAGGTGGCTTTTTTTGGTCGGGTAAAATTTGCGGGACATTTAAATAAAAGGACGTGAAAGGAAAAGAAAAAAACTAAACTTGTTCATTTGTTGTTTCAAGTCAACATTTCATTTGGCTGTAAAAGTGACAAACGTGGCATTTCTGAGTTATTCTGGTCAAAATTACGAGATATGAATGTGAAAGTCTGCCAGTCCGTAAAGAATATTAAAAAACAAGGAAGAGAAAAAAAAATGGAATGAAATTATATAGAGCCACGAGGCTCTTGTATGTCACTCTGAGACACAGAGATACAAGAACAAGTTTTTTTTTTTTGCGCGCGCGCGCGATATGTACTACAGTAAATAGTTCTCGGTGCTGGTTTCCGAGTAAGCCGAGCTAATATTATTATCAGTCGCTGAGCGCGCTCGCTATCGCGACCCGACCACTCCCATATCGCATCTCGTATCCTGTATATGCACAGCACAGCTCGAGTGCTTATAACCAATAGGCGCGTGTGCCTTGGCTCCCCGAGATCTCGTTTATGCAAGTAACGTTCGGTGAACTGGAACAGCCTGAAACGGAACATAGGTACTATCTACATAATGTCGCTATACACTATAGTAAACCTGCTGTGAGTATGTACATATATATATATATATATATATATCAATACCAAGAATAATTTTCTTATAGTCGACTTGCTTCTAGCTGACTGGTGACACAAGGAGCTGTTGGCTGGATTCGCTGGACCATGGAGAACTTTGAAAGGCGACAAAACTTACGTGCGTGCGCGCAGCTCCCAATCAACTTGCTGCCTTTGATGTTGCTTCTTCAATTTATTGTCACACAGGACATTCCTGCTTTTAAGCAAGTTTAAGAATTAAGAAATAGATTAAGAAATAGGCACTTTTCGCACTAGTGCGATAAAGTTGTATACCAAACTGGTGCGCGAAACTTTGCCTCAACTCGTATGATTCCAAAACTGGCCTTCGACTCGTGCTGCAAACTCACACTCGTCAAGAAAAATTTTGATCGCACTCGTATCGTAATATACTATTATTTGACGAGTGCGAGAAGTAGGCACTTCTGGGAAGAACATTTTTTTTGGAGGGATAAAAATCCCTAAAAATGTACCAGTGACCATAAAAAATATTTAGGAGGATCTGATCTTCATGGATATTAAAAAAAAAAAAAATGTGACCCTGTTGAGAGAGAATGGATGATAGGTATATGTAACTCGGGTATGTAAGTACTTGGAAGTTGGAAAAAGTATCTCGCGCGCGTCCAACCAGTCTACCCGAGTTGGCACGAGCGCACGCGACTTGTCCCACAACCTTATCAGACGACTAGTAAAAGGATTTGCAGGAGGTATGCCGATACCTAAAGTACAAGCTGTACGCGGCGACATGCCGTGTCGACGTGTGCAGTCACGAGGGACGTTCAGAAAATCAAACGAGTTTCTTTGTATATTTAAAAAAAGTAGACATATAAAAATCCATATTATGAATACAATGGCCCAATTGTATGATAAATATTCAATACAAAAAAATCCAGAAAATGTTGGTACATTGTGAAAAAGTAATTCTTGCAAATTTTGGGTGATCTAAAAAAAAATTTTAGACAATCCTCAAGCGACATTTCTTTTTTTCGATGATAATCACGATATTAATTTTTTTTTTGCTCTCACTGCAGAAAGTACTAATTCTTGATGGAACTGTAATTTGTTCAAAATTTTGGGCGCTCTAAAATTTCGAGTGAATAATAATGTAGGTACCGCTCGTTCGTGTCTCCTTCGAATAACATCAATCGCATATATTTGCTCCACTAATATACAGAGAAAATAATAGTCGTATCGTAAATGGTATGCCAGAGACAAACAGCGGTGGGTTTGCATTCCAGCAATCAAGCGCAAACACTCTGGCAGACCTATTCTTATCATTTTCACAAGAGAAACTGAGCGACTTGTGTGTGCGTGGCTCTTCTTATCTGCGGAGCCCAAATATTTCTTTCTTTTTGGCCCCTCAATGCATTCGGGAAGAGAAACGTTGAACCTCCGTTGTCACACCTCTAAAAGTGCCTCCCCTATAAGTTACAAGTTTTTCACCAGACGAATTCAATTTTCTTGATTAGACACGAATTACAGTGTAAGAAAATGATATTCAAAGCTTCATGCAAAATATATGAAGTTCATTAAGTGTATTCTATAAAATGCATTAAACTGCAAAAATTGCAAAGATTGCACAAATTAAATGTAAAATGCATTTTACATTCCTTTCGGTTTCTTTATGTATCCATTGTTATGCAAATTTCCAATACTTTTCCATAAGTGGGGTTCGCGTGACGCGGTATATATTTTTCAAAGCTAAAATTGTGTCTGGTGTCGACGAGGAGAGCTCCAGCATAGACTCATTATTTGAGAGTGCGATTTCATTGTCTCCCTCGTTCCTTCGATCATTTTCTATCGTGGCATCTTTCTTCTGCGGGCGTGGGTGCGCCGGCAGTGGCAGCTCCACCGGGGGGACAACGTCCATTGTTGCCCTGCGAGTGGGCCGACCAAAAAGGAAGCAAATAGAAATGAAAAGGCGAGACGAAGGCGCGGTCGGTATATACCGAACTCGATCGCGCGCGTTCTCCGGTGCCGCGAAATCGAGGCTGCTCTCGTGTGCTCTCTTTTTTTCTGAGAGCGCAGAGACACATATAGCAGCAGCAGTGCGGAAAGAATGAGAATGAGGGAGAGATGGAAGACTTGTTCCATTGTACGCAGATACCTCTAGCCTCTACCCCCATTGTTTATGCCAAGCGCTTCATGGATAGAATTTATGCAGGGTCCTAGCTCCTCCTTTCAAGGATCGTTTAGACTGCATTAACGTAGCATATACGCAGCTCCTTCTTCAGTATACACTTTATATACTAGATATATATTATTTTATAACGCTTACAGAGGCGTTTACGTAAAATATTCTACGTAAGGCATTCCCCACGAAGTGGGCCAACCCTGAAAAGTCAGGCCCTGTGAGGGAAGGTCTCATGGGGGACTTGGAAAGATCAGAACCTGGAAGAGGGATCTCATGGGGGATTTTTAAAAAAATCCACATTATGAGGGGCCCTTGAGGGACTTTGAAAAATCAGGCCCTGTAAGGGGGGGGTCTCATAGGGGACTCAATTTGAAAAATTCTGTCCTTGGGCCTTTAGGGGACTTAAAAAAATGTTTGTATCATATAATAATAAAAATAGACAAATAAATAATCGGTTAACAACTAAGGATCATGCATAAAAAGTTGTAAAAAATATTTTCACCAGAGCGTGGAAGATACAAAAATTGTGCCTTATTTTTGGGTTACCCTAAATATGAATATTAACATCTATATTGTAGAAGCTCGAGTGTCATATTGTGTGAGCCAGCAAGCAGCCAAGCAGATGCTGTGACTCGTGCCAACGAGTTTTCTGAGATACACCGGTAGGGGCCATAGAGATACCTCTATACGCGACGATACGTGAGCGGCATACTTATATTACTTGATCTCCGGTGGCGATGCTCGTTCTTCTCGCGTGTGCTGCAGAGAGAACGTCGTCTCTCGTTCGCATAAAATCACGCACCATTCTGGGTATATCTCCTTGTATCCAAGCCTCTATACATAAAACCCTGTATACTCTACCTAGCTGTATATATTGTGCGTTCGTGCGCTCGATTACAGTAAAAGCTGTCGGTGCCCTCAGGCTGTATTTTTCCCCCTCGCGCTCGTTGTCTTCCAATATATTCTGCGGGTCACTATAGCATGAAGTATTCAATACATTCAAGGTTTTACCAGGTATTCAGAGCTAAGGAAGCGGAATAAAATAGTTGCTCGGCCTGAACGTCTTGGTGGCTTGCTGCATATGGGCCTTTCATTCGCTTCTTCTTTTTATTTATTATTATTGCAATATGCGATGGCTCTGTACTGCTAAGAATTGATTTAGATCAACATTCAAGTAGTCCATCCATGTTCGCTTGATGCGACCGCAGATATATGTGGCATTTTCGTTAAGGCGCAAATTTGCCTTCTTCAAGGTTGCCCTTTCGAATCTACTTTTTTCAATTTCAAGGATTTTATTTTTTTATTTTTTTTTTAGATTTTAAAAATTCTAAAAAAGTAGTTAAGTATTTCCATCGCACTGTTATCAGGAGTTTGGATTATCAGGGACAGTGGGAAATATTAGAAATGTCGGTAAAACCGCACCTGACTTTCACTATATTTCTATTCACGTTTTCTTCTCTTGGGAAACAAATTGTCCCTCATTAGGCTCCAATGACCTTCGATTTATTTATATAGCCTTGTAGAAGTGGCTCTCTCTCTCTCTCTCTCTATAACAATGGTTTTTTGGAACCCACCAAAATTTCAACTTTTTCATGGGACCCTGAAATCTTTGCTGGATTTTCGAATTTCATCATTATGTCGACAGTTCTATGTGCAGAATGAAAGGTTTAATTAATTTATAATCGAACATACAAATATTCGAATAACAAATCTATTGGCAAAGCATCGTTTGACAAATTGCTTTTATTTCGTCCGAGTCTTATAACAGACCCAAAGATATTTTGAAGCTATACAATCGTTCGTGACGAAACCTTCATTATGTCGACCTGCAGTAATCGCACCAGAAGTGCCACTGAATTTGGCTTTCACATTACCCGTGAAATTTTCACTGATGCGACAGAGATTCACTCTGCGATAAGTCATTGCACTGTGGGGGGGAAAATTGAAAATAAGGAAAATGTTGTTATCAGAAGTAGTATATAAACTGCGGTCGACACTCAAATCGTCACACATTTCCACAGTCCAAGCAGAAGAACAATGAAATTCGCGGTGAGTTGAAGACAATTCGAAAAATTCTTTCATTCTAATGATCTGTAGTATTTCCACATTTTATTGTGAAGAAAAAATAATGACTCGCTATATTTATGTTGTACTTAGTAAAACATTACAATAAATTAAATTAAATTATTATTTTATTCACAAAAAATGAGCAGCCAAAGTAATTTTAATTTAATTACAGATACTAGGATTTTGTGTGGTGGCGGTTGCTGCCAAGCCACACATCAACCTTTTCAATGGACAAGCTCAGGTTATCCCAGCAGCAACCTACGGTGCAGCAGTTCAGAAGACTCAGGTCAACCCAGCGGTAACCTACGGTGAACCCTCAGTTCCGGTGCAGTCTCAACAAGTTTACAACGGACCTCCAGCCCCTCTCGATCAAGACGGACGCGTTATTGACACGGATGAAGTCGCTAAATTGAAGGCGGAACATCTTGCTGTTTTGGCGAAAGCTCACGCCGAAGCTGCTGCCTTAGAAGCCATGAAGGTTGAAAATGAAGAACCTACTCCAGAGACCGAAGCTACATCGAGTTCATCGTCTTTCGGAGGCTACTCTTACGAGACGCTAGATCAGAGAGCCCAGATCATCCCAGCGACAACCTACGGTGCAGCAGTTCAGGAGTCTCAGGCCAGCCTAGCGACCACCTGTGGTGAATCCTCAATCCAGGCGCAGCCTGAACAAGCTTACAACGGACCCCCAGCTCCTCTCGATCAAGACGGACGCGTTATTGACACGGATGAAGTCGCTAAATTGAAGGCGGAACACCTTGCTACTTTGGCGAAAGCTCACGCAGACGCTGCTGCTATCGAAGCCTTGATAGTTGCAAGCGGTTACTCTTACGATGAACCTACTCCGGAGACCGAAACTACATCGAGCTCGTCCTCTTCCGGAGTCTATTCCTACGAGGCGCCAGTTCAGAAAGTCCAGGTCATTCCAGCGACAATATACGATGCAGCAGTTTCAGCGCAGCCACAGCAAGCTTACAACGGACCCCCAGCCCCACTAGGACCAGACGGTCGCGTTATTGACACGGAAGAAGTTGCAAAACTGAAGGCAGAACTCCTTGCAACTTTGGCAAAAGCCAACGCTGAGGCAGCCGCGATCGAAGCCATGGAAGCCGCAATGGGCTACACTTATGAAGCATCGACTCCAGTCACAGAAGCTGCATCGAGCTCATCATCCTTCGGAGGCTACTCTTACCAGGCGCCAGTTCAGAAAGTCCTGGTCGTACCAGCGACAATCTACGGTGCAGCCGTTCAGAAGACTCACGCCAGCCCAGCGGTAACTTACGGTGAACCATCAGTTCCAGCGCAGCCACAACAAGCTTACAACGGACCCCCAGCCCCACTAGGACCAGACGGCCGCGTTGTTGACACCGAAGAAGTTGCAAAACTGAAGGCAGAACTTCTTGCAACTTTGGCAAAAGCTAACGCTGAGGCAGCCGCGATCGAAGCCATGGAAGCTGCAATGGGCTACTCTTATGAAGCACCAAAACAAATCACGGAAGCTACATCGAGCTCGTCATCCTTCGGAGGCTACACTTACCAGGCGCCAGTTCAGAACGTCCAGGTTATCCCTGCGACTACCTACGGTGTTGCAATTCAGAAGACTCAGGCCAGCCCAGCGATAACCTACGGTGAACCATCAGTCCCAGCGCAGCAGCAACAAGCTTACTCCGTAGTACCAGCCCCACTAGACCAGGACGGCCGTGTTATTGACACCGATGAAGTCGCTAAATTGAAGGCTGAACATCTTGCTATTTTGGCGAAAGCTTACAGTGAAGTCGCGGCCATCGAAGCCATGAAAGCTGCATTGGCCAAGTCCTCTTCCGAAGACTACTCCTATTAGACACCAGATCAATAGTTAGGCATCATTAACTTGGCTGCATTGTAATAAATATATATTATATTCGCAAACTGTTCGTAATAAATAAACGCGATAAAAAGGTATTTGATGCGAATCTGTGTTTACGATTCTTATATTATATTATCTATCATAAAGTCGTTCATGATAGACACTCGTATTATAATTCCGCAGCATGCTTCGCAATTGCGTCTCGCACAGATCAACTACCCAGGGTGTAACATACACGTACGTTCATAGATTGTGTTGGTATTGCAGACAATGCCTGATAGTACGAGTCGGAAAGCCGCGTTCCCTTCACGCCGTGAGTGTGCAGTTGATTAAATTTCACAAATTAGTCGAGCGGAGATAACTGCCGGCCGGCCGGTCAGCGAGTCTCGTGTTACCGAGAACAGCGAACGGTCGCAACCCCTGCTATGCGTCAAGGATTGTGTTACCTTGGCGGAACTTGATTATCGACGATGCGGACCGTGTTCCACTGTCTCTCTCTCTCTCTCTCTACCTTCCTTTCTTCCTTCCTTTTATTTTTCTCTTTCGTTTTATGTACCCTGCCCGGTATTCCGATCCATTTTGCTCTGCTTTTCTTATACATACAACTATATCATATTTTAAGTCACGCCCAGCTTTGCAAAAATAATTTAAAAAAAAACAATAATAATCTATATAATCAATTACATAAAAAAAAATTGTAGTCAAGATATACAATTAATTTACATGTAATCTACAAAATCTACAGCCCGTAGTTTCCGCAAAAGATTCCTTAACCCTCGACGCCTACCGTCGAGCGTGTATCCCTAATAAATAAAACTTGTCTTGTAAGGTTTCGACTGCGTCCCGTAGCGGCGAGTTGTAAAGAGAAAACGGGAATCAAACACCTCCGAGAAAACAATCACCAGAGAGGTAGCCGCCAATTAGCACTGCGTTAGCACTTTTAAGCGCAGAGGACCGTGAAGGAACTCACCGAGTCCTTCATTATCCAACCGCGACTCAGGAGGAAGAATTTTCTTAAAAGCTTTTACAGTAGGAACCTGAAGATCATAAATGTTCAACGGATTTTCAACAAAAATGAATTAACACCTTATGTATTGAGTTTAATCATTTTCAAAAGTGTTAAGCACTTTTTATTACGTTACTCATAGCTCTGAAAAAAATATTTCAAAAAGCTGGCTAGGTTTAGTTTTGGGCACTAAAGTTCAAAAATAGGGATACGATAGGGCCTCGTAGCTGACTACCTCGACAAATATTTCTCTGTTCTTCTTCGTGACTTCGTCCCGACGGCAGCAAGAGAATGACGGTGGTCGGCTTACCTACCATCGGGATCTCGCCTAGTCTCGTAGCAAGCGTAGTCATAACACCAAGATTGGCGCCTCTGAACGGTCTCCAGCAGAGTCACGACGACGGAGCGTGTTGTTTTTCGTTGCGCTGCTTTAGCTGCACAGCTTTGTTCATCAGCATTCGGCACGTCTCTCTCTCTCTCTCTCCACTTGTGTTGTTGTGCTCTTGACTTGTCCGCCGCACGCAGTAAATATTTATCCTCTAGGCCCCCCGACCCAACGAAGCCCTGTCTCGAATTTCATCGAAGCTTTCACGCTTCGTCCTATTCTTGTTTCTTTTCCTTCAGACCTTTATGCGTTCGACCTATGCAGTACATGTGCAACGCACTATGTTATTCTTTCCAGGTACACGCTCAGATGACTAACCATTTTTTGGTGGCCCAGAGTTGTATCTTAGTAAGCTGATGTCACGCTACGCCTGGCAACCCTATGTCGAATTTCAATTGTCGAAACAATGGAAAATCTAGCATAGCGTAATATTGACCGTGGATATAAAAAAAATAATAATTAAATATTACTTTTTTTTTTAGATACTATTGACATTTCTTTCAAAATGTTCAATAGGCCACTAAATTCTGACCGATTCGCACCAAGTTCAATACAATGCATTTTTATATGCATGCATTGTTCTGTATATATAAAACCGCCAATTATCTTCACTATTGCCGGAGCGTCTCCAGCTCAATTGTTTTCATTAGACAGTCGGCAACGCGTGACATACGTTTCGATGTAGCCAAGACAGTTCATAGAGCGAGAGTGAAAGATCTAGGCGACGTCGTTAAAGGGTCAGAGTTGAATAAAGAACTCGCCGTATCAACACGTGTGGGACGTTAAATAAGTCAACTCTCGCTCGAGTAATAAATTCTCTTACGATTTCTGGAGTAGCAACGAAGAAAGAAATACCAGAGAGAAATCTAATATCTTACAAAACAACTGGTATTTACATTTCAGGCTGCCATATTGATTTTCGTGGAAATTCAAGCAAACCCATATTTCCTCATACCTCGTATGTATCCAACGGAAATTGCATATTTTTACCGACTGTGTCAGTCGGTAAGATAATCTACTCCAGCATTCCCTCAAAATGTTTTATCGACAAATATATCGTAGCAGTACACACGTGCGAGCTGACCTCTCGCCTCGGTATGCATATCATTTTTTGTTCTTTTCAACAAAAGAATCGAGGTAATAAAGAGAGAAAACAAGTAGACGAAGAAAAAAAAAAAAAAACAAAAGTTGAAACGCACAGTGAGGGATAAAAGGGCTGTCCAGCTTCTCGAGAAAGCAAGATTAAGAGACAAGGACGAAGATCCCCAAGCGAAAGAGAAACATGTCTCTCCTCCTGCTTTGCTTTCCTTACGGGCGTCGGTCTCTCGTCGTCGTCGTCGTCGTTGCGCCGCTATTCCTTTTTGCTCTTTGGGCCAAGCTCGCGCGCGCGCGCGCGCGCGGTGTGATGCTCTCGCGGCAGCTCTTCCGTAAACCCGTCCCGTGTTCAGTAACCAAAGATGGTCACGAACGAAGGAACCCTGCTCTGCCTCTGTTGCTGCCGTTGCTTCTGCTGTTCCAAGGCAAACGGTCGAGTAGACGGCGAAGGCTTCCCATCCGAGAGATTGATAAAGATAATGACCCTGACTGGTCGCGTCGTTGTCGTCGTCGCCGTCGAGGAACGGAAAGAAAGAAAGATAGAAGGCACTCTGAGAGTGTATAACGGTACGGAAAAATAAAACTCCCGTCTCTCTCGGTATCTTCAGGGCTCCTTCTCTTCTCTCCCACCTTTCCATTTTCTGCCTCTCTTTTCCACTCTGTCTTCTTCCTTCCTGACGTCGTCTCCTCTTTCTCGTCACTCCGGTCGAACAGAGCTCTACGGTATCATCTGAAAGAACGAAAAAAAAAATGCACTCTGCTGAAATATCGCCGCTTCGTATCAGTGTAACGTAAAAGACTAATCGACTTTTTGGGTCTGAAGGACACAGCTACTGGTGCTGGGACAAAGGAATGAGCACTAAAAATGTATCACGGAATATTAGAATTTTAAAATAAATATATGAGAAGAGAAGATTCCTCGTCTCTATGGATATTCAAAGTTCTAATCCAACGTAATTGCCCACTAGTATTTCTTTTTTAAGCATTGACCCATGAAACAAAGAAATTTTTTTTTCCAGCTATCAAAATAACAGGGGTAATATGGGTCACACGTACAACCAAATATATCTATTCTAAACAGATACAAACGAAGGTAGGACAAAAAAAAATACATAAATTTTTTCTGAGATTAATTAATATAGACGACAACTGTGTGAGGTCCGCCGTTGATCGAATTACTGATGTTTTATCGTGGCTACTTCGACCACACAAAACATCGCTAGTATATAGACGCGCCTAACGTCGCCCGGCTACATTAAAACACGTTTTCTACACTCTTTGTCATGCGCTTCGACATTAATATTAATTCCCTTTCTACGCTTTGGGTTTGGCGTGTTCTCCTCGTCTCCTCGGCGCAACACTCATGCGCTGAGTCATCCTGGCTCCGGGGCAATCCGTGGCTTGTGTGTGCTGTGGCTTACAGAGGACTTTGAAAGGTCCCCTGTGTCGCGGTATATTATAAACCGGGCCGAACCGGGCGAACGAGCATCGCTGCTGCTGCAGCAGCGTTCTCGCTCGAACACGCTCCACCCAGAAACGGTTACGAGTTCCTCTGCCGTTGGCGAGAGCCAGCTTTGCTGTAACAGCGAGAGATGGCATGAAGCGGAGCAACAAGAAGACGAAGATGAAGAATAAGACGAAGAAGAAGAAGGAGAAGAAGCAGAATATAAAATTAAGTACTAACCATTGCTGCGTGCTGTGTCGTAGTGGATAGCACGTGCTCACCCTTCTTCTCGCGTGATTTATCGTCTTAAAATGTTTCGATCGACTCTAGATACGAAGAGAGAAGGCGTACCCGAGATTCGACGAAATTTCACTTTATTCCTTTGTTAAAAAGTTATTCCCCTCAAAGCTCTCGACTCCATTTTTCTTTTATTTATTTTTATTTTTTTTTTCTTTTCTTCAGCCATAAGTAACATTTCGTCTGTTCCATCTTCAAAATTAAGTCAAATAAAGCGAGAAAAAAAATATATCGACAAATAAAAGGAGTCTCCATTATACATCGAAACATCCAGACAACAATGTGCATTTATGGCGGATAAATGCAGGGGGGGGGGGGGGGGGGCAAGTTGATATCCGTATAAGGCTAGCGAAAAGGGTGTACGTGTGCTCGTTGGAGACCCTCGTCTCTCGCAGTTTCTTGGAAAAGATCGATTTGCTCCCGCACCATTTTATTTCTTTCAACAGAGCTTTTCTTTCCTTCGATGAACTAAAGCATTAAAGCCCATCATCACGTGATCGAGGACGTATCTCTACTTTTTAATATGCCGATCTTAACAAAATCTAATATTATTGAAAAAGAAAGTTTAATTAATCTGAATGTAGATGCAAACAAATTTTTTTAATGTTATTATTATTATTATTATTATTATTATTTTGATTTAATTTGTTTTTGTGGTTTCGATTATTCTTGTTCGTTTGTTTCTCGACTTTGTTTGCAGCAATTTGATTGGTTAGATCGTAACGAATAAGAACGAGTCCACGAGTATTTCTTGTTTTTTTTTTTTTACTATACCATCACGTTATTACAAGGTGGCACAATAAGGTGCGGTAGCACGAAGAGACAAAGAAAGGCTAAGAAACGAGATTTGTGACAATACATGTGAAAATAATGAATAACCTTGAAGAAGAAAGTTTGGACGACAAAGGAGATGAATCGTCGACGATAAGTGTCGATGGTGGATGTGAAGTAAGTGCTATTGCAGCTTTTGTTACGTTGAAATTTTGTGGAGCTAAAGTCGACATGTGACATTTGTTTTTCTCATCTGACTTCCTTTACGCTGGCTGAGCTATGAAAAGAAAAGCTCTTCTATCCCCTCTCTCTGTGTAACCACTTGGCTTTTTTCTATCGAGTAAAAGCGTGGGTACTCGATTTTTTCGAGTCTCACACACACATCCAACCAGCCAGCATTACTTCTCGCGCATTGGAACAGTCACAGCAAACTGAGTGCACTTGGAATAGGGTAAACGTTGGGGCTTAAACGACACAGTCGAAGGACGCTTTTTAGTATTTGGCAATCTCATTTTTTTTTTTTTAATTATGACTAATTAATTAATGGAAATTATTAAACATGCTGTTTCAGGATCTAAAATATTTTTATATTATTATTATTATTTTTTTTTTTTTTTTTTTTGTAAAAAGAAAAGAAAAGAGACTTTTTGTATATTTTGTTCATTTGAGCATCCGAAAATAAATATTATTATATTATTATCGAACGACACATTTAAAAAATTTGAAAAAAAATTCATTGAAACATTTTTTTTCAAAAATACAAATTTTTACCAAAAATGTTTATTTTCGACAAAAAAAAAGGTTTTCCAATTTTTTTTGCAGATTCTTAAAATGACTCATAGGATATTTTATTTTTATTAAAAATTTGTTATTTGTTTTTAAAAAAATCGTCGATAAAAATATGTAAATTTATTTTTTTTGTAATTGCTTTTTAGAATTTTGTTAATAATATAAAAAAGGTCAGGTGGAATGCTTCCAATGAAAATAACATAAAATACGATCTGTAAAGTTGTGAAAAGCTGCAGAAATCTTGATAGTCGTTTTAGGCCAGTTTCAGTCCATACTTGAAGCACAGTAAATTTCCCATGAAATCGTACGTACCCCGTTAAAGTACACAGGTTTTGTTTGCCAAAGTACGAAGGGTGGGTAACTGCGTCGGAGGAAGGGGAGAGAGAGGGAGACCCCCATTCCTCCCTCATCGTTCTTTCTGTTTATTATTGCTCGTTCAGTGTGTGTGTGTGTGTGTGTGTGAAACTGGCAACTTTCCCACAGGCACAGGAGAAAAGGCCGCGTCAATATAGGGAGCGAAATCCACTGATGAGGGGACCAAAAGCTTTACACGTTGGGGTGGGGTGCATGTGACTCGTGGGAGTTTTCTAAAACCGTAAAATCGTCGTCTTCGTACAATGTGTAAATAATAAAGCCATTAAAAATAAAATAAAATAAAATAAATAATATTATATTTATGCATCATTTTTTATAGTAGATTTTTATAATTATTTATTAATATATTTATTTATTTAAAAAAAAAAAAAATTGTGTATATAATTTTTTTTTTTTTTTAGAATTATAAAATTTATAATATTTATAATATATATATATATATATTTATTAAAATTAATAAATAATATAAAATTATGTATAATTTTTTAGAATTATTTGTAAATTATTTATTAATTATTTATGACTATTTATTAATGTTTATTCATTTTTATAATGAATTAAAAAATTGCTGAAAAAAATTCTCAACGAAGACAAATTTTTCAGAAAAGTGTCTGAATTTTATTAAAAAAAAAAAAATTGGTGTTTTAGAGAAATTGTGGACGTACAAATGACCGTCACTCAAAATTGCAGATGTGTGCTTCTTAATGGAACTAAGTTGGCCGAAAATAACTGTTTGTATAATACGTAGATGCTTCACGTGGTGCGCAACACGTGGTGGCTTAAAGACGTCACGGATGTTGGTGAGCGAAACACTTTCAAGACGATTAATTAGTAAGAATATATATATATATAAGCGAAGCGCCATCGAGCGTTTCGTGACGCATTAAATTTTGCTCTGACGCAGCGAGTCTACGAAATTTACAACGCATATGCAATAATTAAAAAAAAAAATGTATATCCGGATATCCGAAAGCAACTTTGAAAAAATCGAAATTTTTCTAGGATTTTTTTTTCGATTGCATAAAAAAAAATTACAATTTGGCATTAAAAGAACAATTTTTTTTTTTTTTAAAACGCTATTTTTCTAATTGATCTAAGTCAAAAATAAATTACCCGACTAATTAAAAATTTTTTCTATAATTTTTTTTTTTCAATTGCATGAAAAATGACAATTTGGCATTAAAAGAACAATTTTTTTTTTTTAAACGCTATTTTTCTAATTGACCTAAGTCAAAAATAAATTACCCGACTAATTAAAAATTTTTTCTATAATTTTTTTTTTCGATTGCATGAAAAATGACAATTTGGCATTAAAAGAACAATTTTATTTATTTTTTTAGGAGCTCAAATTTGTAAGGATACCTCGAGAGATTTTTACAACAGAACGCGCGCGCGCCAGCGAGTGTCGAGAGTGTCGAAGAACTCGGGAGGCCACTCCACGCGCCGCTAAAGAATGCAGTCGATAAATAAATTCCGGTCTCGCGGTTTGGAACCGCTCCTCCGTGGCTTGAGGGCCTCCGATTATATATCGAACGGCGCTCTCGATTTTGGTCCTCCGCACGGAGCGCAGCGACGAGAAAATTAGCAAAACGAAGACAGACAGACAGTAGAGAGAGAGAGATAGAGGGAGGCCCAGAGCACTATTATATATCTCGGACGATGGATTTCGATGAATCGACCCCAATTTTTGAGGCATTCGTGGTTTAGACCCCATTTCCCGCCGCAGAGTAATTCCTCAACCCCCGCAAAAATGCCGCTAGGCATCTGCGCGCCAACACGATATTCCCTTTCGCCCGCTATATTACTCTTTTTTTTTTTACTTTTCTTTCATTCTTTTATTCTCTCGAGTCCTCGATTCGTTCGTCTACTGATACTGCAACTTTTAGATGATAGTCTTCAGTGGTCGTTTTTGTTCTTCAGAACCGTTTTTTAAAAAGACATCTCTGAAATTCCGCAGACAAATAAGTGGCAGTATGACGCTTTGTATTTATTGTATTTTTTTTAGTAATAATAACGATAGAAAGGATTATTTTATCGCACGAGTGCGAGAAGGCGCATTTTTTTATTGCACGAGTGCGAGAAGTCGCGCTTTTTTATCGCACGAGTGCGAGAAGTTGCACTTTTTTATTGCGTGAGTGCGAGAAATTCGTACGAGAAACTTTTTCTCAAAAAGTTTTGTTGTTTTTTAATTCGTGGTATTTATAGCAACAAAAAAATTTATTGAATTGCAAAAAAAAAAAAAAGCAAACAGAATTGTACACTATTATGAAATTTACAGCATTGCATTTGAATTTTCTATAAATATCACTGAAATATTGACGTATATTTCGTTTATTTACAGAAGCTGTTCAACAATGCCGAGAAACAAGTCCAGAGATTTTTTTCGGAGAGGAAAATCTTCGAGTTATTCAATTTTCTGATGAGCCACTTGCTCGTCGACGAGCCCGACAATCCCATCGAGTATCTCTACCATCTAATAGACAGATGTTTACTCTTTAGATCAGGCCTCGTCGAGCCACCATTGCTGTTCAATAAACGGTAATTATTCTTTCCCCAATCTATTATATTTAATATAATTACTGTAGATACAAATATTTTTTAAATGTTACACATAAAAAATATTTTTTAAATGTTAAAAATTAATATTTCATACAGATGTTTTCAAAATTCTAGAAATTGATATTTTATGAAAATATTTTCAAAATCTTAAAAATTCATATTTGAAAAAAATAATTTAAAAATGTTAAAAATATTTTCAAAATCTTCAAAATTCATATTTCACAAAAATATTTTCAAAAACTAGCAAAAAAATATTTCCGTGGTTAATCTGACGTTTGTTAATGAAAGATAAAAAAATTTTAGTGGATTAAACTAAAAGGCCGGGAGTCTCAAAGTGAAGGAGCAAGAAAAAAAAAAAAAAAAAAAAAACAAAAAAAAAAATCGCGGTGAATTCCGCATCCGTAATCAAAGAGGAAGGCAGAGGCGGCAGTTTCGCCAACGGTTCATCAAGGGAAATTGAGAATCATCCTCCAACGACTGTGTGGATTCGCGCGCTGAGCAGCTCTCATCCGTTATAATGCAGCGAAAAGTGCAGCGTCCGCGCTGCGGCCTCGGCCTGCGAGTCCCAACGAAGAAACATTGTTATTATATATATATCTTCTCGGTTTTGTACGATCATCTACCGCAAAACCGCGCTCCCCCGCTTCGAGAAAGACACAACTACGACCGAGAAATGTTTCTACCCCCCTTGCCCCCTTGCCCCTCGCCCCTCGCCCCTTTTGCCCGGTCCTCCCTGGTTGCGGAGGCCTTAATTTTGCGGTGGACCGGAGTCGTTGCAGTCCTGTCTTCTGTGGATTCAAGAGACACACACCGCACGATTCTCGTGACAAACGCAATTGGTCGTGCGATTATATAGCGCGAGCTTATGAAAAACCCACGAAGATGAGGGCTGCGTTTTGCGACGTCGTGCTGCACGAGCAATAATTTTCAAATCTTCTTCTGGTTTTTTTTTTTAATTTTTCTTTTTTTTTTTTTTTTAATTAATTTGCCTTTTGCTCACTACTTGGGTTTTGAATATCTTGAATTCCTTGTAGAGCTTTCATTATCTCATTTTTTTTTGCTTCAGTTACTGTGATTTCAACGAAAAAAAATAATAGCCAAAATTATTTAGTAGAGGTAACGAAATGAAAAAAAAATGGTGATTGAAATTGAAAGTGATGCAGAGAATTAATTAAAATTATATTTATTCCTCCATTAAATTTAATTTCTCTTTCCCTCATATTTTTGTTCCATTGTTGCAATATTAAATTTGTCAAAAATGTGTCCAAGGCACATTGAGAGCATTTTTCAGAATCTCGATCCCAACGGTACCGGAAGTATCAGCTTGGATGGATACAAGTCTGGGATGAAGACACTAGGAATCGAACCCTACCATGAGGATCCTCAACAATTTCTACCGGGACTCGTCGATAAAGCGGTTTTCGTCAACGACGCGTAAGTATTCCAACTTACGTGAATATTAAGATTTTTAAGAGATTTTCCAAAATTGTATAGAAAAATTTGTTCATTAAAAGTTTTTGCAAAATCTGCACAATTTTTTGTATTTTTTTTAAATTTAAAAATTTAAAAATTTAAAAATTTAAAAATTTAAAAATTTAAAAATTTAAAAATTTAAAAATTTAAAAATTTAAAAATTTAAAAATTTAAAAATTTAAAAATATAAAAATTTAAAAATTTAAAAATTTAAAAATTTAAAAATTTAAAAATTTAAAAATTTAAAAATTTAAAAATTTAAAAATTTAAAAATTTCAAAATTTCAAAATTTCAAAATTTAAATATTTAAATATTTAAAAATTTAAATATTTAAAAATTTAAAAATTTACAAATTTACAAATTTACAAATTTAAAAATTTAAAAATTTAAAAATTTACAAATTTACAAATTTAAAAATTTAAAAATTTAAAAATTTAAAAATTTAAAAATTTAAAAATTTAAAAATTTAAAAATTTAAAAATTTAAAAATTTAAAAATTTAAAAATTTAAAAATTTAAAAAAACAGCGACAAGCAACTGAACTTTTTTCTCATTTTTCTCATGTGTTCTTGTGGAAGGGACGAGTCCGCTGCACGATTTTACATATCAGTTTGCTTCATCATGGGAAAAATCTCCGAGGCACTGGTTTTCTTCTGCGATTGCGAGTGCGCGATGTTCAGTGAAACCGCTGAAACGCGTGCAGTGTACGTAATTGATTGGATCATTCTGCCTTGATGATGATTGGACACGAGGTCTTTCCCATAAGGAACTTGAAAGAAAAAAAAAAAAAGCGAGCGAGTGCAGCGAGCAAGAGTTAACTGTTGCAGCAGTAAATTGACAAAGAGTTGGGGAAAATAAGATTTCTCGTTTGCACGCCATCAGAGCTTTTATCACCCCACTTTAGGTTCATTTGTTTTTTCTCATTCGTATCTAACGTTTAGATAAATATTTGTAAAAAAAAAAAGTATTAGTATAAAAAAGTAAAAGTAAAATTCTTTTAAAAGTACTTTTTATACAATAATAATAATGATAATTTTATTAAACTTTCTTGAAAAATCTTTCAAAAATACTTATTTTTTTTAATTCTTAAAATGAAGAAAAAATACTTTTTTAAATACATTTGAAAATACCTTTTAAATTAAAAAAAAATACTATTTATATAATAATAATAATAATAACAATTTTATTAACTTTTTTTGAAAATCCTTAAAAAATATCTAAAAATTAAAGAAAAAAATTTGAAAGTACTTTTTAAAATTAATAAAAAAAATACTTTTTAAACAACATATATTTGCAGAAATATATATATTTATTTGAATTCTATCCTATAAAGCTGTGTAATGGTTTAGAATTGAATTTATGCGAATAAGCTGAACCTACAAATTTATGTATGATGGTGTTGGATTTTTAGTGGTAAACTTTATGAGGAATTAGAGGAAGCAGAGAGGCTTTTCAATGCGGTTGAATAACATAGCATGGAGTGTGAAGAGAGAGGAGAGGAGGCAGAGATTCGTGCAGAGAGAGAAAGAGAGAGAGAGAGAGAGGGTGATGGAGGGACGCGTGGCCTGCGGGGGCTTTCAAGATTCTCGAGACACTCATCCTCGCTGCATTATGCATCGAGAACGGAGCAAAGGGCTGCTCGCGCGCGCTTCTTCTCTCCTTCATTTTCCTCCTCCTCCTCCTTGCGGGCGTAATAACGCGAGTTCTTTTCTCCTCTCGCGACTCCGCTTGGCCCCAACTGTTTGCAAGGAGGCCTCTTATTCGCTCCGAACTCGCTTTTGCCCTCGTTATATACTTAGCTCCTCTTCTTTTAACTCTTATCCCCGTAACTTTTCTCTTTTCCTCGGCTTCACGCACCGACTCTCCGCCAAACCGTCCGAGAGTGTGCGCATATCATGTATATACTTACTTTGGATATATATATGTATACTTACGCCCTTAGGCATTCGCATATATTGCAACTCGGAGAACAAGTATAAAGTTAAAGCCCTCAGTTCAACTTAAATCCCAAATTTACATTTTTAACGTAAATGAAAAATAGACTCGCACCGCGTTGCATAAAGTATTTTAAAAAAGCTTCAAAAAATCCTCTAAAAATCCTTTAAAAAATCATTTAAAAATCCTTTTAACAATCATTTAAAAATCCTTTTAAAAATCATTTAAAAATCCTTTTAAAAATCATTTAAAAATCCTTTTAAAAATCCTTTTAAAATCCTTTTAAAATCCTTTTAAAATCCTTTAAAAATCCCTTAAAAATCATTTAAAAATCCTTTTAAAAAATCCTTTAAAAATCCTTCAATAATTAATTTAAAAAATCATTTAAGAAATCCTTGAAAAACCATTTTTTAAATTCTTTAAAAATGCTTTAAAAAATAATTTTAAAAATTCTTTAAAAAATCCTTCAAAAAAACCTTCAAAAATCCTTCAAAAAATTCTTTAAAAAATCTTTTAAAAAATCTTTTAAAAAATCTTTTAAAAAATCTTTTAAAAAATCTTTTAAAAAATCTTTTAAAAAATCTTTTAAAAAATCCTTCAAAAAATTCTTCAAAAAATCTTTTAAAAAAAAAATGCTTAAAAAAAAATCTACAAAATCTTTTTAAAAACTCAAGAGCGAAATCGCAAATTTTCTTCGCGAATTTCTTAAAGCTTTGATTACGCACACGCAAGTGGAGGGTACTACGTAGGTGTAATTGGATCCATTAAAATAGTGGCCAGCCGTTACGTGCCTCGCTCTACGTACGCTCCTCTTAATTCATCTTCTCTCGTCGAGACTCGCGATTATTGACTGGATGCGATGATTTTCTGAAGAGCGTGTATCGCGCGAGACGCGTGCTCGGTGCGCCGTCCGTAATTTAGTTCAATTGCCCCGCGCTCGCGTCCCGTTCAATCCTCCCTTTCGACTCCCGTCCGTTTACACTCCTTCGCTTTGCCGTACGAATAAAACGTTTACTTCCAAGAGAGAGAGAGAGAGAGAGAGAGAGAGAGAGAGAGAGAGAGACCGAAAGCTGCATACTCCAACAGTAACATTATTAACCATCCACGAGTCTTGTGACAACGTCGTGAGGGCTCTCGATGATCGTGACGTCAGGCATCTCTGGGTCAAGTGGCCACTCATCAAAAGACGAGCATGGAACAGCGTTGAATATATCCCCAACTGCACTAGTATATACCAAGTCCAATTATCGGATCAATCTTAACGACTGTATTGACTCCACATTATTTATATTCGTAGGGGAAAACTAATAGGCTAAATAAAAAAAAAAAAGGACATTAAAAATATTTTATTATTATAGGAGAATACTGTAATATTTCGCTATTTTACTAATTACAATTTTTCATTACATTGCAGGAAAAATGGTCTCGTTAATGTGCTGTCTCAAATGGTCGGAAATCCAGAATTCAAAAGTGAACATCACCCAGAGTAGCAATGCAGAGTAAGCAAAAAAGGATTTTTTAAAGGATTTTTTAAAATTATTTTTTAAAGGATTTTTAAAATTATTTTTAAGGGATTTTTAAAATTATTATTAAGGGATTTTTAAAATGATTTTTAAGGGATTTTTAAAATGATTTTTAAAGGATTTTTAAAATTATTTTTAAGAGATTTTTAAAATTATTTTTAAGGGATTTTTAAAATTATTTTTAAAGCATTTTAAAAATTATTTTAAAAATGATTTCTTAAATGATTTTAAATGATTTGAATCGCCTAAGAAAAAGGGGACATGAAAAATATTGTATTATCACAGGAGAATACCAGAAACTGTAATATTTCGCTATTTCACTAATAGCAATATTTTACTAAATTGCAGAAAAAATGGTCTGATTAATAAGCTGTCTGAAAATCTCGAAAAATCCAGAATTCAAAAGTGAAGTGAAGATCAGCCTAACGAGCAATGCGGAGTAAGCAAAAAAAAAAGAGGAAATGCAAAGAAAATTAAATGAAAAGTGTGAAAGGCTAGTAAAATAATATTGGAACGTTTGCTGGTACATGCATCAGCCACAAATTGAGGGATTCCTAAACGCAGCTGCAATTGCAGTGTCTAAAGGAAACCAGCTTTTCCCGGATAATTGGAGCGCATGGCTTGAGAAATCTACTCAGCGCTCAATACATACATTATTTTACAGTCGATTAAACTTTATTCGGTATGCACTCTCGCTGATTCGTCGAGATCGAGGCTTTACCGGTTGGCTGCACATTGGCAAATGCATTTCTAAAAGCGAGTCTCGATTAAAGATTCTTTTTTTTTTTTTTTTTTTTTTTGCTTTTCAATGATCTCGGCTATTAAGCACAGTACGATGCAGCCAATATTATCAAAGCGGGACAAAAATGTTTCATTTTTTTTTCTTCTTTCTTCAATAAAAATCCAACTCTATCGAAAAAAAATAAAATAAAAAATCGAGAGCTTGGAAACTCTTGCGAGGAGTATTGTATGACTGCGGCTGCGGTTGTAGTCGTGTTATACCCGCTACATCTATATATTAATAATATGTGATACGAGGTGGTCGTGTGCTCGAAGCGTGTAACGAGACACGCACGTTCGAAACCGCAGTCTCTCTCTCTCTCTCTGGAAAGTATACACGGGAGTGTCTGGAGTGTGTGTGTGTGTGTGTGTCCAATGCTACATATAGGGCATTTCATACCAAAAACTATCGAGTGTCGTAATTAAAAAATCTGAAAAAAAAAAAAAAAAAAAATCTCAAAAATCATGTATGATTTCCGAACCTTTGCTTCCATTTTTTTTCAGGAAAAAAAAAAGCTTCGAAAAAAAAAGAGAATTTTTTGAGATTTTTTTTTTAATCAATTTTAATTCTAAAAAATGTTAATCATGAATCCTTTCATAATTTTTTTTTTTTTTTACAATTTCATTAATGTGACCCACGTTGAATTGGCATGAAATGTCCCGTATACAGAAAACCGCTCGGTGGTCGAAGGGGACACAGCCAACCGCTGGCCAACCGCGTACGGAATGGGGAACGGAGAGCGAACGGAGGATCGAGTAAAAGGCCTAAGACGCCGAGTTTGAAACGTGCCCGGCACTAAACAGAGAGAGAGAGAAGAAGGAAAAAGATCTCTCGAGAGCCACGCCAGGCATGCGTGTTACCCATATAACCCGAGCACTCTGCCGTCCGGAGCAACTTGTTGCTTCGGTTCCTTCGGACCTTTCCTCAATCCTTCGGCCTCCGCATTGTTCGATGTCGGCGCGGCGACGTCCTCCAGCGGCCCTAGCCGCTCTTTCCCCCTCCCCCCTCCCGCCCCCTTCAACAAAAACTCCTTTTTTCTGCGTCTTTTCGTTATGTGGGAGTCTCATCGACGATTATATCCCTTGCGGAACAAAACTATCGAGCGCTTTGATAGTTACTATTGACTGTCAATATTACTCATTCTTAGTGACCAATACTAATCATTTCAATAATTACTATAGAACTCAATTATGAATACAAAAGTAAAATTATTAATATCAACTTCGTAGAGTTGATGGTCTAGAGTCATTTTGCGCAGAGTTGATAGTGTAGAGTTGATAGTGTAGAGTCGATGGTGTAGAGTTGATAGTGTAGAGTTGATAGTGTAGAGTCGATGGTGTAGAGTTGATAGTGTAGAGTCGATGGTGTAGAGTTGATAGTGTAGAGTCGATGGTGTAGAGTTGATAGTGTAGAGTCGATGGTGTAGAGTTGATAGTGTAGAGTCGATGGTGTAGATTTGATGAGGTAGAGTCGATGGTGTAGAGTCGATGGTGTAGATTTGATGGGGTAGAGTCGATGGTGTAGAGTCGATGGTGTAGAGTCGATGGTGTAGAGTCGATGGTGTAGATTTGATGGGGTAGAGTCGCTGGTGTAGAGTTGATGGTGTAGAGTCGATGGTGTAGATTTGATGGGGTAGAGTTGATGGTGTAGAGTCGCCGTTGTGTAGAATTGATGCTGCGATGTGTAGAATCGGATTCTATGGCCCTGCTGAGTAACTCTCGAATCTACAGTTTGCCGTGCACAGAACGTAGAGGCGACGACTCGCGCAAGAGAGAACGAAGCGCGAGAGAGGGGTTAGCGAGAGGGGGGGAGGGGATGGGGGCGAGGGGAGAAAATACGTACGAAGCTTGTGGGTTAACGCTCGACGTTCGACATCGACGCCAGTACGATTCTCCGCTCGCTACCGAGAGGGTCTCGTCATGTCTCAGCAGCTCGATACGCGCTATCAATATCCACGCTGTAAATACCAACAAGTATCGCTTCGTCTTCGCTTATACTCTACGATTCTTTCGTAAAAAAGGAAAGAAAAAAAAAAACGAAGATACGAGCAAGTGCAATTGTTAACAGTTGAACGCTGGAATACGTGAAAAAAAAAAGAAACAGTTTAGTGATAAATCACTATTATATATTTATATAATATTTTGGAAAGCTGAAATTAAGGATATATCGTCGTATCCGAATGTATATACACAATGAACGAAAGGTAGATTTTTTTTGGTGTTGTTGTTGTTGTTGTTGTTGTGTTGAAGCTGCTGCTGCTGCTGCTGCTGCTGCTTAGTTTTGGAAACGAGATTTCGAAGTGCCAGTGTCTTTTGGAAAGCTTTGTGTCTCTATATCGATCTTCACGATATAACGACGACAGAGATCGCCAATATGAGACTGTGATCTCTCAGGTGTTTTTTCTTTTTTTTTTCTTTTTTTTTTTTCTAAGAAAGAAAAATTTTCCCTTTTTTTTTGTTGTTGTTGGTAAAACGAAGGGACAGACGTATTTTCGTGAAAAGACGGAAAAGAGGGATTTACGAAGAGATGAGAATGATGAGAATAATGAGAAGCCATCCTGAAACTTCAACGCGATCTGTGATACTCGTACTCGGGGCGGTGACGCTCGGTTTCTTCGCCAGAACTATTTCTGCTGCCCCGTCGTCGTCGTCGTCGTCGTCGTCGTCCCACGCTTCCGCAAGTGTTCCGACCGCGGATCAGTGCGACTGGAGCGGAAGGTACGTCTCCTTTTATTACTGATAATATGTACCGCTATCAGGCTCTGGTTATTGTTATTATTGTTGATGTAATAATGTGGTAAAATATTCTTGTCATATGCATGCTTTTTTTTTTCTTTTTTTCATTGACTGGTTTTCATCACACATTTTTCTAACTTTTTTCATGCTTTTGGTTCTAAAATTAATTTCGCAATTTTTTGATTTCTGCTTTCAGAATTTTTTTTTTTTTTTTTGGGAATTTTCTCGAGATCTTCATGTCAGGACACTCAGAATGGCAAAACAAAAATTGGGAAAAATGGTTTTAAAATCATTTTTAATGTATTTGGGTTTTTCAATTAAATTTCTCAATTTTTTGCTTCTGCTTTGACAATTTTTTTTTTTTTTTGGATTTTTTTTTTCATATTCATGAGAAAAAATGTAATTTGATATCATTTTTTTTTAAATCCTTTTTGGATGAAATTTTTTATTTTTCGATTAAATTTCTCGAATTTTTTTTTCTTTCTCAATAATATCGTTGTTGAAATATAATTTTTTAAAAATTTCAACGCAAAAAGAAAAAAAATTGTTTGAAGAATTTCATAAAAACCCTTTTTTTTTTTAAAACAAAGTTTTCTACATCAAAATTAGGAATAAAAAATAAATGGTCCAAAGAATTAATATATATATATATATATATTTTTCCTAACATTTATCAATATAAAAAAAAAATTGAAACCTATTTTCCTAAAAACCATTTGTCAATTATTTTAAATTTCTTTCTAAATTCGATGAAAATTCATAAGAAGTGAGTTAAGGTTTCTAAAATAGGAACTCAAGAATCTTTACCTGTTTTCCACCAGGTTTTGATGTTTATTTATTTATTTATTTATTTTTTTCGTATTTGTTGATAAAACGAACGAGTAGTAATTATCGTTGGGATAATTAGGAGTGTTTACCAAGAATGGAACTAATGCTTGTCTCTGGTTTCTCCATTTCTGGTGATGAAAACTAAGCGTATACTCTCGAAATGTACCTTTCACTTCTCGGCTTGTCTCGGCTGTTGGGGCTTTTATCCTACTTCCGTCGCGAACCAGTCGTGATTGTACAATAATAACAACAACAACTGCGTTTAAACAGACACGAGTCTGTTGGCCTTTCTACAAAACCTTTCGTTATTCTCGAGTTTCTGGTTCAAAATCTTCGGATTTCCGACCTCGTTTTGCGTGGAAATTTTTTTTTTTTTTTTTATAGTTTTTTTTATAATTTATGAGCAAATCGCTTTTGAATTATGTTTCGAAAAAATGTTTAATTCAAGATTTATGTAAATTTCTGGATCAGTTTTGATTTTTTTTTTTTATTTGTATGAAAATGTGGGTTTCGCTTTTTGAGACTTGCTTTTCAACACCCACTCGGGCAGACTATTTAACAGTCGCGGATGAGTCGCCTCTTCTCCAATTACGCCAACGCATCATAATTCACAATCGCTCGAGTTCGAGAATGCTAAATTCCGGAATGATATCCTATTTCGCGTTGGCGAATCTACGTGTCGCACGATTGTGACACTTATTTTAAGGTTCGCTTTTTTGGCAGCTATGCTGCAGTCGCCATTTTGTATTTATGAATTTTGAGTTCAGATTCGTAATCAGCGACCCCGAAAACCCCCCAGTACCGAGTTTCATCCAAATCTCGTGGATTTTTGTATTTTCGTCCGCCATTTTGGATCCACCATTTTGAATTTCTGAATTTTGAGTTCAGATTCGTAATCAGCGACCCCGAAAACCCCCGAGTACCGAGTTTCATCCAAATCTCGTAGAGTTTTGTACTTTGGTCCGCCATGTTGGATCCACCATTTTGAATTTCTGAATTTTGAGTTCAGATTCTCAATCAGCGACCCCAAAAACCCCCGAGTACCGAGTTTCATTCCAAATCTCGCAACTTTTTGCATTTCGGTCCGCCATATTGGATCTGACATTTTAAATTTTTTTCAATTTTGAGTTCAGTTAAAATTGGATATAAGAAAAAAATCGATGACTCAATAGATTTTATAACAACAACAACAAAAATGGTCGTATTTTTGGACTCGATATAAAATCATGCATTTCGAAATTCGAAATTTTGACTTCAGATTCAAATTCAGTGGTGCAAAATAAGCATAGACAAAAATGTCAATCAAAAAAGCTTGATAAAACGAAACTTTTTCTCTATGAACAATCAAAACACATTTTTTTGCTTAAATTCTTTTTTTTTAATGCGCACAGCGCGATGTCATTAGAGGCCACGCGTAGACACGCGATACGTGCGTTAAAGGGGCGCGAGGAGTAGCATCAGCAGCCAGAGCATCAGCGATATACGCTCGGATGATAATTTAATAGCCGACGGAGAGGAACATCGGCGTTTTTTCATTCTTTTTTTTTTTGTATTAAAAAGTGAACCGGTTGTTCGACTCTGCAACCGGTTCTCTCATTTCACGACAAAGGGGGAAGGTAACTCCTACGCCCTTCGTTCTACTAATATCCTTTATTTCTTCATAAATATACCGTTTGTCTTCATTATCGAACATCCTGAAATAAATATCTTCGTCGATGCTCCAAATATTTATTTTCAAGCACCTGAAATAGGATTAAAAATCTTCACCAATTTCCTATTCGCCCTTTTCACAAAAAAAGAAAAAACAAAAATTCTAAAAATTGTTCGTACACGCTTTACAAAGTTACTTAATTTTTTCTAATGTTTCATTTCAGTGGCGGAGGTGGTCGAGGCGTACGTCCGGTTTATCTGCGCTGTTCACGTGGGACCGTATCCTGGCGTTATCCCCGCGGGGCACTGAGGATCGTTCTATCGGGTGGCAGCGATGCTCGAAGTTTTCGTGGTTGCGTCAAGGTCTCAGGTCCAGCTCGGGTTTATCTCGAGGGCAAAGGAACACTGAGGCCAATATATGCTCCGGGTGATGGCAAACACGAGGCGCTTCATCGTTGCTTTCACTCGAGGGGACAGCTTGCGGCGCTCTACGTCGAGGCCGACGAAACGACCCTCGATCGTTCCACGGTCAAGCTGCGTTACGATCTCGAACTTGCGAGTCCCCACCACAACAACAACAACAACAACAACAACAAGGATTCCGTTGTAGAACGGGATGAGGAAGCCGAATGCAGACCCTGCTCCAAGGAAGAACTCGCCGAGGCTTACTGCAAAAGCGATCTCGTTGCGAGGGGCACTGTCAGCGCCGTCGAGAGGCGACCTGATCTCGAAGCCGCCGAACTCGTTCTCAGGGTCACCAAGACACTGAGACGCGTCGAGGAAAATGAGGTGCGCTTCGTACAACTTTGTACAGAAAAAAAGACAAAAATAAGAAAGAAAAGAATAAAAAAAAAAAGCAAGTAGAGAAAAGTAGAAACCTTGCAAATTAATTTACATTTTTTTAAAATTGCTTCCAAATTATTTTACATTTTTTCAAAATTGCTTCCAAATTTTATTTCTGCCAAATTTGAATAAAAACTTTGTTTTTTTTTTTTCTCGACTCAATTTTAAGTATTTTTGAATTTACACGATTTTTTCAAAATCCAATTTTGAAGTCGCCCATTACGCTTCTTTATGAAATTCAATGCTAATTTTGTTCGCTTTTTTTTAATCCTTGTTTTTTAAAAAAAAATTCCAGGAGAACGAAGTGGACTCCGGTGATCTGAGATACCACAGAGAAGTCCGGGTGAGAGTTCCGACAGCCTGTGATGCTCGCCACGGTCAGGGTGAATTTGTGATAATGGCGAGAAAGCGACTCGGGGATTTAACGCTGGCGTGCGCGCCCAGGCTCGAAGCATGGGCCGAAGCAGTTAGGGAGCTCAAAACCGCTCCCTGCTTCCTTCGAAGTTAACCAACGAGAGTACGGAAGCGGAATGAGAAGTTTTTGAAGATATTGTAAATACGTATATCGTGTATATATCTATATATATATATATATATATATAAAAAAAAAAAAAAAAAAACTATATATGTATTTTTGTCATGCGTGTACAGACACTGCGTATTTCGAGCGTAAGGCACCGATCTCCGAACTGTGATATTATTGTTTTATAAGAGGTTTAACATGAAAATGGTGTTCTTTTTTTTTTTTTCTTTGTCATTTAAAAATGATTCTATGTGTACGTCAGCGACGTGGAATAAAAAATCGACGAGATTGTGGAAAAATCATGATTTTTTTTTTTTATTACCAACTTTTTTTTAAGCCGGATTCCTTTTAAACCAAATTTGGGTTTTTAGAGGGGAAAAAAAATATCTATTTGGAAATTAATTAAAATATTTTTCCATATTTTGAGAGCAAAGACGCTGAAAATTCGCCTAATAATTAAAATAAAATTGAAAAAAAAAGCTATTTCGATTAGAACAAAAATTAGGGACTTTTTCGTAAAATAACAAAAAAATATAAATTATATATGTAAACAAAAAAAAAAATTCAGAATTTTAAAACTGGTCGAAATTTATTTTTACTCAAAAATTGTGGAAAAAAAAATTATTTTTCAAGGTTTAAAAAAAGTCACAAAAATCTGAAAAAAAAAGAATCCTCTGTTTTTGGACCGAAATATGCGAAAAAAATGCGTCAACTATTTATCCTTTTACTATGCTACTTTTTTTAATGAGAAAGACATGGAAAATTGGCAGGAATTAAGCGTGGACACGCGTGAATTATGTATCCGTAAAAAAGAGCTGCAATTTTATTTTTCGAGAAAAAAAAAAAAAAAACAACACAAAAAAACGCTGAAAAATTGTGATATTAGCGATTTTCCTTTGGGCTTACACACGAATTTATATAGCAACGAACGAGGTAAGAATCCCCCATCGCTCGGAAGAACCGAAGTGCATCGGAATGTTCCGGTTCAATAGAGCCAACGAGAATCGCTAAACCGCTTAATATTCTCGCGAGAGGAGCAATCTTAGTCGGTCGACCTCCTTCGGACCGCTCCGTACACACACTGCACACTCTGTACTCTTTATCTTACTTCCCTTTGGTTTTATGTTTCGTCTATGGTTAATCTATGTAATTTAAATGATTTTTTTTTTTTTTCGTCCGCTACAGAATTTTTTATTCCAATCAGCGATTGTTCGCACCATTCGCTACTTTCAAATACGTGCTTTTCAATTTTTTTTTTTTCATCCTATAACTAATATTATAATTAAATATATGGGGCAAAAAACGTCAAGGATGTTGGTCTAGTTGAAGAAAAAAAATGTAGGAATTTTTTCAGATTTTTTTATTGCATATTCCAGCCATTGAAAATCGCTGAAAGTAATTATTGTTTATTTTTTAACGCCAATAGTACGGCTCGCAAAAAAAATCATAAAATGGAATTTTGGATTTTTAGCGTACTTAGTATTGGCGTTAAAAAATAAACGATTATTTTGAGAAATTTTTAATGGCTGAAATATGCAATAAAAAAGTCTGAAAAAATTTCTACGTTTTTTTTTTTCAACCAGACACCAACATCCCGAATAAATTTGAGGACCTTTTGTCGAGATGAAAAATTGGCCGACTGGACGTATTTTGCCTTATACAATAACATTAAGCTGCGCAAAATATCACTGCGTAATTTTTTTCATTTTTATACAAATTTTGTTAAACACATCTTTTGCAACTTCAATTTGCAAAAAAAAAAAAAGAAAAAAAAAAGATCGTAAAATGAATGTAACAAAAATATATAGTTTATCGTTATTTTTTACACGTCTCCATTTTTTTTTCTTTTTCTTTTTTACAATTTACCACTTATCGATATTTGTCCCCGTTTAGACGTAGAAAAAATACAACCTCGATTTCAACATCAGATAAATAATAGCATTAAAATAAAAGTTATGTATTTAAAAGTAACGAAAGGTGTTAAATACTCCTTTTTTTTTTTTTTTTTTTTGTCTTTCCCTCTCGCGTCTTGTAAAACGTTGGCATGTACGCCTCTCGCAATTTTGATACAATTATTATTTATACATATTACATTAATGTTATATATTAAACAATGCGACATTTGGGATCACGGTGAAACATTGAACGCAGCCGTTTAACGGCAGACAGTAAAAAGGGGCGGCGAAAAATTGTCAGAAAAATAGTATATCGTGACAAAAAAAAAAACGTTCTTGTGAAACAAGACAAAAAAAATACAATAAAAAAAAAAAAAAAAAAAAGTTCGAGGGTGAAAAAATTCCGATACCCCGAGATGTTCACAACTGGAATAAAAATAAATTTTCGTTGCAACCGCTCGATGTACCGACACACCGATAATCACAATGGCTCTCTATATTTACAATTAAACAAAAAAAATCTCATTGCCAATATTGACAAATTGATTTCTTTTTTTTTTTTTTTTTTTTTCTTTTTTTTTGCTCCACAACATTGCGCGCTCGTCGTCTATGACTCTGTTTACATTTTCTTTTTTTTCTTTTTTGTTGCTCTATAACGCGTATACGCGTCACCCTGTATATTTACACAATTTAGCTAGCAACGAAGAGAACAACTCATGTGAAATGTATTTGTATATCACAACGGTAAATTGTATTTTTTTTACCATTTAGGAAAGTTAACGCTAGCCGGTTCACTTATTTTCGCAATTTTGTACTCGCGTTTGGCCTCAAATAATTTTTTTTTTTTTTTTCTTTGGTTTTTCGTTTTTTTTTCATAGAATTGTAGAATATCACGTTGAGGTGGAGAAATCGCCGGTAAAATCCACGTTTTTAAAGTCAAATTTTTATACGCTTTCTTCACGGATCGAATTTGTACGGTATTTTACTTTAACCGTGGATATTAGGGCGTTAAAAAAAAGCCTTTTTTTTATTGATCAGCTAATCGATTGTATTCCTTGTCATAAAAAAAATGCATTTTCGCAAAAAAAAAGTTCTAGCGCATGCTGGATTTTTTTCGAATTTTATACTGCTTTTGTGTTTAAATGCTGAAATCTAAAACCCTAATTCTATACTCCTTTTAAAAAAATAAAAATGATCTTAAATATATAATTTAAAAATATGTTAAATTTGCATTATTCTGGTGACTAAAAAAATTGAAAAGCAATAAAAAAAATATAAATTTAATGAACAACACAATTTTTTAAAGGCCGACCCTTTTAGTATACTTTTTTTTCTTTTTTTTTCTGACAAGGAAGTCTCGAAAAGCAAGTGAAAAAACAAAAAAAAAGCTTTTTTTTTCCCTCCTCATATGTTTGAATTACCATAAATTTAACAAAGATTCCTCTGATAAAATCTCATCTGTATATCTTGAAAAAAAAAAAAAAAATGCCCGTTATAATAGCAGTCCAGTATTTATGTCCCTCCTGAAAATAGTTTACAGTCTGCGAGCAGCAAAAAACGTGGCGTCGTAAAAATCGCCAAAAAAAAGCAGAAAAAAAGAGTATGAAAAAACTCGAATTTTTTTTTCCGAATTGGTGGATCGGCTAGTGTTTCAGGGTTGTCATTTGAACGAAGATAATATCACATACGAAAATCGTACGGAATATATAAATTGTCCGACGAGGACACGTGTTTGAAGATCATCGCTCACGCAATCTGTCCGGCAAACACAAATTCACAATTAGCACGATTAATACCGGAAAATATCGATGAAATAGTCGTCCGTAAGCTACGCATCGTGAAACGGATAATTCGGACAGAGTGATATCAAAAGATCGTCCATATTTGGTAGCACAACGACTCTCTCGAATTCCTTGAGGAGCTTTGTTTCAATCCACTTGGTTACGTATCCAATGTTAACCGCCATTTCGCCAACCGCTGGCTTAGCTGTTAGAATGATACTCGGGACGGGCTTGAAGCCGTACCAGATTCGGTCGGACGGCGGGGGCGGAATGTTGACTGTAAGACAGCCCTTTATGCTCGATACGTTGACCATAAGACGTATCTCCGTGTTGGAAAGACCCTCCATCGCTCGACGAACATACGAGAGTTCTGCGGCCTGTTTCAGACGGAGAGAGAGAGAGAGTATAAGATAATTTTTTCTTTTTATTTCGAATTAAAATGTCTCGGCTGTTTTTTTTTTGGAATTTTTTCGTGCTCTGACCCTGAGCGCTTTCAATAATTTTTAGAATTTTCCAAAAAGTATTTTGAAAAAGCAAAGACACGCATTTTTGTTTGGCCGTAAAAATGTCTAAGATGAAATTTGTTTTCCAAACAAAAAAATACTTGTTTTTCAAAATACATTTTGACGAAAAAATTGGCAAAATTATTGAAAGTGCTCGGGGTCGGAGCATGAAAAATTCGGCTGGAATCCCCCACATGTTCTTTTTTTTCTTTCTTTTTAAGCTCTGAATCCGACATCTGGATCGAAGCTGCTCCAGCGACTTTGCGAGACAAAACTCTCGCACGACTCCGTGTCTTAAAGTGGAAATTTAACAAAAAAAAAAATAAAAAAATTGACAAGGCCGCGTGTCTCGACGGCGGAGAAACATGTGCGTAAAAAGAGTGTAGAGAATTTTTGGGCCGGTTAACTTACGTGCTGAAAGTATCTATTCGCGGCCAGCTTGTCGACCATGCTGAGAAACTTTCGGCCGGAGGATTGTGTTGGTCTGAAAATCATAGAAATTGCATTTTATTTTTTTTTTTGACCATCCTGACATTAAAATGACTCGAAAAAAAATGTTTTCATGAAGAAATCAATTTTTCTGCGGTAAAAAAAATGGAAGAAAATTTTTTATAGTCTCACGTTGATTCTTTGGAGCCGGAATTGCACGGCAAATTATTGCTGTCCTCTTCTTCGGTCGACGTTTCCGGGCTGTCTTCAACGTCGCTATCGAACATCGGTGATCTGGCTGGTTTTGGTTTCTCCGTATTAACGAGATCGCTCGTATTGCTCGTGACCGAGCCGGCTCTCGTTAGTTTCATTAAATTTAATTTAGTCTCGATCGTCATAGTGAGACAGCCCTCGTAAGTGATATCCAAATCAATGGAAAGACCGCGTTCGTCGATCACCGGTTTAGTGGCTTTGTGAATCACAGGGGCGCCCTGTCCAATCACCAATTCCGTCACCAGCAAGCTCTCCATGAAATACGGTAGTTTAATATTCGAGAGCTTTCGCTGTATTTTCTCCTGTATTAGATTAATCGTCTCGGGGCATTTGTGCATGTCGAATAGTACGCGACCGAGCAGTGCGTTTAACCAAACGACATCGTTGTCCGCTAGCGAAACGCCCGTTTCCGTCGTCGGTGACAATTGAGCCTGGAAATTTCGTCAAATTTGAAATTGATGTGGTAGTGCAAAACGCAATGAATGAGAATTGTGCAAAAAAAAAAAAAAAAAAAAGGAAAAAAAAAAATACTTACGTCGATGTATCGCGACATGTAAGCGTTGTACGACAATTCGCACGGAATATCGGATATCGCCGCGGGGACACTTGCGTTTTTTGCATCACCGGGCGTCGGCGATGTGGGCGGCAAACTCGAGGACGGCGTTGTATCCTTCGTCGAAGATGTGGAATTTCGTTTGTTGCCGAATGTCGTCGCTCGGACCAAACGTCGGTACCTAAAAAAAAAAAATAATAATCGTAAACACTGTTGGATTCATCGAAATTTTGGTTTTTACGTCTTTTGCCCCATCTTCAAATCAAGTATTTTCTTTTTTTTTTTCAAATTCAACGAAATTTAATTAGAATTTTGAATAATCTGAGATCTACATTTTTTTAAATAATAGTTTAGATCCTGAATTACCAGTCCTCCTTCTGACGATCGGTTCGCGCAAAGACGTATATTTTCAATTTCGATGCATCCTCGTCATCCTCATCATCGTCATCATCTTCGTCATCATCGTCCTCTCCTTCGTCGCGACAATCCGCGAATACATCTTTAATTGGATCCCTTAATTGTGACATGCGAATCTCATCATCTCCTCCTTCTTCATCCTCCTCCTTTTTCCGTTTCTCCGGCTCGTGTCTCTCCTCTCTCCGATTTTCCTCTTCCTCGAAAATCGTTCTCTCCTTTTCTCCGTCTGCTTTCGTAGCCTCGTCCTCGGACGCGCTGTTGAGATCGATGCTTTCGATAACGCCCTTCTTGCCAAAAGTAATGCAGATCGGATACTTTTTGCTCCAACGCCTATAAAAAAATATTGCGATTATAATTTATTTGCTATTTTATACGTAAATTTATGAGTCTTTAATATTGTTAAAAAAAAACGATAGCAAAATCTACGCAAAAATACGATACCAAAAAAATGCGAAATATATTTCCGCGGCATCGCCGGGAAAATACTGACCTCCTTCGTGTGAGGCCATCCGGCAAAATTTCGATTTTCGCGTTTTTCAGCGTGTAAACGCGTTTCCTCGTGAATTTCGGTAATATTTGTCCCTCGTTCCAAACGGCGCGTTTCGCGACTCTCGTTCTCGTTTCCATGATGCGCAGAGTATCGCCGATGAGTTTGAAGAAGACGGGTTTCGTTCGTGCTACGTGATAATTATCGTGAGCATAATCGTAGGGTAATTCATTGAGCCATCCGTCAAATTTCTCGACGACAGCGTGTTCCTCGACGGCGGGTATCTCGACGAAGGGTACAACATTTTTTTCGATGGGTTTCCTATCGATTGGCGCGGCGAGTGCGTCTTTAACCATGGCAATTGCCTTTTGTACGGTATAAAAAGCAAAGATACCGGCGACAAACCCGACGATATATTCGGGCAAAGGGAGAAGATAATAGGAACAGCATAGTACGATTGGCAGCATCGCAATTTGATAGATTAAGTTACGTTTTAGTTTCGTGAATATTTGATCGTTGCTATTTGAGGTGAAAGCATCACAGACGGATTGAGAATTTTGGGTGTTTCGTTGAGCGGAATAATTCAATTTTTTATCATCATTTGTTGTGATCAACGATGACGAGAAATCATCGACAATTTCCGCGGCTTCGACGCCGCTCTCGACGCTGTCGTCATCGCGATTTTTAGCCTTCAGTCCTGTTTTGATATTGGAAAAACCGGTGAATCTCGAGGAGCGAGCTCTCCGACGAATAATCGCCGAGGCTGCGCTCTCCTTTTTCTCCTGTTTCTCCGGTACGAAATCTTCGGTTGGCGTAACATCACCCAGGTCCTCGTAATCACTCACGCTCGAGCTCTCTCTGCTTCGGCGTTTTGACTTTTTTTCGCTCTTTATCTCCGACAATTTGTCCTCGAACGTTTTCGTCAGTTTACCACGAAAATCGGAGAACATTTTCCATGGATCTGTCGGCGGTGTACCCTCGGACAGGCTGCCGTCAACGCTCGACGAGCGTTTCTCAAAAACCTCGACATCGTTGTTATCAGCTTTGCCCTTAACGCTCTTGCAAGGACTCGATTTCGCTGAACCCTTTTCCGATTCCGGTGTCGTTTGCTTCTCGTCGTCGGTGCTCGGATAAAGTTCCTCCAACTCGTCGTCGCTCGCGTGGTAACGAATCGCTGGGACGGAAGTGGCGATTGGTTTTCCTTTGGCAACAAAAAAAAACACAAAAAATTTCACAATTTTTCATAAATTAAAATATCCATCAGTCAGCTATGAATATTTCCATTTTTTAGAGTTAAGGAAATTTTACTGAATAACTTGCTTTGTTTTACTTTAAAATTAGAACTAACCTTCGTTTAATATCGTATTTTTTTTTTTTTTTATAAATCTGTGCATGCAAAAAAAAAACCTTCCAACATATTTTTTTCCAAAACACCATTTTTTGCCTTTTTTTTTTTGCAATTTGTAGGTAAAGTAATGATAACAATGATAAGAATAATAATAATGATAATAATGATAACAATGATAACAATGATAAGAATAATAATAATGATAACAATGATAACAATGATAACAATGATAACAATGATAATAATGATAATAATGATAATAATGATAATAATGATAATAATGATAATAATGATAATAATGATAATAATGATAATAATGATAATAATGATAATAATGATAATAATGATAATAATGATAATAATGATAATAATGATAATAATGATAATAATGATAATAATGATAATAATGATAATAATGATAATAATGATAATAATGATAATAATGATAATAATGATAATAATGATAATAATGATAATAATGATAATAATGATAATAATGATAATAATGATAATAATGATAATAATGATAATAATGATAACAATGATAATAATGATAAAAATGATAATAATAATAAAAAGGCTTACCTTTCATCATAGCTAGAGTTACTTTAGAAGGACTATGCTTGGATGACATTTCCACTTGGTAATATCCTCAATGACGTTCTCCTTGTTTACACCAAAATTTTCTTGTTTTGCGTTCGTCCGTGTTGCGTCACGAAATTCGTACCACGAAAACGTAAATTCGCAGTTACGAATTTCTGCCATGCGTACGTTATCGTAAGCAGCATCACGAGAGCACGTACTGTTAAACCCCAATCATAACCGGTGAATAATATCGGTGAATCACTCCCGTAGGAATTCAAAAAAAAATTTATGACCAATTATTCGAGCGGTTATACGATGTAACTATCATGTTTTTCTCTTTCTTTTTTTTAAACGTTTTGACAAATGTTTTACCTCGAACTTGACGTTTTGTTTCTTCTTATCGTTATCCAACGAGATAACAATAGATTTTTAGAGTCTTACTGGTGACCGTACGATCGATGATTCTCGCATTATATACTTATTCGATGATGATTATTATTATTCACTCACTCTCTCTCTCTCTCTGTCTTTGTCGCACCTTCTTCGTTGGACACGTAACCACATAACCGGGCAATATGCTTTGAGGACTCGGTAAACCCCCTACGACTAAATGACAGTGAGTGGATGTGACACAAAGCTGCGTGAGTATAGAAGAGAAGCACGTATGAATATATATTTATTATAAGGCGAATATAATAAGACGCTATATGGTATGTGTTTGTGCGAATCGACGCACGCATATCCGGTGCATTTATATATATATATATATATACATATATATTGTGTTTCGGAGTATTGTTGTGGGTGTGGATTGGCTATCCACCCACGTAAGAAGTACGTTTTTTTATTTTTTTTTTTCGAATACCAGCGCCACCTCGACGAACAATTTTTCATTTTTATCGACAAGTACAAAAAATATATAAAAGATGGCTCTGGAAAATATTTTGAGTATATCTAGCCGCTCGGTTGATACTGCAGTTTACGATATTATCGACATTAAGCGTCGCGAGACAATTAAAACTGTGTGAAATTACTCGGTCGGTAACGAAAACTGTAATCCGTTGTTTTTCCGTCCCAAGTTGTTTAAAAATTGTGCAAGGCCGACAACTTTTTCGTTTGTTTATGAATATCATGAGTGTCCTTCAATTAAATATAGCGCGTATATCAACAATTTTTACACGAACACTGAATAATTCTTCGAATTTAAATCGAGTATTTCGATTTTGTGTATTGGCAGCACTTGTGCCCCCACCAAAAATCACCGGTAATCTTCATCGGCAAAAGCGTTAAATAACATAAATTACCGGTAAATCTACAAGCTTTTAAAAAAAACACCTGTGCAACGGAATGCACAAAGAGCGTTTACACAGTGATGTTATGCGAGAATACGAGATAAAATGAAAGTGATACGCGATTAAACGAGTCTGATGTACGTGCGTTGAATTCCAAAAAAGTGTATCACGCAAATCCTACAGCTAATAAAATACACAGATACAGTGTAAAAATATCCAAACGTGGTAGAATTTGTTAACAAAACAATTGGGTTAGGATGAACTTTAATTTCGAACCTGCGTTTTTAACGTGAACGTCAGTGTAATTTTCAAAAAAAAAAACAAAAAGTAAAATGAAGGACGACTGCGATGCGACCCTCGACGAAACGTTCCAGGAGCCACGGAAAAAATTCTGGCAGGTAAATATGAAAAATAAATTGGGATTAAATATTAAATACGACAATTCGAAAAACAACAATGGTCGAAATTGTGTTATTTTCAAAAAGATCGTAAAATCGAATATAAAAATAATGAATGTCAATGCCGATACAAATCTACAGAATCTAACTCTACACATCATTGACTCTACCCATAAACTCTACACATCACTGACTCTACCCATAAACTCTACACATCACTGACTCTACCCATAAACTCTACACATCACTGACTCTACCTATAAACTCTACACATAAATTGACTCTACCCATAAACTCTACACATAAATTGACTCTACCCATAAACTCTACACTTAAAAAAAACATGGCGATTTTTGTCAGTGTAGAGTTTTGCCTTAGAGAGCATCATCCGTGCAGACTTTGCCATTGAGGATTTTACCTGTGTAGAGTCACTGTTACACAGACTCAGCGGTGTAGAGTCGTTGATGTGTATTGTCAGATTTTGTAGATTGCCATCTACAATCCGTATATTTTAATTTACTCGAATGTGCTTTTTTCACAGAGATCATCGAGAAAACGAACTAAGAGCGATGCCATCAGCATCAGTTCGATGGATGTTTCGCTCGATTCTACCGTGACGAAGAGTAGAAAAAGACGAAGGATCACGGAAATGGCCAGCAATTTTCTCTTTTCAAATTCAAGCAGTAAACTTGGCAATGTTCTACAGAGATCATTCGGAGTTACGGGCAACACGTCTGTTTCTATTATGGACAAAGAGAACAGCGGAGATACAAGGACATTGAGAAAAAGGTTTGAAATTATAATCATAATTCTTTGCTTCATCTGATAAAAAAAAAAAAAAAAAAAAAAAAAAGTCAGTTTTTCAATTAAATTATTGTCGACGTAAAAATTCTAAAACAGAAATGAGTACATTTTTTTTTTTTTCGATTTTTTACATCTATGTTTCAGAAAATTCTGGTTTTTACAGAAAAATAAAAATGGCTTTTCTTGAAAGAGAAAAAAATTAATCTTTCGAGTTTTGATTGCAAAAATATCGGTTAAAGGTTGAATATAACAATTAAAAAATTTTTAATAGCAATTTCTGTGTGATTTCTTTTGTTCAGGACTAGAGAAAGTAGCGAACAGACTGGGAACCTGACGATTCGTAGCTGGATCACGGACGTGGCTGAGCCCTGTGGTAACGATTCTCCGCGTTCAACGCTCGGCAGCAACCAAATAAAGAGACAGGAGGCCATTTACGAGCTCTACTGCGGTGAAAATGTACTTCTGAGCGATCTCCGAGCTCTCAGAGACTTTTATTACGAGCCACTTTTGCCTACCGGAATTTTTACAACCGAGGAACTCGCGGTTCTCTTCGGGGACCTCGATCGTCTTATACAACTTCACAGCAAGCTGAGAGACGAGTTGGTCGATCTGCGAGATTCTGCTGGCTACACCGATTCAATCGGTCCCACGTTAATAAACTGGGTTAGTTGTCAGACAAATATTTTAGTAAATAATTTAACACAAAAAAAAATCTCATATTTATCAAAAAAAAATTTTTAGTAATTTAAAAAATCCGAAAATCCGAAAAATGATTGAAAACAAAGATTCCGCTATGAGAAACAAAAAAAAAAAAATTTCGTAGCGAAAAGCTCATTTATCACGTAAATTTTTCCTAATTTCAATTCTTTTTTATACCCGTCTTTCAGTTACCAAATTTGAACGAACCATACCTCGACCGTTGTCGATCACAAGTATGGGCGAGATACCTGTTGGAGGAAAAACGATCGCGAAGTAAGCGCTTTCAAGAATTTTTGAAAAAAAGAATGGAATTCCCACGCGCCGTAGATCTTTGGACGTATGTGGACGTCGCGAGATCGCGAGTCGTGAAGTATCCTCTGCTCGTTAAGGAGATAACGAGACGCACGCCAACGACGCATACGGATCGAAAATTTCTTCAACACGCGAGCGAAATGCTCTCGGATTTATTGCGAAATATCGATCGCGCGATGGGCGATGCCGAGTGCGAGCTGGCGCGGTCAAAGATACATGTAAAAGCGGAATACGATCAGGCTGGCTGCATCGACGCTGCCACTGAACTCATTACCGAAGGTCAACTAAAGGATTCACGCGGATTGGTAAATTTCTCTCCTATTTTATCCTGGCTTTTCGTTCATCCGGATACTTTTTATAAATTACTTTTCTCGACGTTTTCGGAATTTTTTTTTTTTCTCAAAAACAAAGCTTCCTCTGTGACTAAGCAAAATCAAGTGCTTTCCATTATCGTCGTATTTGTTAACGTTAATTTTTATTATTTCCAGAAATTACACTGCTTCCTGTTCGACACGTGTTTCGCGGTAACGCGACGTACTATAAAGTCTCGAGTGAGAGTTTACAGTCTGGCTTATCCGATCGTGCCTCGCGAGAAAATGATCGTTGAGGAGGATTGCGACGTAAACGGTTACGGTTTCAAGATCGGCGATCGTTTTCTGTTAACGAACGGCGAACACGAGCAGAGACATTGGATCGACGCGTTTGAGAAAGCCGATAGAATATCTAAATTACTGCTGGCCGAGAGAAACGCAGTGTTAGAGACTGAAAATGATCGTGTAATATAAAAATCCTCGGTGAAATAGGATCGAGGCGATGATTGGAGAGGAGCTGGACTTGCTGAATTCTTCCGTATCGAGCGCAAAGCCGCAATATACATGTGTTTGTTCTTTGATGCATCCTAGGCGTGACGACTTAAACCCAATTTTTCGGATTTTTTTTTTTATTTTTATTTTTTTTATTGAACAATCGCGTTCCAGTCGCAATTTCTTCGTTCTTAATCTTAATTCGTGTCTCGCAATTAGTGCATTCTCAGAGTGATCAAGGGAACATTATTAAAAATAATTTATTCGGAATGTTTAAATTTTCGCATTTAAAAAAGTAATTTCTTTTCATTACTTATAATTTGGAAAAAGAAATTCGGAATAAAAAAGAAAAATTAATTTTTTTTCAATATTATACGATATTGAATAAAATTCCTCCGATTGATAAAATAGAAATAAAAGAAATTAAGGTTTGAAACGAAAAGCGCCCAGAACGCTGTTGTTCAATATTTCGATTTTCACACTTTTCAGGGTTAAAGTCGCTTCTCTGTCCCTATTTTTAATATTAGGAATAAGAGTTTTTTTTATACGTAAAAAAATATAAAAATAACGCACAGTTGACAAGAAACAAAAAAAAAATGAAAAGAAATCAAGTTGCTTTATTCGGTTTCATCGAATTTCCGTCGGGATATCGTTTCCTGAAGGCTTTGATAAGCTGGGGATCAATGAGATGCACGCCGTCCACCTGATTCCCAAGTGTTATCCAATTCGGTTGAACATTGTGCGGCCTACCGAACAATTCAATTTTTCTCGTGCTTGGACTCATGCGCTCGATTATACCGTAAATTTCGTCTGGTTTGTGGCTAGTGGCGCGAACTTCCGCGACAATCACGTCGCTGTCCAATCCGCGATTAACTCGGGGATTTCCCTTCATTCCAACGAGGCAGTGTTCCTTTCCGTGATTGAGCCAGTGGCCTGTTCTCCCCGTCCTTATTATCCTCTGTAGCTGATTCGTCTTTACCCAAATAATCTCGTCGACTCTGTCGTAACCCCACAATTGGAGACACTCGCGTCCTAGTTCCATAGCCCTGCCCGTAACCCACAGGAAGAGCAGCCCTTCGTCCTGTAATTAATTTTCCGCTTAAAACCCACGTTTCCTTTTTTCTTTTCCTCGTTTGATAAAATTTGAAAAATAATATATTTAATTTTTGGAGATCGATCCGAAGACTGATTTACAAATATAATGAAAGAAAGCGAAAATGGCTTGAGTGAGAAAAGATGAGATTAGATTCGGTGCCTCAGCCCTCCCCCCCTGAAATAATTTATTCCTTAACAGTAGCGGGACCTGCTCCGTATCACACTTAAGAAAATCGAGGTTGCGTACGACCCGCCCGTGCTGACTGTGCCCAGCTCTCACGCACACAGTTTTCACGCACGGCATCGTCGTGGCCGTTCCGTAGCTTCCCCATCACGGGCCAATATGTGCCCTGTAGTGGTTGACTGTTAAGATAATCGAGGGATCAAAAATCGAGGTTCTAGTGTACCTGCAAAGCCGGAATTCCAAGTTGTCTCATCTCATCGTCGGACATCGTTCCGTACGGCAGCTCCATATGAATGTCCCACGGGGGATCGGCCATTATAACTGCAAATTTTCCAAGTACCGTCATGTCGAGATACCGCAAATCGCACTGTATCCACTGTGGCGGATAAAGCGTGAGCTCAGAACCGGCAACAGCGGGTTGTGTCTCGACGATCGAAGACGATGGTTTGCCGCTGGTCGCGCAGCTGCCAGCGCTGCTTTCAGACTCGTTCGGCTGTTCTTTGGAATGCGCGGTCGAGCCGTCGACCTCGTAATGGACATATTTGCAAGTATCCATGTGAAAGCACGTATTCAAAAAGCTGCAATCACCCAAAGATTCGTCCGTGTGGCTTTGTATGATCTTTTTGAAATGCAACTTTTTGCATTTACCGGGAAACCCGGTGGCAGCGCCGTTGAGTTTGGCGCAATCGAAGCGCGTGCCGTGCGGACAAAATTCCATCACCTGCGCTCCGCCCTGTGACCTGAAACGCTCGGCTAACGATTTTTCCTTCGACGTTTGCTTCGACAGAAGATCGAGTATCTGTTCGCCGACTTTCTTACTCTCCTTCTCGCGAATTGTCGGCATTGAGATTAGCGACATTATGTCCTCGGTGTTTTTCTTGTCGTATTTCGCCTGCTTTTCCACCGGTTGCAAACACTCGTCTTCGTCGACCTCCGTCGATTCTTCTTCCGAGTTTTTATCGTGTATCGGCGCTTCCGCGATGTGATTGGACTTCTCGACGTTGTGTTGACCCGGCTGCTGAGCACCTATCACAGAAATTACCGTGTAACCGAGCACTCCGTCTTCAGTTACCTCCTTCAATCTGGAAAGCGAGAAAGAAGAAAGAAATATAGATTTCTTGAAAAATGGAATTCCAGGCTTTGTGTCCGGGATCATTCGAAAAAATTGATTATATATTTTCTTTTTTGCGGAACTGTGTAAAAAAAATTTTTGTCAAGTGGAAAAAAAGTCATCTTCTAAGTTTCTCATCTTTAAAATTATTGCTTTTTTTTTTTTTTTTTTTTTTTTTTTGGGAATTTCAAATTTTTTTGGTAATTAATTTTTGACTCACTTAAGGACATCCTGTGATGCCAATTTTTCAAGAATCATCTTGACCTCCTGGTGGGAAATATCGGCACTGAGATTTTTCCGCAACTGGATGCCCAAATCCGCGGATGTAATCGGAGTTTCTGGCAGACTCTGATGCAGGATGCACAGCATATCTCGCTCGTACTCATGACGAGAGCGTGACGAAGTACCATCTGAAAAAATATAATATATTCAATAAACTTTGCGTCGAGTCCCAATCGCCATTCTTTATTTAATTTAGTTTAAGTTTATTTACCAAAATTAAAAAATACTAAATAAAATAATAATTAAATACAAAATAAAGCCTCTCTTAAATCCTTTCTTAAAAAAAAAATTACGCGTCGAAAGTCGAAATATCGAAAAATCGAAAAATCGAAATATCGAAAACTCGAAACATCAAAAACTCTTTTTAATTTTAAATTAAAAAAAAAAAAAAATTTCAGACTTCTAATTTTTTAAAAATAAATTGTATGTCAAATATCAAATATCGTTAAATAATAAAAGTAACAATAACAATCAATCATTCGTAGAATATTATTATTATTATTATTGTTATAAAATACTGAAGTAAAAATCTAGGGAAAAAAAATTTCCACAAAAAGATAATGAAAAAGGTTAAATGAATAATCACCAGCGCTGATGTCTTTTTCAGCTGTTGTACCGGTCGAAGCTGTTGTTGGTGCAGTGAGCGTCAACAATTCGTGTCTCTCTCGTTTGCGCTTCTGGAGCTTCTCGCGCAAGCTATTTCTCTTGATTTTTATAGCCTGAATCTCTTCAAAAGCGTCAGACATATTTTTTGCAAGGTTCTTGGGAGTGTGACACTCGGTGATTGCCTAGTAGGGTATAAAAGAAAACAGACACAATTCAACAGTGGACGATCAAGTACAAAAGATATTACTCGAACGAGTGGTTTTTCGGAGAAGAAACAGCGTCGCACTGACTTCAGTTCGTTTTTATGCTACCGCTCAGTGTCAGAGTTTGTTTGTCAAAAGATTGCAATTAGCTGCGAATAAATAAACAGCGAAAAATTTCGAGACGAACTGCGGGACGAAAACGCGTGTGGCTCGGACGGCAGTCCGGCACTAACTAAAATTATACTCACGTAGGTGCTGTTTTATCGACGTATGGTATGCTAGGCCAGGAAAAAAAGGTGTGTGTGTAAAAAAAATTGTTGCTCCAGTTTTCTCAGTGATTTTGATTTTTTGCAATAAGGAGGATCTGCAAATTGCGAAATCGTTAGTCAAAGCTTACGAGAAACTGTCGCTAAACAGTTTTTGTTACCGATCGAGCAGATTCACATCGTATTAAGATTCGAATTTTTGTGTATTGGCAGCACTGTGCTTATCTATTTCGAACGGTCTATTGTCCGGCAGATCTGTCGGTAAAACAGTTGGTAAATAAGACAATTTATCGGTAAATTCGCACACTGGAACGGAATTTCTGGTTCAGAAATTCATTCTGGATGAGACAGAACGCGCTTCGGTAGCGCAAACAGCACAGCCAGCAACGTGTGTATTAGCACATCGATGTTTTGTATTTTTTCATATACGGTTATTGAATGGATGTTCTCTGGTTTGAAAAGGGAGAAAAAAATCTTCAGACCAACTGTAATAATTTGATAAAATTGATTTTTTATAATAAGTGTTAAAAAATCAGTATACCGTCGCGAAGGAGATCCGAGAGAAAAGTCAAAATATTGGTGAAGGACGAGAAATCAGCGTGGAAAACTCGCGTGAAGGTTCGAAGAGGCTCACGTTCCACAACAGCATCTCTCCTCGATCTCTCGTTCAACGATGTTGGAGGGTGTCAAGCACATCCTGCTTGTTTTGTCCGGTAAAGGAGGTGTTGGAAAATCAACTGTCAGCACACAATTGGCCCTGGCACTAAAAGTTTCTGGCTTCAAAGTGAGTTATCGTGAAATTGTTAATTTATGAAATTGCGCGTTAAACCTTTCTCACAATGCTTTAGGTCGGTATATTGGATGTTGATCTTTGCGGTCCAAGTGTTCCGTATCTCCTGAATTTAGAAGGCAAGGATGTCCACCAATCGTCAGATGGGTACGAAAAAATAATATATATATATATATATATATATATATGTGTATAGTTTATATATTTTTTGTAGAAATTTATGGCGGCGTAAAAAATTGTTTTTTTTCGAAAAAAATTTATGGCAGTGCTAAAAATTGTTTTTTTCGGAAAAAATTTATGGCAGTGCTAAAAATTTTTTTTTTCGGAAAAAACGTATGGCAGTGTAAAAGAATTTTTTTTTTGGAAAAAAATGTATGGCAGTAAAAAAATTTTTTTCCGAAAAAATTTGTCTGTAAATTTTTTTTTTTTTTTTTTTTTTTTTTTTTTTTTTTTTTTTTTCAGAAAAAATTTATGGCAGTGTTAAAAATTGTCTTTTTTTTTCGGAAAAAATGTATGGCAGTGTAAAAAATTGTTTTTGTTTTTTTTTCCAAAAAAAATTTTTTTTCGAAAATTTTATAACTAAAAAATGTGTTTTTTTTTTTTTTTTATATAAAGATGGGTACCAGTTTACGCAGATCCTGAGCAGAGACTCGCCGTCATGTCTATTGGCTTTCTGTTAAACAATCGTAATGACGGAGTAGTGTGGCGAGGTCCCAAAAAAACTGCTATGATTAAGCAATTTCTCACTGATGTGCTGTGGCAGGACATTGACTATCTTATTATCGACACACCGCCGGGCACGTCTGACGAGCATATTACAGTTATGGAGAACTTGCGGTAAGAACCATATTGTGCTTGCCCTCATAGAGGAAGCTTTGCAAAAAAATTAAAAATAATCCTCACCAAATTCAGTATCAAACATTGACACACTCTATTTAAGTTTTATGCAAAATTTTGGATCAGTTGCTTTTGAACCATTTCCAAGTTACAGCATTTAAAAAAAAATAAAAATTATGAAAATGGAAATTCCTGTAAAATCTTAGCTACTCTATCATTTTTTTTTTCAAGTTCAGTGTCAAACATTGAGACACTTTATTTAAGTTTTGTATGCAAAATTTTTATTTTTTTTATTTTTTATTTTTCTCGAGTTATAGCATTTTGAAAAAAAAAAAAAAAAAAAAGTTGATATTGATAAGTATTGCACAAAAATTTCTGCACATGTTTCTATAAATTGCTCCAAATTTCCGACAATTTCGAAATTTTCTAATTTTCAACAAAAATTTTTCGAAGAAAAAATAAAAACAAAAATAAACTCAACATTTTTTAAAGTCCTAATTTAATAGTTGAATTTAACAGTGGAATCTGAATTAGTGCGCTCATAATTCGTAATTTCGTAGATTTTTTTTTCTCAATTCTAATCTCGTTTTTCTTCTTCTTTTTTTTCATTGCAAAACTGTGTTAAAGTCTCAATTTATTAAACTCTCGTTGAGTCAATGGCTGAGCCAACTAATTTGTAAATATTGTTTAAGCAAACCATTGGCAAAATATGATCTGAAGCGGCGAGGGGTAAAGAGTCACATGCTGGCTGATATCCAGTCACATGTTACAATGATTGGAAATCATATGACTTTAGCGTCAGAGAATAATTATACATAGTTAGATAAGCAGTGGTCATGAGACACTGATAAGCCGCTTGGTCAATCACATGTGTGTGTCAGCAGCAGGTGAAAAAACATTGGCAAATCTTATTCTTCCGTTGTTTGCTCACTCATCAATCGTCGTTAATCGCAAAAATATTTTTTTAAAAAGATTTTCGAAAAAATTCCTTTTTTTTTTTCAAAATAATATCTCAATGAAATGCCTAACAACAGGAAAATCGAATGCGTTAATTACGTTTCAACTGAAGATAATTTCCCACATTTGTCTTTCTCAAATTGCCATAAATCGATGAATCGAAATAATGGGCTTCGTGAAAAATCAAAATTAATGACGAAGCAAAACGTGCAAAGTTCTACTTTGAAACGTTTTTTTTTTTCATTTTTTTTTTTTTAATGCAGGGACGTAAAATGCGACGGAGCCGTTATAGTAACAACTCCACAAGCGGTAGCGGTTGACGATGTTTTGCGAGAGGTGACATTTTGCCGAAAAACGGGAATTCCCATTATCGGTATTATTGAGAATATGAGTGGATTTGTGTGTCCCACGTGCACGGTGAATATATAACAATTAAAATTGCGAAATATTAAATGATTTTTACAAGGATGGCGTCTAAACGAAATGCGATATTTTCGCTTCTTTCAGGAATGCACAAACATCTTTTCGTCAGGTGGCGGAATAGCTCTGTCGGAGATGGTGAAAGTGCCTTTTTTGGCGAAATTACCGATAGACCCGGCGATGGGTAAATTAGCGGACAAGGGACAGAGCATTCTAGAAACATTGCCGGACAGTCAGATTGCTCAGGTTTTCAGGAAGCTGGTGGAGGAATTAACCAAAAGCAAGGAGGCGTAAATCCTTTTTTTTTAACGTTCACTTTGTGAACAACAAAAAAAAATCTTCATTTTACATTCGAAAGATATGTATTTTTTCGCTTACGAGAAGCACGAATGTTCTGTACTTCAACAGCGTCATGGATAAAACGATCGATATTCAAAAGGGGCGACTGAATCATTCGTAGATTTTAGGTTTGTTCTTATTTTTTATTTTACATTTAATATATATATATATATATATATTGTACAGAAAAATACGGAATATATTTTGTATCGAAAAAAAAAACAACAACAAACGTATCTGAAATAATCTACTTTTTTTTTTATAGAGCATCACCAGATTATTTTTGAAAATGAGAATTAATGAAAAAAATTACGATTTTCAGGAATTATGGTTAAACAGAAAAATGACAATTACTGAAAGTAATTGTAATGAAAACAGCAATTTTTTAAACAAACCATTTTTGCTGCCCAATTCTGGTCCACACATCTTTAACGATGAAAAAAATGGCGCTCAGTAATATTTTACAAAATATTATTCTGTAAATGGAATATACGATTGGGGAGAATAGTCTCCAAGGTACGATTGGTGGCGATACTTTTTCGTATCAAAGCATATAACCATCGAAGCCCCACGTGGTCATTCAAATTTGCAAATACACTCGCTATTCGACAAATTTTCCAACCGATCGAGAAATTAGATCACGACAAGCTGTGGTTTCGTTTTACAAATGCCAATCCTGTGTCGTAAACTGACGAATTGCGTCTTTTTACTAACATTCGATTTATCTCGTCCACAGTTTAGAAATGAAACTCTTTTTTTTTTTTACTTAAAAATAAACATCGATGGCCTGATAAAATTATTTGAAAAATACCATTGAAAACTACACTAAAAAAAAAAAATTAAGATTTTTAGTTGATTATCAAAAATACAGTATTTTCGTTACCTTCGCTTGTAAACTAATTTCAACTGATTAAACGTTTTTTGTAAGCGGACCACAGTTGTTTCTTGTATTGTAAAATGGCGCTTAATTGATCATCAGCCTCGGTGATTCCTCTGCCAACGACCGCCAAATCGGCGCCGGATTTAACGACGGATTCCGGTGTATTGTACTGTTGTCCCAAGTCGTCCGAGGCTTTGGCGAGTTTAACACCCGGGGTCAATTGTATCAAGCAGGGATCCGTGAAAACGTTTGATTGACAAACGTGACCGATCACCAGGCTCGATTTTTCGCCAATGGCGATCGATTCCTTCGCGTAATTCTCATTTGTCAGAGCGCCTTGCGACGACATTTCCGTTATGAGAAAAACGCCACGAGGTTCGGAATGATGCTTCGACGCTTCCTCAAATGCGTTTAGGGTTCCTGAACCGGCGATCGAATGAGCGGTGATAAGATCCGCCCATTCGGAAATTTTGTACAAACCTTTGGAATACTGAAGCGATACCGTATTACCGATATCCGCGAATTTTCGATCCTCCATCAAGAGAAAATCGTGCTTCTTCGATAATTCCTTTAAGATTTTTATGAAATCTTCAGTGAAATCCTCGAGAATGTCAACGTGCGTTTTGAGAATTACAATGTGCGCTCCGGCCAAATCAGCGAGCTTCAAAATATCATCCGATTTTGTGAAATCCACGGCCAAACATAACGTAGACTCCTTCTTCGACATTAATTCAAAGAGCCTCGAAGCCATCGGACTTTTCTCTCGTGATTGCAACGCTCGTGACGAAAAATCTAGGCGCAATCGTTTTGTCTTCTCATCTGCGTAAAATAATTGTCATGTCATTGAGAATGAAGCAGTGTAAATTAAAATAGAATCACTACAAATTTTCCGATTTGACTCGGAATTTTTTGTAGGTTTAGTTAGACCCTCAAATGCACCAGAATTTTTTTTCTTTTTTTATTCTATGGCATTTTTTTTAAATATTTTTTTAAAAACATCGAATGCCATAATTTGAAAATCGGAAAAAATTATGAAAAATAATTTGTTCGGTATCAAAATTTTAGCCAAAGTGGGGAAGATTTTTTGATTTAAAAAAATATAAAAAAATAGAAGAAAAAAATTAATCTACTACAGGCGATTGTTCTATTTTTTATATTTTTTTACATTCGATATGTCACTTTAAAAAAATATTAAAAAAAAAATTCCCATAGAAAAAAGAAAAAAAAATTGTGGATTTGAGGGTATAAATTCCCAATTTTAATAGAAATTCTGAAAATACCGAATTTTCGTGACATGCAATTTCTGGTCATATTTGAGATTCTATTTTATGTTTATCGGTAGGATTGAAATTTATCATTATATTAACGAAAATTAAACAAAAATTGAAAAGTTAAAAAATATTTACGAAAAAAAAAAAAAAAATTATTTCTGATAAAAATGGTAGACTTTAAAATGATAAAATCCAAAATTTGATCAACTCTCAAAGACCTTGTTAAAAATTCAGCTAAAAAAAAAATTCTAATAGTTTTTTTTTACCTTTCCCAATGGATTTTACGGGAGCGCTGCACTCTTTGAGATATTCCGTAACATTGGTAACATCTTTTCCGGTGACTTTACCGGCGTCCAACAAATATTCCATTATTTGCGTGAGCGTGAAAAGGCTTTTCATCGTAATATCGCTATTTTCAATATTGCGCCTTCCTCCCTGTTCCCTATCGACGACAATGTACGCCTCTGTTACCAGCAGACCTTCCTTTCTTAAATCGCTAACTGTTTCCATAACGCTGCTGCCGCTTGTAACGACATCTTCGACGATAACACAATTTTCCCCGGCTTTGTAGATGCCTTCGATCAATTTTTTCGTCCCATAAGCTTTGGCTTCCTTGCGACGTATCAACATCGGAATCCCCGTTTCCACCGAAATTATTGTGGCTATTGGCAGTGCCGTGTAAGGTACACCGCATATCTGATCAATACCATTCGAATTTTCGGCCAATTTCCACAAGGCCGCGGATACTTTACTCTGAAATTTTTTTAATACATTATATTATAATACAAGTTATAAAAATACATTTAAATAATTTTTTTTTCCCCTTTTTTGGATATGAATTTTTTTTTTATTTGAGAAATTATTTTTTTTCATTTATTTTTTAATTATGGAATAGAAATAATAATAATGATGATGATAATAACAAATTATGGATTAATGACTAATCTGTTGAGCTGAATTTTTTTTAAATTTGAAATATTATTTTTATTTGTTTATTAATTATGGAATAGAAATAATAATAATAATGATAATTATAATAATAAGAAATTATAGATCAATGAGTAGTTAATTTGTTGACCTGATTTTTTATTATAAATTCTAAATTGATAAAATTTTTAAAATGCTTGAAAATTGTGTAATTATAATTTTAAAAAACAGATAAACAATTTTTTTTAGGATATTAAAAAAAAAATACTTTTAAAAATATGACGAATTATTTATTTCTTATTTATTTATTTATTTATTATAAAATTTAAAAAATAAAATAAATTGTAGAATAATGAGTAGTTAAACTATGAATCCGATTTTTAAAATCACAAATTCTTCAAAATTCATACGATTTAATAGAAGCTTGATAATATTTTCTTACCAATATTTTCGGATGCGAGATAATGACTCGAAGATCGAAATATACGGGTGTCCGTAAGCCGACTTTGGTTACAAAGTCCCCGAATTTCAAAGCGCCTATATCGTACAGTGATACGGCAAGTTCCTTAAGTTCAATCGCCATCTTAATCAATTTTATTGCCGACGCACACTGCGTTAAATTAGTATCTCGTAAAATCACCGAATTCTTTTCAGTAAATCGAGTTCTTTGAGAGTTGAAAAATTCGGTGTTCACTTTTCCCACGTGGTTTTTTTTTTAAATGAGAATCAGCCTTTTCCTTATCTACCTTAAGCCGCTTCTCAATGTTGCGTAAATACGTAGCGATGTAAAATGACCGTCATTTCGTCTTATGACCATAAGTGACCGTCATATGACGCATCGTTTTTCTGAACATTTTGTGTTGCGAAATTACCATCATTTTTTATTTTTTCTTTTTTTTAAGTTGGTAATTTTTTGGGATTTTTTTGTCCCAATTTTTTTTTTTTTTCTAGGGGCGTGGATGTTTTCGGAATTAATGGCGCTCTTGTCCACAATCTGGTGATTTTTTCGACCGGTCAAATGACGGTCACACCGCGGTCAATTGACCAAAAATGACCGCTCAAATTCGGTTTTGTCATTTAACCAGAACACAAAAATGACGGTCATTTAACATTCCTATTCACAATACTATCGTCATGACAACGTAATCGCAACACAAGGTAACGAAAAATGCTATTAAAGCCAAAGATGTCATAATTTTCAAACGTCAAACAAGAAGAAACAGATAATTGTTGTATAATTACGCGTTTCGTGTCGCATTGAAACACACGAAAAATGGTAAGCAATTTTTTTTTTTTTTTTAAATTCTCGTTGACAATATCCAAGAGAATAAATGGGTCATTTATTACAATTTTTATTTGTCCAAATTTTTTCATTGGTCTAAAATATTTATAGAATATTTATAAGGAATGAATTAATAAAAATTTGCACATTGTTTCCTCATTATTTTTGTTCAGTATTATTTTTTTTTCATAAAGTGCAGTTAATTTAATGAATACTCAGTTCAATGTTAATTCCTTCAATGCGAATTTCCAGAGATATGATTTTTGGTAAATCAATTTTATTCCTATTTTTCTAGTCTACAGACAATCCGAATAAAATCTGATTCAAAATAATTCAATTTCTAAACAATTTTTCTCAACGTTTTAGACCATTTTGAGTCTACTCACAAAAATCTAAAAAAAAAAAAAAGAAATTCATGAAAAAGCTTCCACTATGAGGAAGCAAAAAATAAATAGATAATGTAGACAATTGGCAGCATTTATCAAAATATTTAAAAAATATATAAATTAAAAATTAAAAATTAAAAAAATATATAAATTAAAAATTAAAAATTAAAAAAAATATATAAATTAAAAATTAAAAATTAAAAAAATATATAAATTAAAAATTAAAAATTTAAAAAAATATATAAATTAAAAATTAAAAATTTTAAAAATATATAAATTAAAAATTAAAAATTAAAAAAAACATATAAATTAAAAATAAAAATTTAAAAAAATATATAAATTAAAAATTGAAAATTAAAAAAATATATAAATTAAAAATTAAAAATTAAAAAAATATATGAATTAAAAATTAAAAATTAAAAAAATACATAAATTAGAAATTAAAAATGAAAAAAAATATATAAATTAGAAATTAAAAATTTAAAAAAATATATAAATTAAAAATTAAAAATTAAAAAAAATATATAAATTAAAAATTAAAAATTAAAAAAATATATAAAATAGAAATTAAAAATTAAAAAAATATATAAAATAAAAATTAAAAATTAAAAAAATATACAAATTAAAAATTAAAAATTAAAAAAATATATAAATTAAAAATTAAAAATTAAAAAAATATATAAATTAAAAATTAAAAATTAAAAAAAAAATTTGTCTTTCCAGATACTTTCAAGGGTAAAGCCTGCGTTGTCAGACGGCAACCGGAAATCGGCTTCGCGAAAGGATATTCAAAAATTGGAGGAATATCTGGAGAAGCGAGACTATACGGGTGCGTTGACGCTTTTGGAATTCAACGGAGCAGCTACGAATGTCGGAGACAATACCGACATGTGGATCGCTTATTGCGCTTTTCATTTGGGTGATTACAAGAGAGCAGCAACGATTTATGAGAATCACCAAAAAAACGATGGAAAGCAGAGCAAGCAAAAGCACATAAAGAGCGTACCCGAAAATTTGGCCTGCTGCTATTTTTTTCTCGGCATGTATCCGGAGGCTCAACAAATGTTGAGCCAAGCACCGGAAAGTGCGCTCAAGACACGATTGCTCTTTCATTTGTCGCACAAAATGGGCGACGAAAAAAAGCTCACAGAGTACAATAGATTGCTCCAAGATAATATAGAGGATCAGATGTGTTTAGCTTCTATTCATTATCTTCGAGCTCATTATCAGGAAGCTATAGATATATACAAGAAAGTACTATTGGAGAACAGGTACTCCTTCTCCTAAATATTCATTCAAATTATATGCTTGTCTCATTCAAAAAATTCTCCCTGTCTTTTTTTTTTTTGAAAAGTACACTTTAGTAGCTCTTGCGCTGCGCTTTAATTTTCAAGTAGAATTTCACCTGCAGTAGTCGCACCGATCGAAAAGAGCAACAAATTTACACCCAAGATATTGATCCTGATGTGTATTTAATTACCCAACTGAAAGATTCCAGGTAAAATTAGAATTTGGCTCTGGTGAAAAAATTTGTCGAAAAATTTGTCTGAAAATTTGTTTGATTTTTATTTTTAATTCCTCTGATTTTTATTTTTAATTCCTCTGATTTTTATTTTTAATTCCTCTGTTTTTTATTTTGAATTCCTCTGATTTTCATTTTTAATTCCTCTGAAATTTTTTGAATAATTTCTGAAAGTACCTGTGAATTTTGAATTTTTCGTACTTTCCAGAGAAAGTCATTGCTTTCTCTGAAACTAAATATTCCTGATTATTCTGAAAATTCTCTGAAATCACAGTTTAATAAATCGATAATTTATGGATATTTTTATCATCATTATTTACAATATTAAAAATAAACAAATTTACACAGAAAAATTGCAAATAACAAAAAATAATTGAAAAATCGTTCTTCCAATTTATTGCAGAGATTATTTAGCGTTGAATGTGTACGTGGCTCTGTGCTACTACAAGCTGGATTACTATGACGTCGCCCAAGAGGTTTTACAGGTTTATCTACAAAAATATCCAAACAGTGCAATTGCAATTAATCTGAAAGCTTGCAATCACTTTCGTTTGTACGACGGTAACGCAGCTCAAGCGGAAATGAAGCAGTTGGTCGACAAAACAGCAAATTCGTGCAGTTTCGGACACGATCTTATTCGTCACAATATAGTCGTGAGTTAAAAAAAAAAAATTGCTATAATTTCTTATCGTTTGGAAAGGCACATTTTTTAAATAATTTTTTTAAAGGTCTTTCGCAGTGGAGAAGGCGCTTTACAAGTACTGCCAAATTTGGTTGACGTCATACCAGAAGCCAGACTAAATCTTGTCATCTATCATCTGAAACAGAATGATATTCAAGAAGCGTTCGAGTTGATCAAGGATTTGGAACCGGCTGTGCCTCAAGAGTACATTTTGAAGGGTATCGTAAATGCAGCGATGGGACAAGAAACAGGATCTGTAAGATTTCCTAATCAATGTTTATGCCAATAAAAATGCAAGGACAAAAATTAATTCGCTTCAACACTGGTCTAAAAAAAAAAAAAATTTTATGTCCATTTTTTTCCTTTTTAGAAAGTATAAAAAAAAAATTTGACCACGTTCATATTTTTGAATTTTTTTCCATAAAATCTAGGACTAAAAAAAAAGAACAATTTTAATTTTCTTTTAATTCAGAAAAAAAAATTGCGATTATTTACATGCCTCAGCATCCAGGCAATGTAATCGTAATACTGAATAAATAGAAAGATTTATTTAAATATATTTTTTTTTTTTTTCAGAGAGAAAGTATAAAAACGGCGCAGCAATATTTTCAATTAGTCGGTTCCTCGGCATCGGAATGCGACACAATACCGGGGCGACAGTGTATGGCTTCCTGTTTCTTTTTGCGCCGACAATTCGAAGAAGTTTTGGTATACCTGAATTCCATAAAGACTTATTTCTCAAACGAGGACAGTTTCAATTTCAATTATGCACAAGCCCAAACAGCTTCGGGCTATTTCAAAGAGGCAGAGGACGCGCTTTTGATGATACGCAACGACAGATACAAGAATGACTACATATACATAAGTTTACTGGCTTACTGCTGTGAGTTACGATCCTTCAATTTTTTTTCATTCATTTTCTTGCAAATTTTGTGCAAATTTTATTTGATTTTTGAAAATTTTTTAATTTTTTTTTTTTAATTTACAGATGTAATGAATAAAAAAGCACAATTGGCTTGGGAGCTTTATTTGACAATGGACACCTCCACAGAGTCCTTTAATCTGCTTCAATTAATCGCAAACACCTGTTACAAAATTGGCGAATTTTGGTATGCCGCTAAAGCCTTCGATATGCTAGAAAGAATGGATCCAACTTCGGATCATTGGGAGGGAAAACGTGGCGCCTGTTGCGGTGCTTTTCAGTATATTGTTGCGGAGAAACAGCCAAAGTCAGTAAATATTGAAAATTTTATCAATATTTGTCAAAAATTCATTTATCCGTTGAATTTCCATTTCTGGATGGAAAGGAATGAGAAATGCATTTATCGGAAATTTATCGTAATAGCAAATAATAAACTAATCGCGAATCTGCGACAATTTTATCTTGCAGGGAATTATTGAAAGAAATCATTCAACTGCTTCGAAACACCTCGAATTCTCAGGTCGAGCAGATCATTCGAGTTATGAGAAAATGGGGAAAAGACAATCGAGTCGCCTGTTGAGTCTCTCACATTTTATCCAAATATTCCGTCCATATTTTTTTTTTTTCAGAGATATTTTTATTTTTGTTTAGCTGTAAATTAGATAGAATCATTGGGCATTTTTTTTTTTTAATTCAATTTTTCTTTAAGAATTGAGACTGAAGTAAAAGAATAAATAAAAATCATTGGAAACTCGAGTTACGAAAATATTTGAATATACTGTAAAAAAAAAAAAAAAAAATACTATAAAATTTCCGTTTTTTTTTTCTCAAAATTTCGTGTTTTTGAAAATCCGGTCAGTTTCTCGATAAGAAAATTTGCAATTTCCCGCGATTTCAAGAGGCTACTCCTGTTGCATTTCGGGAAAATGAAGTACGTTTGATTTCCGCTATGTGCGCATAAGTCGCCACGTCGTGCATTTATTCGTCTTTCGTGCTTGGAGCCCGAGCGCACATTGTCCGACTTCAGCGCATAATAATTTCAGAACTGCTGAAAAATGCTGGGAAGATTTGTCTCCGGTTTTCTGCAGGCTCTGCCGTACGTATTTAAAAATTTGTATGCTATTTTCATAAGGTGACATAAAAAAAAAACGAATTATCTAAAAATATTTCAGAAGATCGATCGAACTGCCGGCAGTCAGGCGACTGGGCACCATTTTTAATGCTCTGCCCGCAGCCAATAACACCGTGGCCGGTGGAAGCTGGTCTCTGATGCCGATAAGAACAGCAATGAGATATCACTTTCCGATTGCCAGAGAAACCAAGAGAATTAAGGTTCACGGATGGAAGAAAAGAATGTCGACGGTCTCGGGAAGAAAGATCATAATGAGAAGAATTTTGAGAGGCAGACATTGTCTCAGTCATTGAATATTGTTATAATTAAGTCACAGAATCTTGTCAATAAAATCTTAACTGCGTGCTTCTGTCTAATTTATTTGATATTTATCGTCTATTTTATAGCAAGAAAAAAAGAATGTTTAGTTTTTGATAGATTTCTGGAATAGTCATTAATTTTTTAAAAAATTTTTTTGGCTCATTTTGGATTTTGCTCCAAAATTGAGAATCTAGAAAGCAATTTTAAAGGCTCTTTTTTTTAATGATTATATCTAGTAGATTTTTTGTTTTTTTTTTTTTTTTTTTCATAGAGGAAGCTTTGTTTTCGTGAAATTTTTTTTTTTCAAGATTTTCGTGTCAGGACACTCAAAATTTTGGAGCGATTTGAATTTTTTTTGTTAATAAATGTACACATTTTTTTTTTTTTTTTTGTTAAATGGAAGAAACCTGCTGGATGAGAGATACAAAAAATCGAACTTTCGTCAAATAAGGACCACCCTAGTGTTTATGTAATAATTCGGAATATCGGTTTCAAAATCATTAATCGAAAATATTTCTCTGAAAATTTCTCTGAAAATATCTCTGAAAATATCTGAAAATTTCTCTGAAAATATCGTCAACATTTCAAGATAATTAATCGAAAAAGTACTGGAATATCCTGGATTCCCGTTCCGTGAATCTGAAACGTAACAAAATCAGCAGAAGTTAATAATAGATTAATTGTAAAAATAATTGAATAGCAATTCGATAAGAAAGCGAAAATCGATTTATTTTTTATCTACGCAACAGCCTCAGATCTCTGAGTATCTTCATGTTCATCGGTAAATTCGTCATCCTCGTCAGTTTCAAACAATTCGTGTTTGAATTTCAGTTGTTTACCGGTCCAGATAAATTCGGGCATCGGCGGTGCGGTCAAAACTAAATTACAATCTTTTTGTTTGTACATTGGCAAATAAATTTCGCGCAAATGAATATGCGTGGGTATGATCGACTGATTTCCGGGTAATATTTTAAGAGTTCCCAAAAGATCCCTGTTCAATTTTGGCGGATTTTTGGCGGCGTCGACAAAAGGACTGATGTTCATCCACTTGCCAAGTACATTCTGTACTCTCGAGCCGTATATGTTATCGCCCAGTATCGGGCTGTACAAGACAGTAGCGGCAAATAATCGAAGAGCGTGCCACGCCTTCGTCGACGATTTAATCTCTACGAGAGACGACAGGTTCTCCGTTGAATTCGATATTACCTTGAACTGAACGTTCAAGATTTTTATTTCTCGCCTTTTGTGCTCGTTTTCGGACCAAGAAGTCACGATTATTGGCTGTAATTCAGGGAATTTTATTTTTATTTATAAACAACGAATTTCGAATATTTACATTTTTTACGTTATCGCTTTAAATATCATGAAAATAATGCAAAAATTGTGTAATTTAATTAGTGAACTCACGTAAAAATATAAATATTTAATCTAATAGTTAAAAAAAAATATCATGCAAATTAATTTTTTTTTTTTTTTTTAATTACATTAAATTTCTTTAATACGAAAAACTGTGAAAAAAAAAGTACGGAAAATTAAGAATTGTTTGATTTTAAGTTACCATGCGATATTTTCTATCCGGACTCTGCGTCATTTTCATTGCCAATCTTTTTTCTCCTTTTATTTCCTTAGGAATCCGAGTTGTAACTGCCCAGTATGTTTTTGGTACAATACTCAAGCCCTGAGCACGACGAAACGATTTATCCACAGCTGCCTCGACCTGCTCATTGGCTGCTAAAAGTGCTATGCCGCTGGTGAACCTGTGAACAGCATTAATAAGTAATTCAAAAGTTCATCCAAAAAATTAAATTTTAATTAGAATTTTTTTTTTTTTTAGCCCAGCAATAAATAATAATCCAAAAATTCATCCAAAAAATTAAATTTTAATTAGAATTTTTTTTTTTTTTAGCCCAGCAATAAATAATAATCCAAAAATTCATCCAAAAAATTAAATTTTAATTAGAATTTTTTTTTTTTTTTTTAGCACAGTAGTAAAATAAATAATTAAAAAGTTCATCCAAAAAATTGAATTTTAATTAGAAATCTGGTACCTGCAGAAATTATATCTAATTTTTTTTAGCCTTAAATTACCTTTCAGGAGTGCTGATGAGTTTCAACGATTCGTATTTAAGGTTTTCAGCGATGTAAGGAATTGCATCGGCCAAGTTATAATTCACATGCTTGACGATACCGAGCGCAGTTGCTTTTCTCAAGTCTGTTTGTTTGCTTTTCTGATTACTGCCGGATATTCCGTACGGTTTGTTTATCGCCACCAAGCCATCTGTAAGAATTTCGTTTGTTAATTTACATTAAAAATCGATTTATCGATCGCGATTTATAAAATATTGAAAAGCACTTGAGATGATCGGCGAATCTCACCTTCATTGTGAATAACACCAGCAACGATACTTTTTGCAAAATCGTCGATCGACTTCCATGGATGAATTTTTCGATAGGGATGAGTGTGTTTTGGTTTTCTCATCATGAATCGAATATTCGTGGAGTAGAATTTTTTCGATAAAAATTCTTGTTTCGAAGTGCTAAGAGATAATTTTAAGGCCCTTATAGGCAACATCTTCGCGAGCATGTTTTCCATTTACCTGATTAATTGTAGCTCGTCACGATGTTTTTTTTTTTTTTTTTTTTTTAGGCTCTTCTGTTGTTTAGCGATGATTTTTTTTCTATTAGTTTATCCATTTATAATATTTATAACCTGCTTCATTGTTGTCTCGTGTTTGGGCTCAATTGAGCTGTGTTTTTGAGCGTCGGAAAACCGGGTCACGTGTTGTACAGGCTTTTTCTTCTCAAATTACCGGCGGTCGATAATTCTCACATGGAAACGCATTTTCGTAATAATAATAAACGGAAATTAGAGCGATACCGGAGAAACTAAAATTCTTACAGGATTCGGAATTGAAAGAAGAATTATGTGAGATTTTTATTTCACTCGAAAGCGTTTAATATCGTCGTTAATAATGGTTTACAGTTTTTTGTTACCGACCGAGCAGTCTTAAGCCGACGAAACGGACTCAGTCGGTAACGAAAACTGTGAGCCATATTTTTTTTAAGGGTGTTACGTAATTGTGTTTAAGTTTCAAACATATTTCGAATCCCTGATTTTTATTATAGTTAATAATTATTTATAAAAATTATTGATTATTCATTGAAATAAAGTTATTTTAACGAAATTTAAAATTGCCAATAAAATATATATATATTTAATCGACAACCGAAATAGGATCAGCGAATTCGATTACTTCGGTATTCACAATTTATTGAATACTCCTAATGGAATATTTTCTTTTAATTTATAATACACAATTACAGTTAGTTTGCTAGAGAAGAAATTTGTACTCGCGGGCAATCGCGATTGATAAGAAGCCTGCTTTTAATTTCCGTGTACCACTGACAGGAAACCGATAAAATGGTCAAAATTTCGTTCAAAAAGGTAACAATCGGATTTTTTGTCCATTTAAATGGTTTCAAGTGGATCCATTGACAGGGTAATCGCGTTGCGCTGAGCGATGTACAAAAAGCTTCGAGTGATCGTCGGTGACCGTCTGGACCAGCGATCGATTTTTTTTTATACACTCGCGACACCTTAATACAACATGTTGGGAATGATTATACTGAATTTCTCGAGAAAATCAATTATGAAAATTATTTGGTTTCCACAGGTTTAAGAGTTTTCCGCGCTTGTCGAGGATTTTTCGTGCTTTTTTTCTCTGATCCACTCTTGAATTTGGCTGTGAAGCTCGGTGTTCGATTTCACCATGTCCATTGTCAAAGGTGATCGATTGAAGGGATCCGTTTGGTCGCTCAGCAAGTGTCTGTGGTTCGATAAATCAATAAATTCGAATAATATTCAAAGGAAAAAAAAAAATAGTTGGCCTGATTACCTTGCTATCGTTTGTCGGTCGACTGTGATTTTCGACGAGGGTAGCACAACAGGGTCTGTCATGAGAGTCGACATTATAGGATCGAGAAAATCATCCGGCGCGTTGTTCAGAATCTCGTCTTCCTCTTTCTTGATGTGCGCGGCTTTTTCCACACGTTCGGCAAAGCTCTCGAGGTCTGCAAGGATTCCAACAGCGCCAATTCGCACTAGAAAGATAAATAGACATAAGTGCTCGTAGGATTGGCTTAGCTGAGAGTCGAAGGCAAGTTAATTTGGTACGAAGATACTTTTGTGGCAAGATATTTTCTCACCAAGAACGTCTTCGGCGAGTTTGAACAATTGAGGGCTGTAAGAACGTCCGTCCTGCGACACAGCTAGGGTAAAATTCTCGTTGTGGCTAAGATTTATGTATATTTCGCATATATTCAGGACTAAATTGGCAGGATTAAACTCGTATTCCTTTTGATCTTTTACCTGAAAAAAGCAAACGCTCATATTTTTATTTTCGCACCCAAAGTACGCTAGAATTTTTTGTCAGCAAAATTTAAGATAGAACTTGCTTTGAGATTTCGCTTGTTAGGACCGACTAGTTGCAGAAGAAGGTAATTCAGCATCGAAGCTATTCGGTCGACCATCGTTGGATGACAGAATATCGACTTTATTTCCGTAGTTAGCATCTTGAGCATATTTATCGTTTCGCGACCTAGAATATTGTCGAAACGCGCGATCATTCCTATGTGCTGAAGATAACTCGCCTGTTGCTCTCGTTCGTGGTGCGGCAATTCGCCGCTTTCCCTGAGACATTGAACGAGAAATCGAATTAAAAAAATCGATTTAAAGCTAATTAAAAGCAGAGTCTCGTATTGTTTTAAATGTTCACGTAGCGTTTTTGAGAAAAGTACATTTACCGACTTTACCTCGCGTGAAGCATCTGCTTCAGTTGGGCCATGTTGGACAGCGCCTCGTCCAACAGAAAGACAGCGTCGTTCATCAGAAGATTAATGAATCTGAGGAACAGCGGCGGCTGAACGGCTTCCATGTTTTCCTCGGCTACTTTAGCGAGATTTCTGAAAGCATTTATTCTCCGATAAAAATTCACGATAATTTACACGTTTCACGTTTATAAAGATGCTTCAACAAACTTGAAGTTATTTCGATGTTCGTCCAATTTCCATAGATAATCCATGACGATGTACATGGGTCGACGGTAGTTGAATTTCTGTTCGAATTGAACGCTCTGCCCGGTCATTTCGATACTCACGAACACTTGAAGTAAATTCTCCACGATCTGTCGGAGAACGCATCTCGTTAATTAGAAAGTTTAAAAAAAAAAACGATTATCAAATTTTCCCTCTTAAGCGAGACACCGGCAGGTCCGTTATTTGTAAGCGAATAAAATTAATTAATAACCTGGCGTCTGTGCGGATGCTTGACGAACAACATTTCCCTGTGCAAAGTTCCCAGCGAAGCTTGAGCTTGACTCGCGGCTTCGTCGTTTCTCGGCAAAAGCGCTTCAAGTCCTTCGGCCAAACGGGCTCGTAGATGAGGATTGTACAGTCTTTGCGGCGACTCCATAAGCGCAATTACCTGAATAGGAACGCGAGACAATTAACTCGATGTATTTGAAAATATAGAATGAAGAAATTCTAACATTAGCTAATATTATTGTAGTTTCAACGTGCGCACTAAATTAAATTTAAAGGGATGAAACAGAGTGTAAAACACTTGCCTCAGTTAGAATCGGATTCAGAAAACTCGCGCCCTCTTCCTCGAAGGTATTCGGCGAAAGTAGTTTCAAAAAGCACAGGAAACCGACGGTATTTTCGATCACGAATTCTGGTATGCACCTCAGTGTGGTTGGTATCCTGTCAGGTAGGGGAAATATTACATCTACAATTTTTTGCGGTGCATAATTCATTCGTCCGTTATTTTCATCGATTTCCTCGTTATCGACGTCGAGATTGACTTGAATCAGCCAGAAGGCTGTTGTCGCGTGAAATTTCGACAGGAGATTCAGCATCCCCGGAACAAGTAGACTAGCACGGAGTGACAAGTATCTGAAATTGCATCGATAAATTTATATCCTTTTTTTTTTTAATTTTTCAAAAAATTTACAGTCGACTCTATTGGAATGACTAACTTGGTCATCTCCATTTGCATTTGCTGAACAATGGCATCCAGAACGGGCGAAGGTCTTTGCTCTCTGTTCTCCGCTTCGTTGTACATTCGTTGAATTCTCGCGACGTCCTGATTGGTGCGTAACAATTTATCGAAAACAACCCGATAGCCGAGATCGAGAGCTTGATGCGTAAGGAAAAAGCATTGAGTTACAAATCCGAATGATTCGGCATGCGGCCTGGTTTCACCTTCTGGCGTAGGTATCAGAGAGGTTGCGGAACTAATTCCTCGCATGTAAAGACCCATTTTACGACTTTCCTCCTCGTCCTTTATCTGCAAATACCTCCTCTTTAATTTCATTCTTTTTTTAGCACTAACGCGAACCCTTGAAAGAAAAATATGTTTACGAAAAAAATGTAGTTCTTTTATTTTACGCGATTTTTCGTACCTCAGCGGCGCAGTAAGTTGGATCTATCTTAAGAACTTTAGGGTCATTGAATTTCGCGCAAAAGGGCTGACACAGTCTGAGCAGCACAGTTCCGAGATTGAGCATGAAACCGTCGGAGACCGTTAGAATTTCACGGCCTATCACCGTGTAATGAGCGTTCCAGAGCTTTCCGCGACTCAAATTAGCATCGAGACAATTACCGAGCCATCGAAGAGTCAAGTGACGAACCTCCGGCGAGCATTTCAAGAGAGAATGGAATACCAGATACAGACATTCCGTCAGTGAATCCAGGGCCGTCCAAATGTTTCGTTCTACCATTGATCTCGTCTGCGGGGTTCAAATATTCATTCATAATTTTGTATAATTTTTTGGTAAAATAAGAAGAACACACGTGATCAAAGTATTATTTTTATACCTGATGGTTCTCGAAGAAATCGTAAGGAGCGTTCATGTTCTTTGGCAAACAACTCAGCGAAAAAAGTGCGCCGAGCAATGTATTCGAATAAGCAATACCGTTGTCATTGTTCGGTACACTGTGCCGAATAATTAGCTTTCCAAGAGCCTCGATTGACGCAAATTTCATGAGGATCTCGAACCAGTATTGCCGAAATGTGAGGATATTTCGATTAGCCACTTCGACGTGGATTATATTGAGAACAGGTCCGAATGCGGATGATATTACTTCCTCGTCGGGTTCATCACCGTCCGAACTCATTTCGCTTATTATACCGTCCACGAAGAACGATAATTCGGAGGAGCTTGCACGTTCCTCAAACAGGGATACGAATTGTGCGTGGATCTAACGAGAAACAAAAAAATATATTTTCAATTATGCATTCCATGTCAATGGATTGACAAATGAGAAAATGGAGAAATTTTCAGAGTAGTTTTCAGAATGTATTAGAAAAATGTTCAGAAAAAATTCAGAAAGTATTAGAAAAATGTTCAGAAAAAATTCAGAAATTATTAGAAAAATGTTCAGAAAAAATTCAGAAAGTATTAGAAAAATTTTGAGAAAAAATTCAGAAAGTATTAGAAAAATTTTGAGAAAAAATTCAGAAAGTATTAGAAAAATTTTGAGAAAAAATTCAGAAAGTATTAGAAAAATGTTCAGAAAAAATTCAGAAAGTATTAGAAAAATTTTCAGAAATAATTCAGAAAGTATTAGAAAAATTTTCAGAAATAATTCAGAAAGTATTAGAAAAATTTTCAGAAAAAATTCAGAAACTATTAGAAAAATGTTCAGAAAAAATTCCGAAAGTATTAGAAAAATGTTCAGAAAAAATTCAGAAACTATTAGAAAAATTTTCAGAAAAAATTCAGAAACTATTAGAAAAATGTTCAGAAAAAATTCAGAAAGAATTAGAAAAATTTTCAGAAAAAATTCCGAAAGAATTAGAAAAATTTTCAGAAAAAATTCCGAAAGTATTAGAAAAATTTTCAGAAAAAATTCAGAAAGTATCAGAAAAAATTCCGAAAGTATTAGAAAAATATTCAGAAAAAATTCCGAAAGTATTAGAAAAAAATTCAGAAAAAATTCAGAGAAAAATAATTTCTGAATTGACAAAGCAAACTAAGATAAAAAAAAGGAGAAATTTCAAGTGCACAGTGGAGTCACCTCTTGTCCAGGAAAGAGATCAGGCTCTTGCAGCGCAGTGGTAACATTTCTCAAAGTAATAGTCCGCAGAGTGTTAAGACACTCCTGGCTTTCCCCCCTGTTGTATCTTATCAATCTGCAGAAGCTCTCGAAGAGATAAAATATTATTTCCTTCTGTAAAGTGTGACTATCGCAGGTCCATCCGTTTGTCTCTGTTGCTGGGACTAATTTTGTACTTATATCGTTGAGCATGAGTCTTTCGAAAACAGCATGTTCAATGGAATCGGTGTCGACGAAGACCAACTGTTTTTTGTAGACATTGCAATGCTCAGAATTTCGAGTGATCCCAAAAACATCGCTCAGCAGATTATCGAAAATCGTGTCTTTCTCGTTTATTCGAGAATCCTCGTTGTTTCTCGAAAATACATCGTTATTTTTTTCAATTGTATTTTTCATTGGATGACCCTCATTGTCCGCACTTGTTACCGTGAATGACGTTGCGTCATTAATGTTCGGAAAGAGCCTAGCAAAAGGGTTGCTATTTAATTTTTCGGACATCGTGGCGGAGATTTTTTTTTTTTTTTTTTTTTTTTTTTTTTTTTACACGATAAGCACGAGCATCGCAGATCTGAAATCATTCAAGAGATTAGTAAAAATTCATGCGCTTTTTTTTCTTCTTTCTCGCGGTGATGTTGCGTATTTTTATTTATTAACTAAGCGTAACGCTACGTCAATGAGAATCTCTGGCAGATGCATGAAAAACTTACGTTTTTTCGTTTTTTATTTATTTATTTATTGTGATTAATACGCGTACTCGCCATCTGCAAATGACAAAGTTTCAAAAACACAAATCGCAGGATTTCTCAGTGTTTTTCTTTTTTTTTTTTTTTTTAGCGTACCTTAAGGTGTTTTTTTTGTTGCAATCACTGAATTATCGCATTCGGTGAATTCGTGGACGCAGTTATGTGCGGATTTATCCAGCGACATCTTTCGGATTGTCGGAGCGAATGTTGGTATGTAGGATTAATGTTTTACCAACAATGAATTAAGAGCTGTAAGCTTATTCTTGCAATGAAAATATGTTTGAAGAGGATAAAACAGGTTTTGTAACAGGAATTTCCGAATTATTGAGTTACAGAGTGAAAATCACGATTACTAAGATTTTTAACTATGCTAATTAAATATTCGGGGTGAAAAGATTTAAAAAAAAATGATAGAATAAAAAATAACTCCCACGAATGGAATTTTCAATATTTACCAGAAATTCTAGGGTTTATATTTTGAACCAACTGAATATTGCATTTACAAAATGAAAAAAATAAAACTGAATTTTTATTTTTTTATTAAGAATAATACTGAAGAATGTAAATTAAAAATGAAACTTAAAAGAAAAATTTGAAAAAGATTTCATTAGTTGCTTTTACATTAGCACTAAGGCAGCTGGGAGCTTTATACGTTTGTCTGCTAAGATTCGCTTGCGAGAAAGGTTTCGCCAAGTGGCCACCTAGCGGCTGAGTGCCGAACTACAATAATTTTCTATGGAACCTTCTATTCTCTGCAATTAAAAGAATGCTGAATTCGATTTTGTTACCGACTACGATCGGTAAAAATCGGCAATTTCATAATTTACAGTATTTGTCGTTAATATGCTATATATATGCGCCATATTGTGCAGGATTATAATATAAATACAGACCGATGATCCTGAACTCGATTATTGTTTGAAAAATCACGAGAAATACGTAATTTTCCAAGCTTTTCGAAAAACCAATATGGCCGCCAAAAAGATAAATTACAAAATTCCCTATTTCTACCAAACGTAATCGTGGACATATATCTGCTCCAGCACCTGCTTAATAAATAAATCCGCAGCCATATTTCGAAAACAAAATACGCCGAAAAATGAAAATATCCGATCAGATCTTTTCGTGATTCAGTTTTTCGTTAGAAAAACTTTTAATATCAGTCCGATTATGCCGAGCAATGGCTTATTTTCTTCATTGAAAGAAGCCGCATCGATTGACCGAACAGATTTTCGAATCATATTAATAGTTCAAAAGTTACAATCAATTATACGTGCATATTAGGTTAGGTCGAATAAACAAAGGCCCACAATTTTCTCAAAAATCTTGCTATAAAAAAATCAGTCCGGTCAATCAACAAAGCATCGTTCGACGAACAAAATAAGCTATCGCTCGTCGTATTCGAACAAATATTAAGCTTTTTTCTAATATAAAACTGAGCGACAAAGAAACGCGCCTCATCGGAATATTTCTCTTATGAACCTATTTTTTTTTTAAGGCAGCTGCGACTGTATCTATATTTTAGGAACGCACGAAGCGCCACTCTTCGGAAGAAGTAAATACAACCGCGAAAAATTTCTATAGAAACGCTGTGAAAAAAAAAAAAAAAAAAAAAAAAAAATTTAGCGCTCATTTGACTCACAAGTAGCCATTGTGATTAGATGTCAACAAAGAGGAATTTAAGGCCGTTTGATAGCCATTACAATGGGGCTCATAATGGCGATAAAGAATCGTCGCAACAAGTGTCTGACAATAGTCGAGTCTCCTATGGAGAGGAGAAAAGTTTGTCTCTCTTAGAGCAATTTTTCATAGTCGTCAAGATGAGCAGCAAGCATCAGGAAGCCAGCAAAACCAGCAAGCAGAGTAACACAGTGCCAAGCGAGCGTGGAACACCGAAGCATCATCATCATCATCCATTCGTGTATTTATAAACCAGGCGAGATGCCACGGAAAATCGTGTGTCTCCGTTACCTTCTTGTCAGCTCTTTCACTCTCCTCGCTGTAAGTTCAACTCCACATGTGTCCTGTTACCAAAATCAATATTTTTCACTCAATAATCATGTTTTCCTTTTCACAGTTATTCCCTAATCTCCAAATAATCTACCGGCGAGGTAGATTGTGCGACTAACGAAAGGACAACGTGTGTGTTTTGGTTTTATTTTTTTTTTTTTTTTTAGACATTTTTCTGAAGACAATTTTTTTGAACACATTGTGTGTGATTTTTGTGTACTTTTTTTTGATATTCTACGGAATAAATACTGGCAAATGTTTGTCAATTTGTGCCAGAATTTTTTTTTTTCTTTTTTTTTTTGCTATTGGTAAATAATCGTGCAAGAAACTAGTAAAATTATTTCAATTTGTAAAAAAAATAATATCGTAATTTTGTCGCTGATATTCGTGTTCTATTTTTGTTTCGTGGCGATACGTCGAAGTCGCGATGCCTTGGATGAATCAGAGAGGGTTTATTGTCAGTCATCGCGAATACACATGAAATTAAAGCAATCGCCGTGCCGTTTAATATCGAGACGGCGATAGCATCTTATCGGTAAACGCTAATCACTAGCCATGAGACACGATTGTCCCAAAACCTTCATGTATTCACGAGAAATATAACGAAAGTCCGCGGAAAAATCTATATATGTGTATCGCAACGACTTCTCGAAATTTAGATCTTTAGTAACACTGAAAATATCATTTTCTTATTATTAATATATAATCGTGGATTTTTTTTTGTAATATTTAGAAAGAACACAAAATTTGCTTTTTTTTTTTTGAAAGCAAGAAACATGCGTTTTACATTGACGAAGATATCGTCGCTTGTAGGACATTTTTACGTAATTTGTACGTTTTTTTAAATTTATTTTTAGACAGGAATTTTGTCGACTCTGTCTAGAAACAATGTACGCGCTGCGTGCGCTCTTTATTATTATTTTTTTTACCTGAAAGATTCTTTTATATTAAAAGAATCCGATCGTAGAAAGTAGTTGGGGATTCAAAATGACCGCCATATAGCCTGCCGGTGCAATGGGCATGCGCTATAAATCATAGCCAGTACCGACCAATCATGTGGCCGTATAGTAGATGCCGCTGTGGAGCGAGCACACGGGAACCAATCACAGATCACGAAACTGAAACCGACCAATCATAGCACGAATGAAATGGCTTCGCGAATATCTCGAACTTCGATTTCGATTGTCCATCTCTTTTGAGTAGGATGAGCGTGTTTTACGTGTTGGGAGTTTATTGAACGCAATTAAATGAAAAATATATAATTGTTGCAGATTTTTGGCGTCGTCGTCTGCGGTACTGGAAGTTACCTGCTACACCAACTGCGCAATTCTTTGACACTCTCCGAGTGGTTTGGTCCACCTGCGATATTATTGTCGACCGGCATCATCAACTTCATTCTGGGCCCGTACTTTTGTCACTACTTGGACAATAAGTACAATCAGCCGCAGCTTTTTATGGTAATTTATCCATTAAACAGTGTAATGCGGCAGTAATATAACGGCAATGTGAAAAAAAAAAAAAATGTAATTTACAAATTATTTACGATGTAATTTACATGTTTTTTTGTGTAACAAATTGCGTAACAGTTATATAACAATAATATGGGAATTAACTGTAACATTTAACTTTACCTCAATGGATTTTACGCCGGATTTTTGAGGCGACGAATCGCTTACGAGAAACATTCGAGCAGTTGGCCATCTGGCGGACAAAATCGTATTAGACAATCGTTACATATCACAGGAACATTGTTATATTACATGTAATTTACATGTTATATTTTTATAATAAAACGTGTTTACCGAAAATTCTGTCATAATACACAGATTTATGGAATCCTGCAAATAGTAACTCCTGTAATTTTTTTTTTTTTAATTATGCTTCGCATAATAGTATTCGGAGTTGATCTTGATTTTTTTTTAGTTTTCCAGCATCGTCGTACTCGTATTGATTGTTCAAGCCGGTGCTGGAATCTGGGCCCTCGTTAGTCACACTTTTGTCGATTCTGCCATTTTCGACTTGTTGGAGAGCCAACTGGCCTCAGTTGGAACAATCGACACCAGACCTGCCTGGAATATTACAGAGATTAAGGTATTAATTAAATTTTGCAGACAAATTGATATTACAGAATGGTAGATCGAATTAATTAATTAATTAATTAATTGGTAATTTAGAAAATAATAATTGATTAATTTACATTTTAAAAAATCTGAATTTAAATAAAACGTATTGATTTTTTAAGAAGGTTGATTTAGATAGATCACTTGATTCATCAAAGCTTGATTATAAGAATTCGTCGCTGATAATAATATTTTCAACTATGTCTGATGATTATTTAAGGCAAATTGCTGCGGCTTTGATAATACATCGGCGTCATCGTTAAATGATGTTGAAGAAAGTGACAACAATATATCCTGGTCGTGCTGCAACAACAGGCGATACGATCCGGATCCTCGGGATACCAATACATGCTTAATTTTCTACATGAACGAATGTCGTCTTCTCGCATTTCATCGCTATCGATCGACATTATTTCACACTTTCGTACTTGGACTTTGCGCCATGGGTTTACAGGTCGGTTTTTCTTTTTTTTTTTTTTTTCTTTCTACTTTTTCACACTAGTGCGAAAAAGTAGATTTTTTTCCACTAGTGCGAAAAAAAGTGTGCGAAAATGTAGAATTTTTTTCCACTAGTGCGAAAAAAGTGTGCGAAAATGTAGAATTTTTTCACTAGTGTGAAAAAAAAATGTGCGAAAGAGTAAATTTTTCGCACTAGTTAAAAAAATAATAAAAATAAGCAGATTGCATTTTTTTTTACAATAAATGTGATAATTTTTTAATAGAATATTTTCGTTCGATTCAAGTGGCTATAATTTAACAATGATTTCAGGCTCTGGTGATGATGTGCATCAAGTTGTATTCGACGGCGATGAGAAAATCGTTGAGGAGAGTACGAGCTCACAGTATAGTTAACAATGGCAATGCACCGGCTGAAAAGACATGTGCGAGTGCACCACTAGGAGCCCATCATGTTTGCGAAGGTTGCTCGACTCTTCAATATCATCGACATTAATTAATACGCGCTCTGATTTATTTATCAATCAATTTTCTCGATCCCCATTGAGACACACCATTTTTCGACATTTATATAATGTGACTCGAATGTTAAGAGCTCGTCAATAGTCTGCTCTGAATCATTCGGAATCTTGACGTCGGAGTTAAGAGGAAATCTCTCTGCGATCGTGTAGCTTTAAAAGCGTGTGAAATTAATCGTGAAAATATAGCGATGCGAAAGAATTTTTCGTCATCGCCTGTCGATGAGAGGTTTCTTCAACGACTTGCGTTTTTATCTATCGCCGCTCTAATCGCTCGATTTTACCAAATAAATCGTTCATTTAATCGCCAATATTTCACAAAATCGCCTGAAATACTCACGACTCTCCGTTGATTATCGTTATCGACCTCTCGAGTTCTTTTTTTTTTTTTTTAATTTTGTAGAATTGCGAGAACAATCATCGCCGTCGGCACTTGATTTGAATTTCTGGATTTTTCAATGTTCGTCGAAGCGGCGACGTTGAAAATCGATAGTAACCGATAATCGTCAATCGGTTGCGATAACTCTCGATACAGACGCATTATTACGACTGTTGCTATTTACAATTGCGTGAAGAAGAATGTATTAAGAAACCAAAGTTACAATTTTTTTTTTTTAACGTAACATGCTACTCAATTATTGTTGGAATTCTGAGCATACTGACGACTTGTAAAACGTGATACTTTCGATATTGAACTCAATTAATTTCGACACCAATGTTATATATTTAAACATTTTTTTTTTTTTAGTTAACGAGACAAGCCTTTAAAATATATAAATATTAAATGTACCAGACTCGACATTTGTTGATCCTCTGTAATTCTTTTAAAAAATATATTTATTCTCTTTCCTAGTTCATTCGCGGTGTTATCATTTCGTACTTTTCTACCTCGTGATCGACTCTACACTTGGTCGACTCTACACTTGGTCGACTCTACACTTGATCGACTCTACACTTGATCGACTCTACACTTCATCGACTCTACACTTCATCGACTCTACACTTGATCGACTCTACACTTGATCGACTCTACACTTCATCGACTCTACACTTGATCGACTCTACACTTCATCGACTCTACACTTGATCGACTCTACACTTGGTTGACTCTACACTTGATCGACGAATCTCGAGGAAAAATACGAGCACCTTGTTACAATTTCTCATTTTTTTGTTGTTTTTTTTTTTTTTTTTTTTAATTTTTTAAATAGACAAAAAAATGAAGCTGGCATTGTGACGCTGATAAGAGCGCGATAAGGTTTTATCTTGGTTCGTGGATGTGACTCGATAACAAGAATGAGAAATCGATAAAAGACGCAGATGCAGTTGGTAGAAGCGGAAATATCACAAGGCTCCGGTAAAGGGATAGGTCGAACGGTTAAACGCGTAGCGTATATAAGATCCTTCTGCGTAGTTTGTTGTTCGTGGCGGCTCCGCGACTCCCTTTTTCAACGATATACCCCCGGACACGGGACACAGAGGGACAAACTCGTATAGGCGCGTTCAGTCGCTTAAGTGCGTCCCTGAAGAGTCATCCAGCTTGCTAGCATAACGCGGTTACCTCACCCTTGTGCCTAACAAGAAGTTTGAAAAATCTGCACTCGAAGCAATCTACCGAAAAAAAAAAAAAAAAAAAAATAAGTGCAGTCTTCTAAAGTCTTCAACATGAATTGCGGAGTTAATTTCATCAAATATACGCTCTTCATCTTCAATTTTATTTTCACAGTGAGTAATAAATTATACGTATAATAGATAGATTTTTTAAATCGTTATCTCAGATCTCGTGAAATTGATACAACACTTTATTTTGTTTTTTTTTTTTTAACGATATAGATCAATTTCTTCAAAATTTGGAAGAAAACTTATGTTTGTCGTTTTGGATTAGATAATTCAATCCGAATGACTCAGTATCAGAAATGATGTTATCCAGCCTGTTTTTCGTGACTCACTTTGCGTCAACTTACTAATCTAAATTGTTAACGCTGTTTATCAGTCGAAAATCATACTTGAACGCACGTCAATTAAGTTTCAGCGAACACATACCACTCGACTGATAACGTAACATTCTTTTTTTTTTTAACCATTTTTAAAACGCCTTTTTTTTTTTTACGTGTTGCTTAATTAAATATTATGTTGTATTACGAAATTCTAGAGAAGTTGTGAAAAATATTTTCATGCGGAAAATGAACTGCGTAGAAGATTAAAATTAGGGGGGTTTTCGCTGAAATTCGTGATATTGGCTCTCACCGATGACGACGTAACGTGAAAGATTAAAAAAACAGAAAAGGGCCTTTCCGGTGGTTGTTGTAGAAAAGGGTTGAGAAGGATAGAATAGAATGTTGGTCCGGAGCGACGAAGAAGCAGTGGTAATAAACAGGTATGCGGAATCATCGTACGGGGAACCGGTATCAAGAGACAGAGTATATAGTCCCCATCACAATATGGGCTCTGTTGCGTGGAAGCTGTTCCACCGGTAAACGCGGGAAGCGGGAAGAACGTGAAACGCCATGGGAGAGAGAGAGGGAGAGCCAAGGTGGTATTGGGGCCTCTTTTAACAAAACCGCTAGAGTCCATGGCACTATATACATCGCGGGGACTATTACGTGTATCGTAATTCCCGGGTTATTCACCACCACGTTGAAGACAGTTGCTTCGTCAAACCGCTGGCGGCTCTGCCGATTTCTTCTGCCAGTATATATGGGGCATTTCATGATTTTCTTCTGCCAGTATATATGGGGCATTTCATGATTTTTTTCTGCCAGTATGTATGGGGCATTTCATGATTTTTTTTCTGCCAGTGTTCAGGGCGTTTTGGGATTTTTTCTGCCAGTATATATGGGGCATTTCATGATTTTCTTCTGCCAGTATGTATGGGGCATTTCATGATTTTTTTCTGCCAGTGTTCAGGACGTTTTGGGATTTTTTCTGCCAGTATATATGGGGCATTTCATGTTTTATTTCTGCCAGTGTATATGGGGCATTTCACGATTTTCTTCTGCCAGTATATATGGGGCATTTCATGATTTTTTCTGCCAGTATATATGGGGCACTTTATGATTTTTTTCTGCCAGTGTTCAGGGCGTTTTGGGATTTTTTCTGCCAGTATATATGGGGCGTTTCGTGATTTTCTTCTGTTAGTATGTATGGGGCATTTCATGATTTTTTTCTGTCAGTATATATGGGGCATTTCATGATTTTCTTCTGTCTGTATATGGGGAATTCTATGATTTTTTTCTCTTGCAGTATATGGGGCATTCCATGATTTACTGAAATATTAAATTTAATACACAATTGTGTCAAGGTAAAAGTTTTTATATACGCAATTGCTTCACGATTCAATTTACATAATTGTTCGGGGACTCGGCCCACTTCATCTCGTTTTCATATTTTCTGGAAGGTTTCATTACTCATGCGGCCACTTCCATTCAGTGAACTATCGGAATTATCACGAGGCACGTTCGGTAGGCCGCTCCACTGATGTCATAGCGATGACACACTCAACAGGTTTCAAGAGCGTATTATAACTTTCGGCTTTTGCATTTCTTCTCGCTTTAAAGTACCAGTTTTGCTCGCGCATTTCGTCATTCCGGGATAAACGTATTATTCGTACCTTTTTATAAGTAGAGCCGTTTTTTTAATCTTAAAATTCAAAAATTCAAAAATTCTAAAATTCAAAAATTCTAGAATTCTAAAATTAAAGAATTCAAAAATTCAAAAATTCTAGAATTCTAAAATTAAAAAATTCTGAAATTCTAAAATTCTAAAACCTTAAAATTCTAAAATCTTAAAATTCTAAAATCTTAAAATTCTAAAAACTTAAAATTCTAAAATCTTAAAATTCTAAAATTTTAAAATTCTGAAATCTTAAAATTCTAAAATCTTAAAATTCTAAAATCTTAAAATTCTAAAATCTTAAAATTCTAAAATCTTAAAATTCTGAAATCTGAAAATTCTAAAATCTTAAAAATCTTAAAATTCTAAAATCTTAAAAATCTTAAAATTCTAAAGTTCTAAAATTCTAAAATTTGGAGAATTTTCGAGGACGAATAAAGAGATTAAATTTTCGATTACGTGTAAAAATAGAAATTGAAAAGCGGCAGTCTCGTGGGTTTGTTGTTGAGAAGAGAGATATATATATATATATATGGGCGGGCGTGGAGATTTCAAGGCCGAATTTCAAGCTTCGCCTTCGCGAGAAAAGACGATGACGTAATAGAGTAAAGCCGACTAAAATGAAAGAGAGAAATAACTGTTGCGTTGACTACGTAACCCTTTTTTTTTTTTTACAAAACTGTGGGACCAAGAACGAAACTGTCTGCGAGACAGATGAAAAAGAGATGTTCCTGATATTCAGAAGTCAACATAAGTTATTGCACAAAAGCAATAAGCAGCGAAACTTAGAGCGTTTCATTAGATATAAACGAAAGGAGAAGTAAATTTGTAAATGATTTGAGGATTCCGAATGGTGGGGGGGAGAATCGCTCTTCTATATATCGCTGGAAATGCCCACACAGCCGGCAAATTATACAGTATAATCTCGCTTTACTTAACTTCAAAATTCAAAAATTAAAAAAATCAAAAATGCAACATTTTTTTAAATTTAAAAATTCAAAACTTCAAAAACTCGAATTTTTTTTAAATTCAGAAGTTCGAAAAATCAACATTTTTTTTTAATTAAAAAATTGATAAGTTCAGAAATCCAAAAGTTACAAAACTCGAAGTTTTTTTTAATTCAAAATTTCAAGAACTCAAAACTTTTTAAAATTAATACACTCAAAAGTTGAAAAACCCAAAACTTTTTGAAATTAATACACTCAAAAATTTAAAAAACTTAAAATTTCAAAAACTCAACATTTTCTAAAATTCAAAACTTCAAAAACTGAAAAAAAAATTTTAATTAAAAAATTCAAAAGTTCAAAAACTGAAAAAAAATTTTTATTAAAAAATTCAAAGCTTCAAAAACTGAAAAAAAATTTTAATTAAAAAATTCAAAAGTTCAAAAACCGAAAAAATTCAAAAACTCAGTCTTTAAAAATTCTAAAGTTCCAAAACTCAAAATTTAAAAAAATTCAAAAACAGTCTTTAAAAATTCAAGAGTTCCAAAAATCATCATTTAAAAAAATTCAAAAACTCAGTCTTTAAAAATTCAAAAGTAATATTCAAAAAACACGAATTAAAAAAAAAGTAAAAAATTCAACATTTTAAAAGATTCAAAAACATAAAATTTCTTAAAATTCAAAAACTGAAGAGTTCAGAATCTCAAAATCAAAAAAAAAATGCAACTAAACAAAAATTCAAAATCTCAAAATTAAAAAAATGTAAAAACTCAGTCTTTAAAAATTCAAAAGTAATATTCAAAAAACGCGAATTAAAGAAAAAGAGTCAAAATCTCAAAAATTCAGCATTTTAAAACATCCAAAAACTCAAAATTCCTTAAAATTCCAAAATAAAAAAATTCAAAAACTGAAAAGTTCGGAACCTTAAAACTAAAAAAAAATGCAACTAAAAAAAAGTTCAAAACCTCAAAAAATTAAAAAAATAAAAAAAAATATTAATTTTACGAAAATCTATAAAAAAGAATTACTTGCCGAAGTTGAAAAGTCGCAGACTCGAGGATATTCCAAATCCTCGAAATACTTGATATTATATTTACCTAGATCGTGGACAGTGGGGTGAATCCCAGAAAGAAAGAAAGAGAGCGAAAGGTCCGAGAGTTGTCGATCGAGGTTAAGGATAGCGGTGTCTTACTGTACGGTGTGTGTTCTCTCACTTCCTCATGTGTGAAGTGAAACACCACAAAACACAGGCTCCCCTCGCTCGGGTTTTCGACGCGCTCAGATTAGACAAGGATAACACCACTTACTCACACCGCAGCCCAGAGAGCGCGCGTTCCAACGTTTACAGTCGGGAGAGCGTAGAAGATAACATTGACGGGACATTACGGCCAGTGTTGTGGCTCTCGTCGACTCGTTTCTATCGCATTGTGTTGTCCGCGTTAAGCCCGAAACAGCGCTGCTTCTATTTATTTATCTTTTTTTTTTTTTTCTCTCCGCGAGCTCTCAGCGAAGGGACTGTGAAATTATATATTTTTTTTTTCATTTCGTTAAAATTCGAGACTGAAAAATACAGACCGGCAGAATCATGAGCTGTGCCTTTGGTTGCGGGAAGTGGCTTCTCTTCATATTCAACTTCATCTTCGCAGTAAGTTGAGAGGAGCCAATCCGACGTGAATTTTTTTTTTTTTTTTTTTTTTAATTTTGGCACTGCTAATAATAGACGTGCGGCATCGTATCTCGTATTTTATATATACATGTATTTTTTCGCTTCTTTCTCTTTTTTCTTTATTTTATTTTATTTTTTTATTAATTTAGAGCTGCTGGTATTTTTTTAAAAATATTTTACTAATTTATTGGCGAGAAAAATTATGTAATATATGATTTTATATATAGGTAGAATATTTCTCTCACTCCATTGTGAGCGCCATTACTTTTTACTTTCTCGAACTAATGGATGTTCCACATATCAGCTTTGAAGGCTCTTTGGGAGTAAAAACTATTTGTTATTATTACTGAAAAAGATAATGTAAATTGTAAATTGAAATTTCTCGTCGCATTTGTTTTTCATAAACGAATTTTTGCCTGGAGTACGTTTTTAGTCGTTTGTGTTAAATATTCGGTCAAGTATATTTTTTTCCTCTTAACCAGTCGGGGAATACCCGGACGGATTTTTTTTTTCCTCAATGTTTTCCGGTTTTTCCTGACCTTGGTAACCATGCATTGTCGTCCCGCCTTTCGAGATTTGTACCTCTTTTTTTTTTCGCGACGATCTAAACTTCCAAAAAAATAAATATAGCATTTTTTTTTAATTAATTTTTTTTTTCAGTAATTCCGACACTTTTTATTTTGCTATTAATTTTATATAACAGAGCTAAGAAAACTAAATTATTCTGAAAGAAAAAAAAAAAAATTCAGCGAAAATAGAAAAACTTAATTGTCTTTTTTTTTAATGAAACAATTGAAAATAATTTTATAATTTTATAATTCGGAATAATTAAAATTAAGATTCTTTAATTAAAAAAAAAAAGATGTAATTATAAATTGACTGGATTTAGGACGTTAGGGTGAATTTAGAGTATGTAGGTTTGACGAAGAAAAATCCTCTTGATAGTAATAATTCTAGCGCGCAGAAAATCAGGGCGTATGCAGAGGAAACTCGGGGTCCTTTTTTTTTTCTTTTTTTCTACTCGGCAGTAGGCGTGACTGTACCGGCTGCTTGCTTCTATGACGTGATTTACTCGTTCTCTTAGTCCACAGTTGACTCATACCGTTTCGTATATGCAGCAAGTGGCTATTACCAAGTATTTTGCACTTGTGTGAGGATTCATTTCCTTTTCACAGTATTTGTTTTCCTTCTTCGAATTAGCACCAATCTCCGATGTATGCACGTAACTGAATATATGGAAATAAAATACGTACGTCCGTGCGTCCGTGCGTCCGTGCGTCCGTACGTCCGTACGTCCGTACGTCCGTACGTCCGTACGTCCGTGCATCTGTACATCCATACGTCCGTACACGTATGTCCGTCCAGACGTATGTTATACGTCTGTGCGTTCGTGCGTCCGCGCATTCATGCGTCCGTACGTACGTACGTACGTCCGTGCGTTCGGGCGTCCGTACGTCCGTGCGTCCGTGCGTTCGGGCGTCCGTACATCCGTGCGTTCGGGCGTCCGTACGTCCGTGCGTCCGTACGTCCGTGCGTCATGCAAAATTCAAACCTTCATATCTCGAGAACGGCTCTATCGATCAAGCTGAAATTTCGCACACATACGAAACGGGAAGACTGTTTGTGATAATTAAAAAAAAAATCTACAATTTCTAACAGAATGTAAAATGTATGACAAAATATTTGAAAACAAAAAAAGTATGCGTGAAGTGGTCGTTAAAAACTTTAGCAATTAAAATGCGACTTAAAACAAAAACAATTTTAAAAAACAGCATCTATTTACTGTAAAAAAATTCTCAAATTTGCATAATATGAATTCTTACTTAAGCGTTAAAAAAAAAAAGGACGAACGATGTCGGTATGGGAATTAAAAAATGAAGGTGTATCGAAACAATGAGAAGCTTATTGTCTGGCAAACACGCAGAGCTGGTTTTGTTATCGAAGTTTGCGATGAAGGTCGGAATGATTACCAACGTAGTTGCGCTTTGTGAAGTTACAAACACCGTTTTTCCGTACTGTTTTAGCTCCTCTTACGTAAACAGTAGAAAATTCAAGAGCTCACGTTTGAGTTTTCTTGCTAATGTTACTTTAATTCAGAGGCTAAGAAATCGTAAAAAGTCACATAGTTATCGTAGCTATAATGGACAACAATGGGTCAGGGGGCGAAAAAAAAAAAGAAAACAAACGATTGTGACGGAGAGATTGGAAATTTGCAAGGAAAAAAATATATATATATACCAATCATCGTTTTATCATCGTGTGTGCCTGGCTCTGACTGTTATCGCTGAGTCAACCGCATCAACGTTCGTCAAAAGCAACACACTCGGAGGCGTTGAATAAAAAAAAAAAAAAAAATTCAGGCCTCCAAACAGCTCTGAACATGTCCTGAACACATTATGTCAGTTGATTACCGAGTTGCGGACAATAGCTAATTACTTCGGCCAATTACTTGCATCTTAACCGTGGTCGCTACTTAATCCAATGTCACACGCAATTTCTGGTGAAAAATATATTAGCCAACATTTTTTGTGATCATATTTTTTTTTTCAATATTTTTTGAAAATTTTTGCAGATTTTTTTTTTTTATGATTTTGGGACAATTATGAGAAGCTACGATTTTTTTTCCGAAATAATGATTTTCTAGAATTTGGAAAATAATAATAAAAAATGATTTTGAAAAGTTGTCCGTATATTTCGTAGATGTTAATGAGAGATGTTTGGAGAAGAATGGAAATAGTGTGAAACCACTTTTTTAAATTTATTTTATTTTTTTTTTATATGTATATATTTTTTTTTTGTTTTTTTAAATAAGCTTAAAAATGGATAAACTAAGTTAACAGCCAATAGAACTAATGCTATATATGTTATACTAACTTTCGTAGTTAGGCTCTGGCATTTAGTTTCATCTACAAATGGTTATAGTCAGTTACTGTGACCTCCGCGGCCAATAACAGCGGCTATGTATATATATATATATATATATAGATGGGGAGGGATAATCATTGCACAACTTTAGAGTCCTTCAACGATGAATAATGCCGCGTACAAACGATTTACAGCCGTAGTCATGAGATGAGGATTTTTAACCAAGTAAAATAGGAAAAAAAAATCAATTACAAGATTATTGTTGAAACAAAGATGTTTAAGTTTAGGGAATTTCTGTTTCTAGGGGAATCCCCTTTTTCCTTAGAAAAGTCCCCTAAGTCTAGGAAATCCCCACGATCCTTAGACAACCACCCCTAAACCTAGGGAATCCCCTTTTTTTTTTTTTAGAAAAAATCCCTAACCCTAGAGAATTCCCATTTTTCTTAGAAAAAAAACCCTAAACTTAGAGAATCCCTATTTTTTTTTTAGAAAAAATCCCTAATCCTAGAGAGTTCCCATTTTTTTAAAGAAAAAATCCCTAATCCTAGAGAATTCCCATTTTTCTTAGAAAAAAAAACTCCTAACCTTTGGGAATCCCCATTTTTCTTAGAAAAAATCCCTAACCCTAGAGAATTCCCATTTTTCTTAAAAAAAAAATCCCTAACCCCAGGGAATCCCCATTTTTCTTAGAAAAAATCCCTAGCCCTAGGGAATCCCCGCGATATTAAAAAAAAAAAAAACCTAACTGTAGGGAGCCCCACTAGACTTAAAAAAAAATCCTATATCTTTAGGGAACCTTTCTATCCCTAGGGAACGTCTCTTTCCTCAGGGAACCCCCTAAATTGAAAATATACATTAAATTAATAATAAAATACCTGAATTATTAATCTTGTGAGCTTTGAATAAACCGATTAGCCAAAAAATTTTCTGTTTTACAGTTATGCGGTCTCGCCTTTCTCATTGTGGGTGTACTGACCCACCTGCAAGTGAAACATGTCGCTGGAATTCTTGAAAACAACACGACTTTCCCGTCGATCGGCTTGATAATCGTCGGGGCGGTGATATTCATCATCGCCTTCTTCGGATGTTGCGGCGCTGTTCGTGAGAATCATTGCATGATCGTCACGGTGAGTTCTTTTTTTTTTCAACGTTTTATCGTATCCTCTAATATTTTATTGAAATTTTGTTTTCAAAGCGATTCTTGCTGCTTTTTTTTTTTAAATTAATTTGAATATTTTTCGTGGCTCGAAACGAATATATATTTAATGTACATTTAATAATATGATAAATGTCGTTTTACACACAGTTTGCAATGTTCCTCCTGACCATCCTCGTCATCCAAATAGCCGTCGGAATCTTCGCTTTCATCAATCTCAAAGGCATCACGAAGGACGATTTGAAAAAACCATACACCGCCACCTTTGATCAATATTACACCAATAACGATGACCGTGAAATCATTGATTGGGTTCAGTCGAGCGTGAGTAATCAATAATCTTTGTCATTAAAACCAAAAAAAATGTTTAATTTTTAAATTTCGTTCACACGTACACGGTAATTTGGTCAATTTTTAAACTGGCTAAAATCAAGAGATGAAAAGAATTTTTTTTTTGAAAAATAGAGATTCAAAGTACCACTTTTCGTATTGCTTCCTCATTAGTTACAAAAATTAATTCGAAGTCTATGAGGAATTTTTTTTTATCAATTTTTACTTCCTCATACAGAAAGCTGTGTAAATTATTTAACAAACGAGGAAGCAATGTGCAAATTTTTTCTTCGCATGTTTTTTTCCACTTAATAACGATAATGTATTACATATGATATATTTTTTTTATTATTTTTTACTATTTAAAAAAAAATCAAAACGTTCACCTTTTTGTAAAATTAGAAGAAAATTGTGAATACAACAAAAAAATGCGAAACACTTTGAATATAAATGTTTATGTCGTATTTTTCACGTACGCAGGTTCAATGCTGCGGACTCACGAGCTATCAAGACTACGAAACCCGATTGCACAACAGTACGATACCGTGGAGTTGTTGCGAGCACAAGGAAGGCAATAGCAAGACGCCCTGCGTCGACAATCACTATGATGTTGGATGCTTCGAGAAACTCGTGACAACTTTCAAGGCTGTTGGAGTCGTTGTCGGAGGCATCGCCATTGGAGTTGCGGTTGTCGAGGTGATTTACATTTTTCGGACATTTTTTAAATTTTATTCGACAATTTCTCGTTTTTTGTTACGTAACTCTTACGAAATTAAAAAAAAATTGGGTCTTTGACAATTTATTTCTCATTATTAAAATTCAAATTTATATGAATTCTAATTTCATTTTTCTGCGCTTTTTTTTGTTATTCATTATTACAAAACAAAAAATAACATTTTTTTCTTTTCTTTTCAGTTTATCGGCATAATCTTCGCGCTCTGTCTGGCCAACTCGATAAGAAACGCCGACCGCCGAGCATACAGAGTCTGAGACTCGTGAAATATAATCCACGACTATATTTTCTTTTTTTTGTTTTTTTTTGTTTTTCTATTTATCGCGAGAGAAGAAATCGATCGTTGTCGTTAATATATTTTTTTTCTCTCGTAAGATCGGTGTCAAAACTTTGTTGCGATCCGAGCTTTTGAGGGCGATCGTCTAATGTGCGAGTACACAAAAAAAAAAAAAAAACGCAAAAAAGTTGAACAATATTTCAAGTAATATTTATTGACACATCGTTCGGATTTACACGTCGTTTATCGAATATATGTATTATACAAGATTCGGCCGGAGTGCAGCCAGAAAATACCGCCTTTCCAAATTGCAATACGAAGTGGCCGAAAAAAAACAAATTTTTATTTTCATATGCAAGCGAAAAAAAAAAATAAAATAAAATAGAGCGAAAAAAAAAAAATGTTTACTTAAAATACTGTTGTCATTGTTGTCAGAGTTGTGCAAACGAATCTCTCATTGCCTCTCGTTGAAGCACAGCCGGCATATTTCTTGCATCGGTAGTTTAGTATTCATCATTTTATTAATTATTATTATTGATAATATAACGATATAAATATATATATATATAATTGTATACGTAATGAGGAAGTATTTTCATGCTTGTCAATAAAGCCATTTTCCGATTAGGACCGATTGATCGATTCGATTTTATAGCCCACATTTTTAATTCCCGTTTTTGCAGTAAAATTTATTTTTCTGTTTCGCTTAATTTTTGAAAAATAAATACTTTCCTGCGGCTCGAGAGAAGAGATGTTTGGGATTCGTTCGTTAAATAGATTAATAATAGATTGTCCGTCCAGAGAATAGATTCGTTTTATTCACTTTGTACCTGCGAATAATAGGAAAAAAAAAACACTCGGTTAGGGTCGACATGCGCCGTAGAACGGAAGTAAAATTTAGAGAAGCTGGTCAACTGGAAAACAAGGCAACTTTCAATGTTGCCGACGAAACAAAAAGAACAAAGAAATTCTGCGAACTTTGGTGATAAATCAGTCGAGCCAATCGGCTACAGTTTGAGGATTTTTTTTTTTTTTTTTTGAGATCTTAATGCTTAACGCGTTATTGTTTGTTTCTTAAAAACGAAATGAATGATTTGTTTAAATTTTTAATAAAGCTATTCATTTTTTCACCCATCTTCACGTAAAGTTCGTAATTTGTGTGAGAGGGGCGAAAGTGAGTGATTTCCTCCCTAGGGAGGAAAGCACTCACTTTCGCGCAGATGTGTGAAAATTCATTATTTTAAAAGTAAATATTTTGGCAAGCTTCTCATTCATCTTTTCTCTCCAAAATACTATTAGCGTATTTTTAATGAAGATTATTAATTAGGAAAAATCAAGGTGTCTGTCTTAATTTTTGCATAATTATTATTATCCGCGACGAAGAGTATAGCGTCTCTGTTGGGATTATTTATGCTTTCTGTTTTGAGGCTCGCCGCGACCACCGGTGGAATTCTACTTGGAAAATATTCGGAGCTGTCGAAATTTGTCGTAACTGTGCGTGGCCTTTCATTATAATCCAATGTCATGTCATTATGTATGGAGATTTTCGTGTCCGCTGTGTCGTACGATGAAACAACAATGGTTGAAGTATCAGAAATGGTCGCAGATGGCCTACGAATCGCTGTTGCGATTGGTCGCACCGAATTGGCCAATTCTATTGGCGAAATGCCGATTTTCTCGTTAACGATTCTAGACCAATGATTGCCAAATTTTTGATTTTCTGCGTAGCGCCGATTTCGAACTGCCGTCATTTGTGGAGGTGGTCGACTTGGCGGTGGAGCTCCAGTTCCATTTGGTCTCATCATCATCGTCATCATAGTGTTACCAGTCATCATCATCATCATCATCGGCGCCCTTGTTGTCGATCCCATCATTTGACTCGACATCATTGGCCTCATTGTTGACCCTTGTCCAGCCATACTTGAGGCTACCGGCATTGTTGCTCTACTCGTTGAAGGCATCACGCTTGAACTTCTCACTGTAGTCGTCATTCCAACGTTCGCCGATATCATTGGCAGGGTTGTCGAGATGCTCACGCAGGTGTAATTGATCTGCCACTCTTGGAATTTCGAGAGAATTTCATGACGCACACAGACGGTGATTGATCGGGGAAATTCATTGAGCTCCAAGACGTTAACGCATATCGAGGAAAACAGGCTGCCTGGAATGGCAGTGCACAGTTTAAATGGACGATAATCTGCAAGAAAAGAATTACTATTTTATAAATCTGGACACAATCGCGAATTTCGTTGGTAAATTGTTCTCATTGCTTTGGTCACAAATTTCGTAATTTTATTAACACTTTTTTGTCTTTGAATTCAGAGACGCGGAGGTTTCCGAAATTAATGTGGCGCCCTCGTCAGAATATCATCATTTTTCGGCCTGATCTATTGAAGATGATGTGATGGTCAATTGGCAAATAAATTGACGATCCAAAACACGGCTCACATATCTAATTAAACCCTCGCAACAGCCGCGACAGCTTATAAGTTTAATGCACACTGAGGCGACGAGTCGTTTACGAGAAAGGGCTCCGGCCGTTCGCCACCTAGCGGCCGAAATAAGTAAATACTAGAGAATATCCAGGATTACAGATTTAAAAGATGGAAATGATCAAACAGATTTTGTGTCTAATATCGATTTTCAATGATCCGTTGGAGTTACTAATTTACATGCAACATTTATGTTCAGTGTTAAATAAATAATAAATTCTCGATTCTTACTAGTAACAGTTGTAGTTCTGAAGGTATCCGAGTTCATGGAAATATCGACGTTCATGCCATTTCTTTGGTACATAAAATTCGAGCAAACTGAAAAATTTTAAATAAATCCACAATATCGTTATTCGCCACTTAACGAGCTTGAATTAAAATTTCAAAGACTCACGTGTTTTTCTTGTTTTACTGTAAATCAGAGTGACGGTCTCGCAACAGGAGCACGAAAAAGGTGTCGAGCATGTACACGCTCTTTGATTTATCGTGTTCGTTCGAAGCAATAAAAATTGTCGAGGCACCGGCAGTCCTGACGATAAAATGTAAAACGTCACATTAAAATATCGATACCTTCTATTTTTTTCAATCTTCTTTCAAGAAAATTGAAATAGAAAATATTAGAAAAATCTCTAGATTCTTTTTTATCTAATTTTTTTTTAAATTCCACAAAAATTGAAATTTCATTATTATTTTCTTTTCTAGTTTTATTAATTTCTTCAATAATTATTATTTATAAAATTCAGTATACAAATAATAATAATATGAAAAGAAATGTATAAAATTTATTTTTAAAATTGGGTATATAAGTAATAATAATAATATGAAAAAAAAATATAAAATTTATTTACAAAATTGAGTATATAAATAATAGTAATAATATGAAAAAAAATTATAAAATTTATTTACAAAATTGAGTATACAAATAATAATAATAATATGAAAAAAAATTATAAAATTTATTTACAAAATTGAGTATACAAATAATAATAATAATATGAAAAAAAAATTATAAAATTTATTTATAAAAAATAATAACAATATGAAAAAAAAAATTTATTTACATTGATACTTACGTAATTGAATTCTAAAGCCCATAGGGCAAAAATGGCTAATAAATAAATTAAAAAAAAAAGATTAAAATTAAAAAAAAAAATTAAAATTAAATACTTACGTAATTGCTGGTGAACAGGATTCGTGTACGAACAAAAATTCATCAACAGCAATACGAACGTGCACGATAAGCGAATGTGCATCTTCGATTTGTCACCTTTCGTGTGAACGTCCACCGCACTAATGATGGAAGAGAGAGGACAGTCATACGGCTACATAACGGAGAGTTATGATTTACTGTTCGACACTCGAGTTACAAATTGAGCACCGGTAGTCGAACGTGTATTGTTTTCCGTTGAATACGAATGATCCAAAAGGTGTACAGAAAAAAAAATATTATGTACAGAGAGGCGATTCCAACTCGCCGGTTCGTCGATCATTCAGCACAGGAAGTTACGAGTTCACGCTGACAATATAAGCTGGAAACATGAAAAGAAAATACTTCAGATTTATTTAGTCGAGCGTACCTTAAAAAGCCATAAAAAAAAAATAAAAGAAAAAAAAAAAATTATTCCAATAAAGCATGTCTCGAAACACATGACTGCATTTTTTTTTAGCTCTCGACAGTTCCATGGAAAAAAAAAAAAAAAAAATGTGGTTGCATAATGATTTTCTAATTCAGTGCATCAGTGTAAATTTTTGCATTTCCGGCAAATTTATTTATGGTTTCGTGTAGATTTTAAAAAAAAATTTGGGATAAAATAAATGTGGGTTTGAAATTCAAATCAGAATTATCAAAAATTTTAATTACAATTTTTTTTTTTTTAATTATTACATCGATAATAAATATTAAAAATATGAAATTATTTCATGAAAATATTCTATTTTAATTTCAAGGTTCCTATATCATCCTCCTCTTCGGGTGTCAAGGTGCTGGTATGCAAATGATAAGCATCATCGTCCGACCATTCGAAGTTGACCTGATCATAGACTTCGCTATCAGTTCGATTGTTGGTGTTGATAGCTTGGAGGGCGTCGCTGTTTGATGTTATCCACGTAACACCTCCGTCGCCTACAGTCATGCAATTGAAATGCATTATGAACATCGGCAGCTGAGCGATTTTAGTCTCAAAATCGATGCAAGCCTTGAATTTATTTTCGATAAACTGAAGATCGAAGAAGCGAACGCAGAACGTTATTGCTGGGAAGAAATAGAGAGGCACGCATGCTGGTGGCGGATTTCGAGCTGAAAAAAAGGGTCATTTATTTATTTAATATTATTTGTGGTGTTGGGAATTTTTTGTATAATTATCCGGAGCTTACCGGTCAGCCTGTTTGCGAATAGTTGATCATCGTCCATTAGTATATGAAAATCCATCGCGAATTCTTCGGGCAAAAATGTAATATTGGTGCAGGCTTTACGATCGAAATTAATCGCTGTTAGATTTAAGCCAACGCAACAGCCGCATTTTAAGTCGTTGCACGAACATGGCAATCCGCCGGAAATAAGTTTGATGGGGTTCAAGGGTGTCCTGCTGGAGTCCGTCGATCCGATCGGTAACGCTGTTCTTGTCTTCGGGTTGTAATAGATGGACGTTTTTTTAGGTGCAGCTGAAAAATGAATTTATGTGGATTTTATTATTTTATTGAATTTTTATGTAAAAAAAAATCTGATAGTGCAATAAATAAATAAATAAATAAATAAATAAAAATAAATAAAATAAATAAAATAAATAAAATAAATAAAATAAATAAAATAAATAAAATAAATAAAATAAATAAAATAAATAAAATAAATAAAATAAATAAAATAAATAAAATAAATAAAATAAATAAAATAAATAAAATAAATAAAATAAATAAAATAAATAAAATAAATAAAATAAATAAAATAAATAAAATAAATAAAATAAATAAAATTAATAAAATTAATAAAATTAATAAAATTAATAAAATTAATAAAATAAATAAAATAAATAAAATTAATAAAATTAATAAAATTAATAAAATACATAAAATAAATAAAATAAATAAAATAAATAAAATAAATAAAATAAATAAAATAAATAAAATAAATAAAATAAATAAAATAAATAAAATAAATAAAATAAATAAAATAAATAAAATAAATAAAATAAATAAAATAAATAAAATAAATAAAATAAATAAAATAAATAAAATAAATAAAATAAATAAAATAAATAAAATAAATAAAATAAATAAAATAAATAAAATAAATAAAATAAATAAAATAAATAAAATAAATAAAATAAATAAAATAAATAAAATAAATAAAATAAATAAAATAAATAAAATAAATAAAATAAATAAAATAAATAAAATAAATAAAATAAATAAAATAAATAAAATAAATAAAATAAATAAAATAAATAAAATAAATAAAATAAATAAAATAAATAAAATAAATAAAATAAATAAAATAAATAAAATAAATAAAATAAATAAAATAAATAAAATAAATAAAATAAATAAAATAAATAAAATAAACAAAATGAATAAAATGAATAAAATGAATAAAATGAATAAAATGAATAAAATGAATAAAATGAATAAAATGAATAAAATGAATAAAATGAATAAAATGAATAAAATGAATAAAATAAATTAAATAAATTAAATAAATTAAATAAATTAAATAAATTAAATAAATTAAATAAATTAAATAAATTAAATAAATTAAATAAATTAAATAAATCAAATAAATTAAATAAATTAAATAAATTAAATAAATTAAATAAATTAAATAAATTAAATAAATTAAATAAATTAAATAAATTAAATAAATTAAATATTTGTTATATTTTCATAATGCATACCCGTTGTTATTTCCTCGGTGGCTGAGTCGCAAATATTTATTAACATCCACAACACAGCCGCGATATAAATTATAAAATAAAACTTGAACATTTTGTACGTGAAGAGAATATGTGTGTCTGTGCTGTCTCGACGGAAGTTTCGCGCTATACTGCCAATTTGAGAGTGGATTTTGGTGTTGTATCAAACCGGGATACCACCACGTTATTTTACGTATCAACTCTCGAGAGAGAGAAAGCTTCGATGAATTCAGATCTTCCGTACAAATGACACACATGCGATATCTGATGTGTATAATTCCGTTAGATGCTCTGTTTACTCTCTCTCTCTCGAAGCAAAAGTTTGATAAAACTCGTGTTATCAATTTTTTTTTAAATACTATTTAAAATCAATATATAGTGAAAAAAAAATTCGTCTTTACATTGAAAATAAAAAAAAAAAAGAATAGATAAATAAAAAATGTTGCAGAAGAGAATTTTTTCCAATTTTTATCCTAATTTTTAATTCTTTAAACTGTTGATGATGTTGAATACAAATTTTTGAAAAATGACGAAAAAATTGAATTTTCATTAAATTAAATAAAGACAATATTTTCTGAAACATTTTTCTCCACATTTTTCAATGTTCCATTTTTTATAATTTTTTTAATCATTTTTAATATGCTGACATAAAAATGCAAAAAATGTTTCATAAAAATCACAGCTTCCAATCTGAAGAAGCAAAAAAAGTACCACTGACCATGATGATGATGATCATCATCACATGTCCGCACGAAAGGTGAGCTCCCTCGTCGAGTTTCACTATCTGTGACAATCGCTTTGAGATAACAGAAACCAGACACGAGTCCATGTGCTTGATCATGGGAAACCTAAATTTCTCCTTTAAAACGAGGTCATCTCCGGGGATCCGTTTTAACCAAGCCAACCAGTTGAATCTCAGTCGTCGGTGAGATCGCCTCGTTGTAATTTCATATGTCACTATAAAGATTTAAAGATCATGTCAGGTTGAATAAAATTTAAGGAAAAGTGCGAAAATACACAGACGACGAAAAGGAAGAAACAAAAGTCAAAAAAGAAGAAGAAGAAGAAGACGAAGAAGAAGAGGAAGAAGAAGAAGAAGAAGAAGAAGAAGAAGAAGAAGAGGAAGAAGAGGAAGAAGAAGAGGAAGAAGAAGAAGAGGAAGAAGAGGAAGAAGAAGAGGAAGAAGAGGAAGAAATGTTGAAGCTATCGACAATAGCTGAGGAACCGGTTCAGCGATTTATCTTATTCGTCCAATTTTGCATTTGGTGGCAATTAACATTGGCGACTCATGAAAATACTCAATATTATCCAGTTTTTTTGAGCAACGATTCACTGATTAGAAGCAAAGTCCTTCCAGCGAAGGAACTCGATAGCTTCTTCGAAAAATCGACAAATAACAATGGCACTGAGACAACTGCTGCTAAACAAGGCCCTTGTCATTGCACCAACGGAGTCTGCGGATGTTGCTCACGCTTTTTACTCGAAACGTGGAGACAAAAAGCTTGCGTCAACGTCACTTACGATCCTGACGAATTTAGCTTCACTGCTAAAATCTGGATGAACGATCGAATACTCTACACTCGGACTGTTTCAGGTACTTAAAAAAAAAAAAAATTCTTTTTTAAAGTTCCAAAAAAAAAAAAAATTTAAATTTGCAAAAAAAAAAAATAGCAAGAAAAAAATATATTTTAATTTGCAAAAAAAAAAAAATTGTTTAAAAGTTGCAAAAAAAAAAAAAAAATTTAAATTTGCAAAAAAAAAAAAATTTAATTTGCAAAAAAAGAAAAATTGTTTAAAAGTTGAAAAAAAACAAAAAAATTTTAATTTGCAAAAAAAAAACAAAAAAAAAATTGTTTAAAAATTGCAAGAAAAAAAAAACTTTTAAGTTTTGAAACAAACAAAAAATTGTTTGAAAGTTGCAAAAAAAAAAATTTTTTAAGTTGCAAAAAAAAAAATGTTGCAAAGTAGAATTTTGCATATTGCTTCCAAGTTATTTCGAGAATTTATATAAAAATAATTTTTTCGAGTTCGTTAAGTACTGACACATTTTCGTATGTAATTTTTAAAATATTTATGGATATTGAAAAAAAAAAAAAAAAAAAATGAACGATTACTTTATTTTGAGTAATTAAAATAAATGCCCTCTCTGCTTTTACAGGAAAAAATCCTAGGCCAGTTTGCGTGCCTGTACCGAGGGTACCAGTTGTAAGGGCCTGCGTCAGATTTTACAACATTTACTTCCAAGGAAGAAACGTTCATGCTTGCATAAGTATGGAAGGCAAATTTCGGGACACTATTCTTTTCAAGGTGAAGAAATCTCATCGAAATCTAATTGATATTTTTCGCAGTTTATGATCGATACAAAAAAAAAAAATTCCAATTTTGACATTTAAAAAAAAAGCTCAAAATTTACGAAAAAATAGTAAATATTGAAATGTCATTATCTAAAAGTGCCTAAAAATCATATTTCACATTATAGAATATGTGTGAATTTTTTTGTAAATTTCACGTGGAATGCCCCATATGCAATTGCAACGAAATTGTAAAAAAAAAAATGTTAAAAGTAATAAATTAAAAATAGTGTTAGAGTATAATTTGTAATTACTTTTTTTCAGGTTGGACTTGATTGTGTAAGATTGGGTGCTAATGGAGTCGCCCTTGTCAAGCCTGAAGACGGTGGTGGACTTGGACAAGTTGAATTTTTACCCGACGACTTTCCCGGAAACGAAGCCGAGGAATCTGATGATGACGATGACGATGATGACGACGACGATTATGGGGATGATTATTTTTAAAAATTAAATTAAAATCGTCATCACTCATTTTAGACCATTTTGGAGTCCATTTACCAAAAATATGACATTTTTTGTCAATCGAGTTTTGTCAAAATTATTTTTGGTATTTATCATCATATATATTAATCAGAATTTAGAGAGTCGAATTTTTTTTTTAAATATCGAATTATTATTGAATTATAAAATAATTCAATAATTTTGGAGAAAATTATTGAAAAAATAAAATTTATTTAATTATTTTGCCCTAAATTGTTTTTTTTTTTTTTTTTTTTAAGATAAATATTTATTACTTTTTATTCATATTTAATTTAAGTAGTTTTGAATTTTATATATATTTTTTATATATTTATAAAAAGATATAAAATAGAATTATAAAAATGTTTGATAGAAATGAAACGAAATTTCATGCCTGCGTTAAATTTGGGGGGGGGGGGGGTGGGAAAGATTAAAACCTAAAATATAAGAAACCTGAAAATATATAATTTAATGTACATTTATTTCCTTAATTCTAGTATAATTTACAATAAGTTACATAAATAGATGTTTTAGTATAAATAATGTCTTGCAAATGGTTTTATAGGTGATTTGAATAATTCAACCTATGTTTATATTTATATGGCATAACATCTAAACCGGGATCTAGAATTGCTATAAATCTCGAGAATTAAGATTTTTTTTTTTCAGATTTTTCGAAAGCGATTTTTTTGCTTAAAAAAATGATGATTTTGTGCTGACAAGAGAATTTAAAAAAAATTTGTTTATCGTGTCTGAAAAAATCTGAAAATAATTCTCTGAAATCCTGATATAGAAATTTTCAATCAACAGTCAGCTGAACTGACTGATCTAATTTTTTTTCACAAGAAAAAAAAATATTTGTATCCAACACAGGCTTTTAAAGAATTTTTGCAATTTTTTTTTAAACGACGTCGATCGATGTATTTTTATGAAATTATTTTTAAAAAGTCTCATTGCCTTTCAGAGTTGAAAAAAAAAATCGTGGCTGAAATCCGAGAGGTCGAGGATCGGATCCAGATGGAATCCTCGTGGAATGCCCCATATGTAACGAATTGGAATTTTAAGTAGGTAAAACACATACCTTATATTATTACCTATTCAAACCAAAGATAATATTTTTTTCACAACTTGAAAATGCAGACATTTAAATTAGTTTTTTTCTCAGTGTCTTTCAGTGTCTGAAATTACGTGGAATGCCTTATACATTTCTTCGGGAGATTTCCAATAAGTTAAATAAATATCCTCGATAATAATCATCAAAATCCTGAGAGTGAACATTAATGCAAATCATTAACCTGCGGTCATTCAATTTTCTAATCTCATTACTTTGCTTCGTCTTCCGCTCCTCATATGCCTCTTCCTAGCTAAAAGTTCTTCAAGCCCAAGGCCGTAATCAGGGTCGTCTTCTTCAGGGTTGGCGGCTTCGTTATCGGCGACTTTGTTCTTAATTTTTTTGTCGTCCTTGTCGTCTTCGACGAGTGCAGCTAGTACAGCGTCCTCTTCCTTATCTTCTTCGTCTTCATCATCATCATCGTCGATGAGGTCTTCTTCGTCTTCGTCATCCTCATGAATTTCATCCAGTTTATCAGTCTCATTTTCGTCCTTATTCGCCTCGATGTTGTCCGATGCTTCTTCATCAACCTTTTCGTCTTCGTCTTCCTTCTCATCATCATCTTCGTCATCGTCCTCCTCAAGCTCTAGTTTTTCGTCATCATCATCGTCATCATCAAAGTCGGAGGTTCCAAAGAGGTTGTCGTCATCGTCTTCATCTTCATCTTCGTTTTGTGTTGCCACGTAATTTTGTGGAGGATTTAACTTGGTAGGTTTGTGCACGACAGATGGCTTGATTCCGTCATTATTTGCGATAGAATTAACGCTGTTGGAAGTAAGGCTGGGTTTCACTTGATTAGCTGAAGAGACTTTTTTGAAATTCGATGGTTTATCAGGTTTACCAGGTTTACCGATAAAAACGTCCTTGTTGACACTGCCAGCGGCAACGACATCATCCGGGGTGTTAGTCGTTTGGGTATTCGGCTCTTCAGGAATGATATCATTGGAGGATGTCGAGAATTCGAGGGTATTGAAATCGCTGGGTACTTCGGTGCTGGCGATTTCTTGGGTTTGGTCGGAATCGCTTGAAACTTCAGCGGTGGGTACATCATTGTCCAACGAAGTGTCAATGTTCGATAGAGCTTCGGTACTCGTCGCGATTGGTTTGACGCTGTTCAATGTTTCCGAATTGACGTTGTTATCGATGGTGGGCAAGGCTGCAGTTGGTTTCGTTAGAATTGGTATCGTAAATGGAAGTATCGGTGGGAGAGTGGTGGCCGCAGGTTTTTTCTTCTTCTTATTAGACTCGTCTTCACCGGTCAATATATCGAGAAGTGCACCGAAGCCCAAAACGTCGTCGTCGTCGTCGTCGTCGTCGTCGTCGTCGGATTCGTTGTTTGTCGATGAAGAATCGGGAACTGCGTTTCCTTCTGGGGCATCCTCATCGTCGTCCTCGTCGTCGTCGTCGTCGTCGTCATCGTCGTCGCCTAATCCAAAAATGTCGTCGTCGTCGTCGTCGTCCTCCGCTGGTTTCTCAGCTTCGATCACTGGCAGTTGCTCGGCTGGACGAAGTTTCACGCCGTCTGGCCCGAATCTTAAAGGGTAATGAAAGGAAAATATATTTTGAGGTTTTGTTAACAGTTAAGGGCAGATAAATCACATTTTAGACAGTCAGGAGCTGATAATCTACATGAAAATAATTATATGTATTTGTAACTGACTGCGCGGCCAATTTGCGACTATTTTATATATTTCATCTGAGACGCTGTCTCGCTTGCGAGAAACTCTGACGTCCATGCGCCATCTCGTGGCGCTTTCTGTAACTACGTCTTATATGAAAAATCGATTTCTTTTACGTGATGGATGCGAAAAATGTGTAGCTTTGTGAAATAAGTCACGTACGTGTTGAGATGTGTTGAAAAAAATGTTGAACCTTCGATGAGTTGATTAAGCAATTTTAACTTATCTGATTGTCATTTTGACATTTGGGAAAATTTCGATTATTTGTGGTGAAAAAATAAAGTCTTCACCTAAAGCAGCTGATACGCAACGCAGCTTCCAACTCGGTCGACGATTCGAGTTCCAGCGCCAGACAAGCTTTGAAATGATTGTCAGCCTCGCGTTGGATGGAATAAATTCTTCCGCAGAATTTCGTCAGCCCGCCGGGCATCGGGAAACAGACAGCTTTAGGCTTTTGGCCTGTAATTCAAAGTAATAAAAAAAAAAAACAAATCAAACGATGACAAAATAACGCTAATGACACTTTCGATATTCAGAGAAAAAGGAAGACAAACGAAAATGAAAGATTTTCAATATTCACCATTGACAACTGTGCTTGTCAAGATGTTATCGCCCACGCTCAATTGAACAGCCAATTTATCATCTTCAAGATATTGTAGAGAAGCGCATCCTGGAAATTAAAAAATGGTAGTTAAGGAACATAAATATTTGAGTTTCTTAAATGCTTTTTCAAGACAATTAAATTTATAAATTTAAAAATGTAATATTTTAATTTTTATTGAAAAACATAAAATTTTAATGTTTATTTAAAAACATAAAATTTTAATTTTTATTGAAAAACATAAAATTTTAATTTTTATTTAAAAACATAAAATTTTAATTTTTATTGAAAAACATAAAATTTTAATTTTATTTTAAATCATTAAATTTTAATTTTTATTCAAAAACATAAAATTTTAATTTTTTTTCGAAAACCTAAAATTTTAATTTTTATATAAAAACCTAAAATTTTAATTTTTATATAAAAACCTGAGTTTTTCATTTTTATATAAAAACCTAAAATTTTAATTTTTATCTAAAAACCTAAAATTTTTATTTTTATTCAAAAACCTAAAATTTTAATTTTTATTAAAAAACCTAAAATTTTAATTTTTATCTAAAAACCTAAAATTTTAATTTTTATCTAAAAACCTAAAATTTTAATTTTGATCTAAAAACCTAAAATTTTAATTTTTATCTAAAAACCTAAAATTTTAATTTTTATCTAAAAACCTAAAATTTCAATTTTGATCTAAAAACCTAAAATTTTAATTTTTATCTAAAAACCTAAAATTTTAATTTAAAAACATAAAAATTTATATTTTAATAACATATTGTGATTAAATTGAATCTATTTAAAAAAAATACCTGGTCCTTTCAATTGGACAATCGGAATATTGAAGTTTCTGCAGCAATTGCAAATATTTGCATTGCAAGTGCAGTATTTATTAACATTCTCAGCCGCCTGTTTTAAGGAGATCATTTCGACGCCCATATTAGTCTGCCTCCATTCATCCACAGTCCTGGCATTACGTCGCAAAGTACTTGCTTCATTACGGCCTGAAATGATCACACCCATTAATTAAATCAATCTTCATCAAGAATAATATTAACTTCAATAAAAAAAAAAAAAAAAAAAAAAAAAAAAATCTTTACCGATCACGTTTCCATAAGCCGCAAATGCAATGAGCAAGAATATCAATAGTAACTCGAACACCGTTGACAATCGCATTGTTCCTTATGTCCTTTTGTTTCCTGCAACAGCAACGAAACCCAGCATTGAAAATACACGAATACCTCTTCACTACGTCCAATCATTTTACATTCATTAACGGCTCGCAATATTCACTCAATTCTTAACAGAGTAATTACGAGATCGCATAAATTCAAAAGCAATTTAACGCGATTATTTCATACGATATTAAAATTTTAACAAAAATATAAAAAAAAAATTTCATTTACTGGAAGACGCAATTATCGACGTCAAGAAGTATATATTATTTTTCCGGCATCGTAGGTTGAAAAAAAAAAAAAAAAAAAAAAAAAAAAAACACCGAGCCCCTGTGAAGCCTACTCTCGCGGGCGACCGGTTGACCTACTTCACGGTCACGGTCACAGACGTCTCGACGGTTGATGGTCACGAGCCTCAGAATCGTGCCTCGTTCAATGCACTTTAGGCGACATGGTCGCTATGAGTTCGTGTCTTTATAGTCAACCTACCATTATGGCAACAGAGATCATCTAAAATGGTAATCCAGAAGTGCCCGGACAGGCCGGCACACTTAACAATCTATGGACTACTCAACATATTGGTTATCGGTATGCTATACCACTGTGCATTCCAATTGACTAGTCATATGTGTAAATATTGCATACAATATATCATATATCACATATCATATATCACATATCATATATCACATATCATATATCATATATCACATATCATATATCACATATCATATATCACATATCATATATCATATATCATATATCATATATCATATATCATATATCATATATCATATATCATATATCATATATCATATATCATATATCATATATCATATATCGTATATCATATATCGTATATCATATATCATATATCGTATATCATATATCATATATCATATATCATATATCGTGTATCATATATCATATATCATATATCGTGTATCATATATCATATATCGTGTATCATATATCATATATCGTATATCGTATATCATATATCTTTATAATGCTAATATATAAACTATGAAAAAAATGAGATTAAGAATTATTTGTTATATTTGATGAAAATATATTTCTGTTGAGCGTCGCCAAACGCTGATATATTTCAACTACATGTTTTTTGATTTGACGACATTGAAATACTATAATTGATCGATATATTTGATAAAATTTGAATAATTGAATTGATGATGAATATAAATATTTGGGGAGTGTTTTACTAATAGACAATTTAACAATTGTTAATTAATATTGAATTTGATATACTTAAGGATAATTAAATATTCGAGATGTTAAATACGAAGAAGTAAGTGAACGTTTAAATTTTTGTATAAGATTATGACAGTAAAAAAAGGGAATTTGGTTTGTATCGATGTTGATCCAATGATCTGGATCTTGAATCCGAAGTATATTTAAAGAAATTCTTAAGCGGAAATCACGTGACGTTTGCGCGAGAGAAGCGGCAATTTAATTCGATCGACTTACCCTGTTTGTGATTGAAATCTTGTTGAAATGATACACTGATAAGCTTTGCCTTTTTTTTTTTTTTTTTTTTTTAATTGATAACACAAAATGTCACGTCTTTACTGCGCTACCTCTCAACTCTTTTTCAACTCTTGATCTTACGAAGGCCAATGTCCAACTGAAGAAACCGCCCAGCTGTCCCCTCCTCCCCCGCCGCCCCTCTTAGCACCTGTAAAAGTCGGTCGTATACCACCTCTACCTTGTCGCGTCAGCTAAGTTTTTTCAAGCGTTCTAATGCGCCCCGCAGGTAAATACACGACGGGATCAACTACCCGCGGGATAACCCTTCTCCCACCGCACGTCGTTCTCAGCATATACATCTTTTTTTTTTTTTTTTTTTTTTTTTTTTTTTTTTTTTTTTAAACTATTGAAAAAGTTACTATTGGCCACTATTAGTCAGTACTATTGACAGTCAATAGTAACTATTTGAACAGTTACTATAGGCCAGTAATAGTCACTATTGGCTGCCAATAGTAACTATTCGAAATATTACTATTGGCCACTATTAGCCAGTGCTATTGATAGTCAATAGTAACTATTTGAACAGTTACTATAGGCCAGTAATAGTCACTACTATTGGCAGCCAATAGTAACTATTCGAAAAGTTACTATTGGCCACTATTAGCCAGTACTATTGATAGTCAATAGTAACTATTCGAAAATTTACTATTGATAGTCAATAGTAACTATTCGAAAATTTACTATTGATAGTCAATAGTAACTATTTGAACAGTTACTATAGGCCAGTAATAGTCACTACTATTGGCTGCCAATAGTAACTATTCGAAATATTACTATTGGCCACTATTAGCCAGTGCTATTGATAGTCAATAGTAACTATTTGAACAGTTACTATAGGCCAGTAATAGTCACTACTATTGGCAGCCAATAGTAAGTATTGGAAAAGTTGCTATTGGCCACTATTAGTCAGTACTATTGATAGTCAATAGTAACTATTTGAAAATTTACTATTGATAGTCAATAGTAACTATTCGAAAATTTACTATTGATAGTCAATAGTAACTATTTGAACAGTTACTATAGGCCAGTAATAGTCACTACTATTGGCAGCCAATAGTAACTATTCGAAATATTACTATTGGCCACTATTAGCCAGTGCTATTGATAGTCAATAGTAACTATTCGAATAGTAATTATTGGCCAGTATTGGCCGATACCAATTCTGGCCAGTAGTGACTATTAGAATATTTACTATCGATCACTAATAGTAATCTTCATAGTCAATAGTAACTATCTGTACAGCTACTATTCGCCACTAATAGCCAGTAATATCGGCAATGGTACTTTTAGAAAATTATCATTCTTTTGATCTAAACAAAAAAAAAAACGGAATACAGGGATTTTTAGTGCAATGCAATGGAACGATAAAAATAAAATGCAGTGCATATACTGGATATTTCTATGCTCGTGAATCGCGACGACGAGTCTCAAAAGATATTTCAAACGAAATGATGGAGCAGGGTTTTGGTGGTGGTGAGAGCACGTAGGACCTTTCTCCGATAAGTGGGTCGAAGAAAGTAGAGGCCAGAAGCGGTTTACCTTGGCTAATAATGGCTCATCGCATACATCGGGTTCAGGGCACACAACACGGGTTACCTCTGAAAAAAAAAAAAAAAAAAAAAGCCCCAACACTAATTTATCAAACGCCTTCACGTTTTCTCCAAAAGATACTCACGCGTCCGAACAGCTTCAGGCTAGTTCGGAGATGTTCTCTTGGATACATTCATAGACAAACGAGTTTTTATGTAATGACTGGGGGGGGAATGTTATATGGTGAAGAATAAAATTCAGGTTTTTTTTTTTTGTGGGGCTTTTTTTTCAATATTTCAATTTTTTTTTTTCATTTATTAATTCAATTTAATTCAAAATTGAATAAAATTGGTCGTTTTTTAAAATTATGACAATCAGATATATTATTTGAAACCATTTTTCTTGATTTTTTTTTTTTAGAGTGTCTTGACATGAAAGACACTAAAAAAAAAAATTTTGAAAAAAAAGATTCCTGCATAAAAAATGCAAAAAAAAATACTAACATAGAAAGCAAATGGTCGTTGATCGTATTCAGACTTTTCTTTTTTTTTTAATATAGCATACACACTCTCACCTATCTGACGTACTCCCACAAGGAAATTAACGCGTCAAGTGGGACAATTATTTGGTGTCGAGTTCACAGCTGAATATGAGTTCTCTCCAAACGTCGGTGAAAGCTTTCTCCTCGATTTAATATACAGTTGAAAAAAAAAAAAAAAGAAATAACAAATAGAGAATAAATATTTGGATAAATAGAATTTAAATAAAAAATTGTAATATAATTTTTTTAAATTTGTATAGAAAATTATTTGGATTCCTTGATTGAACATAATTTTCACAAATGTGGGTGAAAGCTTTCTCCTCATTTTTATAAATTTAAAAAAAAAATAAACAAATATCTGTATAAATATAATAAAAATAAAAAATTGAAAAAAAACAGCAAATATCTATACAAATATAATTCAAATAAAAAAAATTGAAAAAGCGTCTCCTTGAAGTTCAAAAAATAAAAATTGACACAAAAAATTGTATTTAGACACCTCAGCTAAAAAACAATTTCCCAAACGTGGGTGAAAGCTTTCTCCTCACTTTTACAAATCTAAAAAAAAAAAAAACAAATATCTGTATAAATACAATAAAAATAAAAAATTGAAAAAAAAACAGCAAATATCTATACAAATATAATTCAAATAAAAAAATTAAAAAAGCGTCTCCTTGAAATTCAAAAAATAAAAATTGACAAAAAATTGTATTTAGACACCTCAGCTAAAAAAAAAAATATCCGTATAAATATAATAAAAATAAAAAATTAAAAAAAAATATGAAGCAGTTCCCTTATTTTTTTTTTTTTGTCTCCAGGAATGAAAAAAAAGGTGGAAAAGTAAAATTGTTTTAGAAAATAGTTTGAACCTATAGAAGAGAATAATGAATACGCCCGGAAACATAGGACCTCTATGCTGGTAGCGGGATCTCACGGAAGGGGGTCACCCGGTCACCCAGATGAGGTTCCTTGCCCGGTAGTCACTGGAACAAGAGCCACGAAGATCCTCCAATGATGTTGGGCCCCTCCGTTGGCAAAGTTGTCCAATCCACCAGTTACTTTTCAGGCCTACAATCCGACGGTGTTCCGTATGTGAGACGCGTGTCGAGCGTCGGGCCAGATTTAAGCTTGTTCCTTCACCGTCAGGATCTACAGGCAATCCCTTTTCTTCGCTCTTCATTTTCGGTTCGGCGTTTTTTAATTGTTTTTTTTTAAATTACAAAAAATAAATAAAAATTTTTGTGAAAAAAAAAAGTATTTTTTCTCCATGTTACTAATTTTCTCTTGACTTTTTTTTTATTTTTACTTTTATTCGACGTTTTTGCTTTTTTTTTATTTTTTCTTCTTTTTTTTTATTTTTTTAATTAAAAAAAAATTTTTTTTTGTGTTAATATTATCAGTGATTATAGGTATCAAAATTGTAAAACTCAAAGTGAGGCCAAAATGACCGTGACAGTGAGATTGATTCTGGCCCTTTCAATTGCGGTTGCCGCGGTCTCCTCCGCTGGGATACTCGGTGAGAAGACAACGATCAACCTGTGAAACAAACTGTGCGATACTATCGATGATTTCGAGTGTGGCGAAATTATAAAATTATTTTTTTACCAATAAACTCTTTATTTCGATCTCCAAAATTCTCTAAAAAGAGATCACTTTTTTTTTTTTTTTTTTTACATAAATTTGACTCTATTATGATTTTTCAAAACTGAAAAAAAATTTTCAAAAATTTTGTGCCAGACAGAAAAAAATTTATTAGTGATTTTGCTTCTATTTTTTTTTAAGCAATTTTGTATGGTTTTTTTTTTTTTTTGTTTTGTCTTCTTTTTGCTTTTCTTTTCTGTAAATAAAAATTGGGTCTATGCACGAGTATGGGCAGAGTTTTTAAATGTGTGACTGCTAACTTGTTCTCCTGCTTCGGATGCACTTTCTTCTGATGCACAAGCTGCAGAGCTGTTTTTCTTCTTTCTCCCACCAGCATCATCAGCTTCCTTTGTAAGCACACTAACGCAGTGGAATCTCGCTTGAAGGCTCTGCATGAGGACGACCTCTCTGGCTCAGAATACAGATGTTGAACTTAGCTGGAAATTTCAGTGGTTTTCAATTGAAAATTTAGTGTGTTGCATTTTTTTTTTTTTTTCACTTTTCAGGATTTTTGTCTCATCTTCTCTTAATTCGCGAGAAAATTATTTCAAAATTATTATTATTATTAATAATTTACAAAAATTACAAAATTATTATTATTAATAAAACGATTTCTGTTAATAATTTGGTAATTTTTGTAAATTATCATTATTAATAATAATAATAATAATAATTTTCAAAAAATTTTGCAAATTTTTTAATAAATTACAAAATTTAAAAAAAATTAAAAAGTTCGAAAATTACAAAATAATAATAATAATAATAATAATAATAATTTTGTAATTTTTGGAAATTATTATTATTAGTACTAATAATAATAATAATATAATAATTTTTTTTTAATTTATAATAATAATAATTTTTTTTTAAATTTATAATAATAATAATTTTGAAAAATTACCAAATTATTTACAGAAATCTTTTTAAAAATGTTGATCAATTTTGGCTTCTTCATAGTTTTGTAAAAAAAAAAAATGAAAAATTTTTTAGTGATATATTTTTTTGTCTTGTCTCTGTCAACAGAAACATTATTATCTTGGGAGCAACATGAAGCTGAGGGCCGAGTATCGACCCCGCAATCGAAATGTTTATGCCAAATGTCCGGTTGTCTGTGTTGTGTCGATCTTAATCTTACGACGACGATTGATCTTGGAGGACCGGCATGTATCAATATCAAACAGAAAGATCAAAATGTCTCGTTGAACCTGAGCTACGGTGATAATCCAGTTCACAATGCAACGATCAAGATAGGTGAGTAAATTTCCTCTAAATTAAATAATTTCGCCATTTATTTAAATGTAAAATTATTTAAATTTAAAAATTTAAATATTCGAGAATTTTGTTTAAATAAAATAAAATAACACGATTTATTTATTTGCATATTTGGACAAAAAAAAATTGTTGAATTAAGTCAAATTATTTTTTTTTAAATTTCTGCCTAATGGAATTTATTTAATTGAAATATATGATGAAACAAAATTCCATATTTAATAGAAATAAATTCTATTACATTTTTTTTTTTTTTTTTTTTTTAATATTATGTTTATTTTTTTATTTTATTTATTTATGATTATTATTATATAAAATATAATTGTTTATATGTTTTGAAAAAAAAATTATTTAAATAATTTTTTACTTATTCTTCTCTTCTTTGTATATTTATTTAACAATGCAGATAGCGCTGCCAACAAACCAACCTGCATGAATCTCCTGTCGGATTTGGCTCAGCTTTGCGCGAAATTTACATCGATCACTCGATCCGATCAGGGTCATGACGGTTGTCTTGTAATTCAGCCCACATTAATGAAGACACCTCAAGCCACCTACGACATTGGATGCTTTAATTTTAATCAGGGAATTCGGCAGATTGAATTTTCTACGTAAGTTTCAATTTATCAATTTTTTATTTTATTTTATTCAAATTTAATTAATTGAAGCTCAATGAAAATAATTTAATCTAATCAATTAAAGTTTAATGAAATTTATTTAATTTTTATTGAATCAATTAAAGTTTTATGAAATTTATTTAATTTTTATTCAATCAATTAAAGTTTTATGAAATTTATTTAATTTTTATTTAATTAATTAAAGTTTAATGAAATTATTTTAATTATAATTTAATTAAATAAAGTTTAATGAAATTAATTTAATTTTAATTTAATTAAATAAAGTTTAATGAAATTTATTTAATTTTAATTCAATTAATTAAAGTTTAATGAAACTAATTTAATTTATTTTTAATTTGATTAATTAAACTTTAATGAAAATAATTTAATTTGATATTAATTAAATTTAATTTTTATTTAATCAATTAAATTTTAATTTCATTAATTCAATCTATGATTTGAAAAAAAAAAATAATTCTAATAAAAATGAATTTTCTTGTGAAAGGAAGAAAAGCTATGAAAACTGATGGCTCGATCGTAGCTTCGCCAAATTTTCTCACAAATAATCGAATTGGAAAATTAATTCCAATTCCAATATTTTCTATGCTTCAATTAAATCAATAACACTCAATTGAATATCTTTACTGTGAATTTACAAAATAGAACTTCGGAAGCACCAGCATCAGTAGCTGAAGAAGAAAGCGAGGAGGAAGAAGTATTGAATACCGATGAGCTTATAGCGGCTGTATCGGCTAGTGCCGAGCATGGAATAGCCCTTTTTTCCCAATGGCTCGGTATAAATCTCAGTCCAAAATCAAATTTGACGAACAGAGAATCACAGAGTGGCAATAAATTGGAAATGAAAAATAATGGCACATCGAGAATGTCGAGAAATATGCCCGAGCCACAGAGCGAGAGAAGCGAAGAGAGATTCAAGCAATTGCTAAGCGCACAGGACAACATATTCAAGGAGTCGTCAGGAATTGGTAAAGCTGACGGTGGCCAAACGACTTTTGTGTATTCTGGACCAGTCGACCATTTACAAGCACAGAATCCAAAGTATTCCAGCAGATCTTTAGTCGAAAGTGCATCGGAAAATCCGAGGATAGTCCCAAGAGCGTCACAGAGAGGTGGCCGGGCATACAACATTCATCAGCATATAAACGAGGTCTAAAAGAGGGCAATTAATCTTGATGACAATTTTATTTTGGGTGACCCGAGCGAGTCAGACGAATTTTACAGATATTCAAAGACAGAAATCTCATTTGTGTGGCTGCATTATTTTTTTTTTTATTAAACGAGTCATTTTTTGGCAGGTGGGACCGGTTTGTGGGTAATGAGGGTCACCTACAAATTAAAAAAAAAAAATACTATTGACACTTTGGGAAGAGAAGCAGTAGGCCAAAAATTTTCAAATAATTCTCGGTTATCCTTAAGATCAAGCTTTATGACTTGAGTGTAGATTTTTATTTTTTTTTTATAAATTCGTCATGTCATAATTTATTTAAGATTTTTTTTTTTTGTGTTTTAATGAACTATGCGAAGCTACGGCTTGAAATTTACGGATATCTTAAATTGCGCCCAGTCATTAAGGAAAGACTGATCTCAAGGATGTTTGAGAATTATTTGGGAATATTTGGCCTAATGGTTCTGTTGAAAAATTTTGCGGAGTGTAAAAATGAGAAAAAAATTGTTGTAGGTGACCCGCATTGCCAGCATGATTCTGCCACGTGGCAAAAAATTCTTTGTTCGATAGGTCAATAGTACATATTTTTTAAAATAATACTAGCGATCCAGTCTTTGAATATCTTCACATTTCTGCCTTAAATAAAAACATATCACGCACGTAATTTTTTTTTGACATTTTCTACGAACGCTAATTCTCCACTCTAATTTCCTAGACAATTGAGACAATAAAAAATGCGTAGATGGAAATAAATCGAGATTAAATCCAGGAGCATAATTTATTGATATTTTATCGATAATTTGATATAGCGCAATAAACCTTTTTTCTTTCCATCGTCTTACTATTCAATTTAAGCATCACACGTCATGTAGACAAATAAAAAAAATCTAATTATCTATTAAATTGTTTGACAAATGTATTTCACGTCGTTTTTTCTGTCATTGGCAGGATTCGAATTTCGGATCCTAAAAAAAAAAAATTGTTTTTGCGTTTAATTTAACGAGTATTAATTACTCTTTTAACTTCACATTCGATTTTATTCCATAATTTTGGTACATATTTCATCACGAATAAAGAATATCAATTTTTGCTGTAATTGTTAGGATTCGAAACTGGGATTCTGTGACTGTTGCTCTGCGTTTTAGACCACTCGACTGTTCACACCTTCGAAAGCATACGTTTTTAGTTTATCAAAATAATTCGGTTATTGTTTTTCGCTCGTTTTTGAGTTTGCTACGGACGTTACGTATATAAATACGGTTTTTAAATACGCTTTCCTACATTCCTACAATGATAGTAAATAGTTTTAGTACTATTCATTAATATTATTAGTATCATTATTATTTTTCTAACTTGTGCTGTATTCGGAGCAATAATTTAGTACTATACTAGTGTCATTACTTTTATTTTCATTTTGAAAAACTTTGCGTGATTAATCTCGATGTTGAGTCTTTTTTTTTTTTTTTGTCGACACAAAATATTGCGATATAATATTATTGTCTGTGTACATATCTCTTTGGATTGTTATAATAAAATACGTAAAAAACTTAGTTGTGACAAATTACGCAGATATGAATTTTTCTGTTTTTTTTTTTTTTTTTTTCTTTTTTAATTTTTCAATTCTGCATTACGCGGCTTAAAATGCCAATAAAATCTGCGGCTTGCGTTTGATTTCGATTTGATAATGAAGGCTTCGTCGGTGGAAAATGAGACAGCTAATAAAACGAAAGAAATAGTTTCTAAAAAATATGTCAAGACTTGCTCGGTATTTTTCTTCTCTAAAATTTCAATGAACTTTTTTGAATTCAGTGTTATTTTTGTGAATCAACTTTTAGTGCGATAATTTTATTTACGGACGGTTGCGTTCTTTCTAAAGGCAAACATTTGTTAAACTTTAACTGCTTTAAATTCAACATAAATGTAAATGCCTACGATGAATAGTCGGTAAAAAAAAATTGCAGCTCGCTGTGAAAAGCAAAAACGATCGTTTTGATTTTATCGCTTATTTTTTAATTATCTTAGACTCGCTAGGATAAGACAGTCGTAGTCGAAACCGCGAAAATGTTAATTTTTTTTTTTAACAACTCGTACAATTTTCCTTTCAGTGAGAAAAAAAAAATAGAAAAAAAATTAAATGACATTCGAATAAAAAATTATAAAATATTATTGTATTTGTTTGTAAATGTTTCTCGAAAGGAAATATATTAAAGTAGACTAGATTCTAACATTGCTGCAGTCTTAAAATAAGCATATTTATACCATTTTAACTATTACTAATTTCTTTATTTCCTTTAACTTTGTCAAAATATTTTCGTACGTTCCCATACGTTTAGTAAAAAATATTTTTGGGATATTATCTTTGGGTAACTTTTATTATTTCAAGTTTTTTTTTTTGTTTTAAATCGATCCTTATTATCGTGGCTTAATATAAACTTTGGACCTTTTTTTTTTTTTTATAGAAGTACGTAGTCTTGCCTGTATGTAGGTGCTTCGTGCACTGTCAATTTATGCGAGATATACTTGCTTACAATTCCTTAACTTGCCTCTTTTTTTTTTCGTTTTTTTTTTGTTTTTTTTTTTTGGTACAAGTTTTTCATTGATGCCTTAGATATTATTATACTACAGTTAATAGTAATTTGGCCAGTTTGAGTTGTAAATCGTGTACTCAAATATATTTAGATATTAATACGAGCTTGCATCCCGTATTTTGCTGCAATTATAAAAGCTACGCTCAACAATATGAGAGTGATATTAAAATCGTGAAATTTTCGAATATATGCCATTGTATAAAAAAAGAAAAAAAAAAAAAAAAAAAAAAAAAAGGTTTCAATCGATATTACAGAAATCGAATATCATTGAATAGTGTACAAAATGCTCCATAAAAATATAATTTTATATATATATGGGAAATTCCAAGTGAACTCCGTCATCGGCCTGACCCGGTGGTGATCGGTTGACATGGAATGCCCCATATGTATTTTTTTTTTTTAAATCGATAACTGCACTGTTCTACAGTGATTATGCACAGTTTTGCGCGAGAATAATATATTGAATGGAAGAACGTTGAGTGCTGTTTGGCACGACATACGAAGAAACATTGATCTTCGATCGCTATTGGCGTTCTGAATTGAAATCATTCGCAAGATCGCGACAAGCTGGTTAACACCCTAAAATTCTAATTTTTTTTTTTTTTTTTTTTTTTTTCGTGGCGTAAATTAACGATCTCGTTCGAGCTGAAATATCGAGAAATTTTACTCGAGAAGTTGTCGGGGCGTCGAGTTGGCGGTGGGAGCCAAGCTCAGTGTTTCTTTCTTTCTTCTCGAAACTCTTCGGCCAACGTGTAGGATAACATCTCCAGCTTTAACCGCCTTAAATTCTGCAATCGCCTCGGCGTGGGTCATCCCGTGCAGAGGTTTGGAATTTATCGACAATATTTCGTCACCTGTGAGAGCGGTGTTAAAAAAAAATGAGTTTTCTTACGTACGATTTGGGGGGTAGATTATTTTCAAAATGTTTGTAACCTTCTTTGACAGTGCCTAGGTCGGCAGCTTGGCCATTAGGAAAAACGGTTTTCACGTATATGCCCATGTTGCCACGGGGACTGTCAGTTCCACCGACGATACTGAAACCGAGTCCCTTGTGTCCGGGTCCCTTGAAGAATCGCGCCGTTAAAATGGTGAAGGATACGCCGCCCTTGCCGGGCCTCGGTAGTGTACAGAATTTCGATTCCTCGCCCTCGCCCGATTCGTCGATGTCCTCAAGTTCGGAATCTGTATTTAGACCTTCGTCGGTTTCTTGGGTGCCCTGCAAAATGAATCTTAGTTATACACGTTTAGGCCATTTTTCCCCTCCTCAACATTTAATCACTATTATTTCGTTACTTCATAATTCCCTTTTCCCTCCCGCTTTCCAATTCGTGATACATACATGAAATGCTTTTAGGTTCGAACCCGAAGAAGCTGGTATATTTGCGACACTTCGGCTGTTGATTCGTCTCGACGTTTTCTTCCCAGGACTTGTCTCAGCTCCTAAGCTGGACGGGCCTTTGTCAAGTTTATTGAGAACGTCGGCGGATCCGGAAGAAAGTGCGTTATAACTCGTGACTTGTCCGCCGATCATAAAGTCCGTACTTCGTTTTCTCGAAGGTACCCGCGGTATGTGAATTTCCTCGAAGCACGAATCTCCCGAGGGATTTCTCGAATGTGAATTTTTTTGGAAATTTATGTTTTCGTAGGAATTACCGGTGTCCCTGGTCTCTGATATGCTTCGTGAGAGTCGTGTTCCAGCTTCGTTGTGAATTCCGTATCTTTGATGACACTTCTCAAAATGAACATTCGCGTACGGATTTTCGTACCTCGTGTTCTGACGATTTTCCGAATTGCTACGACGAAGTGTATCCCGGATGTGACTGCAATTTCCATTATCGTACGACTCTTTGTTACCCAATTCCTCGAGTATCTGCGACGAGCTGTACCTGCTGTTTCTACGTGATTCGTAATTGAATGCACGAGCGCCGATACTCTCGTTGACAATGCATTGCGGTGAGTTTGGCACGCTGGTCTCAGCAAGCGTCTCCAAATTATCGTGATAGGAATATGGCGGCAATGACGCGGGTTCGTTTGAGTCGTAATACGTCGGCTCGTACCTTTCGTTCTTCGAGGACGACAACGGACTTGGAACGTAAAAATTTGATATGTTGTCCTTTGGCGGAAAGTCTTCGGTCACGCTCAGAGCTTTACGTTTACGTATTCCAGCGTTGATCTTGCTGAATTTGTTACGCAACACGTTTTGAAAATCAGCGATGCCCTTGCTCGTACCTGAAGAAGATATATTTTGTAGGTAATTAAATTTTTTTAAAAATAGTAGAAGCGTTATTGTTTGGTGCTGTATAATATTCTTACCAGGCAATCTCAATGAACTCGTTTGCAAGAGATTCTTAGGAAAAGCGCCGTCATTTGAGGACTTTGCAGCCGGCGAAGCTTCCCTGCTCGTTGGAGTTGAACGCACAGCATGTATCACCGCAGGCACCGAACCGTTCTCCATCAGTAACGATTCCCGTGGTTCCGAAATTTCTTGCACCGAACATCTTCGACGAAGTTTTCTCCATCTTTGACTGATGCTCTTATTCCACAAGTTGAGATCTGAAAAACGACCGCGCAACGTTAGGCATATTCAAATTTATTTGGAATCTCAGAAATACCTTGGAAATACGCATATTAGGATACCAATTGAAATACTTTTTATAGCTTTCCATTCGGAATTTTCTTAATTTTCGATTATTCTTCAGAGGGAGTCCACATAGAGGACTTGGAAAATTTAGAAAAAGGAGATCCCAAGAAGTACTTAGAAAAATTAGGTCCTGTTTGAGGGAAGTTTGGGGTGGTCTTAGAAAAATCATATCCTAGAAATGAAAAATCAGAGGGAAGGCGGAATTTCAAATCAAAGATTGATTACAATTAAGTACGACTTCCATACTGCAAGTTCTGCCTGGATTCCGTGTTACTGCCGTTTAATCGTTATCTTACAAGCTGCAGTCGTTGAAGTAGCCGTTGCGTCGAAAGCCCCCAAAGATTTCGTTAGCATCCTCAGAGACGATACAAAGTATTTACACCTCTGATAAACAGTTTAACGACTTGTCAATTTTCTTACACAAGCCTCCGCTTGGGTTTGTAATATATGCCACGAGTGGCTGTAGGCAAATTCTGCGCAATTCTTAGCGTTTATAGCGATTGATGAGCGTCGTAACGTGGGAACATTACGTGTTGGGCTCTGACAAAATTCGCATTCATGCATAATCAATCGTGTCAGAACCGATTGATAAACCTATGTACACCCATCGGGGCCATAAAGTTCAATTGCTAATGACGGTTCCTGGTAGATTGTAGGAAGATTCTAATAATTTAAAGAATCCATTCTAGATCGTTCGATTCGCCCACGTCAGCAACGATAATGTAAAAACGTCGTGGTTTCTTATTATGCGTATTTTATAACTGTTTTTTTTTTCTTTCTTTTCTTCTTTTTTCTCCCGCTCATCAGCAGACACATGGGCGAATATATTCGCACGTTATTGCACACAGTACACGAACACAGTTCCACCTACAAAGGTGGATACCGACTTCTTTTTTTCCTATTTCTTTTCAGACACCGTTTAATGTCCCCTCTGATGCGTCTCGCGGTACCGTAAACCCTTCCATTGCCACAGCACACCCACGATCATCATGCAGAACAGACTTTCACTTTGCTAAGTACGTTTTGCCAGTACATTGTCTGTCTTCATTCTATTTGTCCCTCGTCGTTTCTGTTCTCTCTCCTCTTTTTTCCGTCCGTCTTTCTATTTGTCTTAATCCAGAATTCAGATCAATCTCTGAACCAATTGAAAATGTGAAAATTGGTTTTTTTGTAATCTCTGGTCGTATCCAATTTCGTAGACGATTCAAACAAAGTCTCCAATTGAATAATTCATTTTCGGTTCAATCTACCGTCGCTCCTCCAGTGTTTTATGAAGTTCATCTGTTGCAGCCAATAATTTTCAATCCAGTTAGTTTCCCAGTTTAGTATTCACTCATCAATCCAATGATTAATTTTCAAACAAAACAGTTCACACGTTTTTGGGGCTTTTATAAAACGAATTTTGAGAGTTTGTACTTGTCCGGGTGAACGACCATTTGCAACTCAAGCCGCAACAGTTGCAAGTAGAAGTAGAAGAAGCCGAGAATGTATGCCAGCATTATCGACGGTGTAGAAGAGAAGTAAAAGGGACAATTCAGTGAGAAGAGCGATTACGATAAAACGACAGCGTTGGAGTTTATCTTGGCGTATGTCAATTCTTGAGATTAAAATATTTTTCTTCTTATTGATCACAAGAGTATCCTCCAATTCTTCAGGGCAAAGGCAGCTTTGTCATGACGCCAAACCCGGTATTATCGTCGCTTCCCTAAATTCCATAGTAGTATCTTCAATTTGGAAAGCAATTGCACAATCCACAAGCGCACCACGTTTTTCTATTACAATTTTGTGTACTCTCAGTGACGAACTCTTCGCCACAGAGATAGTAAAAAAAAAAAAAGAAAAAAAAAAATGGGAAAAAATAAACTCGCTGCTGGTATCTCAGCAGCGTGTGTACACACGGCACGCCGTCTCGTCGCGGACTGCGACTGCGAGTCCGGAGTTATGTGAGTGCGTATACGAATTTCAACGTGTGTTTGCGTGCATCAAGGTGCGCTCGCTGAAATACAGCACTTAAAGTGTCTATATGTAGGGGAGTAGAGGGCAAAACGAGACACTCAACGTTTACATTTTTTTTTTCATTAATATTTAAATTCCGGGCTATATGCGGACGAAATATTCTCGACGAAAATAATTTGCTGGTGTCTTTTTGGATTTTTTGCGTTTAGTATTCATATCTCAATACTTTGCCGATGAAAATACGAAATTTTTCATTCATTTTCAAGTTGATTGGTTGTCGGCTATTTGCGGCCAAGTTAAAGAAATCAATTCTTTATTTTGTCAGATACGTTTCGACCCTGATCTGGATGTCCTGTTCACTCTTTCCTTTTTTTTTTAAATTAGTTACTTTGTAACATGTCTTGTGAGACAGTGTTTTTTTTTTTGGAGATTATCTATTTGTAGTTGTATCACATTTATTTGATGGACACTACTTTTTTCATTTCTAGAGATTTCCACCCTGGTCTGGGTCCTCCTCAGTATTTTTGTTTATTCATTAGTTGTGTCTGTTTATGTGATTTTTCTCTTGTTTTTCCTTTTTTCTTTAGTATTTCCTTTAGCTTTGGGCCATCTTTTAGATGTTACTCACTCATATTTGGCAAACTACATTTTTGAAGCAGCTTTATATTTTTCCTCGCTTAACGTTTCGTCCGGATCTCAGCCTCTTCAGAAAATAGTTTCATTTGTAGATTCTGTGTACCTAAAAAAAATAGATAATTAATATAGTGTTAAAGGTTGGTTAATGTGCACAGAAATGTGTCGACGACCCTCGAGTCATGAGGAATGCCCCACTGGCCTAGGGTTACTAATAATTAGTTTACAATAATGCTTTAAATATCTTCACAGTAGCCTGGTTATAATAATTCAAAGGTATAATCAGATCTTATCTAAGTGAAATAAAATATAATACAGAATTACTGTAATCCGTAGCGGTGTGTGAACTCGAGTTTTAAAACTGTACACTCTGTACATATAAAAGCACAAATGGTATGTGTTGTGTACCATGTACTATATAATCGTATTTCATGCAATACGGGCGGCTCTCTCTCTTGTTGCTGAGCACATAATTGTAGACGGCTAACGGGTCTCATTCAAGCATATTGCCCCCTTGACGTCGCGCGTTCAGTCCATCAAATTTACAAAGCGAACAGAGGAGTTGCTGAGCCTTCTTCTTTTCTTTTTTTTAAATCCAATATCAACGCTCTAAGTTCTGAGCTCTGCATATGCCTTTTTTCGAGAACGTTTCAACGCTCTTTCAACCGTATCATCTGTGGAATATATGTAGAATATCGGGGATGTGCAAGTTGTTTTAAATTTGTAGAGGAATTACAAAAAAAAAAATAGCATGCGGGTCAGAAAAAAAAAGTGCGGTAGATCCAACCAGCAGATTATCCAATTAAAGTGAAGTCTCGCGTTGTGTATGGGAAGCTTCCAATTTTTTTTTCTTTTTTCTTTTTTTTTTATGTTGCCAATATTGATTTTAGAACGCGATATTTTACTTAGTAAACCATATATTTAAATAGAGATTAGAAAAAATTCATAGCTCCCATTTTTATTTATTTTAAGAGTTTTTTTCTCTTTTGACTTTTTTTCAATTTTATTTTAATTATTGGGCGAATTCTCAGCGTTTTAATTCTCAAAGTATGGGACATTTTTATTATTTTTCTTTTTTTTTTCCTACAAGAAACAATCATTAAAACTTCTAATTATCAAAATTTGGACATTTTTTTTTTCTTAAATAAAAATAAAAATAGAAATTATTCTCGGCTGACTCTCGAACTACAATGGAAATACTTATTTTTAGTCCTAGATTTTATGGAAAAAATTTCCGAATTTTAAACCTGGTCGAAATTCGTTTTTACTCAAAAGTTATGGAAAAAAAAATTATTTCACAGGACAAAACAAGTGACAAAATTTTTTTTTTAAATCCTCTTTTTTAAAACCAAAATAAGACAAAAAAAAATCGCCAAAGAGAGTTGACTCGGAATGCCCCATACACTGTATTCCAGGCTTGTGTATCCTCCACATTTTCAAGAGTAAGTAGGGGATGATCAAAATTCAGGTACTGGAACCCTTTTGCGTTGATATATAATGGGCCCTCGCTGAGGAAATGCTCAAAATGTTTCTAGCTTCAGTAAATTGCAGACAGCGCACAAGTTGAAAAAATGTGGTTCAACTATTTCCAGCCACTGTTGTTGTCAAAGGTTTTTCCTTAAATCCGATGCTTACCTTTAGTTTCACAGACATCGCATAATACCATTGCCAGGATTGTATCTAACAATCAACTCGACATTAAGCCAGAGAGAGGGAGGGAAAAACGTATTACTTTGCACTAAGAAAACCTTGCAGGATCAGAGAGATGAAGTAGAAAAGAATTGTTAATAAGTCTCGAAATTTAGTTGGCTCGCGAAAGCAAAATCTCGCTTCCCGTTGAGCAGCGTCGCCGAAAGTGCTAACGGTTTGACAGCTACGGTTGTACTGCTCGCCAGCATCGGGCATACGGGCGACATTTGGTGAGGAGGGGTCGAGGGGAGGGTATTACATTGTAACGCCAGATACACGCCAGTAGAGTAGGGACAGGAAGGACCCCAGATCAATATTAGGGCGTAGACTCAAGGGCAAGGGCCCCAGCGCAGCCTCCCTCACTCTGGCAGACGGATATATACAAGGATGTGTATATATATATATATAAATTCGTGTCCTTTACGAATTAACCCCTGCTGAACTGCGCCTGAGCAAACCCTCGTCGAAACGTGCTTCGCCAAAGTACTGAAAGCATTTGTGTGTATTTAATTAGTTGATTAATTGGATAAGTCACAAAATTCGTTATAAATACTTTAATTTCAAAATTTCCTCGAACCCTCGACCTACCGATGCTCTGGTTTAGAGACTAGCACACTATCCACGAGGCCAAAGCGCCGGTTTAGCTTTTCCTTCAGTTATTGGCACACTACATATTTTTCCTTGTTGGGCTAGAGAGACAATAGAGTTTTGAGGAATTTTTTTTTTCATGCGTAAAGGTATTTCTGAGGACATTGTCCACTTTAGACTGTGTTTTTTTGTTGGAAGGTTTATTTGTGAGTGGGACATAAGCAGAAAACAAATGGCCTTTGTTACCTTTTTTTGAATCCTCGCTATCGGAATGTAATTCGACATCATGCAGCCTCATAGATTGAACAAAATTGCGCCAATGATTTCGCGATCTACCTCTGTCGGTAAAGTCACTTTGCAATTCCTCCAACTGTCGGTCGGATTCTTTGATTAATCCGTCGAGAACGTCGGTACTTTCTACCACGGATCTTCGCTTCGAGTCCAACTTCGTATCATCATTTTTCGTCAAATTGGTAATAGAGTTTGTGATTTTGGTATATGAAAGCTTTTTCAAAAAATTTGAGCTACCCTCTGTCTTATCGACTTGTTTCGTATCGTTTATTAAGGAAATCCTCGAATCCCTTCGTTTTCGAGCCAAAGGCTGAGGTGGTTCTTGTTTTTCCTTCGTATCTACGAGTTGACCTTTACTTCGATGCCTTTCCAATTCCACCGACTCGATTCCCGATATCAGTGAACTTTTCAAATTCTTTTCCGCAGCCTTTGTAACCAGGTTGCTTGGCTTCCTATCCTTCGGTTGACTAGCGGTTTCGCTCAAGTTTTTCGTTTGCCTCAGGCCTTTAACATCCTGATCTCTGTTTGCGCTGCGCGATGTCTCGAGCAATTTCTGGGCCAGTAATCGCGTTTTGCTTGTTTTACCACCTTGTTTATCTGTCTTTCCGACAACCCGCGTTTTCATTCCGCCAGCGCTATTGGAGTTTCCATTTCGAATGCCATTTTCGGCTTCGCCATGACTACATTCATCACTCAAGTTCTGAGATATTTGATGTATCTTAACGGTATTGATTCGAATGTTAGGAGCATTCGAGGAAGAGCTTTTTCCCAAAGTCTTCCCGACATATCCTTTATATTCGTTATCTTTCTGTCTATCCGTGTGCGCTCCAGGTGAACAGGAATTTCGCTCAGACTGGGGAATGCTTCGCAAGCGTTCGAGATCCTTAAGATTAGCCAACATCGAACTCGGTGGTCTCGCAGACGCATAATGTATATTTCTGCATTTAATATCGTGTTCCTTCAAATTGGGCGCCTCTATCTTATTGTTAGATCCAATTATTTTGGCAACAGGTCCCGAAAGCCTTTTCCCCGATGATTGATTGTTGAAAATCGAGGATGTTGGATTAACATGAACCGTTTCCCTGATCTCATTTATATTTCTAAGCCTCGGTGGCCCGACCTTTATCCCGGTCGTTCGCAGAATAACTTTCTCCACGGAATGGATGTCACGTTCGCGGGACAGTCTTCGTTCCTCGATTACCCTCGCGCGATCTCTGTCAATGGGGCTCGTACACGAACTGAGGTACGTCGATTTGTTGCTCATTGTCTTTGTTGTGATCGAATCATTGGCGCAGCCTTTCGTCAACTTGTTATTCTGAAGAGAGGCGGATGATGACTCAGTGCTGGTACCGTTTGTCCTGCTTGAACGAATTGGCGTCATCCTAACTAATCTTGGGGCATCCCGAGGATCGTCCGTCTGCAGGCTACCTCTGTAAACCATTCTTGAGAATATAAGTGGGCGCACGATTTCAGGATTTCTTTTTCTTCTGGCGGCAGCTTGTCCAAATCTAGAACAAAAAAAGAAGTTCGTTTTCCTTTGAAAAACAAGGGTTCAGCTTGAACGAAGCCACGTCTGTTCAATATAAATAGCTTGATACTCACGAAACATCAGTTCTTATTGTATTTTAAGTAAATGAGACATACCTTCCCAAGTCTACATAAACTTTGCAAATAGAAGGGGAATCCACCAAAAAATCTCTCTCAGTTTCCTACAGATTTTGCTTATGTCTGTGAATTTAATTTGAACCAAGCAATTCCTTTTCACAGGCTATTCCCTTAGGACAAGTTAAATCGTGATGATTCGAGAACTAATGTGACGATAAATTTTGCTATATACCAAACCCGATAAGATTGGTATCGTCGTGATGGGGCAAGCTTTCACCGTTCGTTCTCTCAGTCACGCGACAATCACAACTCTGCTGGCTGTTTAGCGCAGTATCACTGAGTAGGCAGGGTAATATGCTTTGCATTGTAGAACGGTGCCATTCAAGAGAGAGAGAGACACCGCAAAAAGAGTGGGAAATAATTCAAGTCTGAATCTGTACGAACATGATATTGTATATATGGTTATGTACGCGTTCCTAAGTCAAGTATCAGCCTTTCCAAGAACGTGGGTGTTGTCGCCGATTATATGTAGGCAGTGACCTGGACATCTTGCGACACGCGACTGTTCCTTTCCAACCAACTATTACATACAAGTGTTAACTAACATACCTGTCCGCAACTCGACAGACCGCAAAGACTTATTATCGCTTAGGCTATATTGGTAAATATTTACCAAACGCTACATCGCTAGGGACGCTATAATTTCTTTCATTGTACAGGGTACCGTCGCTCGGTATTCGCTTACGCAACAATTATTTTACAATTTTTTTTCTTTCAGTGCTCATCCAGCAAATGGTTTTAAATTCGCAAATACGCAAATTTCGCAATTCGTTCGAGTGATTTCGGACAATACGCCGCAGAAAACGCAGTCTTAAATAGGTGTTCCGTCGAAACTACATCGAGATTTGTGATTTCTTTGTTTGGTCTCGAAGACAATTTAAAAAATTACTTAGCCAAATTTTGTACGTCGATTCTATAAGTAGCGCCCGATGTGTTTTTTATAAATTGATAAGCTGTTGATTCGCGTTGATAAACGAATTTCGCAAATAGAGACTATTTGAATACATGTATCGAAATATCGCAAGATGGCCGCCATTGATTCTGCGACTCACTTCAGAGCGCATGTGGAAAATTGTTTAGATTACTTTGAAAAGGATGAGACAACAACCATTTTTCAAGTATCTTTTTACATTGTTGTTATTATAGAAAATTTGAAAATTCCAAAAAATGAGAAAAAAATTGCATCACAAAAAAAGATTAATTTACAAAAATTACAAAATTCCGGACTGAAGAAAAAGAATTAACGAACATTCTGGGCGAACAAAATATTCATGTTCGGGAGATTTTATTTTTTATTTCGCAATTTTTTTGTTCACCCAATTTGGTAATTATTTAAGCTTCTTTTTGAGTCTGGAATTTTTTTTAATTTTTGTAATTATATACTAAAACGAAATTTTAAAAAAATCGCCATTTTTTTTCGATAGCTACAATATAAAAAAAATATTAGCAAAATTGATGAGGTTAATTTTTTCCATGTGAAATTGGCGTGAAATTCCCCATACATCTATATACTTTTCATAGTTATATGTTAAAAGGCGTCCAAAAAAAATATATAAAAAATGGCATCACAAAAAAAGATTAATTTACAAAAATTACAAAATTCCGGACTGAAGAAAAAGAATTAACGAACATTTTGGGCGAACAAAAAAAAATTCATATTCGGGAGATTTTATTTCGCAATTTTTTTGTTCACCCAATTTGGGAATTATTTAAACTTCTTTTTGAGTCTGGAATTAAAAAAAAAAAATTTTAATTATACACTAAAACGAAATTTTCTAAAAATCGCCATTTTTTTTTCGATAGCAACAATATAAAAAAAATATTAGCAAAATTGACGAGGTTTATTTTTTCCATGTGAAATTGGCGTGAAATTCCCCATATATATATACTTTTCATAGTTATATGTTAAAAGCCGGAAGTGAGATTGAATTGATCGATAAACCGTTGGAATAAAAATGCTTACGATTTCGCAGTTCGACCTTTGATACGTCTTTTTTTTTTTTTTTCTTATTCGGTTTACAAATAAAAACATGCATGCATATACATGCTACAGCCCATTTACATGTAAATCTTACCAAGGTTGCAATTCGTCGAAAAGCTCTGTGTTGTCGATGCGTGTGCTAAAAAATGTGTTTTTTTGCACCACTTTACAAACCCACAATAATGTATATAACATCCGAAGTCAATAACACACGATACAAACTAACCGCAAAACGAGACAACAAAACTTTCCACTTTCCAACAACAACATATACGATCTTTGTTCGTTAGAGCGCCACTTCTGCGCATCTTGGTCTATCCGATGTTTAGATAAACATTTTAGTGTTTCGAGTAGTGGATCACAATGGCGGGCAGTAAAAAAGTTGTAAACATGAATTGCGTGACGAAATCCATGTGACGGATAATTATGATGTAGTAATAGAGTCCCTCGTCGATAAGCACGTAAACGGCATGAAAGCAGACCGACGAAACGTCGAATAACACGAAATTGTAAAAAGAATTTTAAGAAACTACAACAACAACAAAACAAAAGCTCTTTGTTTTCACTGTTCCTTCACTTGTTTTTGTCGCCTCATTGGCTTCGTTGCACTATCACAAAAAAAAACAAAAAAAAAACAAAAAAAAAACAAAATCTTTCGATAAGCAAGAAAAAGTAAAATCAGTATAGAAACAACGATATTAACAGAAAAGCTAGACAATGGATGATTACAGGCATATATATATCGTAAACGCGACCTTAGTGTGTCTTTTTCTAAAGTCCTCTCTCTCTCTCTCTCTCTCTCGTAACCGTCCAGAAAGGTGTTTTGACTCTCGTGGCGTAAGATGTACTGGATGCGTGCTTGAAGAGTGTCAGAAGCAAAAGAGACGAAAGGCAATAGTAGTCTCTTTTGCCTCTGTGTATAGGCCAATAATATGGGTATGAATAGAGGCAACACTTGTGTACGAGTTGCGTCGCAGAGTGCACACCTCTTGGCTTCCTTTCCTTAGCGGGAAATATACACCGGGTAAGACAGCGTTATAGAAAATAGCGGTGGGGTTTATTCTACGGTCGTCGCTACGCTAAAACCCCCGCCCCTCCCCTCCACTGCCCCCTCTCCAGCCCTGGAGAACTATCATCGCTACGGTATGCATACCCTGTACGACTGTACAATGTGTATATCGCATTTGGTGTATATACACATGAGCGCGAGAGGCACACGTAATCATCAAACGCACACAATGCGGGGCCCACGCCCACGCATAATATCCACAGAATCGCTCCCGTGTGTTCCTCTCGACCACGACACACGCCTGCACGCCTCGAGTTATACTTGAAGCAGTCTCTCGGGCTTAAACTATCCAACGACCTTTATCTCGAGTCGCTCTCTATCTCTCTCTCTCTCTCTCTCGCCTTTCGGGACATGAAACTGTTGGAAAATTGGGTGGATGATGCGTTGCTTGTGTGTATGAGAAAAAATTATTTTATGAGAATTAAGAAGGTTTCGATTGGAAAAAAAAATGGTGCATAGTTTATCAACAATGTGGGTAAACAAAGAAAAATTGAGAAATTTTTCAAGTTGTTTTTCTTATCCCACATTGCTTATCTGTTAAGCACCTTTTTCCAGAGGGGAATTTTTTCATTTTTGTAACATTTTACATATACGCCTTGAAGTGAGGTACAGAATACGCATCAATGGCGGCCATTATATATATATATATATCGAAATAGTGCGAGATCGCCGCCATATATGTATGTATCGTAATATCGCAAGATGGCCGCCATATATATATCGAAATATCGCAAGATGGCCGCCATATTTGAAGAAATGAATTCAAATAGGGTATTTGTAAAATTCAACAATTCATGTCCAAAATGAATTGAAAAAATTCAACAAGAGTTGAGCCGCTTTTAACTCAACTATATAATTATGATAGAGGTTATGAACCTCTCGTAAATCTAAAAATTATTCAAATAAATTACGAATTTTCTGATGCATGTCGAAATTTTCAAGATGGCCGTCGTGAGCTCGTATATCAAGTCACGGTAGAGTCGATTCGGTATTTAACTTTTACAGCTTCATGGCGGAGGGAGAGAGAGGACATGTAACATGGATATGCAATTTGAGCGATATGCAAAAAGTTGCACTGCACGGAGTCGAGGCTGAAGGTATTAAGAAAACGCATCGTGACGCGCGATGAGCGGCACCAAACGCGATAACCACGTCAAACAGGAGTTACGCCCGTGTTTTTTTAATGAGGCAGAGGTCACTTCCTTCCGAGGTGAAAACGGAAACGGCGTGCGTGCTCATCCATATCCGGCGTTGCTAGCAGACAGTTATACAAGGGGCATATATAATGCTCAGCGAATTATTAGGGAATCGAAGTGCCAACGACACGAGATCGATCCATCTGTGATTATACGATACAGGATTTGTTGACAATTTCGTAAGGAACCACCGGTGAATATTATTTTTTGTCTCCAGACAAAGTTTCAGTTGATTTCGAAGGAGTTGGCTTGTGTTAAAAGGAAACTATATTTCTTACACGTTCTAATTAATACATCGCTAAATATAAGTTTACCGAAATTAAAAAAAAAATCTTTTATCCTTTATTTCTGCAACGTAATTTTTTTCCATAATGAAATGCCTCCAAACGTTTATTCGCAAAATCGAATATACATATACACAATGTTATGTTAATTGACAATTTTACCGTTAAATACATTCGACGCTTAATATCTCTGTAAGATCACTGAACTTGTGGTCTCAACGCTCAACGTACGACTGCCGATTCCATTTGAACGATCGCTGTTTCCGATATAACTTTCGAGAGTTTATCCTCTTCCAATTAAATCGATAACGCACGAGGTAGTAATACAGTATTTCAAACATCAATACCACAAAAGCAAGAATTATGCCACCGGCCAAAGCCGAGAGTATTGGAATAATACCTCCCAGACCGACTACGTCGTAAGTCGTCTCTGCTGGATTGCCTTTTATAAAATATTGGAGTTTCAAGCGATTCATCACACCACTATCTTGAAACCGCTGGACACTGAATGAAAATAATCTTAATAACATGTGTTAGAACAAAGAAGTTACGAAGTAGGATTCCGATTGCTGGTAAAACGAAAAAGTAATAAAGAAAAAAAATTATTTACAGAAATAATGATTACACTTAATTTTACCACTCACGAAATATGAATGAAACATTGATGTCCTACGCCAAGCTCTTTTATTTTACTGGAATGTTGACGTCATCTTTGTTAAGTCCTCGAAATTGTTATTTTTCCTTTTTACACATTTTTCCTAATTTTCTGTAAATAATTTTTTTTTTTTCGATTATTATTTTTATGGAACTACTTGTATCCCGAATTAAAAAATGTACATATATTTATAATTATTTTTTTGAAGATTTCGCAGCAAAAAAAAAAATGGATATTGTTAATACGTTCATCAACATAAAATAATCGGAATCCTACGGGCATTAATTAATATGGTAGCGGCGGTAAAACAACAATGAATAATGATGGAATATGTATGCTTACTGATAATTAACAACTCCGGTATATTGACTGTTAACAGACATTATCATGGCTAGACTATCGGTACGCCCCGCCTCGATTGCCACAAGTTTGCATGGTATACGTAAATTCAACGTTTCTTTCCCAGCTTCGTTTGTGTAAAATCCAACATTCTCGTTGCATACCTGAGGATATTGCACACTTATTGTTTAAAACAGTAGCAAATAAATATTTTGTCCTTTGGAATAAGGTAGAAAGTACGTCAGAATGCGGCGAAACAATTTAAGGTAGCTACACCCTCGCAGACAATCCGACCGTTGGATATTAGGTCTGTTTTTAATCGGGTCTTGGTTGGTTAATTAGGTAGGTTAAGGTCGGTTTGTTGAAAACCAACGGTCGTGTGTGTTGCATAATTTCCAACTTCGATCCGATTCGTTTTTAGGTTGATTTGCGGTCGGTTTTAAAAATCCGACCTAAGATCCAAATATGGAAACAGTCGGCTTACGGTCGGATTTTTAAATGTTTTATTATTTGCAATCCGACCCGTAGATGTACGAAATTGTCGACAGTTTATGAGTTCCCATCTAGATGATTCGACCCTAAACCGACGGTCTCTCCATCACTTACCCAGTAGTCCGCTAGGTGGCGAGTCGGGACACGCCTCTCCCGCATATACCATTGCGTATCGTTACATAACCGGCTCGGAGCCCCTATTTTGCTACATCGGTGTGAGTTACAGTGTGATATTTTTGAAATAACACCTATCATTGTATCTCCGAAATCCTGCCATAAGAGTAGAGACTAAAACCGAACGTGTGCTCCGCTGTGTAATAGTCAGATCGTGGTTGGATTTCTTGAAACGAACCGTCAATCCAACTAAAAGCTTTGCAGTGTGATGATTTCGTGGAACTTGGTTGGTTTTCGTAAAACCTCTTGGCGACCTTGAATCGGTTGGATCGAAGTTGGCAATTGTACAGCAATCGATCGTCGGAAGTGAAGTCATTTCTAAGCAGGTTGGGAACGGAATTCCGAGTTGACGGTAGGATTTACTCTAACGTTAGCGTGTGACGTCGCCACTAAATGCTAAAACAGCGTAACATCAGCGAAATTTCTATCGTCTCGCATTGTAGCGTCAACTCAGAAACCTGTCCCGGTTCCGCACTTGTGCAGTGAATTCGGAAAATTCAAAGATGAATGAGGTTTTTAAATTGCATTGATATTTACTTGCTCGAAGCCTTCTTCCAAAGTTTGCGGAAGATCACTCCATGGCTTCATTAGGGTCATCATTTTGGATAAGATTGGATCACTCGCAGACTGCGAACGACCAAAGATTTTATCGAGGCGAATAACTGTTACGTGTGTAATTCGAGTAAAATGGTCAAGCATTAATAACTCACAGCGAACAAATCATAATCCGAACTGTTCTGGTAGACAATGAGCCTGTAGGATCCATCATTGGCAAATCCGGTCAGGGTCGTGAAAGGCAAGTTTGCGGAATACACGGTGAGAAAACTTATTAACGAAGCTGAATACGCTGCGGATACAATCAAGGCTGAAGCGAATATTGAAATATAAGCTATTTTCAGCGGTGTTTCCGACGGAAACTCTGTTGTAAACGTAAAACATTTTGATTCACTAAAATTAGATACATATCTGACGGTGCATTCATTTATGGCTGGATAGTTGTCGAATAATCCGAACATTTGCAACACGATGTGATTTTGTGAGTTTTACAATTTAACAAAATTACTGCCAATTAATCAGAAGATAATTTTAATTTTTTCCTTCAATTTCCTTACCTGCTAATCCTTGTTCACAGAATATTCCCCAAACATTAATACAGTTTTCAGCGAATACAAACGCCAATAAATTGTTACCACCCTTGACTTGAATAATCACAGTCAGCAGCATGGGCGTTGTAATTATTAGAACAATTATAGCGACCCAAACTTCCAATGAGAATGCCTGAAATTTTGTCTTTTAACTTTATTTTCTACGGTTTTTCGATTCTAACAAATAACACGAAGCATTTATTAGATACTAAGGTGAAAATCTATTCAATTAGGTGAAAACAGAACAAAAAAAAAAAGAATGCAAAACTTTGCAAACCTGGAAATACGCGGACCATTGAACCCCCGATCCATTCGGTTCCCTGATGTACAACAGACTTCTTGACAATATCAACGGCAAAGTGAAGTCTACGACATCGAGTCGACTATTGGTAATGGAAAATTCAGCCACCCCGATATCAGCTTCTCCTCGCGCTAGATGACCAACAACACCGGACCACGTTTTACTTTTCGTGCTCCAGCTACCGAAATCCGTTTCCCTCAGCATTCCGATGATCGAAAAATTCATAACACGTTTGAGCTCGTGTAAAACATCACCGAGGAATCCACCGACTGTATAAACATTGTCGTAAAGGAATGCTGAACTCTAAGAGACAATCACAAGTGTGAAAACCTTCGTTCAATATTTCAATAATTCAACATTGACTCTAACAGCTTCACCAACTCAAACCAATCAACGTGGATCGTTGAAACATTTCTAACTATCGGCGTACGTTGATTGGTTTGTGCGTTGCTGACAGTGTAGAATCCAGCGTCTATCGAATCGGAACTGTAGTGAATTTTCCCGGCATACAACACGTCTTTACGTGAACAATTTCGCCTGTGTAGAGTTTTGCCGCGGAGAATTTTGTCTTTGATTTGTTGAATTTATGCTTATGTGGAGATGGGGTATGCGTAGAGGTCCTCTTGTGTGGAGTCGATCATTGTGTGGATTCGCTGTTGTGTAGAGTCCATCATTGTGTAGAATTGCAACTTACCGTGACAATGCCTACTCGAACTTCGGAACCATTAAGGTCGTGTCTTCGTGTGTACAGTGATTTCTCCGCCAATAACGTGAATCCATCGTTTTTATTCCATAACGCAAAATCGTTAATTTCCGTATGATTATTCTTAACGGACCACCATTCCTTGAGCATAGGATTTTGGCAGCATAAAACTAACATTTCGGTGTTAAATTGAAGATGAAAAATATTTCCCGCTGGATGATTACAATAGTGACATATTGGCTCGCCGTACTCGTCGGCGAAAATAATCAACCATATTGGATATGATATATTTATCTCGCGCGTGTTCCCAGTAAACTCGTGAATGTCCTTCACCGCCGTCATCATCACCACAACGAGAGGACGCACTATTCGATTGCGGTAGAAATCCGTGCGATCCTTGAACTCCTCGAAACTCATGTTTAACGTCAGCACGCCCTTTCGTGAAAAATCACGAAACAACAGGAGCACCAATGTGAATTCCGGAAATCCTGCGAATAGACAAATATTCAGTTTAATTATGTATTTTTTTTTGCTTTTTCCTATTTTTCGCAACTAACTTACGACGCTCGCTGCGAGATGATGTAAAGAACACACTCGATGTTCCGTAAAATTTGTGAACATCCGAAATCATCGAAATGTATTTCTTCAATAGTGCATCAACTTGGGTGAAAAAAATAGCAGTGAAAACAAAGAGTACAAGACACAAATTTATTGGCGATGTCATAGTTTATATAAATCTGTTATTTTTTTTTTTTTTTTTTTTTCTAGATAATGTTATTGTTTCGTTTTACTTTCACGAAAAAGTGATGTTGCCCTGCGAGTTTAGGACGCGTACGGAGTTTAAGCGTTACTAAAGGTCCCAACCGTCCAACATTTATTTATCCGATTTGAAGATCTAGATGTGCGAAACGGCGTGCATGACCTTATCGCGTGTCCATGTCTCGTACATCATGCGCGACGCCTCTTTTTTTTTTTTTTTTTTCTTTCTACGTTATGCAGAAAAATTACTAGGTGATGATTGCCGATAGGCGGCCACCTTTGCTAAACTCTCGACTAGAGCGCGAGCTGCGAATCGACCGATTGAACGAACTAAAGCTCTGGTATACACGTGTATCTGATATACGAGGTATTTTCTGTGACTACAGCCACCTTTTTTTCACACCCTTTCAGATATTTTGTAGAATTAGGGTGATATGTTTCAATGGAATTGTCGAAATCGCAATATTCACTGTTTTTAAACAGCTGCATTGACTTCGTAATGATCTGGATTAACGCCAAAGAAACTGGGAGCTTTATAGGCTTGTCTGGCAATGTTCGCTTGCGAGAATGCTTTCCCGAATTGGCCATCTAGCGGACGAGTATCGAACCTCGAAATCTCTGATTTTGATTTGCCAGTTTTAACTTTAAACTCGTATTTTTGGGACCTAAGAAACTCTTTGAGTCACCATATTATCAAGAAAATCGATGTATTGAAATTTTGAAAAAAAATGTATTCCGCCATTTTGGGTCAGCCATCTTGAATTTGCAAATTTTTATGTTCAATTTGGATTCTGCTACCCGAACAATTCTTTCAGCCATCCTATTGTTAAGAAAATCAATGTATTTTGAAAAAAAAAAATGTAATCCGCCATTTTGGGTCAGCCATCTTGAATTTGCAAATTTTTATGTCAAATTTGGATTTTGCTACCCGAAAAATTCTTTCAGCCATCCTATTGTTAAGAAAATCAATGTATTTTGAAAAAAAAAATGTAATCCGCCATTTTGGGTCAGCCATCTTGAATTTGCAAATTTTTATGTCAAATTTGGATTTTGCTACCCGAAAAATCATTTTAGCCATCTTATTGTCAAGAAAATTAATGTATTTAAAAAAAAAATTCATCCGCCATTTTGGGTCAGCCATCTTGAATCTGCAAATTTTTATGTCAAATTTGGATTTTGCTACCCGAAAAATCCTTTCAGCCATCCTATTGTCAAGAAAACCAATGAATTTCGAAAAAAAAAAAATTTAATCCGCCATTTTGAGTCAGCCATCTTGAATTTGCAAATTTTTATGTCAAATTTGAATTCTGCTACCCGAAAAATCCTTTCAGTCACTCTATTGTCAAGAAAATCGACGTATTTTCAACTTAAAATAAGTGTCATCCTCCATTTTGGATCCGCCATTTTGAATCCACACATTTATATATGAAATTCGAACCCGACGTTCCGAAGCCCCCTTTTCATTCACAATCTTATCAACAAAATCAATGTATCGTCATTTTTTTACTTATTAAATCCGCCATTTTGAATTTGCAAATTTTTGTCAATCTCGAATTCAGAGTGAACAAAACCAAAACAATTGTTGGTTTTGTGACAAAATACGTTAACGTATTTTGTCACATTTTTCAAACTTCCTAATCCGCCATTTTGTGCGAAACATTGAAAATTTGCAAAATAAAAAGCATACATACCGAATTGATCGACCAAAAAAACCGCTTTCAGCCACAACCTCGTCAACAAAGTCAAAATCTATTTTCTCTTTTTTCGAACTTTCCAAAATCCGCCATATCGTCTTAACCATTGAAAATAGTCTCAAAATAAAAAATGTAACCTCCGGTTTCCGCGACAAATAAAACAGAACCCCTTCACACATTAAACATACCATCAAACAAACAAAAAATCCCAACATTCCGGGCACATTTATCTCTCCTCCGCCAGCTCGGTACTTTAACAGTTGCAACAATCTCGAATCGGCAAAATAACCGTTTTTTTTCTCCCAGAAAACGCGTAAGTCTAAAGACGTTCGTTGATTGGTCGCGCTGGTGTTGCGGCGATATCTGGCGGCGGCAGAAGCCCAAAAGAATTGATGGACACACACGCACACACTGAGAGAGAGAGAGAGAGATATATTCTCCGAGAGTGTCGGAGACGTCAAGCTCTCCACGCGCCTGCATTCGTGTTGTGTACAATGCCGAGTATGGCGACCATGGCGACGTTTTGTCGAAAGTGAGACTTTCTTTTTCTTTCTCCGAAGATGTGTCTCGTTAATCCACTAAAACCCTAAATCTGCTCGATCCAGTGTAAATATTAATGTAGACCGTTTAGCGCGATATATAAACGATTAATGCGATAGAGGAATGAATGGATAATGGCGGTAAACGCAAACGTATTGTCGAGTGACATTAGCCGACGTAATCCACAGGACGAATATGAACTCATCCAGAGAATAGGGAGCGGAACTTACGGTGATGTTTACAAGGTACTTTGTGTATATATTACGTTTATAAAAAAAGGAAAAAAAAAAACAAAAAAAACAAAAGACATTCGCATTGCGTTCTTTTATCACGTGACAATGTCTTCATTTTCAACAGGCCAAAAGATTGTCAATGAACGATCTTGCAGCAATCAAGGTTATTAAACTTGAGCAAGGTGAGCCAATTTACACATAGCCTGGAGAAAGAAATAAAAATCTCATCTATCGCGATCTGCTTCTTCGATCTTTTCGAAAATTTCGATGTTTTTCTGGTTTCCTTTTGCAGGTGATGATTTCGCTATTATACAGCAAGAGATTTTAATGATGAAGGACTGTAGGCATCCCAATATTATCGCTTACTACGGCAGTTATCTACGCAGAGATAAGTTATGGATTTGCATGGAGTATTGCGGCGGCGGATCGTTGCAAGATATTTATCACAGTGAGTCGTCGGAGCTTCACGGGCTGTTAATATAGAAATTTTTGTGCTCGGTCGGTCAATTTCATTGGTATTTGCAATTTTTAGTCCAATTTCTCAAAAAATGGGACAAAAAAAGAAATATTTGATTACAGAAAAAAATTTGGCACTCGGAGTGTGCAGAGAGATTTTTGAAAAAAATTCAAAATTTTGTGGAATGAAAAAAAAATTTTATAGATTTTGCTTAAACTTTGTACCAATTTTTAGTTTGATATAAAAAGATTGAGAAAAAAAAAATCACAAAAAAAAATCTGGGACTTATAGATTGTACAAAAAACAAAAAAAAACTGTATAGATTTTGCCCAAATTAAATCTCAATCCTCGTTTCGTGATCGTCCAACTTTGTGCACAGAAATTTTTAAAGAAAATTGTTATCGACTAAATTCGCGCGAGATTTAATCGTGTAAAAAATGAAAATTTCAATTTTCACCGGATTCCGTTTTGCAGTTACAGGACCACTATCCGAGATTCAGATAGCTTACATGTGCCGCGAGACGCTTCTTGGTTTGGCGTACTTGCATGGCATGGGAAAAATGCACAGGGACATAAAGGGAGCCAATATATTGTTAACCGAGAGCGGAGACGTTAAACTCGCCGATTTTGGAGTGTCCGCTCAGATAACAGCGACGATAAACAAGAGAAAAAGCTTTATCGGTACTCCATATTGGATGGCGCCAGAGGTACTTCATTATATTTAATACAATATTATATATTACATAGAAATATGTATACAAAGAATTCCACGACACTCGAAACACCTAAATTATCAAAATCGTTGGAGCTCAAAAAATAATTGTAATTCAAGTATCATCAATTTCTAAAATAGTGAAATTATAATTATTATTCAAATTATTAAATTATTTAAAATTGTAATTTCTAAAATTAGTGAAATTATAAAAATTTCACTAACTTTTGCTTTTGTAAAGAAAAACTGCGATTTTTTGTTTATTTTTCAAATAACGATATCTCGACAATTGTTAATCGTACAAAAATGAAAAATAACGAAAACCTTTTTTTTTTTTTTTTTTTTTTTTTTCATTTTACGTTTTGAATAAATAATGTAATAAAACTATGTAATGTCTGTTACGAGGTTGCCGCTGTCGAGAGGAAAGGCGGTTACAACCAATTGTGCGACATCTGGGCGTGCGGTATAACAGCGATAGAATTGGCAGAATTGCAGCCTCCGATGTTCGATTTGCATCCAATGAGAGCGTTGTTTCTTATGTCGAAATCGGGATTCAAGCCGCCGACGTTGAAGGATCGTGACAAATGGAGTCCGACATTTCACAATTTTGTCAAAGTATCGCTCACGAAGAATCCTAAGAAGAGGCCAACAGCGGAAAAATTACTGCAGGTACTTGCAGTCAAAATCAATCGCATTGTTTTTTTTTCTTATTTATTCTGTAATTCTCATGATGCGCATATTTTTTAATCGCCAATTATTGGCTCTTTTTCTTGTTGCAGCATGCATTTTTTCAAGGGGATATGAGTAAAAGACTAGCATTAGAGTTATTGCAAAAGGTTTCGAACCCCAGTCACATGTTTACTGAATTAGAGGCAGACGAAGACGGAGCAGTGCCAAATGTACCTCACAGAATAGCCTCGAGACATACAGCAAGGTCTAGACCAAAGAGCCCCATGTCCCAATTAGACAGCGACGGTACGTTTTTTTCTTCTCTTTTTTTTTCTCATTCAATATTCTTCAATAAATTCACCAGGCTTTTGTCCAAAGATGCGAAGAAAAAAAAAGAAAAAAAAAAAAAATATGGATAATAAAAATATCGATCTATCGGAAATATCGATAGCATATCGCAAAAGCGATTGTAATCATTTCCTAGGTTGCTTCATATTCTCATTCTTCGATACGACAAACCAATTACCATTTCCACTGCTCAAAAAAAAAAACAATTTTGCAGATCAAATCAATCTTGATGGTGGTACGTTACAAAGAGATTCGATTTCCTCGCCGGTTGATGTAAATCCAGCGTGGGATATCATGGATATTATGAATAATGTTAAGGTACGCATGATTTGTCTGCAAACGGAAAATGTGAACCTTAAAATTGTATTTTTTTTTTTTTTTTTTTTTTTTTTTTTTGCAGACTGTTCATAACTGTGATGTGCATCCTGACTGTGGAATCGGGAGTGCTTTTGAGGACGTCCAAGAGAAGTAAGTGATTATTTACTGTTATAACTGTATTTTTTTTTTTCTCGTATATATCGAAATGAAAATTAGCAAAGTATTACCGATGAAGTTCGACCGATACTGAAGCTTTTCATTTCCCCCAATTCCTGTGATATGCTATCTACCTCGCTTCGCGCCACATACGCAAATTATTTAAAATTGTTTGAAAATTCGACGTTTAAAAAAAAAATGAAGGGACAAAAATCGTAGTTGCCAAAACTGATTTGTGGGATATTTCGTTCCGTCACAAAAATTACCAAAAATTTAACGCGGCGAGCATTTTAATCGATGGAAACAGAAAATTTAACGTAACTAAGTAATTAATTATAAAAAAATTAACACGACGTTGATTGTCAGAAGCACAAAAAGAAAGCAGTGACAGTGTCAAATAACGCAAAATTTATGATAAGCTTTTTCCATATTCAATAAAAAGCAAACATGCGTATTTTTATAACTAAAACATTTTTTTCCCATTTTTTTAATCAATATACGCGGTCGCATTTTAACTCGATCTCAAGATTATCATTAATCTATGAACTTAGGAAATTAAAATACGATGTGCAGCTGTGTAGCTTGTGAGACGCGCGCACAGCGCACATTTGCACTGCACTATCTCCCTCTCTGTCGCTCTCATGGCTGACTGACAGTACGAGAGCTCCTAAGCGTAAATAACGAGCTTTTCGTCCGCAACAAAAGCGAATCCCCTCGATTTGTCGCGATCGACGATTGCTATTCTTTCGTTGTTTGCGAATGACGTCACGTATAATGTCAAAGCGACAAACGCTCGCTGACAATTGTGCGAATACACGAGTCGGCTATTATTCGCCCAAATAAATATTTTACATACATCAACATTGCGACCACTGATTTTATTGCAGAAGTCACATTTGAAAGATTTTAATAATAATAATAATAATAATAATAATAATCTTACATTTCCCTTTCGGAATTTTTTTCTATTAGAAAATTAGAGTAGCAATTCGGTCGCAGTAGGAATTTAAAAAAAAAGTAGCGTTCGCGCGCCACAGTTTAAAAAAAATGAAAAACGTTTACTCAAAAGGAAGCGTTATTTTAACTTTTTTTTTTTCAACCTAAAAATCATCAGCGAAATTGTAAATTTATTGTAAATAAATAAACAAATAGTCACTTATTAAAAAAAAAAAAAAAAAATTAAATGCGGATTTTGGACATTTCATCTAAACAGATTCTTTTAGGAAATTAAACATTATTCTGCTTCGCGTGCCTTCTGGTTGTCCTGTAGCTGAGCTCGTATATAGAAAGTCACATGTCACGAGAATACAATCATGTTTCTTGCATGCATACCAATTTTTTATTTAGTAGATTATGTTACAATATTTGTATATATCGCATTTATAGAATATTATATCAATTTATGTACTAGAATAATAGTTACGTATTTTTTTTTATTTTCTGAATTTGCTAATTTTTCGACAAGATTTTGTTTTGGCATCGCGTGTGGACACGAAATAAGTGCTCTGAAATTTTTTTTAAGTCACACGTTATTTGATTTTTAGTTTTGAGGTCTTATTCTTTTTTTCTGTGGGAAATTGCTTTTTAAAAATGTCCGAATATTGCGTTACAATAATTTTTAAAAAAGTTAAAAGTATCTGTTTTCTTAGATAAAATTTAAAAAATTTATCGGATCATTTTTTTTACAACTCGTTTGATGTATGCTTATTTCAAAACAATATTTTACTTATTAATTTCATATACATAATGCCTGCTATGACCACATTTGAGCATGACGACGCGCAGCAAAATTTTAGTCGCTGATCGATGTTTGCACACCAGCCCATATAAAATCAAGGAAAATAATCAAAATGAAACGTAATTTTATTTTATATGGATGCGGCTGTTGCATGAACTAGAATGTACTTAAAGAAAAAAAAAAAAAAAAGAAAAAAAACCAAAAACGTAAGAAATGAAAATTGCGTTGTCTTGAATTTCTTGAAAGTAAATCGCCAATATATTTTCAATAATTTCCAGTATATTGAAAAATTGGAATCAACTCGAAAACAAACGTTTTGTACATTTAAATGCAGCAAACGCTCGTTTAGCGAAATGAGAAAATTTGGTATAAAAATGCGTGTAGGTGGTGATTAAGTTTTGTGAGATATATCACAAAGAAAAATAAATCGTGTTCCAATATTGATTTTAGAATTTTTTCCGCCAATCACTATATTTTTTTTTTTCACCATCGCTCAATGAAGAGCCAATGGGCGCTCCCAATCAGTAATACAAACACGCTACTTTATTCTCATTAATCCCTATTTATATTTGATGTTTAGAATGAGAGATTTTTCTCAGTTAATTATTAATAGGGGGCGTTAAATGTTTTTACCAAATATTCTATAAATGCCTTTTGAAAAATCTCAGATATATTTTAAATAACAAAACGAAGCTGCCTCTCGGAGAATAAAAATTATGCATTTGTTACAAAAAGCTGTAGAATTCAGAAGCACATTTATTTTATTTTTTTTTGTAATTTCAAATTTTTTTTAGAAACGTAAGAAAAATAATATGAATTATTGCAGTAAAACGGATGAGTAAAAGTATCGGATTGGCCGATAGATTTTACGTCAACAGTAGTTTAAGATCGACGATTAACACTAATATCAATTCTATGGTTTCATCTCTACAGCATTTATATTTTCTTTGATACAATTTTTGTAATATCAATAATTTCTCCCAACAGGAGTCTATTGCAGTACATTGACGAGGAGTTGTTGCTAAGGTATTGGCAGGTAACCTTTCCCTTGCACCATGCACTTTTGCTTTCTATATTTCTCGACTCTTATGAATACGACTCTTCTTCTTTTTTTCTCAATTTTTTTACTCATTATATATACTTCAATGTGGCGCTTTTTAATTGCTATTTTATGTATTTGCTTGCATGCGCATGTTGTAAATGCTAATATAGATGCTAATATACAGTTGCATTAGCTTGCATTATGGACATTTAATTAAATTGATCGCGAATTTTTTTTTCTGGCCCCAAGGAAGTCAGCCAAATATTTCTAAGTCCCTCATGGTTGGACTTTTTGGAGCCCTTCAAGGGCCCCTCAAGTCCGAATCCGAAAAAAAAATGAAAACAATAGATCAACGCCAAAAAATATATAAAAAAGTAATTGAAACCAAAAAAAAAAATATGATAAACTGGTATGGAATGTCCAAAAAAAAAATCTTTAACAAAAAACAAAATTAGAATCAGGTGGAGTACAATTGGTTACCTCGTAGAAGGTTCAAATTTTTTTTTTCATTGCATAGCAACATATATGTGACTGATTTCCAAAAAAAAAAAAAAATTGAATGAACTGCGAAATCCCATAAGATGGCAAAATTGAGCTCTGTAAAGGGAGGATTTAATCATAAAATAGAAAACTGAAATTTTCAGAGTATTTAAAAAAAAAATACTTGGAGGAAGTTTCTTCGTCGGGGATAAAAACGAAGAATCTCAGTGCGATTTGAGCTCGCTTCATCATCCGGATCCTGAAGAATCGAAAGTGATTGAATTTGGGAGGCCTGAGAGTAAAACGGATGAAGGAAAAAGTCGCTTTTACTCGACGCTCAAGATTGAAGAAACAGGCAGTTCACTGGTTCGACGAAAAGTCGAGATAATTGAATTTCCGACATTCGGATTTGAGACATTGAGCTGAAATGACATTACTCGTTGTTTGAGCTTCTTTTCGGTCAATCACAGCAGTTTCTAAGATGACCAGAGATCCGCTGTTTGATACCGGAAGTGGTGGTCAGATTGCACAGGAAGCGGGGCATCCGTTGGCCATTTTTCTTCGGCGAAACTTCGGTTGCCCTGAATATGCTCCTGAAATGAAATACGCAAGAAATAAGCAAGCTGGTGATGTCCCTCATTGGTATTAATGCCACTATTCTTTTCTCTGCATTTTGGAGATCCACGACATTCGCTCGATTCGCTACGCCATGCTCCGTAAATTTAAGCGCTAGATCAAAATTTACGGATATTCAAAAACTGATCTTTCATTTACGTGGCCGCTAGTATTTTTAAGCTTAAGAGTAAATATTTTTTATCCTAAAAATACAATTTTTCATACAGAAAATCGGTTTCGATCAACATCGAATATCGCCCTTTTTCTCCCGCCATTTAAACCCTCGTTGTGCGTTAAAAATGATGATTCTCGACGAATTAAACTAACACAATAACGACCGCAATGTGTGTGTTTATTGGTTCCTAATTCCACAAATTAAATTGTGTTTAAATCTAAAAAATGGTCGAATTAAAAAGCGGTGGAGAAATAGACCAAAAATGTGATAAAATTCGCATGATAATTTTTTTTTTGTAAAGGGTTGTTTTGCATTCCTATTTTCCAAATTTAAAAAAAAAAACGCCCACAATAATTTTGCTAAAAATAAAATCGATGCATATTTGTCCAAGACTTTTTTTTTTTTTTTTGCGATGAAATCATGCAGTAGCTGTGAACCTTTAGATTGTGACGATAAATTTATGTGTGCAGGCGAAATGCAATGTCGATGGTTGGTGGACATTGCGATCAGCTGTACTCCCTGCAGTAAGTAAAACGACACGGTCAAAATATAATCTCAAATTTTTCCGCACCAGGGGTGTCCTAAATAAAACGTTTCTATTCCTATTTTTTTTTTTTTTTAATTCTAAAAAAATTTTTTTAAGGCGGTGAAATTTGTGTTGTGGCAAATATTAGACATTTTATCTGACTGAAATTAAGATGCATGTGTGTAAGGGTGTGTCGACATTTTTTTTTCTAATTAAAAAAAAATTTAATCGCCAAATTTCAAGCAAAACGCTTTGCACAGATGCAAGACTTGTTTGATGCTAAAATCTTGCTTAAAAAAAAAGCCTCTGTTGTCCTTAGATTAGTTGAGTTATTCAAAAATAATTTTAAAAAATTATATTTTTTTGTCACACCCTAACATACATCTAGTTTAAGAATTACTGTATTAAACGTAGAAAAAAAAGCTTCTGTCATATTCGCTTGAGGCAATCGTACATTTAATTAATTGCACTGCTATTTTAGAGGATTCTGTACTTCAATATTCTAACGCATTAAAATGGCACTATGGCTCTTACGATTTCGTGCACTTAACAAGAAAAAAAAAAAAAAACGAAACTTTAACTAACAATCGCGAATGCCGAAACTGCTTACGCATTATTATTTCATCTAATCTTATTCGTCGTTTATGTACCATGAACCAGTGCTGGAGAAATGTGGCATTTCAAATAGAAATGTATCATTTTGAAGAATTTAATTTGACATTTGTTTTGAAAATAATATGAAGAAAAATAGTAAAATTTTATTTGTAATTAATAAATACAGATTTTAGGCAAAACAAGAAAATATATTTTACGTAAATAAAAAAGGTCTCTTATAAATTACTGTTTCGCGAAAAAAAACTCGAAACAATTTTTTTTTACAATGTTACATTTTTCCAAATTTTTATTTCCAGCAATATTTGAAATATCTTAATGTCAAATATTTCCCAGCACTGGCGTGATTTAAAAAACGTAGAAAATTTTGGATTTTTCGAAAAAAAAAAAAAAATTAAAAATTCGTATTAAAATTAAAAGCGAGTAATCGTCGATGTGGTATTTTAATGTCTTTTGTATGTTCGATTGCAGAGCGACGTTACCGCTTGGAGAATCTTCCAACGACTGCGATGTCCATCGGAGTTACTATTCCGGTCTTACCGGTGAGTACGAAAAATAGTATTTAAATCAAAATAGCTCGATAATATAAATCGATCGGTATACCTGATTAAAAAAATATATCTATCAATTTTATTGTATACGAAAACTCAGATTATTTAATTATTTTTTAAATAATTAATAAAATAATAATAATAATAATCTTTTATTTTCTATTTAATAGAAAATAATGATAACAATTGAAGGTGTTTGAAAATGTAAACATTTGAAAATTAATTATGGTAATTTTTTTTTTATTTGAAAATTATTTGGAAGAAAAAATGTTTTTAACAATAATAATTCAACAAATTTAACAAAATAAGTTGATTGACAGGAATTTAAGATTTAAAAAAAAAAAATGTTGAATTTCTTTTTTATTCTTATGTAGTCTGAATTAGAAACACGAATTAGAAAATAAAAGAACGTTCTAAAATCACTGTATTGAAAGCCCTGATTTTAGTCTGTAAATATATTCGAGTTAGATATTTATGATTCCGATATATCTAGTTACGTAGCTAATAACAGTACATAGAAACTACTGAGTCTGAGCTATTTGATTGGTACGTATTTTGACGAAGCGTGGGGATAGAAAATAGATTTACGTAATCAATAGAAAATGAGGCGAGACATTTCATTTGAACAAAAAAAAACAAAAAAGATTCAGAAAAATTCGAAAATATTTTGAATTAAGTATCAAATGTTTCATGACGTCTCGTTTCATTTTTTAATGATTTTTTTTTCGTAAAAAATGCCCTAAAACAGTTGTTATCTAACAAAGGATTTTTGTGAAAATTTTCAAAATTTCTAAACTGGGAGCAATAAATCAAAATTTGAAAAAATTCACGAAAAAAAGAGTTTCAGTAAAAAAAGAAAATTAAAAATATTTTTTTTGGAGCACATAGAATAGTATAAAAATGTACGTAGCAATTTGGAAGAGGTCAGGTTTGAACGCTTACTGAGTTGGCCAAAAATACCTCATAATTATAAATATTTAATTAAATACAGCAATTTTTTTTTTTTACTCTTTATGACACTGTACATAAATGCATGCTCTAGCATATCTTTTACAAATTTAAAAAAAAAAAAACATAGTGTGCACATAAATATTTATTAATTTTTATTTTTTTTTTGTTTTAATTTCAACGAATGTTTTCGCAACAATGGAAATTGCGCGAATATCCGGGATAGAAAAACATAAGAAATAATGTAACAAGTAGGTTGGGTGTATAGGGTCGGAAGCAAGTCCCAGGCGCCACAGCTCCTTGGACGAGTTGTACGGGCTTCTGAGCGGCGGCTCCATGTCATTAGTGGCTATCAATGGTCAACGTCAACGCTCATTATCGGACAGTGGGCCTAGAGACGAAATTCCCCGGTACAATGGTAGGAGCACGCATCTTCAATGTAGAGCATGCTCATATATTTCAGCACGTCCTTATAGAGGGCCTATATTATTATTATTATTATTATTATTATTATTATTATAGATAATCCATTACGTGCCGATCATACTTCAGCAATCATAAATTATCGCTGTTAAAAAGAGTTAAAAAATTGCTATAATTTTCCACTGCAGGTATTGGAAGCATTTTTTTTTACATAAACTGGTGTATTTTTTTTTTAATACCAGTGAGATGTTAAATTACAGTAGTTTATATTAATTAATTTTTTTGCAAATTCGGAAGTTCATTTTTTTTTTTTAAAGTAAAATTAGTATTTTTACTTCAGTTGTGTTGTAAATTAAATATTTCAGCTCGTAAATAATATTTTAGGCTGCTTCGTTATTTGCGCAAAAATTTAATTGCTGTTTTTTTTTATTTGATTTTTAAAAAGGAATAGAATAATAAAATCGAATAACTTGAAGAAAAAAAATTCATCCATCGTATATTAGAAGAAAAAATTGCACACAAAATATTAGAAAAAAAAAACAGTAAACTCAAAGATTTCAAAGCTCTGAAAGTTAAAAAATAATGAGAATCTATTGACGATTTTTCGAAAAATATATATAAGACGATTTAAAATTTTCACAAATTTCAAGTTAAAAATTGTTGCCCAATTTTATAAGCTTATTAAATTATTATAAATTCAGTTTCTCTTCGTTCCATAATAATAATAATAATAATAGTCTGCAAGAATAATTTTGCGATATTTAATATCATAGATATCACCAGTTTCAAATTCATGTCCAAAATATCACACTCCCAGACATTAATTAGATAAATTTGCAGCTGATAAGCCTGCAAATTTCGTTTTTTTTTTGCATTTAGTGGATTAAAATGCGTAGAGCCAGATAAATTCTGTACAGAAATGTAATATAATGAAAATGCTAGAAAAAATAATATTTATCATTAGAATTTTTTATTCGTCGGGGAAGCATGAAAGCATGTACAGCATTTTATCAAGATTATCGAACGTCATTTAACTAACAATTTCATTAATTGCAGTTTCGTCATCATCATCATTATTATTATTATTATTAATAAAAAGAGGTGCAAACGTACAAAAATTGACTTCCATGCTGTTAGCAATATTACATTGAGCTTGCATATAATTTGCCTAAAAATTTCACCTAAATTTGAAATAGAAATTTTGGCAAATATTCGCAAAAGCTTTTTATTTTTTTATGCAACATAATATTAGCCTCGCTTTGCAGCCATTCACGAGATCGGCAATCCTAATAATCTAATAAAGTGCTTTTGAGAAAGTATATAAAGTGACGTTGCATCATAGCGTATCGTGACATTTTGTTTACTCTTTGAATCTTGTCATTTTATCTTATTAGCGCAGCATTTGAAAAAGATGGAGTACAGTGTTGATTAAATCAAGATTTTTCTTTTTTTTTTTTATCGATTGGAACGAACACGACCTATACCTACATTGTCAAGAAAACAGATCAACTCTGTTGATTCATTAAATTTCCACAAATTACACTCGACTCCCTCGTCCTTAAATTCGACAAAAAACATATCTCTAAAATGAAGGTTACTATTTAGGCGACAAGGATCTACCAAACACCGAGGATGGCGAAGGTATTGAACCAGATTTGCTATCGGATACACCGCCTGTGCCGCCGAGACGAAGGGATCGAAAGCGGCACACTCCACCGCGACCTACGAGTAACGGTTTGCCACCTACGCCAAAAGTTCATATGGGGGCTTGTTTTTCAAAGGTAAAATTATAAGAAGACAATCCCCCCCCCCGGAAATTCCCAAGACTCCATTTATTTATTGTTTTATCGACGGGGAAAAAAAATCCTTTTACAATATATAACATTCAGCAATTTTATACATACAAATTTATGCAAAACCGAGATAAAAATAAATATGAAATTATAAGAAATTTAGAAACAACAAGAGTAGAGTTTTGCCAAAAAATAATTTTAATAATAGCTATCCGAATCCTAATATTTTCGAGCATTTATATTCTATTTTATTTTCTTTGATTTCAGGTGTTCAACGGTTGCCCATTGAGGATACATTGCACCGCGAGTTGGATACATCCCGACACGAGGGATCAGCATCTTTTGATCGCAGCCGAAGAAGGGATATACAATTTAAATTTGAATGAACTTCACGAAACGGCAATCGATCAATTGTATCCAAGACGCACTATCTGGATGTATGTTATCAAAGACGTACTCATGTCGTTGTCCGGTAAAGATTCTTATACAATTAATAATTATCTTGAATTATTTTCTTTTTTTTTTTTTTCTTTCCGTATTACTTTTCATTTGATCTCTGAATTATTGAAATTTTCAGGAAAAACGCCCCAGTTGTACAGACACGATCTCTTAGCAATGCAAAGCAAGCATACACATAGATTTTCCTTACACATGAATAAAATACCGGAGAGATTAGTGCCGAGAAAATTTGCCCTTACGACAAAAGTGCCGGACACGAAGGGATGCAGCAAATGTTGCGTCGGAAGAAATCCCTACAACGGGTGAGTCTTTACTTTTCTAATCTTATCCTTATGTAGAAGTTATAGCATCCGCAAATAAGAGCTTCGGTGAGTGTCCGATAATTAACAATTCCCTATTATTTTTTTTCTCCCTTTTTTATTTATTTTTTTTATTGTACTCGATTGATAGGGGATTATAGATCAGATACAATTTATCAATCCAATCAATCTCTGCATCTAAAGATAAAAATCGCGCAGGAATATTACCGGAAAAAAGCTTTATTTCACAGCGATAGGAGGTTTGATTCGCTCAAATGTCGCTAAATCTTTTTCCACCTCTTGGGTTTAGTATCTGTGGAATCAATGGCGACAGTTATCAGAGGTGTTAGCATTTAAAAAAAAAATTCTAATCTCTCGTTCGTATCGCGTAAAGATGGTATTTTGCCGTGAAGAACTGAAGAATCTTGAGAAAAAAAAGCTCGGGATTATTTTTATTATTTATATTTTATTATTTAATTCTTACATCCGGTAATATTTCGATAAAACGATTCACTTGAAAACGCAAAAATTCGTAAACAGAATTTGTTCTTCGATAAATATCGTCGGATTATTCTCATCAATGAGAAACATTTTTTTTTTTTTTTTTTTTTTTTTCGAATATCAATATTCGAAATCGCTTGGCAATAAAATGATAATCTGCCAGTCGATTTACACGATTCCTATCGGTTTCCGGTAGTGAAAATAATTTTCTTAAGATCGAGTAGTATCCTAATGCGATAAGATATCTCTTTAATGTACTTCTATTCAGATACAAATATCTTTGCGGAGCAATGCCTGCTGGAATATTTCTCATGCAGTGGTACGATCCGTTGAATAAATTTATGTTGCTGAAACACTTTGAGTGCACTCTACCGACGCCGCTCAACGTTTTCGAAATGGTAATCGCACCGCAAATGGAGTATCCGATGGTTTGCGTGTCGGTGAAACAAGCGTACCAACAGAACAAGCTAAAGCTTGATCTCATTAATATGAATTCTGGTGCGAGCTGGTTTCACAGCGACGAATTGGAAGACATGGATGGTTCAGGTAATTTTTGTTTTTTTTTTTTTTTTTTTCCAAAAATTTCACAACAATTTAATAAATAAATTGTAGATTCAATGAATTTTTTTATGTTTTTACAGCTACTGTTATTCCGCGACGGGAAAACCTTCAAGTTATCAGTGTAACTCAACTTGAAAAGGACGCTATACTTGTCTGTTACGACAGTAAGTAATCTTTTCATATATATGGGAGATTCTAAGTCAACTTGGGGGAAAAAAATGTGTAATTTTCAAAACTTGGACATTTTTTTTTCATGATTGTAAAAGGCTTTTTCCATAAATAAATAAATAAATAAATAAATAATCACAAAAGATCTTTTTGTTTCCTTTTTTTTCAGATCTTGTCAAGGTGGTAACGTTACAAGGTAAACCACGTGCGAGCAAGAAGCAAATGTCAGAGTTGCATTTTAACTTCCACATTGAATCAATCAGTATGTATTCCGAGAATTTTTATTATTTTTTTTTTTTTTTTTTTTTTTTTTTCATTTTTAATGAATATTTTGAGTGATAGCCAATTTTTATTGCAGTTTGTTTGCCGGACAGCGTGCTGGCCTTTCACAAGCACGGAATGCAGGGAAGAAGTTTCAAGAACGGTGACGTGACGCAGGAAATAAGCGATCCGAGCAGAACGTATAGGCTACTTGGCTCAGATAAGTAGGTTCAATGTAATTTTATATTATAATTCTGCAAATTATAGTCATTTCAAAAATGTCTCTTGGGAAAATTTGGGTTTTGTCATTTTTTGACCGTTTTCGAGAATATACCGGACAAACAAAATCGCTCAAAACTTTTTTAATTCATTTTATTTATTTATTATTATTATTATTATTATTAAAGTAAACTCCATTTTTGGACGTCTCTTCGTCTTCAATCTCGAGCGCATCCTCAAATTTGAACTTCAATTATTCAGCCAATTACCGAATTGATGAAAAATTCCGTTTGTCCTTATATCGAATCCAACGACTAATATATTCATTTTATTATTTAGGGTGGTGATGCTTGAGAGCCATTTGGTTCATTCGGGAACATTAACGGAGACGGAAGGAGCTGACTTGTACATACTGGCTGGGCACGAAGCTAGCTACTAGCCTTAATTAGATTAAATTATCAGCGCGAATCAATTTTGTATAGATCGGCGTTATGACTTCAAGCTGCAAAGTAAATTAAAAATAATTCACTATGTTTGCACGTGAAGTACAATTAATTCGAACGAAAGCCGTACTAACTTAGCTATTTTAATTAATTCCCTATTTCCTTTTAATTTAGTCAATATTTTTGTGCGGCGAGAGAGTAAAAAGCACAACAAAAAAAAAAGAAAAAAAAAAGAAAGAAAAAAAAAGTAGACTCGATTCTCGCGGACTAAAAACCTAAAATAGTACTGACAACAAAATCTTTGCTCCTTGATGGATTATTTTCTTTTATTAAGCATATAAAAAAAAAATACACACGCTCGCCCGCGTGATTTCGTCAGATCTCCCGCGAAACATTTAACAGAGAGAGAAAGCATGACTGTTGGTTGCAGGGTCGCAGCCTAGGAAACGAGGTAAAGGACGATTCAGTGGTTTGACATACCGGCGCGGCTTGTAATTGGTCAAATATCCGGAACAAAAAATACCGGGCGATTCGTGTTGGATTCGTTAACATTATTTCAACAATTCGATACACTTCGAAGTACGTTAATCCATTTATTTCCGTGTGTTAGAATTAGTGACGAAAGAGAAGAAGAAAAAATTCTTGGAGACTTCGAAAATTAGGTACAAAATCATTCCAATTAATTATATTTACGTTCACCGATAGATGCAAAAATAATACACATTTCAAGCTGTTATAAAAAAAATAATGTGTAACGCGCTTTTTTCTAGGTGAAATTTTTGAAGAAATGAAAAAAGCGTAATTTTCAAAATTGCCCAAGACAACAATATGATCGTTTTTAATTTAATGTTTTTTTTTTTTTTTTAAATCAAAATTTATCCTGAAGTTGGCCGGTATTGTTTTTTCCTGCCGAATCTAGGTTTTTTTGCCGCTCAATTGATGCGGAATCGTTTGATAGTTATGAATTCATTTACAAAAACGTTTAAGGTTTGATGGAAGAGATTTTTAAAAACTCGTTAAAAATCGGTGGTCATATTACCAGTTGAGCTGGTAATGTGACCAGGTGATCAGGAGCTTTTTTTGTTACATTAAAATTATTAAAAATTTTTAATTAAAATAATTGTTTATTCGAATTCTTTCCGCTATATTTCGCAAAGATTTTTTTCTCTTTCTCGATGTGATGCGAGAGTGATGATCGATTATCGATTATCGATACTCGAAATATGGCCGATAGCCAGTGTACAGGTTGATCGAATAGCGACGTTTAATTACCGGTGAAGTAGAGTACCTGGACGACGCAATGAAGCGTCTATTTTAGCTCAATCAATCTAGATACTGAAAATCCGACTAACGTTGTTTTTTTTTTTAGGAATTCTCTTTTTAGGCACTATTCGATTATGAATGGTATTTATATAGTGACATATCAATTTTGTGCAACCCCAAAAATCACGACGTTGTTGCAAATAAAAAAGAATATATATATAATTAAAACGAGAGAAAAAGTTAGTGTCTTTGAACCTTTCATTAGAAACGCAGCCTGAATTAAGTTGGATAAAGCAAAAGTTCATACAGACATTTTTCTAGGGAATTAATTTTCCTAAAGATCCTCTCAGGCCCAGATTTTTTCAAATCCTCATGAGATCCCCAGGGCCTGATTTTTTTTAAGTCCCAATAAGGCCCCCTTCAAGAACCTAAATTTTCTCAGTCCTTGAGATCCTTCCAGGGCCTGATTTTTCCAAATCCTCATGAGAACCCCGTTGGGGCCTGATTTTTTTAAGTCCCAATAAGGCCCCTTTCAAAAACCTAAATTTTCTCAGTCCTCCATGAGATCCTTCCAGGGCCTGATTTTTTCAAATCCTCATGAGAACCCCGTTTGGGCCTTATTTTTTTAAGTCCCAATAAGGCCCCTTTCCAGAACCTAATTTTTCTGTCTTACATGAGAACCTCTCAGGGCCTCATTTTTCCAAATTCCCATGAGAACCCCGTTGGGGCCTTATTTTTTTAAGTCCCAATAAGGCCCCTTTCCAGAACCTAATTTTTCTGTCTTACATGAGAACCTCTCAGGGCCTGATTTTTCCAAATTCCCATGAGAACCCCGTTTGGGCCTTATTTTTTTTAAGTCCCAATAAGGCCCCCTTCCAGAACCAAATTTTTTTCAGTCCTTGAGATCCTCCCAGGGCCTGATTTTTCCAAATCCTCATGAGAACCCCGTTTGGGCCTTATTTTTTTAAGTCCCAATAAGGCCCCCTTCCAGAAGCTAATTTTTCTATCCAAACATCTTATACATCCAATTGTAGCTCAAACTATCAATAAAAAGGAGCATAATCTAAATTAATCAATAAATATTAAACCTCTCGAAACAAGTCCGAAGTGATCTATTCGGAACCCTTTTTTTTTTATCATCATCCCTTGTTCAACACATCTCTACTAAAAATCCCCTGACTCTCTCGTTTCTCGTCGATTATCCATTAATCCACATATCCAATAACGCATTTTTATTCCGTTTCCATTTGCAGAGAGACTCCATCGACATTCCTCATGAATGAGCAACGACGAAAATATATGTCTTGGCAAAAGTACGAGCGCGATTGTATCGCGTGAAAGATCCGTCGTCAGATCACTCGAGGGTTTACTTATTTCGATGGAGTTGAGCGATTGCAAGGTGCCTTTAAGTATATATCGCGCGATAACAGCCAGATAATACTGAAGCTATAAAGAGGCACAGGAGTGGGGAATCCAGAGAAGAATAGATGACATATCTATCGATCGTGCTTTATCACTGAAAGGAATCTCTCTCGCTATTATCTATGTTGACGCTTTTTCGAATAGTCGGCTATCTCGTGAAGAAGTGGTCGATAGATCTTCGTGATCGCCACGACAGAGTGAGAGGATTCCATCAAATGCAATAGACCTTCGAAGCTATTGTATACCTACTCCACAACTCTCTGTCCAACGCACGAGCCTTTGAACGCTCGATTTATTCACTCGTGAACACTAAACTACGACACGTCCTGTGTTAAGCCCTGTTTTAGATATAAGCCCATGAAGAAGAGAGCTTCCCTCTTAGTCGCGCGCTTATTACCAGCCGTACCAAGTGGATTCTAGATTCTAAGTGCGCGCGTGTGGAGCGAGCAACTCAAGTCGGGCATTGCTTCCAGTGATTCGATTTGGGATTTTGCTCGCTAATCCACATATTTGCCATCTAAGTGGTAACTGTGATTAAGAGCTATTTCTCTTATTTTTTCTGTTACCTCGCAACAGTCTTCAACATATTTTTTTTTTCATTTAAACGCTTAATCTTTAGACTGATATTAATAAGAGTGCAGTGATGTTGTCCGCGTGGAAAGCATGCTGTAAGTATTGTACAAATTTCATTTTTTGTTTGGGGAAAAAAAAATGAAGTTTTTTTTTTATTGGTGATGTAAAGGTTTTAAACAATAGAAATTTAAACGTTAATTGCAGGCTTTTCATTATTTGTGGCTTGGAATATCTGAAGAAATTTATTATACACCTTTTTGGAGAAAAAATCATTTTTTTTTTTTTGGGACTCTTTTCAAAGAAAAAGGATGAGAAAAAATAGTAACATATTCATTATTTTCCGGGGAAGAAAATTAATAATTTTTTATATTATTGATGTAAATGTTTTAAAAAATACTAACTTAAACAAAAATTGCACACTTTTAATTATTTGTGATTTTTTAAATCTGGGAAAAATCTTGAAACACCTTTTTTTGGAAGATAAACAATTTTGATTTTTTTTTTTGGATTTTTTTTCAAACAAAAAGAATGAAAAATAAAATTAGAAAAAATAGTAACATATTAATTATTGTTCGGGGAAAAAAATTAATAATTTTTTACTATTATTGACATAAATGTTAAAAACATACTAATTTAAACAAAAATTGCTCACTTTTAATTATTTATGATTTTTTAAATTTGGAAAAATTCCTGAAACACCTTTTTTCGAAAATACAAATATTTGATTTTTTTTTTCAGACTCCTTTCAAACAAAAATCTGGGAAAATGATTAAAATTGCTATTTCGTATTTTTGAAAGAAAAATTCCATGACAAAATTTCGTCAAAAAGTATTGAGATTATATATAGAAATTCCAATTAAAAAAAAAAGTATAATCACTTATCATGAAATTCGAGCGAAGTATTCCGATTTCATCAAGAACCTTGAATCTTTAAATTCATAATTGCCATCGAGAATTACAAAGATAACTCGCTTTTAAGTCATAAATGTACCTAAGCTGCTTGATCTAGATTTTCTCTGCAGTTAAGACACGCATTAAGGTCTCGTCGTTATCAACAAACGTTGCAAAAGCGTATATATTAAAGTCAAGAGATTTCAGAATTCTTCAAAAAAAAAAATCTCATTAAATTCCTGTTCCAAAAATTGAAAAAAAAAAAAGAAAAAAAAAAAAATTAAAACAAAAATGCAAAGTAGAATTTTGCACTTTGTTTCTTCATTACATATATATATTTTTTTTTTTCAAAACATTGAAAAAAAAAGTTAAAAAAAAAATAAATTAAAATATTTTAAAATTAATTTATTTTAATTTATTTTTATTTTTAATTATTATTTAATTTATTTAATTTTTAATTATTATTTAATTAATAATGCTTCGCATTATTATTTAAAAAAAAAAAAGTGAATGAAAAAAGGAGCGCATTTGCTGATCTATGATTCTAGACTTCCTCAAAGCAAAGAAGCATGTGCTGAATTTTCTAAAAATTCATTTCTTATCTTTTTATCAGCATAGATATAAGTGTTTACATAAAAATCAACTTGTTTTACATTCTTTAAATTGTATTCGATGTTTTCCTTTAGCTTCCTTCTCACTGATAAGTAAACGAGCGCAAAAACGGCCAATGTCGTTATGTGCAAAAATCATTACAGCATAGATCACTGCAAAATCGATCTGATTTCATGCTCGATCGGTCGTTTAACGGTTAAGGACACACAGCCGTTAAACCACCACAATTTTCTGTCAATATTAATTATATTAAAATAATACATAATACAATATATCAGAAATATTATATTTTTAATCGTTATCGTAATTAAAAAAAAAAAAAAAAAATTTGCAAATAATTCATTATTTAAATTAAGCAAATTTAAGTATTTTAAAATAATTGCACTTATTTTTAATGTAAAAATCTCTCGTAAGTTAAATTTAAAAATTAGGCTTTTTTTCTGATAATTTAAAGCAATTTTAAAAAAAATCGAACAACTTTTCGAATTTTTGTCAGCCATATTGGATTCATCATTTCGAATTTCAAAATTCTCGATTTTTCGTATTTTTATACGAAATATTTTTTTTTTATATTAAAAACTGATAATATATTTTTATGGGGGGGATTAAATTGTTTTTTTAATGTAAAAATCTCTCGTAAGTTAAATTAAAAAATTAGGCATTTTTTTAAAATAATTTAAATCAATTTTCATAAAAATCGAACGATTTTTCGAATTTTTATCAGCCATATTGGATTCATCATTTTGAATTTCAAAATTCTCGATTTTTCGTATTTTCATACGAAATATTTTTTTTCATATTAAAAATTGATAATATTTTTATTATTACATTTTTTAATATTTTTAAAAAATTGGATTTGAAAAAAAAGGATGGAATTTCTGCACAAAACGACGATGAGACTGATTTTCGACTTACTGGGGTTGTGATTAATATTCAGATAACATACGTAGACAACGACAAACGAGTTACTTGACTGCGTAGCTTTGACAATTAAACACTCTTGTTTCTAACTTGACAGCGTGTACGCACGTGTTCTCTGCTAATAAAGAAGTCATCGCCGCTGTTGTAGCTTAGAAATCACGGTCTTTTCCTTATTCGACTGTCGTTACAACATGTCGGTTTTACGCGCCGTTGATCGTCAATGTATTTTCAACTTAATCTACTTGCTTTCTCGTAGCAAAAGCACTTTTTTTTTTTCCTGTTTTTTGGTGTGATTTCAATGTCAGGATACTCAGTGGTGTAAAACGGCGAATAAAGTGGTGTAAAATATTATAAAATCTCTATTTTAGGTATGCTGACATTAAAAACTTTATTTTAACCATCCTGACATTAAAATTAATATTTTAAATATCCTGACATGAACCTTTTTATTTTAAATATCCTGATATTAAAATCTTTATTTTAAATATCCTGATATTAAAATCTTTATTTTAAGCATCCTGACATTAAAATTAATATTTTAAATATCCTGACATTAAAATCTTTATTTTAAGCATCCTGACATTAAAATTTCTATTTTAAATATCCTGACATTAAAATCTTAATTTTAAGCATCCTGACATTAAAATTAATATTTCAAATATCCTGACATTAAAATTAATATTTTAAATATCCTGACATGAACCTTTTTATTTTAAATATCCTGACATTAAAATCTTTATTTTAAGCATCCTGACATTAAAATCTTTATTTTAAATATCCTGACATTAAAATCTTTATTTTAAATATCCTGACATTAAAATCTTTATTTTAAGTGTCCTGACATGAACATTTTTATTTAAAATATCCTGACATTAAAATCTTTATTTTAAATATCCTGACATTAAAATTTTTATTTTAAGTGTCCTGAAAAAAAATTCTTTATTTTAAGTCTACTGACATATTTCATTAAGTTTCAGTTTCTAAAATTTTATTTAAAATAAGAATCTAAAGTGAAGTCATACCCCCTCTTTTCTATTCTTCTTCATTAGTATTAAACTTTCACAAAAGCTTTCTCTACATTAATTACATGTAGCCAAAAATCATCAGCGTATTTCATCATTTTCGGCCTTTTCGTGAAAGCTGAAAAATAAAATCAACCTGTAATATGGAATAATTTATAGTTTGCATATCGTTTTAAAAAAATTAATATAACATTTAATTTAAAAAATAATATAATTTTAGTTTATAAAATAAATTTTCCATTTATCAGCATTTCATTTTTTTTATAATGAAAAAAAAAAATCAAAAAAATCTATCGATAAAGAGGGAAAAAAAAAAAAATGATAGATATAATGAGTCGTCACATCGTTTCTCCTCGTTACTATAAACTGCGTCTTTAATCCACTTTATCATAAATGCGGTTTCGAAGCAATTAACGAGATGCCGAAGAACAATAAACGTGACACTCGGATAATTTGGAATATGCCATTGCGTTATCATTTTTCTTATCTCATCGTCATTTTTTTTTTTTTTTAAACCACTTTAGAATTTTTTTTTTTTTTTTTTAAACCACTTTAGAATTTTTTTTTTTTTTTTTAAACCACTTTAGAATTTTTTTTTTAAACCACTTTAGAATTTTTTTTTTTTTTTTTAAAACCACTTTAGATTTTTTTTTTTTTTTTTAAACCACTTTAGAATTTTTTTTTTTTTTTTTAAAACCACTTTAGAATTTTTTTTTTTTTTTAAACCACTTTAGAATTTTTTTTTTTTTTTTAAACCACTTTAAAAAAAAAAAAAATTCTAAACCATAAAAATGAAAATATTAAGCAAATCGTGATATAATAATATTCTATTCTATTCTGATTATCATTATTAGTATATTAAGACAGATTTCATTTATGACCGAATAAACAAATAAACTTATTATCAGATTGATTAATAAATATATATATATTTTTTTTTCATGTCTCATGCAGGTATAAAAGTGCCTCAACGATGGGTTTTTGCAATAATGGGATTTTTAGGCCTTTTCAACGCCTATACGATGAGAGTATGTCTCTCAATAACGATCATCGAGATGGTAATTCCGGAAAACAAGACCGTTGATGCACTACTCAACGCCACGGATATTTGTATCGGTGACGCCGACGATGACACGAGTCTGTCATCAGCGAGTGACATGGAGCGATACGATTGGAGTGAATCTTTGCAGGTGCATTATTACATTACATATATTATTTAGAATAATTTTTTGTATCCGGACAAAAATTATCATATATAACCATATATGACCATATCTGACCATACATAACCATATATAACGATATATTACCATATTTGACCATATACATATAACCATAAATTACCATATATCAACATATATTATCATACATGACCATATATAACCGAATATGACGATATATTACCATATATAACCATATATTACCAAATATGACCATATATTACCAAATATGACCATATATTACCATATATGACCATATACATATAACCAAATATGACCATATACAACCACATATTACCACATATGACCATATATTTCCAAATGTGACCATATCTGACCATACTTGCCCATATCTGACCGCGATTGCCCATATCTGACCATATCGGACCATACTTGCCCATATCTGACCGTATCTGACCGTGTTTGCCCATATCTGACCATATCTGACCGTGCTTGCCCATATCTGACCATATATGACCATACATGACACATACATTTACTGTTACATACAACAGTACGGACACTACACCAGTCTAAGATTATTAGTGTCATCGTTACAATCGTTAAATAAATTACATTTTAATGAATCTTTTTCTCTCTCTCTCTCTCTTTTCAGGGCATAATCCTATCGTCATTTTACTGGGGTTACGTTCTGACGCATTTGCCAGGTGGAATAATGGCGGAGAAGTTCGGTGGAAAGTATTCATTGGGACTTGGAATACTGTCGACAGCTCTGTTCACACTTCTGACACCACTTGCAGTGACTTGGGGCGGTTCAACGGCTCTCATAACGTTGAGAATTCTAATGGGACTCGGCGAAGGCACGACCTTCCCCGCGTTAAACGCAATGCTCGCTCAATGGACACCACCGGAGGAACGATCGAAAATAGGATCACTCGTGTTCGCCGGAGCTCAACTCGGCACCGTCGTCACATCGTCGGTGTCCGGCCTTATTCTACATTACTCGCCGGTTGGATGGCCAGCTGTTTTCTATCTTTTTGGCTCGATAGGCGTCCTATGGTTTCTCGTTTGGATTCTTATATGCTACAACAATCCCGATGAACATCCGTTCATATCGGAAGAGGAGAAGAAATTTCTTCACGAACGAATGAGCGATCACACTCACAAAACACCAGCCGCAATACCCTGGAAACATATCATGAGTTCAGCACCATTTTGGGCTCTTATCGCCGCCCAAATTGGACACGATTGGGGCTTCTTTACAATGGTCACTGATCTACCAAAATACATGAGCAGCGTATTGAAGTTCTCCATCAAAAGCAATGGATTTTTGTCTTCTTTGCCATATCTCTGCATGTGGTTCTGCAGCATTATAAGCTCTTGGACCGCCGATTGGGCGATCACAGCTGGACACGTGTCCAGAACAAATATTCGCAAATTGGGCACCACCATCGCCTCCGTCGGACCTGGCCTCTTCATCATCGGCGCTTCCTACGCTGGATGCGACAAAACTACTGTTGTGGCCATGTTCACCATTGCCATGACTCTGATGGGCACTTTCTATCCGGGAATGAAAGTAAATGCTCTGGATCTCGCTCCTAATTATTCCGGCACGCTAATGGCTTTGAGCAATGGAATCGGCGCATTCACCGGCATTATAACACCTTTGATCGTTGGCGAACTCGCACCCGAAGGCACACGCGCTCAGTGGCAACTCGTTTTTTGGATTGTACTTGGCGTATTTTGCGTTACCAATCTTATTTTCGTACTTTACGCTAGCGGCGAACCACAAATTTGGAATGATCCTGATTATCTGATTAACGAGAAGGAGGAGAAAAGACGGAGGAGGGAATCGAAAATCGCGATGAAGAACAAAGAATATAACAGTAGGCCTTGAGATAGTTTCCATGGGTTCGCGATTCTTGTTCGATTTTTTTTCTTTTTTTTTTTTTTTTTTTATGTAGGTGAAGCTGTAAGAAAAAATCTCTGTTGAAATTGATATATGGAAAGTGGTGGTTTTTTTTTTTTTTTTTTTTTTTTTTTGGAGATTTTGTTCAGGAAATTGTAAATTATTCATTTAGTGTTGTTACAGGAGTATTTTTGAAGGTGTCCATGCCAAATATCGTTTCTGTTTAAATGCGTCTTCTTTTGTTTGTAGACTAAATAATTGCGTTGCATTTTTGTAGCTTCGAAATATTTTTTTTTTAGGCCGCATTTTTTTTTTTTAGCAATGAAAGGTTAGTTGCATAATTTTGGGTTATATGATAATAGAACTAGGATTCAAAGACCCGGGTACCGAGTTTCATCGAAATCATGCGATTTTTTGCATTTCGGTCCGCCATTTTGAATTTTTGAATTTTGGGTTCATATTCGTAATCAGCGACCCCGAAAACCCCCGAGTACCGAGTTTCATCCAAATCAAGTAACTTTTAGCATCTCGGTCCGCCATATTGGATCCGACATTTTGAATTTTTGAATTTTGAGTTCACATTCGTAATCAGCGACCCCGAAAACCCCCGAGTACCGAGTTTCATCCAAATCAAGTAACTTTTAGAATTTCGGTCCGCCATATTGGATCCGCCATTTTGAATTTTTGAATTTTGAGTTCACATTCGTAATCAGCGACCCCGAAAACCCCCAAGTACCGAATTTCATCCAAATCAAGTAACTTTTAGCATCTCGGTCCGCCATATTGGATCCGCCATTTTGAATTTTTGAATTTTGAGATTTGTCACATTTCGGTTCGCCATATTAGATCCACCATTTTGAATTCGAAATTCCCATTCGTAATCAGCGACCCCATAAGCCCCCAAGTACCGAATTTCATCGAAATCAAGTAATTTTTTGGATCTCGGTCCGCCATATTGGATCCGCCATTTTGAATTTTTGAATTTTGAGTTCAGATTCGTAATCAGCGACCCCATTTTGAAAATATTCACAGGAAAATTGTTGTGGTATGGCCTCGCTAGGTAAAAATATGCTCCTTGAAAAAGCAGACAAGTGTATCTCGAACAATAAACTGCGATATCTGTATATTATTATGTAATTATATATTTATGTAAATATCTAAATATAGGTGATAAGAATATGCCATAGGGAATGGTTGTGATATTCCTGTACCTTTTAGTAACAAAAATGTAAGTGTGCGCATAAGCAATTATATATAGCGCAGCACATACCCGAGCTTTCAAATACTATTAATCAATGACGTGTACAAATCGATTTAATATCAATAGACAGATGTCATAACATGTAAATCAAGTAACTTTTTTCATCAATCAACTGTTTACCCGTAGATTCACGAAAAAAATGTTGAATCGAACCAGAAAGCCAAAAACAGTGATAAAGAAATCGGCGAGATAAATGAAGACTTTACTGCCATTTTAGACTAAAGCCGATTTTTTTGAACTTTCTATTGTCACAAAATTACATGGCATTTAAGGACGAATTAATAATTTATCGCTAATTAATATAATTTATCGAATTAAAAGCAGAAGGCGTCTCACGATTAAGCCTGTATGCAAACTATCCCTTAAGAATATCCTAAAATAAATCGTTTTAAATTACTATGATTTTCCAATCTTTCGTAAATCTTCGAGTTCTTTTTTTTTTTCTAATTTTCCGCTTCTGAAAACAGAGAAATCGTATATTATTCGCCATGAATTTCCTGCTCCTTTGCATCTTTTCCAAAAATTGTCTAAAAAAAAAAAATGTTAAATACGTAAGTTCGACAAAATCTTTTTACAGACGATTAGTTGAACGAAAATATGGTCGAAAAGATCCATTTGAGAGATCCAAACTCAAAAAATCCAACTGGTAGATAAAGATTAAAAAAAAAAACATGTATCCTTTATTGTATATAATAATGACTTCCATACCGCAATTGAGTTTATTTTACGGTACTTAAAAAATAACAACACGTTATTAAATATTTAAATAACAAGCTTATGTTACAAATTAATTTGTACCCACATATTCGCACACATAAAACAAAACAAACATTTACAACCTTTATAATACTTCACTTTTCAGAGAAGTCACCTTTAAATCACCTTTCCAAAAAAAAAAAAAAATTTTGTTTCATAATTCAACATAATCAAATTCATGAATCACCGGATTAACTAAAAAAATCTGTAAAAGACGAATTAAAAAATAGACTTTTAATCAAATTAAGTCTTCGACGACAAACTTATAATCGAATTATTAGCAAAAGTTAATAAATAAATTTAGCAGACAATATTCATCTGAATAATGAAAAAATTTCATGAGCCCTAAAAAAAGCCTTATTCACTGGTGATTGATAATTTACCAGCGACTTCGTTCTACTCTCGAGTAGAGATACTAAATCCGATTTACGGCGAAAAATCCTTTGGACCTACATTTTTAACAGTACGACGTGAGTGTTCAGAGAAACACTAAATTAGCGACATTTTTTTTTAATTACTAGGGTTTCCTAGTTATTTTTTAAAATCACTAGGGTTTCCTAGTCATTTTTTTTAATCACTAGGATTTCCTAGTCATTTTTTTAATCACTAGGGTTTCCTAGTCATTTTTTTTAATCACTAGGGTTTCCTAGTAATTTTTTTTAATCACTAGGGTTTCCTAGTCATTTTTTTTAATCACTAGGATTTCCTAGTCAATTTTTTAAATCACTAGGGTTTCCTAGTCATTTTTTTTAATTACTAGGGTTTCCTAGTCATTTTTTTTAATTACTAGGATTTCCTGGTTATTTTTTTAAATCCCTAGGATTTCCATAATAATTTTTTTAAGTCACCAGGTCACCGATAGATTAAGAAATCTCTCGATACATCAGATTCCAATGTCTTTCGTCGCCCGTTAATTACCTGCCAAGATCGTGAATCACAAAAAAAGCAGAGACTACTTAAAGCTACCAGCATTTATCGTCTTCACTGCCCTGCCCCTCCTTAATTAATTGCTCGTAACACTTGATGTGTCGTTGAAGTTTCTGCACGTATTCGTCGATCAATTCTTCACTGATGTGACCACCGGAATCGGCGCGTCCGAGTGATCGTTTTTGGACCAACGCCGTGAGCATGATCGTCAATGTGGGAATAGTCATGCCCAGCAAAAACATAGGATTCATAATATTCTTCATGCCATGTTTCTTGAAGCCAGCGAAGAGTTCCCACCAAATGCTCTTCTCCTCGTGTTTGCCCAATTTGCCATAAAGCCAAGGTTTTATCTTGCCAGTTTTCGCGATGTAATTGTAGTAATGAGGATCGTAAGATTGGGCGTAAAGCTGCGAATAATAAACGTCCTTTTGCGGTGGTGGTTCGTCAGCATCGGTGAACCAATGGCTCGCGTCTTCGTAAGGAACGGGTGGATTGCTCGGTGGCGATGATCCGTGACCAAATCCAGGTGGTCTTGTGTAGATCACTTCAACGGGTGTTTTCCATTTTCCGCTGTGAATTCCTGGAGGTGGTCCAGCCGGTGGTGGTCCATTATAAATTGGACCTTTGTGATGATAGCCAAATGGTCCACCGCCAATTCGTGATTGCGGCCAAGGCCTACCTCGAATATTGCCGGCCATGTGTCCGCGAAAGCGTGACCAATGTCTCTTTGGTCCTGGAATCGCAGCTGCGTTTGGTCTCATCTGCAAATCCAGATTGGAATTGCCTCTTGGAATTGGCTGTCGTTGGGGCTGTGAATAAATTGATTGGTCCATTCTGTCTTGTACCAATTTGGATGGTACTTCACTTGAGAGTACCTGCAGCCTTTGGGCATTGGGAGTTTCCAGTGGCTGTTGATAAGCCAGGTACTCGTCGTTTGGATAGACGTTCAATATCCTTCCAGTAGTTTGCTCAACGCCTCCGTCAACTGGTACGCTAGTGAGCTCGAAATTTGGGCTCATTTGAATTCCTTCCATTGATCCAGATTTGTAAGCACCACGTTTGGCCTGTTCGCGTATCGCCAGATAATTTTGTAGGGCCAATTGTGATTCCTCCGGTGTTCGAGAATTGAGGAATTCATTGAGAGCTCGATAAGAGGCTCCTCCCGAAGGTGCTGGTATCGAGTAGTAGGTTTTTGGATTTTTGGCTTCCAATGATTCACTCGGTGAATCGTAGTTTTGGGATTGTCTGTGGATTTTATAGGATTTTTCTGAGGTCGCTGGTTGATGGGACAACTGCCTTTGGGATTGGACCGGATTTTCGTGAAGCTGACGAGCTTCAGCTGGTGATTGGACAGTTTTTGGTAATGCTGAAGCTTTTCGTGAGCTCAATGATGGTCCGAGTGACTTCGTTTCATTCGGTTCTGATCCTGAAGTCGATTGGTAAGCATTGGATGTGCTATTGAACGCCTTCCTATTCGCCACTTGACCGTAATTCAACTCTGAGCCTTTCGATGATGTGGTCTCGGTTTTTTCTTCTCTACTCTTCTTGGCTTCGTCGGAGATTCGTGAATGGTGTTTCAATGAAGTAGCTGCATTGTCGATGGGCGATGACGTGAAGGGAACTTTCGTTACGCTGAAAATTCGACCATCTGATACCTCGAAACGCTCGTAATCTTGTCTCACATTTTGCCTGGTCAAGTGAGACTCCTCAGCCTTGTACTCAGTGTTTTCCGTCAACGGATTGCCCTCGAAATTCAGCTGGGCTCGTGATATCGATTCGCCGGATAAAATGATGCACAGGATGATTAACGAGCGCATGTTTGTTTCTTGATTTTCTGAAATAAAATTAAATAAAAAATAAAGTCGACTTTGTAGATTAAAAAATTGTAAATTATGAAAATTGGATATTTTCGCTCGACAAAAATTGTAGATGCAAAAGATGAACTTGGTGCAGCCTTGGTTACAAAAAAAAGATCTAATAATTTCAAAATTAATTTACACCCGCATTTATTTATTTTTGTACTGAAATAATTTAATAAATAAATGATAAAAAAAATTATTTTTTTGCTAAATCACTGGGGTTTCCTAGTAATTTTTTTAAATCACTAGAGCTTCCATAGTAATTTTTTTAAATCACTAGGGTTTCCTTAGTAATTTTTTTAAATCACTAGGATTCCTTAGTAATTTTTTTAAATCACTAGGGATTCCTTAGTAATTTTTTTAAATCACTAGAATTTCCTAGCAATTTTTTAATATCACTAGGGTTTCCTTAGTAATTTTTTTAAATCACTAGGGTTTCCTTAGTAATTTTTTTAAATCACTAGGGTTTCCTTAGTAATTTTTTTAAATCACTAGAGCTTCCTTAGTAATTTTTTTAAACCACTAGGGTTTCTAGAAAAAAAAAACCCTTCAATCATCGCGTTACTAATTGTCTTTGGGATAAACTGGTCTCCGTATGAATCAGCATATAAACTGTCCGATCAGGACCAATAGTCGTGTCATCGTTCACCGTTCAGTCTGACGATCGAGGAAAGAATTGGCATTAAAAAATCGGGACATTCGGGGAAGATGCAAAAAGAATTTTTGTGAGCTCTCTCGAAAGAAGAGTCATCACTCACGAGCGCGAAACTGGGTGGGACTACGGTTCAACGATCAAGCAGATAAAGAGAGAGCGGGCTGGAATTTGAAGAGCCCACGTCCAACAAACGAATGACCCCAAGCTCAAATACATTTATACCGGTGACTCGTTGTCGCGGACAGAGTGGACGCTCCTCCAGTCAATGGACTTTCTAAAACCGTTATGTTTAATTATGAAGTCGGTGTTCGACAAATATCTGGGCTCTGCAGTTTTGCTTATTATTATTTTTATTGTTTTTGTTATTATTATTATTATTAGTATTCCCATCGATGCTCCCGAGTTTACAATGAGCCGTCCACTCATCTTAGTATAGTACGTATAAAATATGTATTTTTTCGCCTGGTCTCAAAGTTGTGCGGGCAATGCGGGTCACCTGCAACAATTTTTTTTTCGTTTTTACACTCTGTCCACTTGTAAAAAAAAACTGATAGGCCAAATATTCTCAAATAATTCTGAATTGTGCTTCGGACTAGCCTTTCCGGAATGAGTGTAGCGATATTTGAAACACAGATAAAATTGAAGCAATTCTGTAGATTTGAATGATTTGCTCAAAAAATAATTTTCTTAAATAAATTATAACTTTAAGAATTTTATACAAAAAAAATAAAACGCTACACTCATGTCAAAGGGCTTTATCTCACGCTCAAATTGAACCTTATTTGGGAATATTTGGCTTACTGGTTCTCTTTCAAAAGTGCTTGGAGTAAAAAAGCGAAAAAAAATTTTTGTCGGTGACCCGCATTGCCCACATCTTTCTGCCACCAGCCAAAAAATTCTTCATTTCATAGGTCGATAGTACATATATTCAAAAAAAATTAATAACAGCCACATTAACGAGATATTTGTCTTTAAATATTCGTAAATTTCACTCGTGGGATTCTAAGAGAATTTCCAGGACTTCTCAATGACATTAAATTTTTTTTTTTAGATTTTTCATAATAATAATATCAATCGTCATTAAAAATAAATGAAAAAATAAATTGTCAACAAAATAGTCGGCAAAGCAATTTTTTCATAAAACTAAAAACGATTCATTTATTTTTCTGAACACGTACGAATTTTTTCAGAATTTTCTTGAATTTTTTGAAAAATTGCGAATTTCGCCATTGATTTTGTCGAAAAAAAAGTGATTCAAAAAAATTAGAAAAAAATCGGAAAAAATTCATACGTATTCAGAAAGATGAACGAATCATTTTAATATTAAAAAAAAGATGGGTAGCCGGCCAATTGGTTGAAAAATTCCATTTTTTTCATTAATATTTTAATAACATTTTTTTTAGGCACATAAACACATGTAAAAAATTCAATTTTTTTTTAAATTTTATCGAAAGTCTCAATTTTAATCCTAACATTTTAAATCTCTTTTTTTTATTTCGCGCAATTTTTTTTTTTTCTCTTTAAGAAAAAAAAAGATGAACCGGCCGGCGCAGAGAACACTTGGAAAGCATATATATACGTTGACCCATCTTGCCCCCTCTTCCCTCCATTCATTAAACTCACCAAAATATTTGAATTAAACAGATTTTCTAGTACGCTTCCTCTTTTAAATCACTGCTAATCGCGTGTGAGCGCGATTTTGCGTTTTCTCGTGATACTCAAAAATGTGCAATTTTCCAGATCGACGATGCTGATCAATTCACCGGCGTGATAATCGCTACTCGGTGGAGAATTTCGCGAGAGCGTGTCCATCGGAAATCGAGGTGCCAGCAACACTGGTGCGTTGTAGCTTCATCGTGGCTTGAGAAAGGCGTCCGTTAACCCGCGTTAAACTCCCTACTTACGCGTGAGCACACTCACCACACCTCTCTTGCATCTCTACCGTGAAAGGTCGCACGCGAGAATCGTTGTGGCTCTCGCACGCTCGTCTCTCGCAGCCTCGCGGTCAGCCAAGAAAATTGGGTGGTATGGTTTTTGAGCAGGAATAACCCGGAAGTCCTGAAAATGTGAGGTAATCTTTTTAGGAAGGTTGATGTATGTTTGTGGCATTCCGATACCAATTCGACCTGGTTCGGACCTCTCCGAACTGGTCCACGAATTTTTATTTCGTTATTTTGACTCTGAAAGGGTCTCAGATATTTTTTTTTACTTTTTTAAAAAATTTATTTGGAGGATGTATTTTATAAAGGAATAACCCGGAAGTCCTGAAAATGTGAGGTAATCTTTTTAGGAAGGTTGATGTATGTTTGTGGCATTTCGATACCAATTCGACCTGGTTCGGACCTCTCCGAACTGGTCCACGAATTTTTATTTCGTTATTTTGACTCTGAAAGGGTCTCAGATATTTTTTTTTACTTTTTTAAAAAATTTATTTGGAGGATGTATTTTATAAAGGAATAACCCGGAAGTCCTGAAAATGTGAGGTAATCTTTTTAGGAAGGTTGATTTATGTTTGTGGCATTTCGATACCAATTCGACCTGGTTCGGACCTCTCCGAACTGGTCCACGAATTTTTATTTCGTTATTTTAACTCTCAAAGGCTCTCAGATATTTTTTTTTACTTTTTTAAAAATTTATTTGGAGGACGTAATTTAAAACGGAATAACCCGGAAGTCCTGAAAATGTGAGGTAATCTTTTTAGGAAGGTTGATGTATGTTTGTGGCATTCCGATACCAATTCGACCTGGTTCGGACCTCTCCGAACTGGTCCACAAATTTTTATTTCGTTATTTTGACTCTCAAAGGCTCTCGGATATTTTTTTTTAATTTAAAAAAAAATTTTTTGGCGGACGTAATTTAAAAATCTGAAAAATGTATTAAATATCAAGATTTTTGAGTTTGGGCCCATAAAATGTCGAGACCTTTGCGCCGAATATAACAATTACAGCCTAAATGTGGTTTTTCCAATTTTGGCGACGTCATGTTCGCCTTGCATTTTGAGGCGAATCATTAATTAATCCGGCAAAGCACATAAAAAAAATTCAATGGCTGGAATATGCAACAAAAAGACCCGAAAAAATTCCTGCATTTTTTCTTCGACCAGACCAACCTCCTCAATAAATATCCGAACGTTTTGTTGATATAAAAACCAAAATTGCATTAGTGTGTATGGGAAAATCTTCTGCAGTTCTTGATTAAAAAAGATAACAGCGTAAATTAACAAATCCGTAGAGGAATCGAATTTCGTGGATTCCCTCGACACTGCTCTGAAAAAAAAAAAAAAAATCAAATCATGTGTATGGGAAAATTTTCTTTACCTCAAAAGTACGAAAAAAAATAAAATAAATAATTCAGCAGTCTGCTGGCTTTGAGGCAGAATTCCCGGCGAAATGAGCGACGGCTGTCGTTTGTCTTACCGGAACGAAGACAAGTCCGACGAAGTCCGTAATTGTTCAGCGTCGTCTAGACGCAGTCGCATCGTGACCTGCTTTGGCAGCTCTGTGATTGGTCGGCTCGTAAACTCGCGGAATCTCGCGTAATTTTTCGTTCAATCGAAATGTCCCCAAGAGACATTTTTTCTTAAGAATAATATTATCTACAGAAAAATGGCTGATGTTAGAAAAATTGCGGTACAGGCAGAATATTTTTCGGTGACAAATTAAAGCCACTTTTTGTATTCGAAAATATTCAGGCAGCTAATAAATAAATAAATGTTCATTATTTTTTTTTTTTAATTCCTGTAAATTTGTAGGATTAAAAAAATGCTAATTTATATTCTTAGATTAACGATATATCATGCATCAACGACTATGAAACGAAATCATCACTGTTATTCGGAAAACAGTTTCGAGCTTTATTCTGAACTATATATAAGCTATCACATTGGAGGATGTATGTCTGACAGAAAATGAGAAAAAAGAAAAAATAGTTGTTTAATATTTATACAGAATTTGCGTGAGTGCACTCTCTCTCTCTCTCTCTGTGTTTCTCTCTCTCTCTTTCTCATAGAGCCCATTTTAAATTTGTAATAAAATATTTACGAGATGCGTCAATTTAATTTCTCTTCTTTTAACGCTAAATCTATCGCGCAGCCAACATCATTAACGATAAAAGCTGGTTTACAGAGTCCCTCTTCCATCGGCAAGAAGTCTCGTGGATTGTGTTCGGAAAAGAATTGCGAATCACGCCTATGTACGCCGGTCTCGACTAAAATACTGATGCAAGCGTTGACGGTTGGTGATTGAAGATCGTCGCCAAGTAGCGCCTCCATGCCGCGTGATTTAGTGCCTTTGCCCTTTGAGTAACGGGCCAAATATTTGTCGTACAAATTAGCGCCAAATATATCGGTATTGATGTTGTCTCTGAAAGTAAAAGCAATAAAATTGCATAAATCGGAGTTACGCTAAGAGCGAAAAAAAAAATGAGAGATACATTTTTACGAGGCAAAACAGGTCAAGTCGGCCGCTGCAATTTTTCATGTTACCAAAACTGATTGAAGAAAAAATCTAGGAATTTTTTCCGATTTTTTAATTGCATATTCCGGCCATTAAAAATCGTTGAAAACAATCATTGTTTCTTTTTTAACGCCAATACTACGGCTCGCAAAAAAAAGAAAAAAGAATGCAATAAAAAAATTTGAAAAAAAAAATCCCACGTTTTTTCTTCAATAAAATTTCAGGCCATTTTACATGAAACGGTTGGCCGAGTTTACATGTTTTGCCTCTGACATATAAAGAATATACGAAAAAAAAAAAAAAAAATAACTTACCCGATAGCATAAATCGTATCTATATTGTGTGTTATGCCTAATTGCCTGGCGTGCTTAGTTATCATGTGATTAGCATGATAATACGTGACTTCGCTAGGTTTTCCAACCAAAGCCGAATATTTCATGTCCTTACCGGTGACTTTTTTATAAAGGGCTTCTAAGCAAACTAAAAAAGCGCCGTGACCGTAGCGCGGTATCGGTGCTTCGGATACCCAGAGCAAATCCATATTGCACGCGAGCACTGGTATATGTGGATAAGGTATTACAGGTGGCAATGACGCTGGCATTCCGTTGGTCATAAGAAGATCTACCATCAGTTGTAGGGGTGTTTCCCATGTTGTTGGCTCGCTGAGAAGCACGATACCCTCTATAGTTGAAAAATTTTTATCTACCGGCCCGCATTGGGGATTTCTCTTGCCCTTATTCACATAATCTAAGCTCGGAAAATTCTTTACTAAATCATTCATCGTTACGGTTCTCTTGAAGCCCAATTCCTTGGCTATCTCTAATACGGGCCCCTGTCCCGAGACGAGTACATTTTTATCATGAAATTGCTTAAACAGCGTTAACGGCGAATGCGCCATTACAACTTGATCCTCGGTTACTTCGAATCCAATCCATTCCGTTAGATCCGCGGCTTTTTCGCTCCTTAACGCATTACCGCTGTTCGTCACGAATACCGTTGGAACGCGAAATTTTCCATCCTCACCCCGAAGCCTTTTGAAGGCTTCCGGTACCGGTGGTAACACAGATTTTCCTCGTACTATCACCCCATCGATATCGAATATCAATCCAAATTTTGGTTTGCTGCTCAGATGCTGAAAACAAAATGGATTATTTATTAATTTTTCATTTTCGATTTAGCGGCTTATAAGACGTTAAAGCGTCAAATAAGAATATCAAGATATTATAGTGAACTAAAAAAAATTTAACATGCGCCGTTGAAATATTTCTGTCTGTCGGCGTACCGTTTTCTTCGTTTGTGAGTCGATCACGGTGTAGAATTGAACATGTGTCGAGTTTTCTCTTGAAGCCTGTTGTATTGAATTTGTGCTTGTGTAGAATCGGGGCATGTGTAGCATTGATGTTGTGTAGAGTCGGGCGTTGTGTAGAATTGAACATTGTGTAGAATTGAACATGGTGTAGAATTGAACATGGTGTAGAATTGAACATGGTGTAGAATTGAACATGGTGTAGAATTGAACATGGTGTAGAATTGAACATGGTGTAGAATTGAACATGGTGTAGAATTGAACATGGTGTAGAATTGAACATGGTGTAGAATTGAAGATTGTGTAGAATTGAAGATTGTGTAGAATTGAATATTGTGTAGAATTGAAGATTGTGTAGAATTGATGTGGTGTAGAATTGAACATTGTGTAGGATTGATGTGTAGAATTGAACATTGTGTAGAATTAATGTGTAGGATTTAGGTGTAGAATTGAACATTGTGTAGAATTAATGTGTAGAATTAATGTGTAGAATTGAACATTGTGTAGAATTGAGCGTCGTGTAGAATTGCTGTTGTGTAGAGTCGAGCATTTGTAGTGTAGAATTGTTGTGATGTAGAATTGAGCATTTGTAGTATAGAATTGTGATGTAGAATTGAGGATTGTGTAGAATTGCTGTTGTGCAGAGAGCATTGCGTAGAGTGAAATAATTATTATTTATTTACATGACAATAAATCGCGATCGAAAAGCATAAAAGACCGAGGTCATGTTGCAAACGATGTCAGAAAACATGGCCTCGTTTATGACTCGTAAAAATATAGCACTTATGCTTGTCGTTTTAAAAAAAAAAAGACATTTGAAAGATCAAATATACCGCGAATTGAAAGAAACGAATGAAGAAAGAAAAAAAGAAATGACAGATGAAATTGAAAATAATTTTGTTTGTTAACATTTGCATTTGTAAAAAAAAATCTGAATACACTGGCTAGAAAATAAATAGCACATCTCGTTATTGACACACGAGGTAAAATATATTTTTAGACACTTGTTATACAGACAAAGGCCTTGATCTGCAATTCAAACACACAACAATATGTCTCAATTGAGGACAATTGCCGGCAATGGAAGTCACTCTATAAATTTTTCTTCTTATTTATATATATATATATATATATATATATTTTTGTGAGAAATTCTTGTATTACTAAATATATATATATATATATATATATATCATCCGAAATTCCATATATGTGAATCTACTGTTTTTCTAAAAATAAATACACGTGCGGGTGGTGTCAGGTGTAAAAATCGTGTCGAAATCCATGCATGCGACGACGACATTGTAGACGAAATATATAGATTTTCTCTATACGTCTTACGAATGATTATGTAAAGAGCATTGGTTATGTGAAAAATATGAGAGGAAACAAACGAATGCTATTTTTTGTGGGTCAAGTGTGGGCGATTTTGATTTGTCGAAGCTTTTCTAGGCTTGATTATTGCGATTGTCGAAGGTCAACGATCCCGAGGGAAGGAGAGCCAATGCACAAATGTGTTTACACAACGACACTCGATAAGACTACGCTATTCACAGGATATGCTAATTTTGTAAACAAAAAAACAAAAATCATGACAATGAAGAGAATAAAACTTACTCGGGCGCCAGAAAGCATTCGAATTTCCGGTCGTAAAAGTATCTTCATTATCGCCATTTCGATTGGAGATACGAAATAAATTCGATATTTTAAAAAGAACCATCTATTCCATGTGGGGAAATTTTTGGGGGAAAAAAAAAAAAAAAAAAAAATATATGTATATATATTTATAATAACAATAATGTCACTTTTTACTCATAACCGATTCTCGGTTTTGGGTTATGTTCGTTTCGATTAATGAAGCAGACAGTCAAACGAGACTTTTCAGCAACGCCTGAGAATACAAAGAGACGTACACACACATGGAAAAACTAGAGGCTCCTGCGATCTAGCCGCTCGTGTCGCAGCCATGTGCTCATTTTGTCAAGTAACGCCTCGCGACGACACTAGGCTACCGATCGAACATTTCTTTTTATCTACCATTGATACTCTATTATCATTCTAGGGTTTTTCACTAACTTGGGGTGCGAACCTTGTGGATATTCGAAGAGTAATGTCCCGATTGGCCGCTAGTACCTCTTTTTTTTATTGGGTGACCAGTTCTACCACTTTTTTTTAGGAATTTTTTTTTTTTATTTTTTTTTTTTAAGGTTGTATTTGGAAACGTAGATATTTTTTTTTTACTAAGTTTGGGACTGAATCTGGCGCGAAGATATTATGGGATTCAAATTTTATGGCGTTTTGAATTTTTTGAAAAAAAAAAAAAAAAAAATCTACAATTTCCACAATTTTAGCAAAATACGTCGATTTTGATACAAAAAAATGCGATCATGACGAAAAATCGGTACAATAGTTTTTTTTTTTTTTTTTCATATTTTACAGATATTTATAAACATATAAAACATTTCACGAAAAGTCCTAATTTTACTTTTTTCTCCTCGTTTTGACTTCTACCCACTCGTCAACCGCGGTATCCATTTGTTTGTCATTATCGTCATCGGTGTCAGAGTCCGATCCATAATTCAGCGTCAATGTCTGCTTGTTTTTTTCTTTGATCGACTCTGGTGTTAGAATCCAATGCTGAAGCGGTGGAAGCTTCGCCAATTCCTCCGCCGCTAAATCCTCGCTGCCTTCTAAACAGTATCGATGAAAACGCAATAATTCATTGGCTACTTGTATCGAACTGTTGTCTTCCAATTCTGTGTTGAAATTCGTATCCATGTAATCTTCGAGTTCAGCTGCTAAATCGCCACCATCGAGTTTTTCTGAAAAAAAAAAAAAAAAAAAAAAAAAAAAAAAAAAAAAATCTTTTAATCAGTTTTCAACATTTAAGATGCATTTTTTTTTAAATTACTTTTGTGGGTTTTTAATACAATTTTAAGTATTTTCACACTAAAATCTCGATTTTTTTTTTTTTGTAATACAAACAAATTTTATTCTATGGCAATAAAAAAAAACAGACCATTTATGCACATTATTTCCGTAACATATGGACAAAACTCGATAGCAGAATCCTTTGATCCCATTCCATGTTCCACTGCCAGCTGAAACATAAATTTATTATTAGAAAAATAAATAAAAAATAAATAATAATTTATTAGAAAAATAAATAAATGTATTTGAAAACGATTTATTTTTTCAAAATATCTTTAAATGAACAAAATAAGTTCTCTAAATTATAAAAATATTTCGCCTTTGCCGTGTAGGTGATTCGAGCTGACCGGGGTCAGATGACACACCGAGCCCAAATTTTTCTAAGTCCACCAGACCACCTCTGAAGAATAGAGCAAATTTACAAAATTTACAAAACTGCAAAAAGAAAATTTACACTTATCGCGATGTGAGTGCTCGGCTGGATTTTTCAGAATTTATTCAATATTTTTTGGAAGCAATTTTGTCGAAAAAAAAATTCTTTCCAAAAATTCCGAAAAAATTCACAAAAATCCTGTGTCATGTTTTTGAGATTTTTTTCAGGTTTTTTCAATTTTGGCTGATATATTAGTTTTGAAAAATCGTAATTAAGTGAATTTTTTTTTTTTTTTTTTTTTAAGTATTAGAAAAATACGTAATTTTAGTCCGATTTTGGGAATCAATAGCTCATTTTGCTTATCGAGAGATGCTTCGTTGATTCGCCGAAGAAATATTTTTATAGTATCCTTTGTAAAGAAAATACAGGCGTTTGTTTATTCAACCTAACCTAACATGACCCATAAACATGCTTCTAACTTTTGAACAACTCACACGATTAAAAAAGTGGCTCGGTCAATCGATAGAGCATCTTTCAATGAACAAAATAAGCTATTGCTCGTCATAATCGGAATAATATTCTGGATTTTTCGACCAAAAAACTGGATTTCGAAAAAAAAAATTCAAAATGGTCGATTTCTCAATCGTATTAAAAAAAAAAAAAACCACGTCGTTAATATTCTCGATTTTTTTAAAAATAGTTGTACCAAGTTATTATTATCATATTCATACTTCGAAATTACGAAAATTGGATTTTCGTTGATAGACAAATTTCCTCAATTTATGTTTAATGTGAATGAATTTTACGTACCCTTAAGGCTGTCCAATTGCTGAATAATCGCTGTGTCACGGTGAGCAGGAAATCTTTGGCGTTAGTCATATTAAGAATATATTTTGGCAATTTAGAAATAATAAGTCTATTAGGCATAAACTATCATAAATTGCGGGTGCGCAGATTGCAAGGCAAGAATAAACTGATAAACGAGCACGATGCAATCGCTTCATCTTCTTCTTCTCCTTGTTTTTTGGCTGTCGCCATCTGTGGACGTTATGTGTAACTTTGTGCTCATGGGTAGAAAGATTAAAATTCACGGTGGCAAAACGTGGAAAAAACTCAGTCGGTAACAAAAACTGTTTGCCAGTTTTCTCAGAACCAATTGATTTTTTAGAAAAAATGCAGAGAACGATCGACTTGGCATGCCGATCCGCTGTTACCTGTTCTCCGTTTTTTTTTCGAATTATTAAAAATCTTAGAGAAAACTGGTAAACAGTTTTTGTTACCGACCGAGCAGTCGATAACAAAGAATCCTCCGTTTTCCCGGAATTATAAAAAAATCCGAGAAAACTAGCAGCTTTTGTTACCGACTGAGTTTTTTTGTTACCGGCTGAGCAGTCGGTAACAAAAAATCCGCTGTTCTCCATTTGTTATTATTATTTTTTTTTATTAAATTTCAACAGCCCAGATTTATCCACAAGATTTAGTTTACATTTTTTCTTAGCAGATATTTATTTTCAAGACTAATAGAATAAACATTTACGATAAACTAGACAAAAAAAAAAAAAAATTCGCGGCATCCTGACTCCTAACTCTAACTTTATTTCCTACAACCTAAGTAACTCGTTTCCCAAATTGACCTAGGAAGAAATTGTTGAGCCATTTATTTTCGACGTTAATTTACACATCATTGTACTTGGCAAAACGTAATTATAATGCGATTAACCGTACTTATTAAGCTAGACCGTCTAGTTATGCATTAAATTTTTCAGGCTCGCGGGGCAAGTGCTTGTAGATCTTTGATGCACTGTTGAAGCGAAGCTTTTTCTTGATCGGGCGTGATGGCTTTCATCACGTTACTGATTATCCACTGAGCCATATGTTTCTGAGCCAATCGACGCTCAACATGATGAATTTGCAATTGATAATCCAGGCGTTTTTTGACCTGTAAAAAAAAAAAAAAGTAAAAGTGCAGTTTTTATTCAGACTTAATAAGTATATGGGGCATTCCATATCAAGTAAAAAAAAAATATGCTCAGAAAATTTTTTAAAAACCAAGTGGTTTCAATAGATACACCAAATTACTAAATAAAAAATTCAAAAAAAAAAAAATTTCCATCGGAATATGCCGATTTTTTTTTTCCGATTTAATCCGAAATATCTTAGGAATTCGTTTAATCGAAAACATAAAGAACTCTTAAGAATTCCTCCGTTTTATATAAAGATCTCGTCGCCGAGCCAAGCGGTCACCCATCCAACTATTGACCCTCAGGATTTTGGGGTTTATATCAGAATGGGCCGCCCAAACCCGAATTTCCCGAGATTTGTTACCTCGGAACCGACAGTAGCCAATCGCTCGCGATACGCCGCCTCAAGTTGCATCAGGACGTTTTCCTTCTTAGCATCTACGATGAGCTTTTGAGCATCGGTTCTCCACTGTTCTTTCTTCTCGGATTCAATAAGCTTCTCAAGATTAGCGATGCTATCGATACGGCCTTGGTTCAATTCTCTTTCGTCCTTGTCGAGTTCTTTGTCAAGATAAGCCGCGAGCATCGGACCCATTTTCTTAATTCCGTAGACTACCATAATGAAAATCGAACAGCCGGTATAAAACTCGTGCTCCAATACGTAAATCTCCTTCGAGAGGAGGTAAGTCGAGACTCCGGTGGCGAACATGTAGGGACCTGCAAATATTTTTTATTATTTTTTTTTCTCGCTTTTCAGACAGCTTTTATCATTATGTCAATTATAATAAAATCGGCGGCAACGGCTGTTAATCCCTTCTTCGGAATCCCAAAAAAAAAAAAATTCCAAAATCTTCGGAATGACAAAAAAAAAAACCAAAATCTTTGGAATCGTAAAAAAAAACCCAAAATCTTCGGAATATAAAAAAAAAACCCAAAATCTTCGGAATACAAAAAAAAAACCCAAAATCTCCGGAGTCCCAAAAAAAAAAAAAAAAATCGAGATCATTTTTCAGAAAAGGGAAACTAATGATTTTATCCATTAATGAAGTGTTTATCAACGTATTTTGGTAGATATTTTTCAAACGCATAGGCAATTTTAAACATTAAAAATTTGTAACAAAAATTAAAAAAAAAAAAGCCATTTTTTTCTCATTTTAGAGTTGAGACTTTGTACTCACCGGTGACTCCAGTTTTGGGATAGAACAATGCGAACCACGATTCAGGAATAAATCCATAGCGGACAGGCGACGGATCGATGGGTCGACTTCTTCGCTCGTATCCAGGTGCTACTGTTGACATCGACGGTGTGCCACGAACCATGGCTGGCATCGCCTGAGCTACGTTTAGTTTAAAAAAAAAAAAAAAAAATTAATATTATTATTGTTATTATATTTTTCAAAATTCGTCAAAATTTGACAATTGAAACGATATTCATATAGAATTAATAATAAATATAATAAAAATGAAAAATTAAAAAAAAAAAAAAATATTATTATTATTATTATTATTATATTTTTTGAAATTCGTCAAAATTTGACAATTGAAACGATATTCATATAGAATGAATAATAAATATAATAAAAATTAAAAATAAAAAAAATATTATTATTATTATTATTATATTTTTGTAAATTCGTCAAAATTTGACAATTGAAACGATATTCATATAGAATGAATAATAAATATAATAAAAATAAAAAAATAAAAAAAAAAAAAAAAAAAGGTCGATCTTAATGATACAGGTCATTCCGAGTGTGAATAAATGTGACTTAAATGTGACTATTAAGGCCTTAGAATACTTTCATTACATAATGTACGAAAATTTATAGTGGCAATGAAATTTTATTTGCACAGCAAAAAATAAATTTCCGATAGAGAGACAAATGAATTATCTGATAAATATGGTAATGCAATTAATTGATGAATATAATAACAATTACCATTTCGGAATGCTAGTCTCGACAGCATTTTGACTGGTGTTCTCCTGGACACTCCAAGATCTCAGCACCTGTGCCGAAAAAGAATATGGCTGCTGTGGTCTAGCTAAGATCATGAAACACGAGAGACATGATGCGAAGCTCAGTGATGTATAATAATTTACGGTCATTTTACTGTTTGCGTCATTTATGTTTTTTGAGGTGATGTGAAAGTGCGTTGACGAAAAAAATGCTATCGGTAAATGTAAAACTGTTAGCCAATTTCCTCAGGCCTTTTTTTTTCTCCGAATTATCGACAATTTTTGCGAAAAAAATGGTGAACAGTTTTTTTTATCGACTGAGGTGGAGGCGAAACCTACTCAGTCGGTAACAAAAACTGTAAACAATTGTACCGACGATTCCAAATGTTTGCGGATCAAAGAGAAGATCACATTCGGTTTTCAATTCTGAATTATCGACTGAGCTTTGTTTTTTTTTTTTTCGTTTATTTCACTTTTAAGTCCGCTTTTCCTTTTCCACGAAAATTCACAAAATTTCGGAGTAAATACGGGAAGAGTTCTTGGTTACCGACCGAGGCGTAGCAGCTACCTTAACAGGAGGTAAAGCCTACTCGGTCGGTAACGAAAACTGTAATTCAATTTTCTCCCTTCTGGTTGATATTTTTACCAAAAAATAAGAATATTTTCCTTCGTCTAACGATTGTACAGGCCGACTCTATCGTTTTTTTAATATAAAATATGAAAAACGGCGAAAAAATTCAAGATCGCAAGATTAGTTACATCTCTCTCGCTTCGCTATGGTTACATTTCGACAACTTCGAGTTTCCTCCGCTAAGGTGTCGCACTCTCTCCTCGATTTCGTTTGATACCAAAATATTCCGCACCGTCGACAATCTCCTCTACTTCGTATCTTATTTGACATTTCAGAAGTTGTCACAAGTTTTACATAGAGCTCGAACAAACCTCAATCGATCAAGACCATTTAAGATTGTATAAATCGCATCGTATCTTGAAAAAAAAAAAAACAAAAAAAGAAATGGGTCTCTGTACGTCTTGTTGTAAGGAATCATCGTCGTACGAAGATTTGACGCCCGATGCGGTAAGACGTAGTTTACTTAGGTTATTGATAACCAATTAACCTCGCGAGTTCCTGTTTTTCCCCCGAACAAAATCTTTGTGGTGTAACATTATTATTATTATTATTATTATTATTGTCAGTTAAAAACCACGTGATTTCAAAGAAAACCGTTACATGTACGAGAAACCATAAAAATGAAATGAACCAATGAACAACAGTAATTGGAAAAAATTTCGTGAGAACCAGCATTCGATGTTTCTTTATTTATTTAGTATACGAGGCATTCCACGCTAAGTGGTTCAGCCCTGTTTCGAATAGTCCCAAAAAAAAAAGTTCATAATTTTTTTGTCACTGGTTTAGAGTGCCTAGAATAAGTATAAATTATTTCAGATTTTTTCATCCTATACACCCAAAAATTACATACGGATTTTTTTATTTTTCGGTCTTTCTTTGTTTTTACGCGAATTTAATGAAGTTACTATTTCAAACCCGAAGTTTCCCCTAGTTTCTAGTTCCCTAGTTCCGTTTCGGTCCGATTTGAAACCCTAGGGAAATTTTAATAGGGAAACAGGGGGTTCCCTAGGGAAATAGGGTTTTCCTAGGGAAATAGGGTTTTCCTAGGGAAATAGGGATTTTCCTAGGGAAATAGGGGGTTCCCTAACGAAATAGGGGGTTTCCCTAGGGATTACAGTAAAGTAAATTTAATCGTTGAATTGGACATGTTTCTCCAGGAAACGCGTCGGCGACAGCAAACCGAGGCTGCGGAAAAGCGAAAGGCAGAACAAGAACAACGTGGAATAGGTAATGTAAACGCTGTGAAGCGGCAGCAGCAATTGGCTATGGAGAGAGAAAAACGGGAGGAGGAGATTGGAAATGTAAATCCACAGAATGCCCTGAAGGTAAGTAAAGCTAAAAGTACAATGTACTATCGTAATTCTATCGGAAAACTCAAGACACTTGCGAACGTGGTATTTATCGATCGTCTCGTAAACTGCGTTCTCTAGTGCTGTTAGGTTTCGAAAAGTATAACGCGTATGTTTAAAACGTCAATAAACTTCATTGATTCTTACATGCTTATGTTTTATTACAATTTCAGTGGCAAGTGAATTAAATCGCGGCTCATCGAGAGAAGAGAAATCAACATGGAAGCCAACACCGGCGGAGTTATTTATAGGATTTTATGATAATATGGTTAAGGGAGAAAAAAAAAAAAAAAAAAAAAAAAAAAACGAAATGTTGACGATCTTATACGACACATCACACTACAAAATGTTCAACAGTGCTTATCGTTGCGTATATTTAAATGAATGCGGTAAAGAGAGAATCATCAAATGCTGCTCTCGCTCTTTGAGCGTTTTGGGAATGGATTTCTCAAATACCTTAACGGAAACCTTGAGGGAACAAATTGCAACGTTGGAAGGCCGCATTATTTTATTTTTATTTATATCAATGAAATTCCGTCACTTCTATATATATATATATATACATATTTTCTTTTTTTTTTTTTTTTGCACCTAAAATAGTATTTACCTTATGAACATAATGTTCGGTAAAACATCGTTTGTATTATTTATAATATTTTTGTTAAATAAGTAAAACATATATATCTATGTAATATGTTTCGGAGATGTGCATTTTGCAATTTAAGTGGAAAGGGCTTTAATGATCTACCCATATTCGCGGCCTTATCGACCGTTAATCGATAAACAAGGAATTGTATTGGTCAGTGTTTATCGTTATATTAACAACACTTACGGATTGTATATTTATATTTGACATTTTTCGTCACTGCAGATTTATTGTACATTTTATCCGAATTAAATGTAATACCATTGTTGTCAACACGATTATATTGGTTTTTTTTTTTTTTTTCTTCAAGTGTCCTTAAAATATTTTAGTAACGCCGAAAGCGCCATTTTTGGGATCGTAGTAAGTATAAATTACGACTCTTAATTTTGCTGAGCTGATATAATTCTATATAAGGTGGAAATCAAGACTTTAATTCGCGTGTCTGAGTCTCGTGGGATAACAACGAAAAGGGAACTCTACCGATCAAGTAGAATTTTCTGTCGAATTTGTGATCGGTCACTTTTGGTAAATTGACCGTTAACTGACCAACGCAAAAAAAATTACCGCATCTTGACTACAGCGAAGCCATAGAAATGTTTACAATTCCAAAATTTTTACAAATTATGTGAACGTCACATGACGGTCATTTTTGTCATTTGACTATAACACAAAAATACGGTCATTTGACAACGCAAAATTACGGTAATTTTTGTCATTAAACAATGCAAAATTATGGTCATTTTTGTCATTGAACAATGCAAAATTATGGTTATTTTTGTCATTTGACATTGCAAAATTACGGTTATTTTTGTAATTTGACAACGCAAAATTACGGTTATTTTTGTCATTTGACCGTCACGCAACATTACGGTCATTTTTTGCGTTGGCAGCACTGTTCTGTTTTACCGACGACATCGCTAGATGCGCGCGCACTCGCTGGTTGGCTACATATGTAAACAAGTGTTTCATCGCGTGTGTTTAGTAAAATTAATTAATTAAAGACATCAAAGAAATATAAAAATAAGAAAGATAATCGGTAATGCCGCGTTACAAGGACAAGCCAAGGGAGGATCGCGAAGATCGTGAAGATCGACGAAGACACGATCGAAAACGCAAAGGTAACATTACGAAAGCCAATTTCTATAAACTCCCTAACCTCAAAAAGCGACAATTACAAATTTATCTCTTAAATTTTGTCATTTCTCCTGAGATTGCCTCTTGATTTCATTGACCTTTCTTCCGTCGCTTCTTAATTCAAGCTCGTTGCTCTAAAAATACTGACAAAATATTCCGATTTTCACAATTATTTTGAACTCAATTCGACCGATAAGCCAAAATTTTGCGTATACATATTTTATACACAATTTATTGATGTAAATGTGATACTAAATGTAATACGCTTAAAAGTCGATTAAATTTTTTTTTTTTAATTTGAATTTTTTAAAATTCAAAATTAATTAATTAATTAAATTTGAATTTTTTACATAAAAAAAAATTGAAAACTGACAAAAAATAAAAAATAAATATCCATTGAATATCTTGTAAAAAAAAAAAAAAAAAAATTATATACCTGAAAATTCAGATATTCTCGTAAAATTGCCCGAAAAATGTATGCAAAAGAAACAAAAAAATCAAGTTCGATAAAAATCGCCCTATAGAACCCAATTTAATTTTTAGGTCGTATACTGGACCACGATTTCAACGATAGTTCGACAAACGATCGTGAGAGGCCTCGACCAGCAGTAACACACTCAAGCCGAAACGAGAGAAACGAGCGAAACGAGCGAAACGAGCGAAATCCCCGAAACGAGAGAGCCGAGGGAAACGAGAGAAACGTAAGAAGAAAATTCAGCCATCAGGAGAACAGAAGCCAAAGCGAGCCGTCCCCAGAGTGGGGTCGTCGAAATCCGAAAGAGGACCCGGACAAAAAAATGATCGAGAAGGACAAGCCAAATTTTGGTTTATCCGGAAAATTAACGGAGGACGCGAACACCGTAAACGGCGTTGTGATTAAATATTCCGAGCCGCAAGACGCAAGAAAGCCAAAAAGACGCTGGCGGCTTTATCCATTTAAGGGTGAAAAAACTCTGCCGACGCTTTACGTTCATCGGCAATCGGCTTATTTAATGGGCAGAGACAGAAAAATCGCCGATATTCCTCTGGATCATCCGTCGTGCTCGAAGCAACACGCAGTTTTGCAGTATCGTCTCGTAAGCTTTCAGAGAGAAGGCGGCGGCGAGGGCAAACGCTTGCGACCCTATCTCATAGATCTGGAGTCGGCCAATGGAACTTTTGTCAATAATGTGAAATTGGAGCCAAAACGATATCACGAACTTCTGGAACGCGATGTACTTAAATTTGGCTTTAGCTCACGCGAATACGTTTTGCTGCACGAACAGAGCAGAGACGACGCGCTTGACGACGATGTTCCTGCTGCCGCGACAACCGAAACGTAAAAATACTTTTTCTTTTCTTAATGAAATTAGTCACTTTTTTTTCGTTTTTTTTGTTTTTTTTTTTTTGTTTTTTTTTTGATGGAGCGAATTCTACGTAGATTTAAACACGGAGATGCGACGACGCAGCCTCTCGAATCATCTTGTGATATTGTATCGTTAAAAGTATCTGTAAAATATTAATCGCCTCTTTCCATTAGGGCTTTTCAAAGACGACTCGATTTCTTGTTTTACCTTTCTGTTTTTTTTTTTTTTTTTTTTTTTTGTAGGATTAATTTTTTATATCACAAATAAACATTTCAATTGGAGTAAAAAATGATGAAATCGTCTCGAAAAATGGTTGAGAAAATTCATTGATTGATTAAAATCATTGGAACTATTTATGATCACATAAATATTCGATTGTTTCATTTTGGAATACACGTTTTTGGAGTACGTTCTTTTTTCTTTTTTTATTCGGGGAGCTTTTCGAGTTATTTCCAATAATTTTGATAGATCTAATCGATTTTTAATCGATTCCAATTCCCGCAACTGATTATATAAACTTCGATATTTTAAATTTTTGAACATTATTTTAAAACCTTTTCTTTTTTACTTAACGACGAAACAAGAAAAAATTAAAAGCCTGTAAGATTGTAAATTAGAAGAAAAAAATGCAGTTTGAGAATTAGGTGACGAAACCCTAATTTGAAGATACAAAAAAAAATGACAAAGCTTTTTTTTTTCATAAAATCAACCTAGATTAATTCTTTTGATGAATAGAATTAATGATTTCACAGAATTTTGTGCAATCATAATTTATCCTCTATTATGTATTTTTCAGCAATTATACATAATAACGTAAAACTAATACTAAAAAAAAAAAATTACACACATACAGTTTCTTAACTAATAATCCTCTTCAGTGAAGAAAGGCTTCTGAAAATTACATTTTTCATGGGGAATTCATTAAAAAAAAAAAAAAAAAGGTTGTTTGAGTGATGGTTGTTATTATCATTTATAATGATTCAGTCTTCGTATTTATATTTATAATAATGAATATTGTGCACCACAATTACTCGTCGGAAAAAAAAAAAAAAAAATATATGGTATAACAAATGTAAATGACTATCTGAATATAAATAGATTGTATATTTAGCAATTTGTGTTCTCACCCATCATTCAATTTATTTACAACAATTCTTAAAATACCTAAAACAGTCAGGAGTAGTCATTCTTTCTGGCAATTATTATCGCCTCAAGGCACTTGTTTTAAAAAAAAAAAACAATTATTTTACCTAGTTTTAATTCTAGTTTTTGGGAAACACTCGTTACATCGAGCGAATTACATGCACTATTTACAAGTCACGAATATTTGCGTGTATTGAATGAAAAATACTATCACGATTTTTGTTTTTTTTCTAGCGTAAGATTAACAGATTTAACGAATAATAGGTGTCTTTTTTTTTTTTTTTTTTCGAGTACTTTTATCATCTAAATGGAAAGATTCGTGTGATTTCTCATTCGAGGAAGACGGTATAATGTTTGGAAGAATTAGTGTCTAAAATGATAATATACGCGGCGTTCCTCCTGCAATTTTCGTTAATTAAGCTGCATTTAGTTTCGATTTTCAAATTATTTTATTTTCGTAATTTTTTATAGAATTTTTTGCTTTTTTTTTTTGTTTTGGAAAAAAAAATTGGCGGACTTGATGAAAAATCGATTTTTCGGTAAAAAACGAATTTAGGCTGCGCTAATTTTTTCCAAATACATTTTGAAAAAAAAAAAAAAAAAATTGCCACGATTGAAGCAATTCGTGGTCACAGTAGCGAAAATTTCAGCAGAAATGCCCCATATGTACATGTATCAACCACATAGCACCGAAAATTTGTCTGAATATTGCAAAAAAATGTTCTTCAAATATTTCATAATAATTGAAATATTTTCGTAATACGGAGTCAAAACAAATTTAATCAAAATAAATTTAATAAAAATCGATGAAAACTACAAAAATTGGCCTAATTTATAGAACCAAAAAAATAAGTTTTCTTTACATTTTTCTTAGATTTCAAAATATTTTGACATTAATATTTCACAGAAATATTTTCTATTACTCACGATTTCGGTGCTATTTTTGGCTGTGAATTATTGTGACTAAACTTAAAAAGCTCACGATTAAATTTCTCGAAACGGAAAAAATAAATCGTGGCTATTCTATCATTAATTCTATCCTCTGGAAACGCTTATGTTACAACAATGTGACTTTATAATGCAACTTCATGATATAGTAACTTCCATATATAAAACTTAACAAGTTTTTCCTTTTTTTTTTTTTTTTTTACACACACGCGACTGCCAGTCACTTTGCGACTGCGAGGATAACAAATTTTTTGCGCGATTCTCTGATATACTGATACATTTAAAAATGCGAATACGATAATAAACTGAGCAAATAGAAAGAAAAAAAAAAATCTTACATTAATTATAATTCTACGTTCAATAAATAGATTAGTCGAGAACTATGTGGGAGGATAATTATTGTGTCGCGTACGCGGAATTTATGGTGCGTATGCGACCAAGTGGCAGTCGGACGTTTCAGTGAGAATTTTGTGCATAGCGCTTTTTTTTCTCTCTCTCTCTCTCTCTTTTTCTCATCACGAACCATTTAATGACTATAGCGCGTTTTTTTTTTTTGCAAAACCAACGCCGCGTTTTACAAAAAAATTCTTTTACAAAATACTCCTCAACGAAAATATTACAAAAAAAAAAAATATTTTTTTTTCGGTATTTTCATTTATCGGTATTTCGAGATATTCTCGAATGATTTTTTTAATGGGTTATTTTTTTAAAATCGTGATAATTTGAGGAAATAAAATTTTTCGTGATTGTGACCAAATTTTGGGGGGGGAAAGAAATCGAAAAATTGTTTTGCAGCATTTTTTTAAATACTGCACTAAAAATCGATGTTTCTCAATATTTTGGCTCATTTAAAATTTCAAATTTTTCGTTTAAAGTGCCAAATCCTACAAAAAAAATTCCCCTGACACAACAGTGAATAAAAAAGATATTTAGAGGTGGACAAAAAAAATATCCAGAGAAAATTAGTCATAGAATTGACTGCATTTTTCCATGCATTAATTAAATCGTTTCTTTTTTTTTTTTAAGTTTAAACTTTAAGAGATTCATGTCTCTGATCGTCAATTTTATTTCGATATTTTATAAATTATTTTATAACGGCTTTAAGAGCCATAAAAAAAAAATTCTTCTGGTTTATCCTAAAAGTACAGAATTATTTTAAATTTTTTCCTCGATAAGAAAAAAAAATTAGATCTTATAAAATGAAGGATACCTTTTTTCGACTTCCTCGGCTTCCTTAAGAGAATTTTTATTGCAATATTTAGCACTTTTTGAGTCAAACAATAAAAATTAAAAAAACTGAACTTCGGCGTAAACAACCCAAAGATCACAACCACAGAAAAACATATTTCCTTATACGTCACCGATGCAATTTGTAAAGCATTTAACGCAAAGAATTTTAAAAAATTTTTTTTAAAAATCGTTTAATTAACCCGAGCGGTGTTGGAATTTAAATTTGTGTACGTGACTATGGAATTACCGTCTTCGAGTTCCAACGATTGTCCCAATAAATTGGAGAGAGCTCTCTGCGTGCTTATAACCAGTGGAATGTTGGCTTTCCCATTTTGTAAGCTCCCGTGGGTTATATGCAATTTAGGGATTTTCGTGACGTTAGTTTCATTAGTTATTTCTCTATTACCGATCGACACGTTATTTTTAAGAGTAAGAGTTTGTTGCGAATTGATCAACGATGAACTCGGTCGTGTCGATGGCGCGGAGCTCATCGGTGATCCGATGGAACTGCAGCTTCTTACCTCGAGACTAGTTTCCGATCCGCCGCCCGTCGGATTTCGCTCAAATTTCCTTGATCGTTCGTTCAACGAGAGGGGCGATGAATTTTTCAATGCCGATCGCTGTATCGGTGAGCTAACACGCAAACTGTCCAAAGTTTTACTTTTTTCACGTATATTCGCGAGCGATACTCTCTTGCGATCCGGCAAATTTAAACTCGTTACCGACGATCTCTTTTCCGACGTAATATCGTTAGTTCGATCTTTATTACCGATATTAATGTTACTTGGCGTTTGAGAATCCTCGGAATTCACGTTTTTCCTCTTGCCGAGCGTGAACGTACCGTTTTGCTCGGTATTCAGCGTACACTCGTCGCTGATTTTTATCGGCCTCGGTATCTCGTATTCACCTATATGATTATTATCCTCGAGTCTCTCGTTTTCCTCGACTCCCTCGTTATCACCGACTATCTTCAAATATTGCGGCAATCCCGCGGAAGACTGGAGTGTTGTACTATTGGAATCCTGGAGGAATGGCTGCATATCACGGCTTCCCTCGGAACTACTCGATTTCCACGAATTACCTGAAGACATGAAAATTTCAAAATTAGCAACAAATAAGGGAGAAGAATTTACAACGAATTTCTATACGTTTCGCAAATTATTTATCTAATTATTACAGTACGAAGGAATGAAGATTTTGTAACTTTTTTTTTCTTTTTTTTATTAGTATTAATTTTGTTAATATTCGATAAATTATGAATATTCAATTTTTTTTTACGAATACAGGTGAGAGTAAAAAAAATATTACGCTCACCTGAATAAATAAAAATAAATAAATTGAATGAAACTAGAGAAAATGGGAAATTCATATTAATTTAAATTCGATCCATGCAGCATTTAAATATAATTACATTAGAGTACCCAATTTTTGCTTTATTTCGTAGGATGGTTTAAAAAATTATATACATATTTCTAAAAATGACATTAATTTTCTTTTCAAACCTACCTGAATTGTTATGATTTTGATTCTCGTCAGCAAAGTAAGCCATGTTAGAAACGCCTGCAAGCATGGAGCCATGCAATAATGATCAATTTTTGTTCAAGCATACAACGATTAATTATGTGGTTTGCGTGATTAAATAACAAACTTTTTGTGGGCGGCGATTATTCAACTTTCACATTTTTATGTCTTTTTTGAGCGATTTAGTCAAGCATTAAATTTCCTCTGCATCTGTCAACTTTTTTTCGACTATTAAAAAAATTTCGAACTTTTTTTTTTTCTAAAAAATTCAGAACTGATTTTTAAAAAAATTTAATATTTATATTTTGGAAGCGGAAAATTGGAGAAAAAAATTTACGAAGTTACAATGTCAAGCAATTTTTCATAAAAGTCGATTTTTTTAAATTTCAACGTTAAAATAGCATTCAAAAGTTAATTAAAAATGTAATATTTGTATCCTGTAATTTTTTTGAGGGCTTTTTTGTACCTTCCAAGGTACAAATAGTTTTTGAAAAAATCCCTTTTAAAATAAATATCTCTGTCATAGTGCAAGCAAGATTTAATAAGCGTTCGCAGTAAGCGTTTTTTTTTTTTTCAACCATGATTAATTGGCATTAATGACACGATGGGAAAATGTATCACCGACAGTTATTAAAACTGCGTGCTTTCGCACAATCATGAAGAAGCAACAAATATTTTTTTAAATTCTCAAAAAATTCTCAAAAATTCTGTATCAGAAATCAAAATTTTCTAAATTTGAACCCAAAGTTGACTGGATTTTGCTTCTTTTTTCTCAATTTTTTATATACAAGTTAGAATTTTAGAAAATAAAAAAACAGAAGTAAAATTCGACCCACTTTGGGTCCAATCTTAAAAATAGATACACGATTTTTGAGATTTTTTTTCCCGATTTTTAAATGACGTCGATCAATAAATAATCATAAATACGTGAAATGATTTTTTGAAAAATTCGTAAAAATTCTGGTTTGATAAATTTAACATTTCTGACCAATTGGAGTATTGAAAGCAATTTTTACGATTCACCAATCGTACATTTTCGAGCTACCAAAGAGCGCAAACATTTCTTCACTCCAGACGAATTGATTTACAATTTTTTCAATAAAATCTTTAGCCCAATTAACAAAAATTGATTAACAATTTTAAGCTCCGTTTCAATATGACTGCGATGAAAATTGCCGATAATTTATTAGAAATAAATCGATGATGGCAGCATGCGATAAATGCATGATTGCGATGAACGATATAATAAATGATGTTATTTTAAAACGACGAAAGTGTAGATGAGAATCGAACCTTGTGCGGTCAGATATTGGCCCGCGTGTACGGGGCTCAAATGCGCGTCCTCTGTGTTGCTTCTCAATGCGATTATGTGCTCGAGGCAATTTTTGAAGCTCGGCCTCGTGTCGGCAGTGCCCCAACATCTGAGCATCAGCTGATGCAGCGCAATCGGGCAATTAAGTGGTTTCTTCAGTCTGCCGCCCGCACGAACGTGATGCAACACTTCGAGATTCGTTCGGGCGGGATAAGGCTGTTGTCCCAGAGACGTTATTTCCCACATTAGAACGCCAAAAGCCCAGACATCGCTCTGCGAGGTGAATACACCGTCGACCAGAGACTCCGGTGCCATCCATCGAACTGGTAGCAAACCTTCACCCTCCTGCAATTATTATTAATATTAATAAGCCAATTTTTCTTTTCGAAATTTATTTCTTTTTTGCACAAATATTACTAATTTAAATTTATAAATTAAATAAATAAATAAAAATAAATATAAAAAATAAATAAATAAAAAGGTAAAAAAAAAACAAAACAAAAAAAAGCGTCGTTACCTTTCTGTAGTAATCATTTTTGTAAATATCACGAGCAAGCCCAAAGTCGCCAATTTTCACGACCCGATTTTCTCGGTCTCTCGCCGATACCAGACAATTTCTGCAAGCGAGATCGCGATGAACGAAATGAAGTTCCTCGAGGTATCGACATCCTCTCGCGACGTCTTCGCACATTGCCAGTAAATCTTGCAGCAACAATGCTCGTGAGTCGGTCGGCGGCAAAGATCGACTGGCTCTGACGTAGCTCAACAAATCACCGGCTTCCATGAGTTCGAGGACCAAGAGAGGAGAATCGGTGTCGAGACAAACGCCGAGCAATCGCAACACGTGTTTGTGACGAAAGTGGCTCATTAATTGAGCTTCCTGTAGAAACTCCGTTTTTTCCTGCATCATCGCTCCCTTGCGCAGAGTTTTTATCGCAACTGGAGTTATTCCCGGTCCGTCCAAATCTTTGGCATTTCCCTGAAAAACCTGTTAAAATATTTTGTAAAGCACAGCTCAACAAAATTGTATTTATCGAATTATTTTCGTGCTGAAACGAACCTCGCCAAAAGCGCCGCTTCCCAAAAATTTCGCTAGCGTTATCTGTTCTCGCCTTATTTTTGGTAGCATCGTGTCGTCGTGGTCGTTTTGCAATGATGACGCGTACAATGCATTCGATTGCACAAAATTACCGCGCGGAATATCGCGAAGTGTAGCCAATTCCAGATCTGGCATTATCGGCGGTAAAACAGCTTTTTTGTCTTCGTTACGCTGCTTGTAAACTGCTGCAAAGGAAAATTATTTAAAAATTTTTTTTCTTCTTTTCAACGATTTGCGAAAACAAGTTTATTGATCTGTTTCTAAAAAGTATATCTTGGAAACTGTCTCTTGAACGGCGGAAAATTTTCATACGAAAAAGTTGCACTTTAAAATGAATTTTTGCCAGGAATTATTTCAGAATTTTGGAAGTAACGGAATAATGATATTTCATTTTTTTTGAAAATAAAGGTAACATGAAATTTATGTAAAAAATACGTTATCCAAAAATCGAATTAGAACCTTACCGCAAAGAAAATAGCAGAAACATAGCAACATTATCGTGATAACCGGCACACTGAGCCCAAGCACCAATCCAAGATTTTGTTGACCAGCGATCGAGGTACCAATATTATCAGCGAGATCAACAACAGCGCTGGCTTTGCTCCAACCCCCAAAGCCATAGGCGTTCCTCGCCCGAACGCGAAACGAGTACTTTTGACTCATCTCTCCAATGACGATCCAATAATTGTCAGTTCCGTTGTAATAAACGTTCCATCGTTCAGTTTCATTGCGATCGTAATTCTCGATAGTCTCGCCGATTATTTTGCCCTCGAGCCGATACAACGTTACTTGAGAGCCATGCGCACGTGCTGGCTCCCAATTTACCTGATAAACGGAATTACGAAGTTTCGTAACAGTCGGCGTACCTGGGGCGCTTGGCACGTCACCTAAAATGAAAATCAATGAAAACCACTTATTTCTCCAAATCGCATTCCACGAAATTTAATTATTAAATTAATTAAATTTCAGGTCTCTTTTTTTTTTAGAAAAAAATAGCGAAAATCATCTGTGATTTTTTTTTTGTTCGCATAAAACGAAATTATATTGCGTACCGAGAGTCTGAAAAGTGAATCTCGCATCGTTCGGCCAGACAAAATCCTGCTTGTACTTCGGGTATCTGAGCAAAAGTCGAAATTTGTACAGAGTTCTCGCGAGTAGGCCTTTTATACGAAATTCAACTTTATCATCGATGATCACGCGGTCGCTCGCAATCTGCCACTTTTCCAATCCAACAGTCGTGAATTCGAGGACATAGCTCATTGTCAGATGCACAGTAGGTATCCACGTTAAATTAAGAGCATTTATGCTGACGCCAGTGCGCGTTATGTTGAACGGTTCCGGATGCATAGTCACGAATACACCGGAACTTTCGCTGTAAGCTTCGCTGGCATTTGCCGGATAAGCTCTAACGTAAACGTGATAATCCTGTCCAGGCAAGAGTGGCTGTAGCATAGCCGTGAATTTTCCGTCGCTCGGTCTTTCCGCGTTTTTAATCAATTGTTCGCCCTTGTGTCTTACGCCGTTGACGAGACGTACCGATCGCCAATGAACTTCGTAACGAACAGCCGCGGCGTTTAGCTGTTTGGGCGGCAGCCAATAAACGGCAGCGAGTGTCGGGGTCAAAGCTTCGACAGTAACGTTTTCGGGGGTCGTTGGTGCGCCGGCGGCTGTTCGCATTACAACACCAGGACCAAATTCGAGGCTCAAAGATTCCGCGTCGCCGTAATAATTGCTTAGAGCCAATTTCAATCTGTACTTGGTAAAGGGCTTTAAATTCTTCACCTCGATCTCTCGCTTGTAAGTTTGATATTTCATTTTCTCGCTGTTCTCGCATTTGTTCGGATCATTCTCGAGGCACTGCGACACGTATATCGTGTATAGTGTACCCGGTAGATTGTAATTGTCGCATCCAAAATCGGGCTCCGGTTGGGGTAGTTTAACAGTTATGCTAGTAGCGGTTTTCGATATTTCCTCGCAATTGTAAGCCATTTGATGGGGTATCAAACAGTCCGCGAGTGGATATGGTTGCAATGACTTTCCCGTTGCTTTTATATTTCGCAAATTCTCCAGATAAAATCGCTGCACCTCGTCCGGATAAACTTTATTAACGTAGTAAATTTCATCGCCGGTTATCGTCGACCAGTAGACGTTTATCTTGTCGACGGTCAGAGTTGTCGGTGGTAAAATTTCGGCGACATCGGCCGTTATGAAATTGTTGCAAATGCAGCCGTCTATCGATGCGATGTTCAGATTACCGTCCAATGACGACCAGTAAATTACTGGATTTTGTGGATCTGTATTGTCGACCGACATTACCGGCTTTATCGATGGTCTGTATGCACAAGAGCAATCCTCGTCGTGATTGAAAAATGACTGGACGCGCTCGCCGTACAAATCCGAGCTCATCATTATACCACGGTCATTTTCCGTTAGTTCGATCCATAAAAGATTACTGAAAAATAAGTAAATTTAGATTTTTTTTAAATATTCGTTATCCCAAGATTTTTCGCACTCTTTAGGCGACAGCTTTTTGAGCAAAAAAAAAAACAGACGATAACAGATTTTGATTGAAAAAAAAAGACGTATGACCTGAAGAAACTCACCCCGTCAACGGCGATATATCTAAATTAACGATGCTCCTGCTTCGCGTTACAATCTGTCTGTAAATAAGATCTCCGGCTTCCCAAGCCGTCAAATCGAGTTTCATAATGCGACTGCTGCTAGTTTTTCGATTACTCGATTCGCTCCAATAGAGATTTCGCGCAACCCAATCGACGCACAAACTTGAGCTCGTGCTATTGAGTGTGAGCATTTTCGTGGCATTTTTTCCTTCGAGATCGGACGTAACAACCTCCTGCATCTCATTGATCCAGTACATTTTCTTCTCCGCCGCGAGATACCTCACTTCCGCGACGATGTGCCGTGTTATCGTTTTATTCGACTTTCGATCCAAATCTATCATCCTAACAGCGTCCGACGTTGCCACGAGCAATTGTGGCACCGGATTCTCGTATTCCGTTGAAACGTTAACAGTATCGGTGTACGGTCCCGCGCCGACATTTGTAAATGCACGGACTTTGAAGTAATACGTTGTATTTGGCTTTAATTCGTGCACCGAATATTCTTGACTGTTCTGATCGACTTTCACGTTGTTGCAAATCTCGCTTTCCGTCTCGTCGATTATCAACCAACACTTCAATTCGTAACCCTGTATCACACCGTTTTCGAATTCCGGAAGATTCCATCTGCAAGAAAATATTTTATTTTATTCTTGAGAAATATTGGGATTTTACGAAAATTTACGAAAATATTTGTCGGTAATTTTACCAAAAAAAATGGATGCAGAACTTTGCAGATGAATTTCATAACTTTTTTTTTTATTTCACTTATTATTATTATTATTATTATTATTATTAATATATAATTTTTTTAAAATAAATTTTCAGAAAATTACGCTTTACTATTATTATTATTATGTAATAATTTACTAAAATATTTCTCGGTAATTTTACAAAAAAAAAAAAAAAAAAAAAAAATTAGTAAATTTTCAGAATATTCACTAAATTTTTTTTCATTCTTCCGAAATATTGTAATTTTACGAAAATTTACTAAAATATATGTCGGTAATTTTACAAAAAAAATTGTAGTAAATTTTCAAACTTAAAATTAACAATAATAATAATAATAGTAATAAAGAGTAATTTTACGAAAAAAAGGATGCAAATTTCGGCTTCATTGAAAATTCAATAAAAATTTCATGAAAAAAAAAAGTGTTTGTTGGTGGTGATAAGAAAATGTTGAATTCACCTGAATGTGACAAACACATCGATTTGTTCGCCCAAAGGTTCTCTGTTGAATTCAACGAAAACGCGTACAGTGGTCGGTTGGCTCGGTACACTTTGTGGCGACCTGAGCATAGTCCTCGAGTGTGTGGATGTGCCCCAATAAGTGAACGCTTTAACGGTCACCTCGAGCACCGAGTACGGCAATATTTGATCGGAATTATTATAAGGCATCGAGGTCTCGGTTGTTATTTCCGGATTTGAATTTGTGTTGATGTAATCGGCAAATTTGACCTCGTAGAAAACGGTCCCGTAATTTATGTTAGTCACGGGATCCCACGAAACGTTGAAATTTCGCCACGTACCCACGACTCTTATGCTTTCGAGTTTAACAGCATTCGGCAAAACTTTGATTGTATTCGAGGTGAGATTTCCAGTGTATTGGTGAAGCGCCGGATCCATTATTGCGACCATGTGCAGGCCAATCAGCGATATTCCATTTATTATCGCTGTATTTTGTCCCGATAAATCGCCGATCACCGTGTTTCTGTCGTCTTGCAGCCACAACAAGTGCTCGGAAAAATAGCACAAAGGTCCTTGCATATTTGGATGTTGGAGCGATGATACCTGGCGACGTAAATTCATAATTCGTCAATTAAATTGCATTTTGTTGAACACCAAAAATGAACTACGTCGTTTTGCTCTGAAATGTCACGGCAAATCACTGTAAAACCGCCGATTTTATTTCATATTCAATTTTAGTCCTTTTTTTTCTAAACTTTGCAAAATTGCGACGACAAAATTTTCATAAGAATTTCATGAAATTCGTAAAAAGAAGCGTCGTCAACGACACGAATCAAGAGTGAATAAATGAAATCTTGTTGAGTAAACCTTTTCAGGAACGATTTTGTGTCCCATCGGTATTCTTTCGGAAGTCGGTGCCCGATAGACGATAGATCCACTCTCGTAACTTCTCACGATCCAATAAACATATCTATTCTCGGTGTCTAACGTCAAGCCCATGACCTGTTTGCCATTGAATATTTCGTCCGAGTGATAATATCGTCTGTCCTGTCCATTGAGACGCGCAACTTCGACGGCATGCCCGGTCGACCAATAGAGATAAGCAGCCTGTGCGTCGATCATCAATTCCTTGACGATCGCCAATATCGACATTGGCTCCTGATGCGAGCCGTTTAAATTAGCCCTCGTTATCTGTAACCGGAATAGCACTTTACAATAAATCGTCCGATTTATCCTGCGATCGCAAAAATAAAAAAAAAAAAAATAAATAAATAAATAAATATCGACAGTGAAATCAAAAATCTTACGATCTGTTGTTTGGGATTCGCCCAATACAGTTTCTTCGATATCCAATCAACGGCAACGCTTCCGACCGAATTGATGTTCAAACGGGATTTTTCATGACTCGTTATGTTGTATTTGTAAAGAACCGAATTATTGCCAACGAGATAGAGCGTGTCCTCGTACCAACTTACGTCAACAATGTAGTATTCACTCTCGGAGTCTCGGAGGCTTTCCTTGTATATCAAAGTTTCGACGTTTTCTCCAGTTACGTCACTTCGAAGCAACCCTTCGTTGGCCGACCACAAAATAGAGGCGTGCGAGCCATCCCTGAAAAAAAAAAATCGTTATTGCGTTAGTTTGAATTTAAAAAAAAGAGAAAAAATCGGAGTTGGTGTACGGAAGTCTCTGGACTCGAGTCACAACTTTTTAGCCGGACATCGGCATTTTTTTGCCACTTTTTTTAGCAGAAAAAAAATCGCTGTAAGTCACGGATGAGATTGAAAAATATTTAGAGATCGCGAATGAAATTTACTTCTTTGATTTTTTATTCTTTGCTTTCTAATCTTTCGTTTTCAAGCTTTTCGTTCGATAAAAAAATCGCCGCAAATATAATTTTTTAATTTGACTATAAAAATTGTAAAAAATTGGTTTGTGATACAAAAAATATATGGACAATTTTTTTTTTCTAGTGCAATTTGATTCTCGTGTCGCGTCATGATTTGGAAAAGGCGCGACCCGTACACCGAAGGATCAAAAGCGATTGTTACTTCAATGTTCGGCCTCGAAATTCGGTGGACCAGGGTCCTCTGCCAGCGCTGGTATAAGCCGCAGCTTTGATCGTGTAGTCGCATTTTTCTCGGAGCGAATGAACAGTGTGAGACGAGCCAGCTATAGCGGTCTGATGAATAGTGTCGCCAGTTGATTCGTCCTTAATCTCGAGCTCGTACGACCAATTTTGCCAGGCGCCCTTCCCTTGGCCGCCCAACAAATGCGGTGCCTGCCAAGAGACTTTGGCCCTTTCGGCACCTAATACCGCTTGAACCCCCGTCGGTGGATTCACTGGCACCGGAACTGGCTGACTGGCGTCCATCAAAACATTTACGCTGACGAATGAAACGTCAGATCTACGAGAGTTAAACATTATTGATGGAGGAAACTTTTTTTTTTTTTTCTAAATTACCAAATTACAAGCTTGCTTATAAATCACTTTTTAAATTATTTTAAAAAGTAAAAAGTAATTTAAAAAAAATTAATTCAAAATTATTCGAAGCTAAAATTAATCGGTTTAATAATTAAAAAAAAAAAATAAACAAAATGTATTATAGAAAATATCAAAAATATCCATTATTATTTGTCGGAAAAAATGTAAGCATTACCTGTCAGGATATGCATTATGAAAATATCTGTTTTGCCCAGAATGATATCCCTCGGTCAAAACCTCCTCTCCGTTTGTCCAGTAAAACAGTCCATTCGCCATCGCGAGTGATACGACATTTTTGAATTTTGGTTGTTGCGTGTTCGCGCGTAAATTGAGAATTTCGCGACCATCGAGCGAAACGGATATAACAGTATTTTTCGTGTGATCAGGTACGAGTAAACGAAAATTAGTGTGATCAACGGTAAACGCGCCAAGATGAGCGTCTTCGAGTATGAGGTACGGTTGAACTTCGTGTTTAATGCCATTGCTTATATCCGCTAAATCGAGTCGGAATAAGCCACCTCTGGTAACCCAAAAAAGGTAGCCGTTGTACGGATCGACTTCAATGTGCGAGGGTCTTGTTAAAAAGCCAGCCATCGCGACGGTCAAGCCTTTTCCATCAAAGTTACATCGCGCTATTTGCCATACAGTTGTCGCGTGTTTCACTTCGCCCAACACGTAAAGATGCATGTTCAGCCAGTCAACGGACAAGCTTAATGGCTTGAAATTCACTTGACCTGGACTCAGAACGATTTTTGGCTCTGTCGGTTCTAATATTGAAGTCCGATAGACAAAACCCATTGAGTCCGACATAAAAAGCTCAGCTGTAGCCACGTGAATCGCCACCCCGCGTATCAAACCATCCGAACGACAAACGATTTTTGGCTCGTCAAGCATATCAGCTCCTTGTTTTATTACCACATGCTCACCGCCGAGAATTAATATCGGCTGCTGGGTGTCTTTCACTGTCAAAAGAGAAACAACATTAATGTCGGTTATTTTCGGTAAACTATCATAAAATTTTTGGTAAAATTGTCCCACCTTTGGGACAAACATTTGGGAGTGGAACAATATTTTTATGTATTTACGGGTTTCAATCTTTTTTCGCATTTTTCAAAATCTCTTAAAATTTTGGAAAAAATGTCCCACCTTGGGACAACAATTTGAGGGTGGGAGAATTTTTTAAATATTTTTTAACGAGAGTTTAAATTTTTTTGTAATATTACGAACTTATAAAATTTCGGAAAAAATTGTGGGACAAAAATTTGGGAGTGGGACAATTTAAAAAAAAAATTTAACGAGTTTTAATTTTTTTCTAATTTTCCACTCATAACATTTCGGGGAAAAATTGTCCCACTTTGGGACAAAAAATGGAGAGTGGGACAATTTAAAAAAAAAAATTTTTAACGAGTTTAAATTTTTTTTCTAATTTTCCACTCATAAAATTTTGGGGAAAAAATTGTCCCACTTTGGGACAAAATTTTGAGAGTGGGACAATTTTTTAAATATTTTTTTAACCAGAGTTTTAATTTCTTTCTAATTTTTCAAGCCCATAAAAATTCGGGCAAAAACTGTCCCACTCTGGGACAAAAATTTGTGAATGGGACAATATTTTTATGTTTCTTTACGAGAGTTTTAATTTTTTTTTCTAATTTTTCAAACTCAAAATTTCGGAAAAAATCGTGCCCCTTTGGGAGTGGGACAATTTTTTAACGATTTTTTTTTGGCATATTCATCTCTTTTATATTTTTCATAAATGAGATAAATTCCTTCGTTAAATTCGCACCTGCAGGTTCCGGTGGCGTCGTGATAGATATAACAGCAGGTGGTCCATCCCCAACTCCGTTTCTCATCGACACGCTTATCTTGTAATTGTTGTTCGGCACCAAATTCGGAAACATGTAGTGATCGGTATTTTCCGCGGCTAGTATATCCTGCGTAAAATAGCGTTCAAGTTTCGTAAGAATTCATCATTAGTCGTAAACGAATCGAATTAGCATAACACCCTTGTTAGAAATGATAAATTAATAGTTGTAACAGGACAGAAACGCCATGCCAGAAATATATAAAAATCGGTGTATCTGGTTCGAGCAAGCCCTAGTTTGTTATACCCGCGGTTTTGTCGAGCAAAAAATGGACACCTCGTCATTTGAATTTTTGCAACGCAATTTTAAGACGCAAAGCAGATAGACGTGCAGTAGAAAAAGAAAAAAAAAGCAACGATGCAACGAGTTTATTAAAGCTGTATGATTCGATTTGACATTATTGTGTAATTTTCTATGCATTTAAAAAACAATATTTATTTTTTGAAAAAAAAAAAATCGTAAGAACAGTCTGATTTTTTTTTTTTTTTTTACGAAAACGAGAAACATAAAAATTTGGTGTAATAATGCCTCATTTAAAACATACATCTTTAATTTAATTTAATTGCGCATTAATACAAAAATGCAATATTTTAGCAATACATATTTTTTTTTTGAATATTAACTGGCGAAAAACGATTTGTTAATTTAATTAGTTACAGCGGTGGGTTGTCGAACCAGTATTTTATAAATTACGTTATCACGTTGGGGAAAAAAAAAGATATTTAGCGGAAATAAAAAAGCAATATATACATGTATAGGGTTTATTCCAACTCGAGTGAACGCACTTTTTGACCCATATTTTTTTTCTATTTTATTTAAAATTGACTATCTTTCAGTACTCAAAAAAAATCCTCGAATTTTTGAGCTCTATTCTTCGTTCTTCAGTCTTTAGTTCCCCAAACTTTTGCAGCCGTAGAAAGATGAGAAAATTGAATGAAATAATTTTTTTATTTACGTTATTTCGATCGGCAATTTTTCACGCTTTACGATAAAAAAAAAATATATAAATGATTTTTAAGAAAAATTGACTTTCTAAATTTAAAAAAAAAAAATTTTAAAACGTTGAAAATGACTTTTCTCAAAAACGCGATAAATTGCACAAAACATTTTCTTTAAATAAAATTTACCAACAAAAAAATCTGATTAAATTTCGGCTGAAAAAATCGGAGGAGTAAAAACTAAAAAGCACGAATTTCCATGCAGATCTGTCCAAAAAAAAGAGCTCTGAAATTTGGAGTAAAATCCTTAGAGTATTGAAAGGAAGTCAAGTTAAAATTTTTTTTCAAATAGCGACCAGAAAATGGGTTTTTTTTCAAGCGAGAATAAACCGCATATATAATTTTTTTTTTTTTTTGTATTGCAGAAAGTAGAGGTAATAAAATGTGAAGAAGAGTACTGAAGTGCGAGTGCTTTAGAAACTTCATACGTAGACATTTATTTTCATAGTATATTTATGAGACTGATAGAAAATATAATGTTCGTTTTCTGGCGTGGCGTGTACCTTATTAAGCAAGGAGTAGTCAGCCCCTTGTAATTGCAAGACATAGGACATGAGTGGACCGTTTGGGAACGGGCCTGGTTCCCAAGACACAGACACACGATAGCTATCGACCGCCGCAGCTCTTACTATTACCGGTGCTGAGGTTGGCCGACCCGCGGCTAATGTTAATATAACAACGCTTGGCGCCGATACAATCGCTTCCGGATTGTGTTTCGTCGATTTCAGCAATAATGCCACACGAAACTGGAATCATTATTAATTTCATTAGTCGCTTTTTCACAAATTCAGAAATTCCAATAATTTTTTTTCATTACATAAAACGATTTCAACATTTTTAAATGCTTTTTCCCAATTTTCGTTAATTTAAATAATCTAAAAAAAAAAAAAAAAAAAAAAAAAAAAAAAAAAAAGTCGATTATCGAAAATCTGGTATTTTTTTTTTAAATAATTTTTTTACCCGATATTTTGTATAGGGTTGCAAATTTTCGACGAGTATCTGATCGTCCTCGCCCCACGATTGATTCCGACAATATTGCCAAGTCTCGGCAAGTTCCTCGTATCTCCATTGTACCAAATAGGATATTCCACTGAGTCGTCTCTTTTCCACATCGACGCCCTTCCATTCCAGTCGAAGAGACGTGGCCGTGAGGGAATCGGCAACGAGGGCAGGTGCTGGCGGTACACCGATCTCCGCTGCAATAGTCGAGAAAATAAAAGCATTAAGACATGAAATAATCGGAGATGGAGACTCGAGGAATATTTCATTCCAAACACGATAGCTTTCAGGAAACGTCTTATGAGGCCAATTGATGTTCAACAGTTAAACTGGATAATAGCATCCAGTTTTCTCATGTTTTTCAACGTAAGTTTCGAACGAATAAGTCAAAATTACACGTACGTCTGGTATGTTTTTAAAAATCTTAATATCAACGTCCCGTATTTTTTTTTATCATTGTCATCGTCCTCATTTTTCGTCCAATAATCGGACAAATATCAACAAATTATTTACGAAATTTATGAAATTTATAAAATTTATGAAATTTATGAAATTTATAAAATTTGTGAAATTTACGAAATTTACGAAATTTATGAAATTTATGAAATTTGTGAAATTTATGAAATTTATGAAATTTGTGAAATTTGTGAAATTTGTGAAATTTATGAAATTTATGAAATTTGTGAAATTTATGAAATTTGTGAAATTTGTGAAATTTATGAAATTTATGAAATTTACGAATTTATGAAATTTATGAAATTTACGAATTTATGAAATTTATGAAATTTACGAATTTATAAAATTTATGAAATTTACGAATTTATGAAATTTATGAAATTTATGAAATTTATGAAATTTATGAAATTTATGAAATTTATGAAATTTATGAAATTCATGAAATTCATGAAATTCATGAAATTTATAAAATTTATGACATCTATGAAATTTACGAAATCTATGAAATCTATGAAATTTACGAAATTTATGAATTTACGAATTTATGAAATTTGCGAAATTTATGAACTTTGCGAAATTTATGAAATTTGCGAAATTTATGAAATTTGCGAAATTTATGAAATTTGCGAAATTTATGAAATTTGCGAAATTTATGAAATTTGCGAAATTTATGAAATTTGCGAAATTTATGAATTTACGAATTTATGAAATTTATGAAATTTGCGAAATTTATGAATTTACGAATTTATGAAATTTATGAAATTTGCGAAATTTATGAAATTTGCCAAATTTACAAAATTTCATTCTTCCATAAAAAAATCTTCAGTTGTATTATTTCAAAATAACTTAAAAAAAAAAATTCCAAAATTTCCAATTTCATTTCCATTGCCTGGACTCCCTTTAGATGAAATTCTGTCACCGGAGACAAAGGAAAATCGCGTTATGCGTATTACAAACCGCCACGGTATTAAAACGCGTCGTAACATTTGTGACGAGTCTCCAAATGTGACACTTGACACGTTTACCTCAACGTTGCTCCACCAATGTCGTCCCCGAAGAATGAAAAACGCAATACTGGAAGATCCGTCGAAAAAGAGGATCCAGAGCGTGAGAGAAGATTCAAGGAATACGACAGATTGTTGGAGGAAATGAAATCGTCGTTTGCGGAAAAATGGAAAGTGAGCAAGACGGGCGACAGCGGAAAGCTCGATGATTTCGAGAGATTTCGTACACTCGGCACTGGTGCATTCGGTCGTGTTATACTTGTACAATACAAGCCAACGTCAATGTACTATGCAATGAAAATACTGGAAAAGAAGAAGATAATAAATACGAAACAGGTCGAGCACACTTACAACGAAAAGAAGATACTTCAGTGTGTGAAATTTCCATTTCTCGTGTCGATGGAATTTTACTTCAAGGACAATTCCTACATCTACATGATTTTGCCATTTGTAAATGGTGGCGAGATGTTTTCGCATTTAAGAAGGATGGGTCGTTTTCACGAGGATCTCACGCAATTTTACAGTGCCCAAGTGGCGCTAGCGCTCGAATATCTTCATCGCTGTGATCTCGTTTATCGTGATCTAAAGCCGGAAAACATATTGATCGACCGAGCGGGCTACTTGAGAATCACCGATTTTGGATTTTGCCGGATGATCGAATCGAGAGCTTGGACATTGTGCGGTACACCGGAATATCTTGCGCCGGAAATAATTCTGTCAAAGGGTTATGGTAAATCCGTTGATTGGTGGAGTTTTGGTATATTGATCTACGAAATGAACGCGGGCTATCCGCCGTTTAATTCCCATGATCCTATGAAGATCTACGAGAAGATTGTCGCAGGAAAATACAAATTTCCAAATCACTTTGGCGACGATCTTCGGGATATCTTGAAGAATATACTTCAGGTCGATCTGACGAGACGTTATGGCAATTTGAAGGATGGTCCCATGGACATCAAGCGTCACAAATGGTTCAACACCACTGATTGGATTAATGTTTACAATCAGAGGATCGAAGCATCATTCATACCGAAATCACGCGATCCTGGCGACGCCAGCAATTTTGATAATTATGACGAGGAAACTCTCAAGATCCTGTCGACTGATCTCTATGCTAAGGAATTTGCTGATTTTTAGATCATTTCAATTTTTTTAAAATTATTAGGACAAATGGTCCAAAAATATTGACAGAATATTCAAAGAAATTAAATAGTCATGTGATGTGTGAGGCGTTCTTTATTCAACTGTGTCACTGTAAATTATGAAAAAAAAAAAAAGAAAAAAAAAATGTATTTACCCCTCAAAATATATTTTGCTCGCTCTACCAATTTTTCTATGCGTTCTGTAGATACCAGTTAAGGTTGCATAAATTAGAGAGCAAAATAAAAAGTGTCGGTGTCAGTGAAAAAAAAATTTGATTAGAAAAAAAAATAAAGTGGTGCAGTCGATAAAGAGTTCCTCGCATAAAGCCTATCATTGATGGTGTCTAAAAGTACATTTAGCATTACAAAATTATGAATTTTACTACATCAAAATAATGTATGCTATGTTTAATTAATTCAATTATTTTTTTTATAAAATGTATGAAAAAATAACGATGGATTATACAGTAAATATATTAATTAATAGAATTACCTTTGAGGTGCTGAAAGTATCGACTCAAAGCGTCGTGACATCCCACAACACAGTATAGCTCCTTGGGTGGCAAAAGTTTCTGCGTGCAATTCTGTAATGCAAAAATATATTATTAATTATTAAATATATAGGGATCTTAAAAAATTTTACATTCTAATTTTTTTTTTCACCTAATATATTATTATAGTACGGTATAAAAAAAAATACAGTCGATGTATCAAATTCTAGAAGAGAACAAATTTATTTGGACACAATTACCAAAAAAATGCTTTGCCTTAAAAAAAAAAAAATGCTATGATTTTGAGAATATAGAACTCTTTTTAAGAATTATATACTTACACAAACTGCCTGACAGCTCGTTTCCAATGCTTGCTGCCATGCCGCGCAACCTTTGGTACACTGAAAATACAAAAATTAAAAGATTACTAAACATGTCGGCGAAATGATGTCGAGAGAAATAATTCACAAATATCGCGATGCAGTGGTTCTACAGAATCCGACTCTACACAATCTAAATTTGCAAAATTTATGAAATTTATGAAATTTGTGAAATTTGTGAAATTTGTGAAATTTTTGAAATTTGTGAAATATATGAAATTTATGAAATTTATGAAATTTGTGAAATTTATGAAATTTGTGAAATTTGTGAAATTTGTGAAATTTATGAAATTTGTGAAATTTATGAAAATTACGAAATTTGAAATTTATGAAATTTATGAAATTTGTGAAATTTGTGAAATTTGTGAAATTTATGAAAATTACGAAATTTGAAATTTATGAAATTTATGAAATTTATGAAATTTATGAAATTTATGAAATTTATGAAATTTATGGAATTTATGGAATTTGAAATTTATGAAATTTATGAAATTTATGAAATTTATGAAATTTATGAAATTTGTGAAATTTGTGAAATTTATGAAAATTACGAAATTTGAAATTTATGAAATTTATGAAATTTATGAAATTTATGAAATTTATGGAATTTGAAACTTGAAATTTGTGAAATTTATGAAATTTATGGCAAATGCTGTTGTTGTACAAGTTATGGATTCTGTGGAATCGCTCTGGTATTGCCTATTTTTCGTGGTTTTCTAAAACGAATATCGAGTGTCGAGAGTGAGGTCTTATGACAAATGCCTAGTCGCGTTCGGGGGCGTCAGTCTCATGATAATTACTTATAAACGATCTCCGCTGACTCGTGCCTGGGACGTTAAATGATGGATCGCTCTATTTAAGGTTCGTGTATCGGGGTAGGCGTTCGATTTTTTTCTTCTCGTCGCCTTTCTTCGGCCCTTGGAAAAAACTAAATTGAAAATAGCGTAAAGTTTTTTTATATTCACATTCTTTTTTTTCTCTTTTATCGTCAATTATTAATTTCACAACATCAAAAATAATGTTTATATTAAGAAATATTTGTTGTAATTTAAACAGAAAAAAAATAATGTGTAATTTTCGTTGTTAACATTTTGACAGTAAAACAAAAAAATTCAAAAATTAATTGCATAAATTTAGGTCAACAGAAGCAGGAAATGAAACAAAGTTTCGAATGCAAAAAATGGGGCCCCAAAAGAAAAACATTATTGCATTATAATATAAACTGAGGGATCGTGACATAATTCATTCATATGAGCCAGTTATTACTTTTTTTTTTTTTTTTTTTTATAAGACGCTCGGCATACCACTGGCACGTGCCTCAAGTATGCGACGCCCACGTTCATTGCGAGTGAAGATGGGGAGCTCTCTCGAGCAAACGACATGGATTTGCGAAGTGAAACTAACGTTACATCGACGCTGAAATGAACGAAAGAGGAAGTCGACGTTTGCTCCAGAACGACAGTCTAGTAAAACGCTGACACGAATTGCTTTCTATGAAATTTGTCTATTAATTGAGTTTTCAATTGAATAATACTCTTTATGCAACGCGGTGCGAAAAGTAGGCACTTCTCGCACTCGTGAAATAAAATTTCATACGAAACAAGTGCGAGAAACTTCTTCTCAAGATTTATCAAAAGTTTCATCGCACTCGTATCGTAATAAACTATTATGACACGCAGTGCGAGAAGTGCCTACTTCTCGCACGCTTCGCTTAGCGTGCGAGAAGTGCTTGTTTCTCGCACTCGTGAAATAAAATTCTATACGAAACTCGTGCGAGAAACTTTTGCCCAAATTTTTTCAAGACTTTCACCGCACTCGTATCGTAATAAACTATTATGACACGCGGTGCGAGAAGTGCCTACTTCTCGCACGTTTCGCTTAGCGTGCGAGAAGTCACACTTCTCGCACTCGTGAAATAAAGTTGGTATACGAATCTCGTGCGAGAAACTTTTTCTCAACTCGTGCGATTGCAACACTCGTCAAGAAAAAGTTTTATCGCACTCGTATCGTAATATACCATTTCGACAGTGTTTTTCTTCATATGGAATATTTTTAGGTAGGATTTCGTCGAAAAAAAAAAAATATATATAATAATGGCAAAAAAAATGTACCACTCTAATCTAGAGTACACAAATCATTGTATCTGCTTCTGTTGCATACCATGTGTGGTCTGTGCAGTTGAAGTGGCTTTAAGAACACGTACGTTACGTTCCATTGGGTTCGATGCCTGATCTGTTTACCTCTTGACCTCTCTCTCGAGACTCGCTATAGTTTGCGCAAGCAACTCCTGAATGTAAACAAACCCGGTGGCGTCGAGAGGTGCTCCGCCAGAGCCGCCAGACTAAATATTTCCTTTTTTAAGCTCGAGGAATGTTTTGTGACTCTGTTCCTTTTCAGTTACTTTAGTTCCTTGTCGGGAGAAGTTGCATCTCAACTAACTTTACGGCACTCTACAGCCACAGAGGATCGACCAGCCAGACGGTTTTGTAGCTATTCATCATTCAGCTACACTACTGGTGCTACTCTTCTGATCTCTGTATTTCTTATCTGGGATTTCTCTTTCTGATTTCTATATTTCATATCTAGAATTTAGATGACAGAAAAATATTTCACTTTTTTTTTTTTTAAGCTCTGCTGCGACAGTTGAAAATAATAAAGCAATGTAAGAGAGAAATGAAAATAAAAACAGTCATCTATCGCGTCGCTTTTAGGTTTTTCTTTCTCTCTTACAGCACCGCGTGAGATTGTAGAACGCACAGCGGCTATTTACGCTCCAACGAAAAAGGGTTATCTCACTTGGGTCACCAAAGATCTCTCTCCGTAAGTCCCGTACAAGAGTAATGGGCTCGGTAGAACTACGATAAATGTTATTAAATTATATCTCGTATTTTCGGGACAACAGAACGACCGAAGCAAATTATTATCCCACACTGTGATATAAGCATTTGTTGACGTTGCGCCTGTAGATAACTCTTGATATACAACGATTTATAGCTAAGCATGCGTAAGATGTATTCGTGATATATATAAAAATAACATCTGAAAATTTTGTAATTTTTTTGTATTTTTTTTGTATTTTTTTTTGTAATTTTTCTTGTAATTTTTTTTGTAATTTTTTTGTAATTTTTTTTTGTAATTTTTTTTTGTAATTTTTTTGTAATTTTTTTGTAACTTTTTTGTAATTTTTTTGTAATTTTTTTGTAATTTTTTAATAATTTTTTTTGTAATTTTTTAATAATTTTTTTTGTAATTTTTTAATAATTTTTTAATAATTTTTTTGTAATTTTGTAAATTTCATAAATTTCATAAATTTCGTAAATTTTATAAATTTCATAAATTTCATAAATTTCATAAATTTCATAAATTTCATAAATTTCATAAATTTCGTAAATTTCGTAAATTTTATAAATTTCGTAAATTTTATAAATTTCGTAAATTTTATAAATTTTATAAATTTCATAAATTTCATAAATTTCATAAATTTCATAAATTTCATAAATTTCATAAATTTCATAAATTTCATAAATTTCATAAATTTCATAAATTTCATAAATTTCATAAATTTCATAAATTTCATAAATTTCATAAATTTCATAAATTTCATAAATTTCATAAATTTCGTAAATTTCATAAATTTCATAAATTTCATAAATTTCGTAAATTTCATAAATTTCATAAATTTCATAAATTTCATAAATTTCATAAATTTCATAAATTTCGTAAATTTCATAAATTTCATAAATTTCATAAATTTCGTAAATTTCATAAATTTCATAAATTTCATAAATTTCATAAATTTCATAAATTTCATAAATTTCGTCAGCACGCTGTCTCGTGCAGATATAAAACTACTGAAGTGAGGCTATCGTGATGAGACTGTTTAAAATAGATATGCTTTTAATTACTGTTTTTACGTATATCAAAACAAGTTACAATTGAGCTATATAAATAACTGATGAGATGTATAACGAAATAATGGTACGTTGAAAAAAGATTAAACGGGAAAAAAGGCTCATGGCTGTCGTGGAGGCTGCGCGACAGCTAATTTCTCACTTCCTCATTAAAATCCTCAACGCGCATTATGGCCCCGTTAGGGCTTGTGTCCGCCCGTGTTATACATCTCTCTGTCTATCTCGAACCCGTCGTGTATCGTAGATCTTCATCCCGCGTCATCAAACAAGCACGAGGCGCGCTTCGTCCACCACAAAATTCATGCGTTGCTTTCTCGCTTTTAATAAACCCATCGACGCCATTTAACTTAACACATTTGAATAGCTTGCAGCTTACACATCAGCTATTGGAACACTTGAGGTTGCTACAGTCATAATCAAAGACTTCTAGGAACAAAACATTAATTAACTCTAACAAAGCACAGTCTAGACGAATCCTTGAGTCAGGATACCATGTTTTTTATTTATCATATATTTAATTGTATTTTTATTATTATTTTTTTCTCTCCTCGGTGAAAGCTTCGTGAGCGTGAATTAATTTTGGAATTTAAAGTCTTGGCATTTTATTGAGGTTGCAAAATCCGAATATGAAATCAGAAATTCAAAATTTGAAATTTGAAATTCAAAATTCAAAATGGTGGATCCAATATGGCTGATGGAAAGTTGAAAAAATAGTTGGATTTTCATGAAAATTGGTACCATCGTATTTTTGAGGTTTCTGAATCCAAATAAAATATCAGAATTTCAAAATTCAAAATGGCGGATACAATATGGCTGATGGAAACTCGAAAAAATAGTAGGATTTTCATAAAAATTCGTACTTTCGTATTTTCGAGCTTTCTGAATCCAAAAAAAATATCAGAATTTCAAAATTCAAAATGGCGGATACAATATGGCCGATGAAAACTCGAAAAAATAGTAGGATTTTCATAAAAATTCGTACTTTCGTATTTTCGAGCTTTCTGAATCTAAATAAAATATAAAAATTTCAAAATTCAAAATGGCGGATACAATACGGCCGATGAAAACTCGAAAAAATAGTAGGATTTTCATAGAAATTCGTACTTTCGTATTTCCAAGCTTTCTGAATCCAAATAAAATATCAAAATTTCAAAATTCAAAATGGCGTCCACAATATGGCTGATCTAAACTTTAAAAAATAATTGGATTTTAATAAAAATAGGTAATTTCACGTTTTCAAGCTCTCCGAAATCGAAAATGTATGATTTTTCTAAAAATCTATTTTTTAAAAATGTATTTAGACAAAATTTCATGACGATCTTCAGCTCAAATTTAGTCGCATTTTTCATAACGCGTGTATATATATCGATCTATATGAAATGTACTCTGTTATTCTGTGCACAGTGCGTGTTACTGGAAATTATGAAGCGTGAAATGAGATCAGAGGGGAAGTGTAGCTTTATGCGCATGGTTCCTGTTTGGACATACCGATGGAATAGACGGCTTTGTCACCTCCACGCCTTCGTGTTCCACATCACGAAACAAATCTACTAATATTGTCTTTTTAATATTTTTAAAGACCCGCGCATAAATTTTAACATAATCAGAGATAAAATAATCTGAAATAAAAATATTTCTGGACAATTGATTAGCATTATAAATACAATATTTACTGTAAATAGAATTAATAAAATCAACATTTTTTTTTTTTTTCGTATATAGAACGAAATTAAATTCTGCCCAGTTTTGAGTCCTAAGAATATAACTGAAAAAAAAAAAAATGTTTTAACGCAATTTTGAAGTTCAAACGATAATTAGGTGGAGTAAGAATTTGCTTTCTTTCTGACGCTCTAATGGTTAAACACGTCACTGAATTTCCGGTTCAAGCCGGATTCGGTACCGGAAGTCATTCCCCTCTTAATCCACAGAATATAACTCTCAGGAACAGGAAACAAATAAATAATTATAACATAACAAATAAACGCTCCAGAAACCTCGAATTATTGTGGAATGATTGTCGGAATTTGAATTGCTTGAAAAATATATAAACGCACGTTTGTAATCATTCAAATTAATAATACTTGTAATAATTTTGAATAATTTTGAAATTATTTTATAATAATTTTAGATAATTTTGAAATTATTTTATAATAATTTTAGATAATTTTGAATAATTTTAAAAAATGTTGAAATTATTTTATAATAATTTTGAATAATTTAAAAAAATTTTGAAATTATTTTATAATAATTTTGAATAATTTTAAAAAATTTTGAAATAATTTTATAATGATTTTGAATAATTTTAAGAAATTTTGAAATAATTTTATAATAATTATGAATAATTTTGAAATTATTTTATAACAATTTTGAATAATTTAAAATAATTTTGAATAATTTAAAATAATTTTCAATAATTTTGAAATTATTTTATAATAATTTTCAATAATTTTGAAATAATTTTGAAATAATAAAAAAAATATTTTTGAAAAAAATTAAAAAACCCTTTTTGTTTATCATTAAAAAATTAAAGTATGCAAAGTATTGACCTTGAACATTGGGTCCTGATTATTAAGTGCGGGTCGACCAAATTTTCCTGCCTATCGTACAAGGTAATGAAAAACAGGGAGGAAGCAAACGCGCAACTTCTGCTTTTTTGTTATTGTGGCTTCCGGGGAAAGAGAAAACGAGAGCAATTGATGGTCGCACGTTAATTTCGCGACATCCGTTAAAGGCAACACTTGTACGCGTTCCAATTAAAAGCCCGAAACCCTACGCAATGCACTGACGCTGTTTGCTTGCAATTCATTTATATTTCTGTACGGGACATTTTTAACTTTTCACGATGCAAATGTCTTCTCTGTCTATTTTTGTGCAGAGGCTTTTTTTTACACACACAAATGTGGTCAATTTAAAATACTCTTTTTACATACTGATGATTTCGAAGGATTTTTTTTTTTAGTGTTTGGAACTATTTAAAAAAAAAAAAAAAAAAAAAAAAAAATTGAAAAATGAACCTTAATGAGCACACAGTATTTAAATCTCACTAAATCAGAATTTTATTTAAATCTTTTTTATTGACCCAAATTTTTTTTTTCCTTTTTTTTTTTTTTTTTTTTTTTTAAATTATTGGCGTCTGAAAAGCGATCATGCGACTCAAAGATCTCGCAGTACGATGACGATATATGACGAAGGGATGCCCGGTCCCTTTGGCCAATGACGGTACATCCGCTGGGACCGGACTCCCGGTTTCACAGGGCGGTGTTACTACATCTGTACGTCTACACAGTAGTAATCACATTGATTAGCATGTATATATATATATATATATATATATATATAAATTTATAGCGAAACACATATAGGACCCGCGAGAGAAGGGTCCAATAAATGCAACAAATAAAAACAAGCTTTGGGGGGGGGGGGGGGGGGATTTGAGAATCTGAATGAGTGATTGAACTGATTGAATTGGTAAAGTTCGTTGCTAGTTCCTCAGCTCTCAGTGCCTTTTTTTTTTTTACAAATTAAATCAGCGACCTCAAAGGTTCCATTTTGCAAAGATGGAATAAAATATTAATATATTTTTTTTTTTAATACTAATTTCAGGGACCAAAGGAATGAACTGGAGAATAAAAGTAGAATTTGGGAAAAAATTAAATATAAAGTATTAAGATAATGATTGAAAATTTTCAAATTCAACGAATTAATTTTATGTCAGACTTATGTTTATTTATTTATTTATTTATGTATTTATTTATTTTAGTAAAAATAAAAAGTATTTTTTACCTGATCGATCTTACATCGCACGCCACATCCGACTTCCGAGCTTGCGTCATCTGTACGATTCTGTAAAATTAAAAACGAAAAATCTTTAAAATACAATTTGTAGATTATGCATTCGAGAGCATTAAAAAACAGATACAAAAGTTAATGCAAAAAAATCCTAATATGATAATAAAACAATTAATAAATAACTTTGCACATGGCTTCCTCATTAATTTCCCTTTTTCACAAAGCCACCTCTATGAAGAAGCTTATTTATTCACTTTGGCTTCCTCATAGAGGAAGCTTTGTTCAAAAGGGAAATTAATGAGGAAGCCATGTGCAAAGTTATACTTTGCAACTTTATTAATTTTGTAATTAATGTAATTATCTATGTTGAATACGGCTATAAAACACCGTTATAAACAACGTTACGTCTAATTTTTTTTACATACAAAGTTTTGTCTTACTTTCTTAACTTTTGCGTAACTTATAGCGAAAATCTACATTTTTTTAAAAATTCAAAATGGTGTAAAATCCGAACGACTTTACCGATCATAACCAAATTTCGTACGTAACAGGGCTGTATGATATTTTTTGACTGTAGAGCATTTCGGTTCATTTATAGAGATTAGACTTGATTTAGAGCAAAATATATTTTTTTCGTAAAATTAAAAATTCAATAAAATCCGAACCGCTTTACCGATTTCGTAGAAATTCAATACCATACAACATTGAACGTATCTTCCATTATGAAGAACTATTTAGCCAAATCGTTGAACTTTTACGAAAGTTAGAGCGACCACGCCCTTTTTTCAACAAATTAAAAACTACATAAAATCTTAATGACTGTATATATGTTATCAAAAATCTCGCCATTGGAAGAGGGGCAACTACTCTACTTGCGTGCCAAATTTGAGCCAGATCGCTCGAACGGTTTCTGAGTGAGAGGCGATTGAATTTTCGAGGCCCAGCACACACACACACACACACACACACACACACACATACATACGGACATTTTTTCTAAACCACTTTTCTCGACATTTTAGGTGATTCTAAGCATACTGGCATGAAAATCTCGAAAAAAAAATTTTTCATGAAAACAAAGCTTCCTCTATGAGGAAGCAAAATGGGGATTTCGACAAAATTGCTCAAAAAGGATTTTAGAGGGTAAATTCAGTGATGCCATATGCGACTTGAAACGAATGGTGACGGAAAAAATTCGATATCTGAATTTTCGCGAAAAAAAGTTGCCGTTTGCGGAGTTTTTTCTCGAAGGTTTGGCACCGGCCATAGGCCAAAAAATGGGGATTTCGACAAAATGGCTCAAAAAGGATTTTAGAGGGTAAATTCAGTGATGCCATATGCGACTTGAAACGAATGGTGAAGGAAAAAATTCGATATCTCAATTTTTGCGAAAAAAAGTTGCCGTTGGCGGACTTTTTCCTCGAAGGTTTGGCACCGGCCATAGGCCAAAAAATGGGAATTTCGACAAAATGGCTCAAAAAGGATTTTAGAGGGTAAATTCAGTGATGCCATATGCGACTTGAAACGAATGGTGAAGGAAAAAATTCGATATCTCAATTTTTGCGAAAAAAAGTTGCCGTTGGCGGACTTTTTCCTCGAAGGTTTGGCACCGGCCATAGGCCAAAAAATGGGAATTTCGACAAAATGGCTCAAAAAGGATTTTAGAGGGTAAATTCAGTGATGCCATATGCGACTTGAAACGAATGGTGACGGAAAAAATTCGATATCTCAATTTTTGCGAAAAAAAGTTGCCGTTGGCGGACTTTTTCCTCGAAGGTTTGGCACCGGCCATAGGCCAAAAAATGGGAATTTCGACAAAATTGCTCAAAAAGGATTTTAGAGGGTAAATTCAGTGATGCCATATGCGACTTGAAACGAATGGTGAAGGAAAAAATTCGATATCTCAATTTTTGCGAAAAAAAGTTGCCGTTGGCGGACTTTTTCCTCGAAGGTTTGGCACCGGCCATAGGCCAAAAAATGGGAATTTCGACAAAATGGCTCAAAAAGGATTTTAGAGGGTAAATTCAGTGATGCCATATGCGACTTGAAACGAATGGTGAAGGAAAAAATTCGATATCTCAATTTTTGCGAAAAAAAGTTACCGTTGGCGGACTTTTTCCTCGAAGGTTTGGCACCGGCCATAGGCCAAAAAATGGGAATTTCGACAAAATGGCTCAAAAAGGATTTTAGAGGGTAAATTCAGTGATGCCATATGCGACTTGAAACGAATGGTGAAGGAAAAAATTCGATATCTCAATTTTTGCGAAAAAAAGTTGCCGTTGGCGGACTTTTTCCTCGAAGGTTTGGCACCGGCCATAGGCCAAAAAATGGGAATTTCGACAAAATGGCTCAAAAAGGATTTTAGAGGGTAAATTCAGTGATGCCATATGCGACTTGAAACGAATGGTGAAGGAAAAAATTCGATATCTCAATTTTTGCGAAAAAAAGTTGCCGTTGGCGGACTTTTTCCTCGAAGGTTTGGCACCGGCCATAGGCCAAAAAATGGGAATTTCGACAAAATGGCTCAAAAAGGATTTTAGAGGGTAAATTCAGTGATGCCATATGCGACTTGAAACGAATGGTGAAGGAAAAAATTCGATATTTCAATTTTTGCGAAAAAAAGTTGCCGTTGGCGGACTTTTTCCTCGAAGGTTTGGCACCGGTCATAGGCCAAAAAATGGGAATTTCGACAAAATGGCTCAAAAAGGATTTTAGAGGGTAAATTCAGTGATGCCATATGCGACTTGAAACGAATGGTGAAGGAAAAAATTCGATATCTCAATTTTTGCGAAAAAAAGTTGCCGTTGGCGGACTTTTTCCTCGAAGGTTTGGCACCGGCCATAGGCCAAAAAATGGGAATTTCGACAAAATGGCTCAAAAAGGATTTTAGAGGGTAAATTCAGTGATGCCATATGCGACTTGAAACGAATGGTGAAGGAAAAAATTCGATATCTCAATTTTTGCGAAAAAAAGTTGCCGTTGGCGGACTTTTTCCTCGAAGGTTTGGCACCGGTCATAGGCCAAAAAATGGGAATTTCGACAAAATGGCTCAAAAAGGATTTTAGAGGGTAAATTCAGTGATGCCATATGCGACTTGAAACGAATGGTGAAGGAAAAAATTCGATATCTCAATTTTTGCGAAAAAAAGTTGCCGTTGGCGGACTTTTTCCTCGAAGGTTTGGCACCGGCCATAGGCCAAAAAATGGGAATTTCGACAAAATGGCTCAAAAAGGATTTTAGAGGGTAAATTCAGTGATGCCATATGCGACTTGAAACGAATGGTGAAGGAAAAAATTCGATATCTCAATTTTTGCGAAAAAAAGTTGCCGTTGGCGGACTTTTTCCTCGAAGGTTTGGCACCGGCCATAGGCCAAAAAATGGGAATTTCGACAAAATGGCTCAAAAAGGATTTTAGAGGGTAAATTCAGTGATGCCATATGCGACTTGAAACGAATGGTGAAGGAAAAAATTCGATATCTCAATTTTTGCGAAAAAAAGTTGCCGTTGGCGGACTTTTTCCTCGAAGGTTTGGCACCGGCCATAGGCCAAAAAATGGGAATTTCGACAAAATGGCTCAAAAAGGATTTTAGAGGGTAAATTCAGTGATGCCATATGCGACTTGAAACGAATGGTGACGGAAAAAATTCGATATCTCAATTTTCGCGAAAAAAAGTTGCCGTTGGCGGAGTTTTTTCTCGAAGGTTTGGCACCGGCCATAGGCCAAAAAAGCTTTGTTCAAAAGGGAAATTAATGAGGAAGCCATGTGCAAAGTTATACTTTGCAACTTTATTAATTTTGTAATTAAGAAAACTATATATGATTATATTCGGAATTATCATATTCCGAATCATAGCCGAACGACTTTACCGATCATAACCAAATTTCGTACGTAACAGGGCTGTATGTTATTTTTTGACTGTAGAGCATTTCGGTTCATTTATAGAGATTAGACTTGATTTAGAGCAAAATGTATTTTTTTCGTAAAATTAAAAATTCAATAAAATCCGAACCGCTTTACCGATTTCGTAGAAATTCAATACCATACAACATTGAACGTATCTTCCATTATGAAGAACTATTTAGCCAAATCGTCGAACTTTTACGAAAGTTAGAGCGACCACGCCCTTTTTTCAACAAATTAAAAACTACATAAAATCTTAATGACTGTATATATGTTATCAAAAATCTCGCCATTGGAAGAGGGGCAACTACTCTACTTGCGTGCCAAATTTGAGCCAGATCGCTCGAACGGTTTCTGTGTGAGTGGCGATTGAATTTTCGAGGCCCAGTACACACACACACACACACACACACACACACACACACACACACACACACACACACACACATACATACGGACATTTTTTCTAAATCACTTTTCTCGACATTTTAGGTGATTCTAAGCATACTGGCATGAAAATCTCGAAAAAAAATTTTTTCATGAAAACAAAGCTTCCTCTATGAGGAAGCAAAATATGTAACATTTGATTCTTAGAAATTCTGCTTCATTCATATTGTTGTATATGCTTCGATTAATTTGTAATCAAACCATTTAGAATGAAATTAATAATTCTTCTGCTCGTGTGTGTGTGTGTGTGTGTGTGTGTGTGTGTGTGTGTGTGTGTGTGTGTGTGTGTGTGTGTGTGTGTTTTAAAAGGGGGGCTCTTTCCAGACCCCTCTTCAACGTGCACCTGTATCCCGGAAGTAACGTACAGGTGTAATAGGCGCGACGAGAATGAGGCCCAAAATTGACTTCCCATTATCCCAGCACCACTTCAGCTACATTAAACTTTTGTATTCGTATTAACAGGTTGTTGTGGAAGGTGTACTTTGCGCCCTCGCTCTAACTTTCAAATCGTACTGTAAAAAGATATGGACTATCGAAACCGAAGTTCGAGATATTTGGAAAGTCGTTTTTAGTGCTATTTTTTGTCCTCCTCCTTCTTGTTCTTCTTCTTCTTGCCTTCCCTCCCCTTCCTCCTCCATCTTTTCCTTCCTTTTCCTTCCTTTTCCTTCCTTTTCCTTCCTTTTCCTTCCTTTTCCTTCCTTTTCCTTCCTTTTCCTTCCTTTTCCTTCCTTTTCCTTCCTTTTCCTTCCTTTTCCTTCCTTTTCCTTCCTTTTCCTTCCTTTTCCTTCCTTTTCCTTCCTTTTCCTTCCTTTCCCTTCCTTTCCCTTCCTTTCCCTTCCTTTCCCTTCCTTTCCCTTCCTTTCCCTTCCTTTCCCTTCTCTTCCCTTCCCTTCCTTTCCCTTCCTTTCCCTTCCTTTCCCTTCCTTTCCCTTCCTTTCCCTTCCTTTCCCTTCCTTTCCCTTCCTTTCCCTTCCTTTCCCTTCCTTTCCCTTCCTTTCCCTTCCTTTCCCTTCCTTTCCCTTCCTTTCCCTTCCTTTCCCTTCCTTTCCCTTCCTTTCCCTTCCTTTCCCTTCCTTTCCCTTCCTTTCCCTTCCTTTCCCTTCCTTTCCCTTCCTTTCCCTTCTCTTCCCTTCCCTTCCCTTCCCTTCCCTTCCTTTCCCTTCCTTTCCCTTCCTTTCCCTTCCTTTCCCTTCCTTTCCCTTCCTTTCCCTTCCTTTCCCTTCCTTTCCCTTCCTTTCCCTTCCTTTCCCTTCCTTTCCCTCACTTTCCCTCACTTTCCCTCACTTTCCCTCACTTTCCCTCACTTTCCCTCACTTTCCCTCACTTTCCCTCACTTTCCCTCACTTTCCCTCACCTTCCCTCACCTTCCCTCACCTTCCTTTCCCTTCCTTTCCCTCGCCGCCCCTTCCTCCTCCTCCTCCTTCTCCTTCTTCTTCTCCTCCTTCTTTCCTTTCCTTTCCTTTCCTTCCCTTTTCTTTCCTTACTTTTCCTTTCCCTCACCACCCCTTCCTCCTCCTCCTCCTTCTCCTTCTTCTTCTCCTCCTTCTCTCCTTTCCTTTCCTTTCCTTTCCTCCTTTGGGATATATATTTTTGTACCAAAGTATCAAATTTTTAATAGTGTGCCTAATGAATTAAAAACAAACAGAAGATCGAGAGTCTACTATCCTTAGGGAACTAGAAAATCCTTAAAAAAAAAAAGCTCGTATATACTTGTAAAAAGCAAAGACGTCCTTCTGCCACGCGATGCATACTACTAGTGGCATATACAATTTTATATTCGGCAATTTATCATAGCGAAGTGGACATCGAGGGTTCGAATTGAACCGGATGAAGCAGTTTACCATCTCTTGAAGCGACCAGGCGATTCAATTTATTTTCTACGTTTACGGTGTGTGCGTGACGCGCGCCTCGCACGGCTGCAGAGCTTCTAAAATCCTCTTTACTTTTTATTAATTATAAAATTATTGTTTATAAACAAAAAAATTATAAATTAAAAAAAAAAAAAAGAAAAAAAGAAAAACCGAACGAAATCCTTTTCTAATTCACCAAAATACAAGATATCAAAATAAAAATATGTAGAATTGAGCCAAAGACCAAGTACCAAACAGAAGCATGCGGGCAATGGGGGTCACCTGCAAAAAAATGTCTCTTTCTATATTCCAGAGACTCTTCAAAGACAATCGAAGCAAATATTCTCGAAAAAAAAGAAAAAAAAAAAACAAGATAAAACCTATAATTGAAAAACATGTGAGTAAAAAAAACGTGACCTCTCATGTAAAATAAAGCAAAAGGGCTGTCCAAGTTCCAATGCACCCCAACTTAATATTTCCTCCACTCCTTCTCTATCTGTCTCTTCGTACGTTGATTAATCGGGAGCAAAGTTTAACGTACCGCGAAAGGTTCACGCGATTCAAGAAGAACGTATCGTTCCGATATAATTACACATATATATATATATATATATATATATAAATGATCAGAAAGAAAAAGTAATTGTGCTATTGTGTGAGATTGTGAGTTGTGAGATCGCTTCCCGAGTATACATTCCGGAAATGGCGATTCGGTCAGGCTTCAATTAATGGGAAATTGGTATTAATTAGAAGGTGCATGAAAATATACCCGGCGATCCCTGGTTCGGCGTGTTAATAGTGAGGAGTGAAAAGTGCCACGACCGATTGATGAATAGACGCGTGAAGGAAAGCTCTCTTTATTCAGCATTGAATGATTAATGGTCCGGGGCTTTGCGATAAGGGCAATGTGACTAATAATAGTTATGCTGCATAATTATTTTCAGATATTTTGCTTAGTCATTAATCATTCAGCCATTGTAGAAAACATGTTCTGGTAATGCCAAAAAAAAAAACAGCAACCATCATGTGTGCAAGATAATGATGATTTTTGTGATCTGGAAGAAAATTAAAAAGTCACATATATGAAGCAACGAATTGATGATATTTGTTGGTACTTTTTACCACATTTTGCTGCTTCTTGTAAGTAGAGGAAACTTTTTCATGCTTTTTTTTTTTTTGCAGATTTTTTATACTTTTTTACGAATTTATGTTTGAACACAAATTTGAATTTAATTTTGAATTTAATTTTGAACACAAAATTGAATTTAATTTTGAACACAAAATTGAATTTAATTTTGAACACAAAATTGAACTTAATTTTGAACACAAAATTTAATTTAATTTTGAACACAAAATTTAATTTAATTTTGAACACAAAATTTAATTTAATTTTGAACAAAAAATTGAACTTAATTTCGAACACAAAACTGAACTTAATTTTGAACACAAAATTGAACTTAAATTTGAACACAAAATTGAACTTAATTTTGAACACAAAATTGAACTTAATTTTGAACACAAATCTGAACTTAATTTTGAACACAAAATTGAACTTAATTTTGAACCCAAAATTGAACTTAATTTTGAACACAAAGTTGAACTTAATTTTGAACACAAAATTTAATTTAATTTTGAACACAAAATTTAATTTAATTTTGAACAAAAAATTGAACTTAATTTCGAACACAAAACTGAACTTAATTTTGAACACAAAATTGAACTTAAATTTGAACACAAAATTGAACTTAATTTTGAACACAAAATTGAACTTAATTTTGAACACAAATCTGAACTTAATTTTGAACACAAAATTGAACTTAATTTTGAACCCAAAATTGAACTTAATTTTGAACACAAAGTTGAACTTAATTTTGAACACAAAGTTGAACTTAATTTTGAACACAAAATTGAACTTAATTTTGAACTCAAAATTGAATTTAATTTTGAACACAAAATTGAACTTAATTTTGAACACAAAATTGAACTCAATTTTGAACACAAAATTGAACTTAATTTTGAACACAAAATAGAACTCAATTTTGAACACAAAATTGAATTTAATTTTAAACACAAATATGAACTTAATTTTGAAATTAAATTCAAACTTGGGGCTAAAAATTCGAGTCCAAGACATCGTTAGGCACAATGATTGCTCGAAATTTTCAAGTGCATACAACAAGCGTCTTCGACTCGTTTATATATATTTCCGTTCTCACGAGGAAGTTCTCACCCGAACCCTTCGTACTTAAGACAAGTATCTAACGCGTCCAAGGTGGAAATAAGGCGGAAGCACAGACGTGGCCTATAGATCGAATAAGGCCCGCAGTATAAGTAGAATGTCTTGGTCACGCTTTGGAGGCATCGACCAACTGTTGCACCTTCCCGAAATCCCTCAAAGGGCCCTCACGAGGTTCCACTACAGCGATCATTGACGGGACACATCGCGACACTTGTACGTTTACTAAAACGGATGCCCCGTACATGCTAATTGCAAGCTGACCCTAATAGAACCCATTTACCATTAGACGAAGAAAAAGGTTCTCTAATTTTTTTAATTTTTTTTTTTTTTTTTAATTTAAAAAAAATCATCAAAACAAAGACTCAAGTAGAGGTTGAATACAAATTCACTGGACCCTCAATAAATCCCAAGAATTGTTTGAGTCAGCTCTGAATGTGACGTAACTTAGCAATTACAATGTACATACACATTCACATTGACGAATGTTGTCAGACGATGAGAAACAGTGCTCGCTTCTCTGGCATCTACATATATATATACATATAATTAAAATATGTGCCAGGCCAGCTGATTCGCCACACAAGAATAGAAAAATTAAAAAAAAAATAAAAAAAAAAAACTTAACCCAGAGACCCTTGAAATTTAAGAGCGTGAGACAAGTCTAATGATACCAATTCATCGTAGAACTTGATGTATCAATTTGAAGCAGATTAGGACACAGCTGAAGAAAATTTTCATCGGTTTCAATGTTTCCTTTTTTTTTTTCGAGCATGCAAAATGAGTATAAAAAATTATGAAGCGATTTGGAAAGATCATAAATAAATAAAATAAATAAATAAATAAATAAATAAATAAATAAAAAATAAATAAATAATAAAATTTAAAAAAAATAAAATTTAAATAAAAATGAAAATAAAAATAAAAATAATGATAAAAATAAAAATAAAAATAATGATAAAAATAAAAATAAAAATAAAAATAAAAATAAAAATAAAAATAAAAATAAAAATAAAAATAAAAATAAAAATAAAAATAAAAATAAAAATAAAAATAAAAATAAAAATAAAAATAAAAATAAAAATAAAAATAAAAATAAAAATAAAAATAAAAATAAAAATAAAAATAAAAATAAAAATAAAAATAAAAATAAAAATAAAAATAAAAATAAAAATAAAAATAAAAATAAAAATAAAAATAAAAATAAAAATAAAAATAAAAATAAAAATAAAAATAAAAAATTAAAGTGGCAGCGATGATAATTCGAGCTACCTGATAGGGCAACCACACAAGTTTCCTTTATATTCGAAATTAAAATCACCGTGTGAAGTTCCTGGGCTCCGTGGGATTTGGTTACATCGAAACGTAGCGTACTAACTCTGCGGGGAAACTTTTCCACCCTCGTTGATGGTGTTCCAGACGAGTGACGACAATCCGGTACACACCCAACACCGTGCGACCATTCTCACTGTCTGTGCGTGTGGCTCATATCAAGGGTTTCACCATTAAATCTTTACCTTGAGAACCGTTTAATATGACTGAAAGTTGGAAATTGAAGCAAACATTTCTCTTCATTCTTAACAATTTTTTTTTATTTATTTTTTTATTTTTTTATTTCTCGTTGTCGGAAAAATTTCAATAAATTCATGAAAACAAAATTAGAGTGTTTAATTTCATGAATTTTTTAAAAATTCTTGTAAAACTGTAAATCGTAAATTTCATGAAAACAAAGCTAGGAAGTTTTTATTTCATGAAATTTTTGTAAAATTGCAAATTTCATGAAATTTTGTGTAAAATTGTAAATTTCATGAAATTTTAGTAAAATTGTAAATTTCATGAAATTTTAGTAAAATTGTAAATTTCACAAAATTTTGTGTAAAATTGTAAATTTCATAAAATTTTAGTAAAATTGTAAATTTCACAAAATTTTTGTAAAATTGTAAATTTCACAAAATTTTGTGTAAAATTGTAAATTTCACAAAATTTTGTGTAAAATTGTAAATTTCATAAAATTTTAGTAAAATTGTAAATTTCATGAAATTTTAGTAAAATTGTAAATTTCATGAAATTTTAGTAAAATTGTAAATTTCATGAAATTTTCATGAAAAAACCAACTAAATTCGTATTTTAATTTCTTCGACTAATTGCAATAGTAACAAATGTCCCAACAGTGTAAATGAAAAAAAAAAAAAAAAAAAAAAAAAAAAACAAGTAGCTTTTATTGAATATGGGCGATCAGTCACTTTTCAGGGTTGTCTGAAGCCCCTCTTGTGAACTTCACGGGGCGTCTTTGAGGCGTTTATGTGTATATATCTACAACAAAGACCAGAGGCAAAGATCTCTCTTGAACGATATATGAATCGTTCTGCGATTTGACGCTCGGGAGACATCACAACGACATACCAAAGCATGACGTTTCTTTAGAGAACACATCAAAGTGGTCAGTATACGGTCAGTGGACGCCCGTATAAAAATCTACCCCGTCTTAATTCACTTGTAAATAAGGGTCGATATCTACTCGTGAGGGTCAGAAATCAAAAGTACCATTCATTTGTAACAGCCCTCGAGCTCGAAAATCTCAAAATTTTTAGATAATTTACACGAATTAAGTAAATCGTAAAAAAAAAAAAAAAAAAAAAAAATTATTTATTCTTGATTTTACAATATAAATTTGATCCAAATTTTTTTTTATTATATATACAAAATATTGAAAAAAAAAAAAAAAATTTGGACGATGGCAAATTCATATTTTTGTCCAATAATAATAATGTTTATAAAAAAAAAGCTGTCTGAATTTCATTTTATCTTCTTCTTTTTTTGAAGTCCCATTTTTGAATTTTTTTTTTTTGGTTTTTTTTGCATTCCAAATATTTTTGAAGTTCTTTTTTAATTAGAATTTAAAGCTTGGTGGCTTTAAATTCTGATTAAAAAAAAAAGGAAGCTGAAAGGTTTTTGTAAAAATTGAAAAATAATGAGAAAACAATGTACAAAGTTTCACTGATTGCTTCCTTTTTTTTTTAATTTCTTAAATCTACTAAGTTTTAAGAAATTAAAAAAAAAAAAAGAGGAAGCAAAGTGAAACTTTGCACATTGCTTTCTCGTTTTAAAAAAATTTTATTTAAAAAAGCTTCTTAGTTTTAAAAAATTAAAAAAAAAAGGAACCAAATTTCTGAAAGCTGCCAAACTTTAAGAAATTAAAAAAAAAAGCAAGCAAAGTGAAACTTTGCACACTGTTCGATTGAAAAAAAAAAAACTCGAATAAAAAAAAAAGTGTTGTTTTGTAGGATTGGATATTTTTCGGTTAAAAATCACAGGTACGGTCTCTAATGGATATGCCGTCGGTGAATCCTTAGTAATGGCCACTGCTGGTGACACAGTCTGTTCGGTGAGAGGATGTGGCCAGCAGGAAGTTCATTGTTGGACTTGTTTGTGTGTATAGTGTTGCAAGTCGAGGCGTGGATATAAAAGTAGCGCCACAATTTCATCAGTTCGACCGAAGGGAGCTTGCAGAAAAATTCCTTCCTCCACACACGTCAGCATTTTAAACGAGTGATCAATAAGCTTGCAAGAATTTCAAATAAATTCTGGTTTGCATCTTTAATTCGAGTATCAAAAAAAAAAATTATATTTATATATCATTATTTTTTCGAGCATGCAGAATAGTATAAAAAATTATGAAGCTAATTGGAAGGATCATAAATAAATAAAAAAATTAATAAATTAAAAAAAAATAAATAAATAAATTAGAAAAAAATAAATAAACAAATTTAAAAAAAAAATAAAATAAAAAAAAATGAAATAAATTAGAAAAAAATAAATAAACAAATAAAAAAAAAAATAAATAAATTAAAAAAAAAATTTTTTAAATGAATAATTTAAAAAAATAAATAAATAAATTAGAAAAAAATAAATAAACAAATTTAAAAAAAAAGTAAAAATAAAAAAAAAATGAATAAATTAAAAAAAATAAATAAATAAATTAAAAAAAAAAAATGAAATAAATTAGAAAAAAATAAATAAACAAATTTAAAAAAAAAATAAATAAATAAAAAAAAAAATTAAAAAAAAATAAAATAAATTTAAAAAAAAATGGATGTTGCGATGAACGTGAAAGCAGTATGGATGAAAATAGTCTATAAGCAGAAAAAGGAAAATTTTAGATTTCAGTGTTATGCAATTGGTCGGGTCATCGAGGGACATATAACGCAGCTTTTGCTGCTGCTTCGAAAAGGCGATAAGCTCATATTTTTATTATTACACCCTATTCCTGTTTATACGAATAACTCGGTAGGCGCCACAGAGTGACATCGAGCTCTGTAATAAATTAAAAAAAAAAAAAAAAAAAAAAAAGCGACGAGTAGCTTTTCAGCCAGTTTTTTTTTTAATGTTGGCTGCTGTATGTTATCAGTTATCGTGTTATTCCCCACATCTGTCATTAACGCCTTCGCGATCGCTATTGGTCATTCGATATAAGTGCGCCAAGCAAGATGAAATAAAATAAAAATCTTGAGAAATATAGTGTACGAAAAAAATACGACTTTTAACGTCGGTTATCGAAGCGCGGAGTATAATTTATATATGTTTCAGCGGGTTCAACTTTATCTGCTATATTATCGCGCGGCGCGTGGAATGGGAGATCTTTTTTTTTTTTTTTTTTTTTTCTTTCTAGTGTGTTGTGAAAAACCCTTGCCCTTAGGGTGATTGATATTTTTTTAAGGCACATAGAACAAGTGTTGGCTTTGTGTCGCTGTAAACGAGAATTATGCCTAAAACAATTGGTCCAAAACGATTTTTCGAAACAATTGGTCCAAAACGATTTTTTGAAACAATTGGTCCAAAACGATTTTTTGAAACAATTGGTCCAAAACGATTTTTGGAAACAATTGGTCTAAAACGATTTTTCGAAACAATTGGTTTAAAACGATTTTTTGAAACAATTGGTCTAAAACGATTTTTTGAAACAATCGGTCCAAAACGATTTTTTGAAACAATTCGTCTAAAAACAATTTTTCGAAACAATTGATCTAAAACGATTTTTCGAGACAATTCGTATAAAAACAATTTTTCGAAAAAATTCGTCTAAAAACAATTTTTCGAAACAATTCGTCTAAAAAAATTCATCCAAAAAAATTCGTCTAAAAAAATTCGTCTAAAAAAATTCGTCTAAAACAATTCGTCTAAAAAAATTCGTCTAAAAAAATTCGTCCAAAAAAAAATGATAAAACACAACTTGAACTATGTTTGAAAAATCCATGATTATTAAATAAAAAAAAAAAAAAATAGTTAAAAAAAGTATTATTGAAAGATATTCTTATTTTGAGTCTAAGTTTAGAATCCAATATCAATTGCGTAGAAAGAGTGTTTTTTAACATACTCGATGAGAAAACTTGTTGATTGTTGTTTAAGATTCGATGACCTTATTGCAAAGAAAAAAAAAAAAAAAAAAAAAAAAAAAAACAAAAAAACAAAAAATGTCAATGTCTGTCAAGATATTCTCTAAGCCGATGCATGCTAATCTCATAATCGGAGAACTGTTTCAATTTTCCACAGCTATTTTCACGATCATAAAGCGTGTCGTTACGTAAATTGCATTGAAGCGACGGTGGATCATCCACTGTATGTCGTTGAGATTTAATGTATATGCAAGATTCTTTTGATTGACATTGTATCGTTCTACAAATCAGTGCACAAACATTTTAAGGAAAACACGACGGAATTTCGCGTTCAGGGTTATCAGTATAACATTAGTAATGTTTTTTTTAACTGAAATCACTCTGGATTAAACGTTAATAAAATAAAATACACAATTTATTTTATGTATTTTTCATTTTCTACACGATTTAAAAAAAAAAAAAAAAATTTCAAACCCAATTATCGTAAGAAAAATTGTTTCCCTAAAAAATCAACACGACAGCTTTGATTCTATTCGGTATTTTTTTTTTTTTTTTTTTTTTTTTTTCTCTCTCTCTCTTTTACTTTACGACGATATTGAATATCGTGTAGCCTCGGTGTAACTTGTACGCCTCTCGAGATGACCGCGACGCGCAAGTGTATGCAGTCTGTACTTGAAAAAAAAATGGCGGGCGAAGAAGGACGTATCAATTTAACCGGGACTCTCCGCCCAGACTGTACCATTCATTAATTAACTTAACTACACACGATGGCGCATCGTCGAGTAGCGCGCCGGATCGGCAGCAGCGAAAGACGAAACACCACGATAAACTTCATGTCGGTATATCTACAGTAAACTCTCACCTATTTCACTGACGTCTATTAAAACACGTTACACTCGTGTATTTCTGGCAATACATCTACTCTACACTTGATCGACTCTACATTTTATCGACTCTACCTTCATTGACTCTACCTTTATTGACTCTACCTTTATTGACTCTACCTTTATTGACTCTACCTTTATTGACTCTACCTTTATTGATTCTACCTTTATCGACTCTACCTTAATCGACTCTACCTTCATTGACTCTACACTTCATTGACTCTACCTTCATCGACTCTACACTTCATTGACTCTACCTTCATCGACTCTACCTTCACTGACTCTACACTTCATCGACTCTAAACAAGCACAACGTAGCAAAAGTCTGAAACGGCGAAACTCTACACTGGCGATATATACTCTCGAAGGCAAAACTCTACACAGGCAAAATTAATCAGAAGAAGAAAATTTGATATGAATGAGCTTGAAGTAAAATTAACTGCTGAAAGTTCTTAGTTCGGTATGTGCGAGTTTACTGTATTTGCGGTATAGCAAGTAAATATATATATAGGGCCTAAATCGTCCCCCGGAGCCAAGGACACTTAATTTGAGTACTTAGGGACCCACACATGACAAAGGGAACGGAGTTACACGAATTCGCGTACAAATTGGGAACTCGAGCAGTCCCGGTGTCTCTTCTCACTGGCTCTCGAAGCTCGGCGAGCTTCTCAAATCGCATTTCAAACACATCGCTATCAATTGCAAACACTACAGATACAGTTTTCGTGGCCACCCAAGGAAAAAAAAAAAATATATATATATATATATATATATGTATCTTAATGTTTGAATGTAAATGAAAGTTTTTTTTTTTTGTACGTGATGTAGAGGAAAATGTTAATTTTTTTTTCGAAAATCTTGTAATTCCATAAAATCCGAAGTGGTTTTTCCAATTATTTCGAAAGACAGAAAAAAGTACGAGAACAAAGCTTCTTCCGAAGAGTAAGCGAGAAAAAAAAAATTAAATTCAATTCTACACAGCAATCGGAAGTTTACATTTTTTTTTTTTTCCCCCAGCCCGCTAATAAAAAGTAAAAGTAAAATTATTTGCATAGGGTGGTTAGAATAGTAAAAGAACAAAAACTCTATTTCCTCGTATATAAATATTAACTCGTAAACATTAATCGAACATCTCAGCTGGGGCGATATTGAACTACGTGTGATATTATTCTCAAAGTAGAGTTATAAATTGAAATAACAAATAGGGTGCGTGTGGATTATCTCCTGCTCGGCCTTTTGCGCGAAGGCTATCAGCTTTTCACGGACACAAGAAGATGGCGTTTTGTTGTTTTTTTTTTTTCACCCCCTCTCATTCTCACAGATATAATCTACAATATGTGCTTGTTGCTTCTAGACGCATTGGAATTCTAAGAGTATCTTCCTGTCAACGTAACAACAACAACAACAACAACAACAAAAGAACAAAAACAAAACAAAAGCTGATTATCTCGAATTTTATGCTTTGATAAATCCAAAAGCTTCAGGCTTCAGTTTTCTAAATCCACTTCCAGGGCCTTATTTTTTCTAAATCCTTCATGAGGCCCTGATTTTAGGGCCTGATTTTTTTAATTCTTCATGAGGCCCCGTTTTTTAGGGCCTATTTTTTCTAATTTCTTCATGAGGCCCCAATTTCAGAACCTAATTTTTCTAAATTCTTCATGAGGCCCCAGTTTCGGGGCCTGATTTTTTCCCAAATTCCCATAAGGCCCTGATTTTTCTGAATTCTTCATGAGGCCCCATTTTCTGGGCCTGATTTTTCCAAATTCCCATAAGGCCCTGATTTTTGTAGAAATTCTTCGTGAGGCCCGATTTCAGGGCCTGATTTTTCTAAATTCTTCATAAGGCCCCGATTTCAGGGCCTGATTTAAAAAAAAATTCATAAGGCCCCGTTTTCAGGTCCTAATTTTGATAAATTCTTGAGGCCCCGTTTTCAGGGCCTGATTTTTCTAAATTCTTCACGAGGCCCCGTTTTCAGGGCCTGATTTTTTCTGAATTCTTCATGAGGCTCCAATTTCAGGGCCTGATTTTTTCTAAATTCTTCATGAGGCTCCAATTTCAGGGCCTGATTTTTCTAAATTCTTCATGAGGCCCCATTTTCAGGGCCTAATTTTTCTAAATTCTTCATGAGGCCCGAATTTCAGGGCCTCATTTTTCTAAATTCTTCATGAGGCCCCAATTTCAGGGCCTAATTTTTCTAAATTCTTCATGAGGCCCCAATTTCAGGGCCTAATTTTTCTAAATCCCTTTGATATTTAAATATCAAAGCTTTCTATATGAGGAAGCAAAACTGTAAGAAAAAAAAAAAAAACTTGCCTGATTGAGATCGAGATCTGGACATCGTGAAGCGCAATCCTCTTGCAAATTGTTGCTCCTGTGAACGCGATATTCGAGGTCTCCAGGAATAAGTGAATTCACGCATCCCGCCAGCCCCAATATCACCGCAATTATCCATAGTCTCGTTCCTAACATAATACACAAAGCCGTGAAGAGAGAAAGAAAATCGTTTTCGGAAAAGCTCTCTGCGAAAAAAGTCGCAAGAGTCTCTTCTCATTAGCTTCCAATCGAGAGAATCGACAGCATCTTCCTTCGTTCCATCGGCACAACTCGATTCTTCATTAAACCTTCACAACAACAGCGAGATCGTTTTCCAAAAAAAAAAGGAAAAAAAAAAAAAATTTTCTCGAAATTCGCAAAACACACGAAGCACTACATACTTTTCGTAGTTTTCAACCAAAACACATAACACTTTTGATCTTTCACCCCAAACTTGTTTTACACGGTTTTTCACAATTTTTTATTTTCCCCAAAACAATTATAAAAATTAAAAAAAAAAAAAAAATAACACTCAAAATCGAATGTTCACTTTTCCTCAAAACATTTCACACATTTTCCCTTTATATATATATATATATATATATATTTTTTTTTTTTGTTATTTTAATTTTTGTTAATTTGTTTATAATGTTGGCAATGTTTTGTCATTTGATCGTCAAATTATTTTTCGCCTATATTACTTTTCCACGAGAATTATGATGATCGTATTTGGTGAACATGTGCAATGCTGATTTATTAGCTTTTGATAGGTGCGCCGTTTCATTAGCCACCATCAGAGTCGCATGTGTTTACGATCCACGGGACTGACTGTTGCGCCTGTTAGTGGCTGGCGAGCATAAGAGCAACTGACTCCGAATGGCCACTAGAGAGAGAGTCAACTAATCCCCCCACCATGCGAATACCCTCATCTCGACTCCACTCGACGTGACCAACACAACCCTCGTAAGCAAACGTCTCTTGTTCTTTCTCTCTTTTTCACTTGTTAAGCTCGTATATATATATATATATATATATATGAGTGCTGGTAGCGCCCGGGCCGGTTTAGTTAGCTATAGCACACCAATGTACTTGATACCACCAATGTACCCTATAGTGGCATTATAATACATAGTGGACACACGGCTGCCACAGCCGGCCGGTCACTCGCGGGCATCAGAAGCGATGTTAACCTTCGGCCATGCTGGAGTCTTGATCCGAGAGCGTATAGTAATGTGTTTAATTGGAAGGATTGACCTGTTATTTTACTACAGATGCTCGTTCTATTTTTCATTCATTTCATTCATTCATTCATCTGTACGCACGTGAGCTTTTAGCAGCAAAATATTATTTTCGATTCTCGAAAAAAAAAAAGTTTGAAAAACTGAAGAGTTTATGGGAGGTATTTTTCGCGATTTTAGATATTTTTTTTAATCATTTCTTTTTTTTAGGATTAATCGAGATAATTGTATGGGCAATCAACAATTTTCTGGGTTGGAACAAATGCCCCTTTTTTTTAGGTTTATATTTTTCTTTTTTTTTTTTATTGTTTAGGATTGTATGATATTAGTGTCGATTTCGTGATATTCACGTCATTTTAATGTCACAACGGGTGGCGACATTTCTGTCCGATAGATGGCCAACTGTTCGAAACTCTCTCGCAAGCGAATCAACGCTACAGTGTTTATAAAACTATGAAACCCACGCTCATTCAACTAGGGTGTTGGCTACACCCTTCGAAGGTATTCTAACACATTGAGGTTAATTATCACGCTCTACTTTTAGTCGTAGGCTGCTTATTTTTTTTTTTTTTACCCATCCTTCGATTGTAGCGATTTCGCATTCTTTGGATGCCTGAAAAAAATGTAAAAAAAAAAGCCTGTAGCTCGGAATTCGGGATTGAAGAATTGAACAAATAAATAATAATAATAATAATAATAATAATAATAATAATAATAATTGAAAATTAAAAATTAAAAATTAAAAATTAAAAATTAAAAATTAAAAATCAAAAATCAAAAATTAAAAATTAAAAATTAAAAATTAAAAATTAAAAATTAAAAATTAAAAATTAAAAATTAAAAATTAAAAATTAAAAATTGAAAATTAAAAATTAAAAATTAAAAATTAAAAATTAAAAATTAAAAATTAAAAATTAAAAATTAAAAATTAAAAATTAAAAATTAAAAATTAAAAATTAAAAATTAAAAATTAAAAATTAAAAATTAAAAATTAAAAATTAAAAATTAAAAATTAAAAATTAAAAATTAAAAATTAAAAATTAAAAATTAAAAATTAAAAATTAAAAATTAAAAATTAAAAATTAAAAATTAAAAATTAAAAATTAAAAATTAAAAATTAAAAATTAAAAATTAAAAATTAAAAATTAAAAATTAAAAATTAAAAATTAAAAATTAAAAATTAAAAATCAAAAATTCCATTTTTCCCGAAAACAAAGCAAAAATATACGACATCTCTTCCTGCCCATTACTAGCATGAAAAAATCATCTGTTAGAGTTTACAAAAATTGGCAGATCAAGTAAGATGAATATAAAAGAAAGAAAAAATTGTAGATGATTTTTCACAATATTAGATAAGAAATTGGAGATTTACGTAAGACCGACGTAGAGAGTGCGTGTGGTGGTGGTGGTGGTGGAACGAATAGGTTAGATGAAGGATATAGAGTTTGTTGTAGGCGCATAGATCATGATGATGAGGAGTAACGAGTGCGTGTTGAGCGGTTAGGGCGATCATATACGGGCAAGGGGTGTAACCAACGGGAGTAAGCGCGAGCGACTGAGCGAGTTGGAGGTCGGAGAGCCAGAGTATATTGGCCATTTCCGCAGGAAGCTTGTAGGTAACCTGTAACGGCCATTGAGGTTGAGATTGGACGCGGTATAATAGTTGTGTCGTTTCGTAACGCGCAGGTCGATCTAAATTCGACAATGAAATTTTGACAATGCCAAGACAAAGCAAAAATTCAGCATTTTTGGTTGAATTTTTTTTTTTTTTTTTTTTTTAAATATCCTTAAAATTTGAAAACAACAATTATTTTCTTATATAAAAAAAAAGAAAAAAATACTTTTTTTTTGCCCTTCGAAACGCATGAAACCCTTCAAGTTCGAAAAAAAAAAAAAAAAAAAAAAAAAAAAAAAAAAATTGATCGCCAAAAGCTGAGATGTAAAAGTTGAAACTTCATTTTGAGGTTGAAATTTAATTTCGATAAGGCCATTTTTATATTGTAACGAGCACGTGCATGGATATCTAGACACTTTGTGTCCTTTTACTTCGCTTTACGAAGAGACGAAGACTCCGCAGCGTCTTCGCTCTCGGCGCGTGCCCTAATCACTTAGCCCGGCTCTTGACTCTATTGTCACCGCATGACCCCAGTCGCATACGTCTATGCCGACCGACCACCACGCCGTTATCTCTTTATAAAAAGCTATACACCGATCGACCAAAACTCTCGTCGTTGAATTTTATGATCAAAGCCTCGCGCGTCACCGAGATACGATGACGAGACATGATTTTTTCATTTGTTAAACTGAAAACATGATTTTTTAATTTTTTAAGCCGAAAAATATGATTTTTTATTTTTTAAGTCGAAAAACATGATTTTTTATTTTTTAAGTCGAAATATATGATTTTTTAATTTTTTAAGCCGAAAACATGATTTTTTTATTTTTTAAGTCGAAAAATATGATTTTTAATTTTTAAGTACAAAAATATGATTTTTAATTTTTTTACGTCCAAAAATATGATTTTTTATTTTTTACGCCCAAAAATATGATTTCTTCATTTTTATGTCGAAAAACATGATTTTTTATTTTTTAAGCCCAAAAATATGATTTTTATTTTTTACGCCGAAAACATGATTTTTTTCATTTTTACGCCGAAAAAATATGATTTTTTAATTTTTATGTCGAAAAACATGATTTTTTATTTTTTAAGCCCAAAAATATGATTTTTATTTTTTACGCCGAAAACATGATTTTTTTCATTTTTACGCCGAAAAAATATGATTTTTTAATTTTTATGTCGAAAAACATGATTTTTTATTTTTTAAGCCCAAAAATATGATTTTTTATTTTTTAAGCCGAAAACATGATTTTTTTCATTTTTACGCCGAAAAAATATGACTTTTATTTTTTACGCCGAAAAAATATGATTTTTCATTTTTACGCCGAAAAAATATGACTTTTATTTTTTACGCCGAAAAAATATGATTTTTCATTTTTACGCCGAAAAAACATGATTTTTTCATTTTTACGCCGAAAAAAAAAAAACATGTTTGTTTATTTATAGTTTTGACGCCGAAAAACATGATTTTTCATACTTTGAACCGAAAAAAAAAATCAAATCACAATTAACCAATCCCTACCAATTTATGATTCAATATGACCCTCGTTGGATGATATTGGTAACAAACAATAGAATACCGATTTCATTGAATGTCACAAGCTGACAATTTTCCTTAACTATATCCGCCGACTAGGATAATCGCATTCCAAAGTAGCGCGAAAAGCGAAAACTGGAGTCATCATGTCCATCAGTGTGTTTCCACAGCATATAACCGACCAATTTTCGAGTGACTTCTTTTAGAATCTTCTTCTAGGTTTTCCGCAAATCAACAGTCACAAATGTCTCGGCCATCGATGCTGAGGACTCCGAGAGTGGAATCCGGAACGCGACATCGTAGCGCTAGCGCAATATCACTATTGTGGGCAAACAGAGTTAGCGCCGCGTTTAGAGTTGGCAAAGGGGGCTTTAAGGTAATAAATAAAAATTAAAAAAAAAATAAAAAAAAAAAAATTAGAGTGTCACGTTTGATGGCGAATTTTGAAGTAGGTTCCAAGATACCAAAACAGCTATCGACTTGCACCATACAATCCCTTCAAACCCGAGATCGTCGACAAGATTTTGATGGATGTTTTAAACGGCACTCTCACAGGAATGAAGTACAATTCGGCAGTTTGCCTGAAACTCTGTCAAGATATGTCAGCGGAAGTGCGATCGCGCATATACAAAAAGGATTTCGATCGGTGAAATTTTATTTCCCTTCGCGGAGACTTTTAAGGGATGATGGAAGTGATTTTGTTTTTTTTTTTTTCGATCATTAAAATCACGCTAATCATCCGGATTTTTTAAATGTCAAATCAAAACACGAAAAACAGAAAATAATTTTTTTAAACTTTTTTTTACGCCATTTTAACCACCGGAAAAAAGTGAAAATAATCATATTAATTTTTAATTCCTAAAAAAAAAAAATTTTTTTTTTTAAATTTCTGATACAGCTACAAGTGCATCGTGTCCTTTACCATTTGTGAGAAAACGGGACAGGCTATTAATATGGCGATGGGCCGGATTTGGGACGTCGAAAGAGACACGTTTAGCACACATTCCTTCGAGAATTCGGAACTTATAGCAGTTGGTACTGTTTATGGAATTTATTATGAATAACTTGGAACGTTATTTTGGATTCTCAAGATCTTCCAATGAATTTTTCAATAAATTCTTGTTTACTGGACGATACCAATTTCATCTTCTCAATTTTGTTAAACTGGAATTGCAAATTTTTCAACCGAAAAACATGATTGTCTCATTTTTTAAAACCGAAAAACATGATTTAAAAATTTTTTAAACAGGAAAACATGATTTTTAATTTTTAAACCGAAAAATATGATTTTTTATTTTTAAACCGAAAAATATGATTTTTTATTTTTAAACCGAAAAATATGAGTTTTTAATTTTTAAACCGAAAAATATGATTTTTTAATTTTTACACCGAAAAACATAATTTTTTATTTTTTACACCGAAAAACATAATTTTTCATTTTTAAGCCGAAAAACATGATTTTTAAAATTTTAAAACCGAAAAACGTAATTTTCAAATTATTTACACCGAAAAACATGATTTTTAAATTTTTAAACCGGAAAAAAAAAGATTTCTCTTTTTTTACGCCGAAAAACCTGATTTTTAATTTTTTTACGCCGTATCGATTGCGTTTTAAAATTTCCGTATGAATATTCGCGAGTTGACTTTTTTTTCCCAGTTTTTTTTTCAGGCATATATGGATTATCTTCTAGCTTGATGTTGACATGAAATTTTGGGTAAATTTGCTATTATTTTCCGATCACTCACAGCACATCTGCTATTTAAATAGAATTAGCACGAATAATATGAGATAATGCTTTCGCACTATAGAATGTATTTTAAATTACAGTTAAGCACAAAAATCGATATCTAGAATTATTTTCCTCTTCGATGTTCGAGCCTTGGTCGTCCCTTCTTCGCTGCGGGTTTGTCCTTTCCTTTATTCAACAACGGATGTATTTCTAAACAGACAAATACATCAATATATATATTTTTTTTTCGAAAAAAAAAAAAAAAAAAAAAAAAAAATTATGAAGCTTAGATCGACTGAAAAAAAAAAATGTATGTAATTTACCGTCGATTGGAGCCCCTTGCAAATTGATATTATGAGAACGATGCTTTTTCACAGGTGGTTCGTACGAGGTCGGTTGATTCTCTTCGGATTCCTCAACTTCCGGTGAAATTGGCAAAAATTGCAACGAGCCGATATCCTCGGTTTCCTCGTCGGAGCTGCAAAACGCGGCTACTCTGTCGATAGCCGCAACGTCGACTTCGACCTCTTCGTCCTGCGCCTCCTCGCCCTGAACAACCGATTTGTCCTCGTCGCTCAAATCGAATTCGCTCTCTCGTTCCTCGTATTCCACGTTTTCGTCCAGTTCCTTGAAATCCGGCGCGAAAGCCGACCAATTTTCAACTTGATTTTGCGCCCAAATTGACACGACGCCCGACGATATCGAAGCGATTATCGGCCTCACTGGATGCCACTGTTTTGATCAAAGATTTTTTAGAAATTTTTTTTATTTTTTTTAATTTTTTTTTAATGTTTGAAAATTATATATATAAATTTTTTTGCTCACCACAACGTCTAAAAGAAGTTCGCCTTTGGTGCCATGTAAAATCTTCACCAAATTGCCAATGCTTTTTTCCCAAACGTACAATGCGTGTTGTCGGGCTGAGCCAGCGCAGACGTATTCGCCGTCGCCGGAAAAGCAACATTTTTTCCACATCGTTTTATTAACGAGATCCTGTAACTTTTGTATGGGCTCGGGTTCGCCGTCTTTCCCGCATGCCAATATTTCCGTACTGTCGTAAACCCGTATGACTCTGTCGGACGTATTAACTAGAAAGCAAGAGCCGCGACGCGCGAATTCGATACTCTTAACTGCTGTATTGCTCGCCGTTCCTTGAGATATTTTGTACGATGCCTTGACGGACAACGTTTCGGAATCGAGCACCAATATTCGTCCTCGTGCATTTCCCGTGAATACGTAGCCTCCCCGACGGTCGAACGACGCGACAATATTTAAGTCGCTCTGAAAAATAGATCAATAATTAAAAAATTAATTAATTCTTAATTTTTTTTTTGTGAAAAAAAAAATTAAGAATATTAAATATTAAAAATATTTAAAAAAAATTATTTTTATTAATTTTATTTTCTACATAATTTTGTAATTACATACATCTTCATCAAGTGGAATTACTCTGTGCGTCCCCTCGATATCCACCATAACAGCCGCGTGTCTCATTGGACAAACGAGAAATTTGTTGGGATTTCTCGGATGAAACTGTACTTTGAGTATAGGCGATGGAAACCTGTACTTCTGATCGCATTCCCCCAAAAGAACATCCCATATGCAGACATTATTGTCCGTAGATGCGCTCAGCAGTTTATGACCATTTCTGGACCAGCTGAGATGGTAAAATGGGTAACACAGTGAATTATTATTTTATTTTCATCATTAATGTTTTAATGTTACATTTTGATGATAATATTAATAATAAATTTTGTATTAATATTTTAATTTTAATATTTATTAGTAAAATTTTTGAATTTCAGACATTCGTATTTATAAATTTTGGAATTTTAGACTTTCGTATCTTAAATTTTCGGAATTTCAGACTTTCGTATTTTTCAATTTCCGAATTTCAGACTTTTGTATCTTAAAATTTTGGAATTTCAGACTTTTGTATCTTAAAATTTTTGAATTTCAGACTTCGGTATCTAAAAATTTTGAAATTTTCAGACTTTTGTATCTAAACATTTTTTAATTTTCAGACTTTTGTATCTAAAATTTTTTAATTTTCAGACTTTTGTATCTAAAATTTTGAAATTTTCAGACTTTTGTATCTTAAAATTTCAGAATTTTCAGACTTTTGTCTTTAAAAATTTCAGAATTTTCAGACTTTTGTCTTTAAAAATTTCAGAATTTTCAGACATTTCTTTTAAAATTTCAGAATTTTCAGACTTTTGTATCTCAAAATTTCAGAACTTCGATCCAGCCCCAATATTTTAGATGCATTCTAAATCACTTTCAAATTATTAATTTTCTTCAATTTACAAACTGCACTTTACACGGAATGCCTCGTACAATTATTAAACCCCCCCCCGTTCCAGAGATTTTGATAATTATCCTTAGTAATTTCTTTTTGGTTTACCTCAATGAACAGACAGGATGTACATGAGCGCTGATTATCTTAGCTATGCCTCTGGTCAAAAAGTCCCAAATTACGATTCTGCCGTCGTTACACCCAACGGCTAACAAAGTGCCTCTCTTATTGAAGGTGCAGGTAACAGCCAGAGATATGCAATCCAAAGTTCCATCGAATTCCTAAAATAAGTTGTAAACAAAACAACAACAAAAAAAACATATATTTGTCTCGTTGAGGTTAACTTCTCGATGATAAACGCGAATTTACGTACCTCCGGATAATTCTGCCCGAAAGATTCTATCGATTAAATTTGGTTAGAATTTTCATTAATAAACGTAAACATTTTTGTAAATATTTCAATTAAAACTTACCGAGCAATTCTAGGTTCATTTTGTATTCACGATTACCGGCGCATCACAAATGTTTTGAATATCAAGGAAATATGTCAGAATTTCGTGTTGTTATTTTACCGGTGAATTATGTCATTTACGATAGAAAATTTACCGGCTAATTTACCGGTAAATTACGTTATTCACCATTTCTTTTTACCGACCAATTAACCGTCAAATTTTGGTAAATACAGTGCTACCAATTCACAAGATCCAAATTTCAATTCAAATCCTTTAAATTCGAAATCATGACGAATACGCGAAACTACTCGGTCGGTAACAAAAACTGTAATCCAATTTTTTCCGTCACGATTAAGCTGTCTTATGAAGAATCGAGAATTTTGCGTTCCGGTTAATAATTCTGCAGGACGACGTTCTCGTCTCTTATACGACAGATCAAACGTAGGGATCGAAACTCGTTATAAAATATAGTAATTCTAGCATTTATCGGTACACGATAAGCTAGAAATCTACTCAATTTATTACCACGGTTATGAAGCTGCATATCCCGTCCGCTAGATGGCAATAGTCACAAGCAAATATAACCAAAGTCCCTAGTACTTCTCAACTTAAAAAAAAAACCAAAGTCCCTATATAAAGACTTATATAGGGACTAGTTTCTTTTTGAATTTCCCGCGCTAAAAGTGCCGCGCGCGTTCGCGAATCGCGTATCAGAAATCAGAATTTATTGCACAAAGGGACAAAGGAGTGAAAATGTGCCCTTTGTGAACGCGCATATCACGCGCAGTAGCTTCCACGTTTATTATGCGAAGGATCTTTAAAAGCCGGCATAACCTATAACTGCACTTTTCTCCTTTTGACAATAAAAAATGACAACAAGCCGTTCGAACATCAGAGTGAAAGTCGATTTATCGAGATACCATCGAGACGCTCGTCGTTTCAGTTGGATCTACGTTGACTGCACAAATGTTTGGTTTATCAGTCACGTAAAACAGCATATCGCCGATATATTCGGCGCTAAGGAACCCTTTCATCTTCTGCTAAATGGCAACGAGTATCTACCGCCGAGCGAAGACGTGCGAATTATCAAAGAAAATGAGTTAATTGTGTAAGCACATTTTTTTTATATAATTTAATACAAATTATTATTATTATTATTATTATTTTAAATTTAGAATATTTTCGTAAATTAAAATTTATTAATAATTAATTTAAATTAATTAATTTCATTAAATTTATTGAAAATGAAAAAAAAATTGATTAAACAAATTTGGGCAAAATTTGTTAATAATTAATTTAAACGAATTAATTTTCATTAAATTTATTGAAAAAAAAAAAAAAAAAAAAAGGGTAAAAATGATTAATAATTAATTTAAATGAATTAATTTTCATTAAATTTATTGAAAAAAAAAAAAAAAAAATTAGGGTAAAATTTGTTAATGATTAATTTAAAAGAATTAATTTAATTAAATTTATTGAAAATTTTTTAAAAAATCAACAAATTAGGATAAAATTTATTAATAATTAATGTTAATAATTTTTTTTTGTTTTTTTTTTAGGGTGGTGCCAGGCTCCGGTACATGTGATACTAATGGCTCGACAAATCCAGTCTCTTTACCGGAAATGCAGCATCCGGTTATTGAAAACACAGTACAGTCAATCAACACAAGCAACACAAGTTACTGCAAAACTACTATGCATACAGATGTAGCAGAGAATGTCAATAAAACTCTCAATAATTCGATAGCAGGTGCGTTAAAATTTATTACTTTTGCATATTCAAACAAAATGACTTCTGCCATTAAATTGCATAACATATTTTTTAATATGCAATTTCAATGTGCAATTTTTATTCTATTTCTTTTTTTAAATTTTAATGTGCAATTTTTATTCTATTTTTTTTTTAAATTTTAATGTGCAATTTTTTTTTAGATTTTAATGTGCAATTTTTTTACAAAATTTCAATGTTCAATTTTTATTCTATTTTTTTTACAAAATTTCAATGTTCAATTTTTATTCTATTTTTTTTTTAATTTTAATGTTCAATTTTTATTCTATTTTTTTTTTTTAATTTTAATGTTCATTTTTTATTCTATTTTTTCCAAAATTTCAATGTTCAATTTTCATTCTCTTTTTTACGACGTGCATCTAAAATAACATTCCTTTTTTTCCGTGTTACTGTGGATTACATTTGGCTTTTAATAAACACGATGATAGCGGCACTTGGCCTAGTTTATAGAGTCAACAAGGAGAGAAAGAAGAGGAGATAACACGATAATAGCACTCGGCTTGGTTGCTTCGTTTTAACATCGTTTAAATGTAAAAAAAAAGCCAGGAAAGAAAGCACAATTTTTATTCCTTTTTTTTTTCCAAAAACGTTTTTCTGTCGATTTAATAATCGTTAACTAAAAAAAAAAATGCAAAAAGTACTTTTTTTTTTTTAAATAATCTTACGCTAAAATTCACCAAAATCCGGAATCATGTTTAGAAAAATATTTAGAAATTTGTGCACAATTAAATTTAATCTCCACGTGAAATATAAAATAACAGTAATTTTTTGTAATTCCACCAAAATTTCCAAAATTTAATGCAATTTTTAGAATTTTACAGAACTTGTCTATTAAATTAAAAATATTAAATAATTTTTCTCAAATTAAATTAATTCATTTAAATTTCGCACTAATGATCAAATTATTTTTATTATTTTTCCACTCAAGATGCGGCTGCAATTAACGCGACGATGTATCACAGTATGCGAGAAGAGTCAGAAATGGATAATTCTCAAGAGGCGAAGGCGACGGACGATAACATTACTGACAACTGTAGCCCGAGCGACGTTTACGGCGTGCCAGTGAACAAGCGCAAAAGAATTCGTCGCAAGAAATCAAAACATCAAACCGACGGGTCGTTCACCGAGAAAGTAAATAATAATAAATCGCCGAGCGTTTATAAGAAATCAAAGTCATTGGAACTGTCGGTACAACCAACCGGTAAACATATTCACTTCGATAACGAGAACGATAGAATTTCCGAGGTTGCTGAGAACGGTGAAAAGAATATAGCCACCGAAAATAAGGAAACGAATTCAATGATGACGAAACAGCCGACGGTTAAAAATTCAAAGGTTGCCAATTTATCGACACTTCTGGCGCTGAGACAGTGCTCGACTCCGCTTACTTTCGAAAATAAAAAAATTAAGCGCGTAAACGAGAATGACTTCGATGATAATACGAGAAAGAATTTTAAAAAGGAATTGGCAAATAGCCCAAAAAACGTAGAGACTAACGAGGATCGGCAAACGAATGGAAAGAACGAGGCTGCGAAATTATTTGAGGAACCGACTGATTTCACAAATCTCAATCCAGAGAAATATCCCAATCTTGAATCGGTTACGGAAATCAACGACATAATCGCTTTCAAAGTAAGATTTTTCTCAAATTTTACAGCGTTAAAAAGAAAAAAAAAAAATTTTTAACTGTATAATCGATAGCGTCCCATTTTGCATTTTTTTTATGCAATAGCAGTAATTTTTTGCTATTATTATTATTATTATTTGCGAAAAAGAAATATTCTTAAATCATCGATGAGATAAAATGTTTAAGAGACCGATTTTTTATTTTTGATATTTATCCGTAAAATGACGAAAAAATTTAAAGACAAAAATGATAATTTTCACGAAAAAAAAAAAAAAAAAAAAAAAAAAATTTGTGCTGCAATTTAATTTATTTCAGATCCTAAGGATAGGAAATGAGTATACGCCCGAAGTTTCCGAGTACATTGTCGCAAGAACGATAAACTGGTGTCCAAAAAAATTATTGTTCACTTTTGAAATATTGAGTAAGTCGATTAATTTTGTTTTGGCTCAATTAATTTATTCGGCAAATTGTCAAGTTTTCGATAAATCGCTGTTTCGCCCATTTAAATTTCAGGAGGACAGACGCAGATTCAAACGCCATTGGGAAAATTCTCACTGCAGGACGACGAAGCTGAAAGTCAAATATGCGACACAGCGAACTTCAACTTTTCGCAGCTCATAGAGCCTCGACTGATTTATCGAAAGTAGACGCGACTAAAAGAGCCATTTTTTTTTTTTTAACTTCCGACGAAATTCTTTTTTATCTGTCTTGTCGTTTATTTTTTCACTGTGATTTTCATTATTTTAAGTAATTTTATTGTCGCATCTTTTATCTTTTTTTTTTTTTTTGACACCTGTTTTATGATTAAGAAATATGAAATCGATGCAAATAAGCAATTCCAATGTAACTCGCGGTAAAAGTCAATAAAAAAAAAAAACGAGTTTTTATAAATCGCAGTTTTTTTACCCCCACCAAATCACGAATTTATTTATTTATAAATAAATAAATAAAAAAATAGATAAATACTTTAAAAAATCACTTAAAAAAAAAAAAAAACATGAAAAAATGTATTTGATAAGAAAAATAATTCTTAATCATTAAAAATATTTTTGACAATTTTTCTAAACAAAAAAAAGCCGAAAACATTGATTCGTGTCAAATTAAAATATTTTTATAATTCAAATAAAAAAATTTTTCGTAAAAAAAAAAAATCATCCGAATTAAAATTTTTTTTTTTTACATGATATCAATTAATTCCGGCGTGTATCCCAAGAATAAAAAAAAACACAGTTTTTTTTTTATTTAATTTTTTAATCCACGTACCCATTGAAATTTATTCAGATTCTTCTTTTTAACTCACGTTTTTAACATGCAAGTATACATAGAAAATTATAATCTTATAGTTGGCTTCAAACTAGGTATATATAATACACATAATGTATGTTATATATTCGTTAGTGGATATTCGAAGTTAAGCATTATGATATACAGCTTCCGCGTGCCGGCGCGGATATCTCATACATTAGTATTATATATATATATATATATATATATATCATATATCATTCACATTCTAAGATCAACCTATACGAGTCCCAAGCAAATGCATGTGTATCGAATATTACATACACAATATATACACTTTATGTCAATATTATCTTGAAACTTATATAACATGAATCACTTTTCGATTTTTTTTTTTTTTTTTCTCAGTATGTATAGTCATTGAATATTTTTTCTCGATTTTACATCGAATTCGTAGATCGATGGATCTGCCCTGTTAATTAATAAATATATTATAATATTTTATTGGATTGTCGGGGGAAAAAAAAAAAAAAATGTTCCACTTCGAAAATTAATAAGTGGCATTCGGAACAGTTGGGCATTTTTTTTGAGAGCGGCGTGGAGTGTCTGGAATATGTACAAATTATTTCAGATTTTTTAGTCTCATATTTCACCCAGAATTAAATATCGATTTTTTAATTTTTTTTTTATTCGCTGTGTATAAAAAAAATGATGGATTTATTTTTTTTTAATCATTTTTAATGTAAATAAAAATGAAATAAATAAGATGAAAAAAATTTCAAGCGCGTGAAATTTATTGTCCACAGCCACGAAAATTTTATCTCCATTTTACAATTTTTTTTTTCTACGATGAATCTTTAATTATGTAAAATTGAATAAAAATAACAGAAAAAATCGAAAAAATTGGTATTTAATTTTGGTTGAAATATAAGATCACTCTTCAATTTTGGGCAGGAATCGAAAAGCTTTTGCAGAATAACCGAGGGTTTTATACGTGAGAGATATTTCATTATCGTCATCCAAAAGAAACAGGGATTTTTTTTTTTCTTTTTTTACAGAGTGCACTGTTTTTTTTTCTCTCTCGCCTTCTCGTAGTATCTCTTAATTAGAGAGGGTGACTGCGAAGCTTCGTATATATCGCAGCGTACAAAGAGAACGGAGCTTAACGTAGCAAAAGAAAAAAGTGAAAAAAATGTATTTATTAGACACAGAAGGGATCGCGTTCTCTAAAGTAGAATATTGTAGAGTACAATTAGGCCATTAGTGAATTACAACGAATATTATATGATACAGAGCTACACACACCACTTAAACGGTTCTTAAAAAATTACCACGTTAAACGTATAATATTATAATATTTAAGTTGTTTGATGAGAAAAATAAATAAATAAATAAATAAATAATATTTATTCAAACAATCTCAGTCTTATCATAATTGGCGTCGAGTCGTTGTCGTGACTCTTTAAAGAATAAAATTATTTTGTATGATGACACTCCTTATAATTTCATTTCGGGCTGATTTAGCGAGTGTGCTAGACACTTCAGTCACGTTATTCAAAAATTAAACCGGGAGATTTTACAGAGAAATGTGTAAAGTTGCGATAGAAAAAGCGGTAGTGGATGATAAAAAAAAAAGTATGTACAAAAGATTTGTAATTGTGTTTTTTTTTTTGAGGCTCAGGGGTTTGTATTTCTAGACTGTAGCACAATTTTGTACGATACGATTGTTTAATGGCCTTGCTTTGCGTATGAGGAACATGAAGAAAATGAAGAACATTTCTTCCAAAGTCGCCCATATGAGCCTCTGCAATGGGTTTCATTTAGTTTCATTTCATACAGCGCCTCATATGGTTTCCTTCGTGGGACGCTATATGATTCATCTCGCCCCATGCAGCTCTGCATGGGATCTTTAGGGGGTGGAATTTATTCACATCGTCCCACAAGGTAACCCTTTTGAGCTCCCGCATGGGAAGTTTCATCCCATATAGCCCCATATAGTTTCCTAAATGAGCCATACCGCCCCACATGGGATCCCTCATGAGTGCAATTTATCCACAACGTCCCACAAGGAAACCCTTGCAGGGTCTCGAATGGGAATTTTCATCCCATAAGCCCAATGTAGTTTCCTTCGTGGGCCATCAAATGAGCCATTTCATCCCATACCAGCCCACATGGGATCCCTCATGAGTGTAATTCATCCACATGGTCCCACAAGGTAACCCTTACAGGTTCTAAAATAGGAAGTTCTATCCCATAAAACCCCAAATGAGCCATTTCATCCCATACCGCCCCACATGGGATCCCTCATGAGTATAATTTATCCACATGGTCCCACAAGGTACCCCTTGTAGGTTCTCGAAAGTTGAATTCCATCCCATAGAGCCCCATATAGTTTCCTTAATGGGCCACCATGTGGACATTCCTCTCTATTCCGCCCTACATGGAAATCCTTGTGGGTCCAATTCATCTATTCCGCCCTACATGGAAATCCTTGTGGGTCCAATTCATCTATTCCGCCCTACATGGAAATCCTTGTGGGTCCATTTCGCCCATATCGTCCCACAAGGTATAATCCTTTCAGGATTCCTCATGAGAATTTCCACCGCACACATCCTCCTACAGTTTCCTTCATGGGCCATCAAATGATACATATCCCCCCATTCCGTCTCATTGCCCATTCATTGCCCATTCATTCCCACGCAATCTCATGTGAAAATTTTCAACACGTCAATGATTGCCGTTCTTACTCCAGTACCAGAATAATCCGGTATTCATTCCCGGGGCTAAAATACACAGGACATATTCCCTCTTCAATAGGGAGGCTATCGTCACCACAAATCTGGGCTCCATGGAAACGCCGAGGGTTTCTCATTATAATTATTTTTAACAGAAATATTATTTGGCCTATTTAACCATTGCAGTAACAAAGTCAATAAATGCAGATAACTCGGTAAATAATCATCGAATTGCTATTCCCCGAAATTCGATATTCACGCGATAGAAACATTTGTACGTTGTATTGTAAAATAATTGAAGCCGATATTCGCTTCCATTAAAGCTCGCGATAGAGCGTAAACAATGTAAAAAAAAATAAAAAAATAAAAAAAAATATAAAACAAAAAATCCAATAAACGAGATATTTCGAACGGGAGAGATAAAATAAAACACCTCTCGAATGTGAATAAAACACAGCTGTAAACGTGGGAGGATTAGAAAAAAAAAAAAAAGTCGCTCAATTAAATGTGCTGTTAACGGTTAAAAACCAGTGATTCCAATTGGTCGCACAATTTTTTTTCACTCCATCACGGTAATTCGGATTAGTCGAAGTGCAGTACTTTTTCCGCGCCGGAAACTCTGATGGAGGAGTATTGCAATAGTGCAGCGAGGGGCGACGGGGGGGTCGGAAGAGGGTGGTACATAGCAACGCGGGATGCAAACGAAGTCATCGATCGATTCCGATTCCAGACGCGCCGGATCAAGTCCCGCTACCAGTTTGACGTACATCAGACCAGTCTCCCTAACTTGAGTCACTAAAACTTTTCAATATAGTTTCTTTTTTTTTTTTTTTTTTCAATCGAAAATATACTTTTTCCCCTCTGGCAATATTTTCTATAAATCCTTTACATACCACTGAAGCTCATGTAAAATTAAGAGCAAAATAAAAAGTGTCCGAACGATTGAAAAAAAAAAAAAAAGAAAAAAAAAAAAAGTGGCTCAACTGACGGACAATGCCTCACGTGTACAATGACGGAGTTTGCATTTTCAGTTTCAACGGATTTTCAATAAAACATGTTTTCCCGGGTTTTATCAACATCGATTCTGTCCTACTTTCAATAAATACATTTTCTTTTTTTTCTTTTTTTTTTCAATTTTTTTCTTTCGTCCTACCGACTCCGTAACATAATAGCTTAATGTATTAGGACGTTGATCTTGCAAGAACTTAACTGGGACAATCAATACCGAATGATGTCTTAATTGACGTTTGTACTCTGCTCGACTGTTAAGTCAAATTTATCGACTCTCTGACACATTTTATAAATCGCATTTTTATTCCTGAATTCGTGGGAAACTTGATGATAGTGAAGTGGTGTCGAGTGAAAGAGGTGGTACAGTGTGCAGTCAACCTTAATGCAATCAACCTTCTCGTCTGCACCGCACACACACACACACTTTCTCTCTCTCTTCCTCTCTCTATTTTACTGCATTTCCATTTCAAGAGGGTTCTCAATAAAAATTCTCAAAGCAACTAATCGATACTAAGACCTTCGCGCTTTCCTCAGTTTGCCCTATCTTTATAGCCACTTTTATTTCGCAATAAATCGCAACATTTCTCTCCGAGCCGTGACAACAGAGCTCACCAACGAGAAATATAATATTTAACATTAATGTCATCAGGTGACAAACTGATAGCAACAATAACAAGATCGGATGACGATCGATAATATTCTCTCACGTATAACAATTATTCTCTGATATATTGTTGTCGTATTATTATTTTGTACATCGTATTCGGTATAGGTCTTTGGTTTAGTATCTTATTTTTGTGAATTTTTTCTTGGCTGGCTTATTTAGCTTCACGCTGTTGGTTATTGGATTCTTTTTTCTTTTTTTTTTTTTTTGATGTCCATTCTGCACTGTTCTTTAAACAGATCAACGACTAATTAATTACAGTGTCTGGCGATCCAGCAGCTGGTCAACGTGCGTTGGTTACCAAAGCTCACGAAATTCAATAAATTCTCGTGTTTCGTTCTCTCCAACGCAACGATGACGTGTATTATATAATAGTCGATCCACGAGAGTCTTTCTTGAATCTTTAGAAACATATGTCTACAGTAGAATTTGGTACATCGTGATTAGAGTACATTTTTTTTTTTTGTTTTCCGTTCTTTTTGTTGTTGTGTGTGTTTTTGGGTAATGAGAAAAATTGACTAATCCTTGACTCCTCATTTGTCTGTTGGTCCATTTCGAGTTGGTAGCACTCGTGATTTATAAATTCTAATACGTCATTGTAATTCATGAACCTCTCATATGTTTTGCGTGACCCGGAAATTCGCATTTTTTTTTTATGATTACCGGCAAGCTAACGACACTGAAATGCCGTTCGAAATTGGGTAATTCATTATGTTGGCGACTGTGGCGATTTTTCAGTAATATTAACAACCCACAAGGCATTTTTCGTTTTCGAGTTAATCCAGTAAAAGGATTCACTTTTAGTTTGACGATTGACCCTAGCAGAAGCGAGAGGGTGTAGATTTTTCTGTGAAATTTTCGTAGCTTTTTATCCTGGCTTCGATGTCTTAATTCAATAGAAATATTTAGGTTGATTGGGTTGACCTGGACGCCGCGCAGACAACAATTGTCTCGGAAAGAGTCTGTCGAATGTGGGAAAGAGTCTTTCATGTCTTGGAAAGAGTCTCGGAAAGAGTAACGGATACGATCCGGAGCAGTACTTTTTCTGAGACTCAGGATGTAAAAGACTCCTTCTGAGATTCTGCAGACTCTTTCCAAGATTCGAGCGACATTTTCCATGACCCTTATGAAGGCTTCTTCCAAGACTACCCTTTTCCGCGCGGGAATCCAGTCGAATGATTCCCTTTAGTTTGACGATTGGTATCCGTTACTCTTTCTGAGACTCATTCCGGGATACAAAAGACTCTTTCCGAGATTCGGCAGACACTTTCCACGACCTTTTATAAATACTTCTTCCAAGACTACCCTTTTCTGCGCGGGAGTTTAATATATATATATATATTTGGATTCCAAGGCAGATGCATGTTTAAAAAACGCCTCAGTGACATGATTTCATCGGCTTGTTTAAGTCGGTATAATTGAACGTCTAGAATATGCCAACAATCTGAATTGCGGTCACCAGCATTCCCGACAATCGATCAATCTCAAATGTCGCGGAATTCGGTCTACTGGAAGTATATGGACGCAGTAGTATTGTTTAATAATTTAGCTCCTGTTTAGCCAATCGATTGGTTTCCTTGAAACCATCGGTCGATGTACTTTTGAGGGGTACATTACGTTTCAGCGGGGCCGTTTTAAAAAAAGAAGAAGAAGAGAATCTAAGAAGAAGAAGAGAATCTCTTTTGGCGCGTTTTTCTTAAGTAAAAAAGAAGAGAACCTAAAGAACCTAAAGAACTTCGGTCCGGAATTTTGGTGCCAGGACATTTCGGCGCGGTGATTTCGTTCCGAGCGTTCTTGTGAGTAAGAAAAAGTCGCTAATTGCAAACTTCGTACAATGCTTCCTCATTAATTTCCATTTTTCACAAAACCACCTGTCCGAACCGCGCCGAAACATTCCGTTCCGACTCAAGTGTCCGACGATTGTAATATTCTGCGCGTTTCGTCGTTTCAGTGAGCTCAAACTTGCGTCAATAGTGTCAGTTGTACGCCATTTTGAAGAGGATCTTTCTCTCTCTGAGCGTGTTCCCGTTGTTCCCGTTGTTCCCTGGATTCGCTGGTGATGGTAATATTGGACCTCGACGTCATCGTAACCGTGGTAGTCGAAGTTTTGCTGATGAGTAGACCCCTTTCCTCTTCCTCGTCCTCCAATTCGACTCTCGAATTTCCGGAAGTAACAATACGATTTGAATGATGTCGTTCCGCGGGTGTAGCTTTGTTGCGCCTCGGAAAAACGCTGTTTTCGATGTGTAACGTTGCGTTTACGTCTTTGCCAGCGGCGCAGGTGCAAGCTTTCAGAAAGCTTTTCTTGAAGTTGTCGCTGAGAAACGCGTAAAGTATTGGATTCATGGCGCTGTTGGAGTAGCTCAAAAATCCAGCCAGTAAGAAGCTCGTTATGCCGATACGCGACTGGCACTGTTTCGGTGGTGTGAATATCAGAGCGACCTGTGTCAGCCAATACGGTAGCCAGCATAAAACATAAACGGTGATAACTGTTAAAACGAGTTTCGTGACTTTTCTGTGGGATCGTTTTTTCTCCTTCGACTTGTTCTTCGGTCCGACTGTCTGTAATTTTCTTATGACGAGAAAATAAAATATGAGTATAAGAATGAGGGGTATCGCGAAGCCAAGTATGAAGGAATACAGAGTGAACGTTGTCTGTCCGCCGTGATCATCCGGCCAATAAATATTGCAACTCATGCCGCCGTCGGTTTCGCCAGTGTTAGCGTACAAGAACACGGGTATCATGAACAGTGCGCTTGTCGCCCAAGCGGTCAGAGACACGACCTTCGAGATAAAAGGTGTTCTCATTTTGGGCGATGATATTGGATGGCACACTGCTATATAACGATCGGCGCTCATTATAAAGAGAAATATGCTGCTCGTAAATTGATTTATACTCGTCGTTGTCATGTAAGCCTTGCACATGATTTTTCCAAATGGCCAATAACGTAGGCTCATCGTTGTTACGAGAAATGGTATACCGATGAGGAAGCACTCGTCGGCGATCGCTAAATTAACGATATACATATTCGTCACAGTCTGCATCTTCGAGAAACGTAGAACTACGTAGATAACCAGTGTATTCCCAAGTAGGCCGACGATGCAGACGATCGAATAGAGGATCTGATTTACGAGAGGTACTATTGGCAAATCGGCGCCGCAATTCGGTATCAACGAGTCATTCTGACCCGTTATGTTCGGGTTACTCTCCATCAATGATATTGTCGTATTCATGGTGAAGTGGTAATTAGGGCGCGCCTTCGACGACCCCAATTAAATATCCTTCCTTTCGAATAGGTTTCGAGCGAGGCTAACAAACGCTTTCACAGCGCTTAATACGCGTATGCATATCCGACAATCATAAAGATAATTGATCGTAGACTGCGGACAATTGTGAGTCTCAACATCGAGTCGAAATTGTTATTGATTCGCGGCGCAAATGCAAACGTTAGTGGAATCGTTTGGATTCGTTGATAAAACTACTTCGTTGGAGTTTCTTTGTTCAGTTCGAGATAATTCGCCGAGGGTCTGAAAAGAGTTTTCCCCAATTGTCAGCGCGCGATCTTGGCTTGGACCGCCAAAAAAGCTACTTTAGCGGAAAACAAGTGTAAACGATGTTAGGAAATAGCGCGGTCAACGATTCACACGCGTCACTGTGCTCTCTCACGTTTCTCCTCCTGATAACGAAGAAAATATATGGATGGCAAATGCGGTGAGACGACGCCGCCGCCGCCGCCGCCCATCCAACAGATGCACTGTTTACTCATCTGGAAGCGCGAAAGACTGGACCCGATATGCTTCTTCGGATCTTAGTCTCCAAATTTCGACTCTAAGCTTCTTCTTGATTTTGTTCTTCAATCGGCTTCCCTCATTTTCCGTTTCTTCACCATGTATGATCCACCAAGTCCGCGATAAGCTCTGCGCAGAAAGTAAAAGTGTGATTAGAGACAAGCGTTCAATTTCGAGTATTTGTAATTCGTGTTTTTAACGTAATTCATTAAAAATGCAATTTTCATTGATACTTAAATCCCTGATAATGCGACGTATTTTTCAATAAAGTCCGAGCCTTTTGCATTAATAATCGACAATGAAGGATTAATAATATTAATATGTAACAAAACCCGCTCGCACTGCATGCAAACATCAACCGCGAGCTCATATAACGTTGCGTGGGTCGAGGAGACTGACCGTATTAAACCCGCTATTTAATCTCTCGTAGTTCAGCCAGCCACCGCTACGCGGCGTCCGCGCGCGGGGCTCTCTCGCATACGCCCGAGCATGCATTATGAACAGCGAGTGAAAATCTCTTCTTTGCCTCCGGAATCCACCGGATTCACCCGTGAATCATTTTTCTCTGTGTTCCCTTTTAAAATGCCTCGTTAATTCAATGAAAAAACTAATTATCAGTTTCTCATCAAACCCAAAAGCCGCATCGCCTCTACCACAAGATTTCCAAATTCCGTCAAATTAAAAATCATCCTCCGCGGTACGTTTTGTCCACATTAATAACCACTCGGGACCAAGTGTTGTGTGAAATTAAAAAGAGCCCTGCCGTACAAGTGGCAAGCCACGAGATTAAATTCACTTCTCCCCACGAAAAAAAAAGGAAAAAAAGAGGGAACCCTCTGCGAAACAAGTGGATGTTAAACTTTTCATCCCGCTATCCATTATTTAACGCCCTAATAGAGACTCTACATTCCCTCGCGACCTACCATATCCTTTAAACGCGTGGCATTACAAACATTCGCATCCCCTTCATAAAACCCCAAATCTCCCATTGACCCCTCCGTATCCTTATCTTCCCAAACAAATCATCCATCTCCAAAGCTAATACTCTCTTCAATTGTCCCATCCACGACACAGTATAACAAATGAGCTGAATATGTTTTCTCGTGGGGCATTCCTCCCCGCAGCCCCTAATACGTAATCCACCAGAGAATAGCACCGGAGAGCCAGAGCTCGGGGACTCTTGATGCCGCGTGTGTTCAGTCCGATATGCGATATAGGCATTATCACTGGTTGCTACGGCCACGTATACCCATCGGTAAGGGGGATGGAGTACGAGACAGAGCGGCTGGTCGTTGCTCGGAGAGATGAAGGAACGGGACGAGCCGGAGGAGGCCAGGGGAAGAGGGTTTCATCAGCAGCACGTGGTTTGGGGCGCTCGAACATTTACCCCTCACGGATATATGCAGGTCATGGCGCATGTCAGGCCAAACAGGGTGCGGCAGCAGCAGCAGCAGCAGCAGCAGCAGAAAACCCACCGGCCGGCCGTTGCGTCCAGGGCGGATCCGTACTTCTTCTACTCCCCGTATTTTTATTCATCCTTAATACAAATCTGTCTGAGCCCAACTCCTTACTTCTGGATCCTGTATCAATTGTGTGTTTTTCTTTTTTTTACCCCTTCTGTTCCTTGCCCTGCAACATCAACTTTCTCATGGGTTTCCGACAAATTTTCCTTTGGAATTAAATCAATCTAGGCGGTGGATGGAAAGATGCTTCAAGGATTCTTATGGACAAGGTGGGTATCCAGGTTTGGATGGCAAAATAGTGCCAATTTATGTGTTGGCGACAAAGGAGCGTAGAAGTATTGGAATCAATCCTACACGCACGCGTATTTCATATGATGAAATAAGAATTCTAAAGGGGATGTATTTTTCCATATTTGCGAAGATCAAATGTGAAAGAGTGTGTGTGTGTGTGTGTGTGTGTGCGTGCGCGCACGCGTGCATAACCAATTGCGTACTTCAAATAGCGGCCTTGAATATCGTCTAGACACCCACCCGTAAAGTCCTTTTGGTAACAGCTGTTGACTACTACGATCATCGAAATCCACTCGTTCGACCATCTACCGCAGTGATTTTTTCTGTTTTGTCAATGTTCCTCTATTTTCTCGGTAGCGTTATATCTGTACACGACCCATCCCACTGAAGATTATATGATTTTGGTCGCAGTTTTCGATAAATTAAAATTATGTTGGGTTCCAATCGATCGGGTACAGAGTATTTTTGTATAATCAAAGATAGACTGTGGTACTTCGAGCGTTGACAGTATCAAGAGACACGCCAGCGTTTCGACTCTGAGTACTTAAATTCTAGTTTTTTTTGGGAAAGTTCATTTTTTTTTAATTCGTTTTTTTTTTTTTGGAAGACCAATTTTTTTCGAAAATTTTGATTTGTTGGGAAAGCCAATTTTTTTTTTGGAAAAGTTGGATTTATTGGAAAAGCCAATTTTTTTTTGGAAAAGTTGGATTTATTGGAAAAGCCAATTTTTTTTGGAAAAGTTGGATTTATTGGAAAAGCCAATTTTTTTTGGAAAAGTTGGATTTATGGGAGAAGCCAATTTTTTATTGGAAACATTCGTTTTATTCGAAAAGCCAATTTTTTTTTTTTTGGAAAAGTTAGTTTTATTGGAAAAGCCAATTTTTTGTTGTTAGAAAAGTTAGATTTATTGGAAAAGCCAATTTTTTTTTGGAAAAGCCAATTTTTTTGGAAAACTTAGTTTTATTGGAAAAGCCAATTTTTTTTGGGAAAGTTAATTTTATTGGGCAAGACAATTTTTTTCGGTAAAGTTAGTTTTATTGGAAAAGCCAATTTTTTTCTATTGGAAAAGCCAATTTTTTGTTGTTGGAAAAGTTAGATTTATTGGAAAAGCCAATTTATTTTGGAAAAGATAAATTAATTTTATTGAACAAGCCAATTTTTTTTGGAAAAGTTAGATTTACTGGAAAAGCCAATTTTTTTGAAAACTAACTTCAATTAAAAGCCCAATAAAAAAAATTTCCAAAATTATTTTTTTCGCAAACTTAATTTTATTGGAAAAACCCCCCTTTTTTCTAAATTTGTTTTTAGTAAAACTAAATGTTATCTAGTGCATTAAATTTAACACACAAACTGATATAAATCTTTCGTTACCAAATTTCCGTTATTTATTCATAATTTTCAAAAAAAAAAATTCAAAACACTTAATTTCCAAACAATTATAATTTCCCAAAAATAGCATTAAATTTAATAAGCAATTTTCTGCCTCGATTTCTCAAATATACTTTTAACGAGATCTTGTATAATTCTCTTTCCCAATCAAAATCACTGCAAGAAACTAACAAAGACTATTTGTAAACGTACAATTTATTGTAAGACAATGCGCGCCGCTCCTTCGTCATCCGACAATCGATCTTCTGAAACGCGTGAGCACTGTAACAACCTGATGCACGTACCGCCCGCCCGGCAAAAGGAAGAGTAATTTATAGACAGAGAGAGAGAGAGAGACAGAGAGAGAGAGACAGAGAGAGAGAGTATATAACTAGTGTCACATGCCACTAAAACATTATATTGGTCGGTCTATTATCATTGCCGTGAAACTTTCACAATGCGAAGATCAATTAATATCGATAATCGATTACGACAATCGATTATCGCTATCTATGCCAAACCATAAACAAAGCCGAACAAATAGCAGCAACCTGACTCCCCCATTTTTTTCAAATTCGTACGAAAAAAATCTCTTCAAAAACCGTTGTAATCGCCTTTGTTCTCACATTTGCGATGAAAAACATCTGCAAAACCTTTTCGTCGGCATTTCTAAAGATAAGATATTCTCTCGATTTATTATTATTATTATAAAATGACAAAGAAGTTGGTTTTTTTTCATCGTATCTCAAAAAAGCTTTTGATAAGAGAATCAAAATTCCAAATCAAACTTTTCGAGTCTTTGTGCTTCTCGGTTTATTATTATTATTATTATTTCGTCAGATTAGCAGCAGAGAAATAGATAATCCTTTAATCTTTAAAAAAATAATAATCATAGAAAAAATATTATTAATTATAATATAATTTTACCTGCGTAAGTATCGTGGATTTTCATGATCGTTTGTCGATAAACTTTAGTTGCGTTAAGACAGGATAATTCATAGACTATAATCTATGCATTTACAATTAAATATAGTCACGACTAGACGTTAAATTATTCGATTAACGTTTGGGATCCGTTGCACCACCCGTGTCGATGGACACTGCACAGATGCACGAGGATAACGTTTTAACGTGTGGTGACTATTACCGTTGTACGTACGACGCGTTGCGTGTGATACGCGATCGTACACTGAACAGACAACCACCAGAGATCGCACTGCTATGGCAAACATATATAGCGTTATAGCGCACACAATCAGGATAAAGTCGAGTTCGCACTCGTTCTCGCGCATTCTCGCCCCTCGTGTACATGCCTGATCCTGACTTTTCCAAAAAGCGCACGCGCGATTCCTCCATATCCGGATATATATGTATATGTATATATATATATAGCCCTCGCTTCCTATGAGAGCCAAGATTGAAATTGAAAGAAAGTCATCTTTAGCTGGTGGTTTAGTATTTTGCGGCTTCGCCGATATATATACCTTGCCTTTATTCGTTCTATATCATTGACGATATTACGAGGGTAATCAAAATGTCATAAAGTGATTGATAGTGATGCTACATTTTTTTTTCTTTTTTTTTTTTTTTACTTTCAACAGAATATATGAGTTGGATTGAATTTTTAAAAATATTATTATTGGTAATAATAAATCGAGGCTATATATGGCTTGCAATTCAGTAGAGAAACAATAGCAAAAAGAAAGAGAGAAAAAAAGAATGAATAAAATGAATGAAAGAAAAAGCTATTAATAGCACTGACTATTGGTGGCTAATAGTCACTATTCCAACAGTTACGACTCGAAAATAGTTACTATTGACTGTCAAATAGTACTAAAAATATTAATGTTTAAAAGTAACTATTTGAAATAGTTGCTATTGATTATCAATAGTCATGACTATTTAGTAACCAATAGCAACTATTCGAAATAATTACTATTGATTGTCGATACTATTGACTATTAATAGTCAATAGCAACTATTAGACATTTTTACTATTGACTGCCAATAGCACTGACTATTAGTGGCCGATAGTAACTATTTGAAACAGTTGCTATTGACTATCAATAGTCATGACTATTTAGTAACCAATAGCAACTATTCGAAATAATTACTATTGACTGTCGATACTATTGACTATTAATAGTCAATAGCAACTGTTAGAAATTTTTACTATTGACTGCCAATAGCACTGACTATTTAGTAACCAATAGCAACTATTCGAAATAATTACTATTGACTGTCAATAGTAATGACTATTTACTAACCAATAGCAACTATTTGAAATAGTTACTATTGATTGTCGATACTATTGACTATTAATAGTCAATAGCAACTGTTAGACATTTTTACTATTGACTGCCAATAGCACTGACTATTTAGTAACCAATAGCAACTATTCGAAATAATTACTATTGACTGTCAATAGTAATGACTATTTAGTAACCAATAGCAACTATTTGAAATAGTTACTATTGATTGTCGATACTATTGACTATTAATAGTCAATAGCAACTATTAGAAATTTTTACTATTGACTGCCAATAGCACTGACTATTAGTGGCCGATAGTAACTATTTGAAACAGTTGCTATTGACTATCAATAGTCATGACTATTTAGTAACCAATAGCAACTATTTGAAATAGTTACTATTGATTGTCGATACTATTGACTATCAATAGTCAATAGCAACAATTGCTATTGACTATTAATAGTCAATAGCAACTGTTAGAAATTTTTACTATTGACTGCCAATAGCACTGACTATTATTGGCCGATTGTAACTATTTGAAACAGTTGCTATTGACTATCAATAGTCATGACTATTTAGTAACCAATAGCAACTATTTGAAATAATTACTATTGATTGTCGACACTATTGACTATTAATAATCAATAGCAACTGTTAGAAATTTTTACTATTGACTGCCAATAGCACTGACTATTAGTGGCCGATTGTAACTATTTGAAACAGTTGCTATTGACTATCAATAGATACTGACTATTATTATCGATAATAATTATTTGAAATAGCCAAATGTTCGCCGTCAATGACACTGACTATCAGTGGCCAATAGTATAACTATTCCAATAGTTACTACTCGAAACATTTATCTATTGACTGTCAATAGCAGTGACTGTCTGTTCTCAAAAGCAACTGTTCCTATATGGTTTCCCTACTCTCGTCGTAGTCACGTACAAGTGTCAAAGAAATAACTGATCGATTTGTTTAATTGATACCATCGCGTTTTATGTTCTCTTTTTTTTTTTTTTTTTTTTTCTTGTCGTAAAAATGCAAGAAGGGCGAGCTGCGTTATAGGGAGTCGGATGGTATAATGTAGAAGCAAACGTTGTATATGTGTGTGTGTGTGTGTGTGTGTGTGTTTGTATCGCAGAAGGCCTCCCCGAGGGGCTTAACAACGAATATAATATTAGCTGTACACCGATGTCGTAGCAGTTTGCAGTCATAAAGGGGGGAGGGGCTAAGATAACAGATGACGCAATCGAAAAATTAGCATATAATTGAAAAATAATTTAAAAAAAATAAAAATACACTATATTCTTAACGAAACACATCGCGAGTAATTAAAATAAAAGCCGTTTGCTAAAACTCAATTTTGTAAAATTAATTTTTTCGTTGATAAATGAAAATAATTTTAAAAAATCCAAAGCCGAATTTTAGTAACATATGTCAATTTTAATGTCTCAACTTTTATTTTAATTTTTTTTTTTTTTTTATTTCGCCTTTCATTTCGAATTTAAGTACAAATTTCGGCTTTAAGACAAAACTTTACGAAAAAAGGGAGTTGAAGGGAAAATCCTAAAGTGGGCTGTGGTGCCTCGCACGACGTTTTATGCTTAAGTCATGAGGCAACGCTTAGACTTAATCGCCAGCGATCCCCTTACGTGCAATATTCTTTGAACTACGAAAAAAAAAAAAAAAAAACGTAGGGGTTGTTCGATTTTTATAATATACGGATACAGGGTGTGTTTCCATTAAAGCAGTCCCAACGACACAGTTGAATTAATCGAGGACTGAAATCATAAAAATTTTGTTCAGTGGATCTGGAATTACTAATTATTGTAAAAAAAAAGAAAACGTAATAATAAATTTATAGAAAAATAAACAAATTTACGATAATAAATGACACTTTTGCATTTTTACAGAATTTTTGTTTTACTCCATTTTCTAACTTATGCAAAATTTCAGGCTGCTGAATTGTTTTTTGCAAATAAAACGAAAAATTTCATGCAATAAATCGTTTGTAAATGAAAGAATAATGAAATTTTTGGAAATAAATTCATCCCAGGACAATTCACCCCAAAATTATTATTTTTATAAAATTGTTTATTTTAAAAGAAATAATAATTATTAAAAAAAAATTATTTATATTAAAAGTAATAATAATTATTAAAAAAAAATTATTTATATTAAAAGTAATAATAATTATTAAAAAAAATTAATTTATTTTAAAAGAAATAATAATCATTAAAAAAAATTATTTATGCTAAAAGAAATAATAATCATTAAAAAAAATTATTTATTTTAAAAGAAATAATAATCATTAAAAAAAAATTATTTATTTTAAAAGAAATAATAATTATTAAAAAAAAATTAATTTATTTTAAAAGAAATAATAATCATTAAAAAAAAATTATTTATTTTCAAAGAAAAACAATTATTTTGTAAAATAATAAAAACTGTAGTTGCAAAATTAATCGTATCATTTTTTTTCTCCTTCCCTAAATATTTTTTTAATTGCGATATTATGATAAAAATATTCAATTCAATTATAATTCCATGTTACAAAATATACATCTGGCATTTCATTTTTATTGTTTTTTTTTTTTTTTTTTCTTTTTTTTTTTTTTTATTACACACATCGTCTTCCAAGTATATTTACAAAAATTATTTATCTACCTTGAATAAAGCATAATTGCTCATTGTTAGTGATATAAAAGAGTCCAATTTGTGGGATAATTGTATGCCAATAAAATCGGACTGTGTAACAGTAGCGATATACTACGCTCGTCCACCTGCGTCGAAATCAGCAACCACTGTTCGAGCCAACTTTGCATACTCTCGCGTGACATGTTTACTGGATTTACTCCTCTGAATGAAAGCGCCTGTAACATATATTAAAATATCGAAAATATTTCAGATCAATATCATTTTCAAACGTGTGCTTAAACGATAATTATAGCACGTGTTATCGATCGTGTTTTTTTTCGGGTCGGCATCTGAAAATTTTCAACGTAAAATTTATTTTATAATTTTTTTTTAATTGGTATTTAAAAAAAAAAAAAAAAATATCATAAAATAATTTTTGTGTGTATTTTTATCATTTTAGATATTATTATTATTTTTAATTATGAAGAAAAACATTTTTTTTTTTAAATTAATGAAAAATGTCCGTTTTTTTTTTTTTTTTTTTAAATCTACTTAAAGCTCCTCGGAAATAATAGTAATAGAATTTTTTTTTTTTTGATAATACTGTTTGTGTTATTAAAATCTATAATATTCGGATGCCTACCCATCGTATTGCATCATTCGGAAGTTTCTTCACGCCACCCTCTCTTTTTATAGCATTATCCATGTGTTTTATTAACATTCCTCTGCCTAACAGTCTTTTTTTTCGATTCGGTGTCCACCTACTCATTCCATGGATAGCCAGCATCTCTTTCTACAACATAAATTGTAGCTCTCGTATCTCTGTTTCGCCTGTATAGGCAAAGTACGTTTTCCTCAATCACTCATATTGTTATGAGGTCAAAAAAAAAAAGCAAAAAAAAAACAATGAAACCCCTATTTTTTAGTGATTAAATTTCATGTCTATTTAAAAAAAGCTACTGAGCTTGCATTTGATTATTATTATTATTATTATTAATTTAATAATACTTTCTGTAAATTTTAATTGTTAGTTAATGGCTTCGCCTCGTGTCGTTGTATCGATTGATCAGCTCGTTCAGCCAATTTCCCAATCTTCGTCTAGTCCCATTTTTCGCACTAGTATCGCAAAGCACAATTATTGAACTCTGCGCGAGAATGGCTACATTATCGCACGCCACACGTGCTTAAAACTCCCATTATCGCTCCTTCTGGGAATAAAATTTCGTGCAATTCTTATTGATTTGCACGCAATTTTTTTTCATTAATTTATTTATAAATCTAATTTAATTATAAATTTATTAATTTACTAATTATATTTTTAATTAATTATAAATTAATTTATTTACTAATTATATTTTTAATTAATTATAAATTAATTTATTTAGAAAGTTATCAATAAATCAATAAATCAATAAATCAATAAATCAATAAATCAATAAATCAATAAATCAATAAATCAATAAATCAATAAATCAATAAATCGATAAATCAATAAATCAATAAATCAATAAATTTTCCAAAAAAAAATTACACAATAATAGTGCCCAGATAAATTTCAGAAACTTTACCAAAATTTTACATCAGAAAAAAGATACTTGATACATTCAAACATACAAATTTTGTGAAAATCAAGAAAACTGTGATTTTTCACTTCTCTTATCCCCAAAAAACAAGGATTCAAATATGTGATTACCGTAGGATTCACTTAAAATGAATCGCTTAGAAAAATTTAAACCATTTTAAATTTATCTTTACGTGTAAAAAAAGATACAAAAATAAATGTAATATACTCCAGCTGCAAAAAATTGCACAAAATCGCATTAAAAATCTGGTTATTCAAAACATTTTAATATACAAGCTTGAGAGCAAAACTGAGTTAATTCAAAATAGCCCATAAAACAAAGAAACCTAAAATTCATTATCCCAATCTTGCATCCAACTAAACACCAGAATTTCTTGGATAATTTGTCAGCTTCAAATTCTCATCTCCTCTTCAATATTAAAAATATTTCTTCTCCGCAAATATTAAAGAAAAAAAAGAAAAAAAAAAAAAAAAACTTGCAAAACTCAAAAAAAACCAAAGTCCAATTGCGAGAAGCGTTTCAATCGTACCGTATGTTTTCTGGTCAAAGTATCTAAAGAATAAGGCGGGCCTTCGAACAACTCGACGCAAGCTATTATTTCAGAGGTAGTGGGATGAGTTCCGCTGCCGAGACAGGCGATAATACCGCTCCACTTGATTCTGAGCAAAGGATTGTCGATAGCTTCGACCTGGCTCTGAATGCATCTGAGGAGCGGTTTGTTGTGTCGCAGTCGACGCTTTTGCTTATGTGCCATAAAGTTAAAGCGTTGTTCCAGCGACCAGAAGTGCGAGGTCAGTAAGACACGAGGAAACATCAGTGCCAAAGGAAAGATTATGTAATTCGTGAGCGGCAAAGCGGATATAACGAAAAGAGGTGAGATTTTGATTAAATCCCGTGGAAATCTAAGCCACAATTCGAGTTCCTCTAGATTCAAGCTTTCCAGGCCATTTTTACGTTTTTTCTTTCGGACAAATATGAATTTCTTGAATTCGGAATAAAAATCTTTGGAGCCAATGCTGAATACACGATAAACGTGCATTGTCGCGGGAAATTTTTTCTCCAACGTTACTTCGTAATTCTTTATATAATCGATGTAACGCGACATCCAATATTTACGAAAACCCAATGATTTCTTCGACTCGTGTGTAACACCATTTTTTTCACTATCCACGACATAACCTCTTTGACGAAGGATATTGCAATTTGGTAGGCGAATTTTCTTCCCGATTCCTCGTGATATCATCAACAACGGCACTAAAGTACACATATTCGAAATTTTTCAGTCTCTCAAATACGTTTTTTTTTTTCTTCCCCCTTTTTAATACTAATCGTGTATGAAGAAAAAGAAAAAACGAAGTAACAAAAAAAACGTCAAATTATATTCGAGATTCTAGTGTTGACATTTAAATTTCACAATAAAACGATATTTTTGTAAATGGTTGTGGCCTTGCTGCTCGGCCATTGGCAAACCTTGACACACACACACACACACACACACACGCAGGACACGTGACATCAACAGATGGAATTTTAAATCACTAGATGAAAACTAAAATCTCTTCTTTAGCGTATTTTTTTTTTTTATCTAATTATTTTAAGAAATTATCTAATTTCATTCGGTCGTTTTACGGTGTAGAGTTTCATCTGTGTAGAGTTATTCACTGTGTAGAGTTTTGAATCTGCAAATTTTCGCCACGAAGGCTTTTGCTCTGTTGAATTTTTGTTTATGTAGTCGGTAGTGTAGAGTTTATGTGTAGAGTCGATTATGTGTAGAGTCGGTAGTGTAGAGTCGGTAGTGTAGAGTCGGTAGTGTAGAGTCGGTAGTGTAGAGTCGATTATGTGTAGATTCGATTATGTGTAGAGTCGATTATGTGTAGAGTCGTTTATGTGTAGAGTCGGTAGTGTAGAGTCGTTTATGTGTAGAGTCGGTAGTGTAGAGTCGATTATGTGTAGAGTTGGTAGTGTAGAGTCGATTATGTGTAGAGTCAATGATATATAGAATTGGTGGTGTAGAGTCGGTGATGTGTAGAGTCGAATTCTGTAGAATTTTTCCATTTCGATGAATTATCAGCGACAGACGGCGCCACTTGAAAAAAAAAAAAAAAAACTCAGTCGCAGGAAACTTCAAGTTGAAGTTGTATTCCGCAGTTTTGTCAATTAACTCTTTTTGAATGAAATACATATTGTCGTGACACGTGCTTTTTGGCATGATGTTTTAAAGAAAGCTCGAGTAAATTGAAATAAAAGATAGAAATAAACGAGATGAGTCGTTTCGATGATGTATCTTCGAGAGCGTTCAAACGGGCGGAATCGAATATTCAGGGAAAGCTGAAAGATTATTTTTTGAGCCATTACTCACATTTCCTCGTGCCGGGCTTCAATAGCTGTAAAACACCTTTCATAGATCGTTGGGCTGTCGACGATGTTATGGAACTTCATCAAGAATTTCCATTTTATTGTGATTTTCCAAAACCGCTATTGCCACCTGTGAAAATATCGAAAAATGGTAAGCACGGATAATGGCGATAAAGTATTTAAAAAAAAAAAAAAAAAAAAAAAAGAAAATGAAATAGAAATATATACAAATCGGGTTTTTATTTGTTTTATGTTTTTCTGTAATTTAATGTTTACAGAAGCAGATCCGGCGGTTGAACTTGTTGCCACAAAAACACAGATCGATGACGATGTCAACAGAATCCTGGATTACTATGAGAAACACAAAAAATGTATGAATGATTATTGTGTCTTGCGCAGTATGAAGTTTGCTTTTCCTGCTTTTGGATCTTTTTTTTTTTTTTTTTTTTTTTTTCATCCGCTTATCAAGATTTTACTGCAAACTGAAAAATTTATACAAAGATTTAGCATTAAAAAATGTTACTATAGATCTGTACTCAATAATTTTGTACTTCAACAAAATTTTAGATTTTTTAAAAAATTTAATTTCAATCTTGTATTGCAGCTTTTGCGTCGCTACCGCTGAAAAAAGACACAAAATGGAAAGGAGAAAATGAGTCCATTGAAACAACTCTGCCAAGATATGTTGCAGATTTAGCTGTTATGATGGAGATGGACCCGGATCCAAATTTTTCAGGGGTACAATTTGGTTGAAAAAAAAAAACAAAAAAAAAAAAACATAAAATTTTACATGATGTGAGGAGTTTTTACTTTGTAAGCTCAGTCCACGGATATGCTTAAAGATAATTTGAATATCACAGCAAAATTAAAGTTCTAATTATGAAAAGTAATTTTTTTTTTTTTGGAAAATTATCAAAATGTCATCAGTCTCCCAAAATTGTAATTCAAACTTTTTTTTATAGTCTTTTTTTTTTCACATATTTTTTTAAAAATTTGTTGACTTGAAATCAAAATAAAGGATTTCTCTAAAAATGTATTCCAAATTGTGAAAAAAAAAAATACACAAAAAATAAATTAAATATTCCATGATTGGTTGAAGGAATAATCAATTATTTTTTTTTCCCCTCAGAAATCGAATTTCGATTATTGTAATATTGATGAAAAATTTCAGAATTACAATTGGTATTATACTGGTGGATCACTGATTTCAATTGGCTTGGGTGGAGAAAATCACCTTATTTTTCCGTATATGGGAGACGTAGGTAAAATATTTATTTATTAAAATAAATAAATAAAATATTTATCATAAAAAAATTGCAAAAAGTTCATCCGACTCTCTTTAAGAATGAGAATAACCGAAAAATTATGTTTTTTTAGTGGCAACGCCTATGAAATCAAAGCCAAACGCATTGTGGAAAGCAAATTTGCATAAAGCTGCCAGTTGCGAGACGGATGGAACGATTTATGAGTTGAGAAAAGCTGTGCAAAACGATTCATGTGGGTAATAATTAGTACAATGCTTGTTCCCTAATTAGCAAAATATGGGGCATTCTTTGCATTTACAATTCAAAAATGCAATTTTTTGCATTTTCTCAAATAAAGAAAATTAAGGTTTTTAGAAAAAAAAATTTCAAAAAACGATATCTCAGGTGTTTTAAAAATCTAAACAAAATTTGGAGCCGATCTGAGATGTCATGGAATGCCCCGTGTATAAACGTAAAACAAAACGTTTAACTAAAGAAATATTGTTTAAGGTCGAATTTTAGGACGATCGAAATATCACTGCGACTTCTATTCAGTCACGGATGATAATGGAAAGCTGCGTATGTTAAAGGTTCATAAACAAGAATCGAAATTGCCGTACGTAAGCGCGGACCTTGATCCGACGAATCCTAACAAATTCTGTACAATTAATATCGAACGTACCGTAACATTGTGGGACATGGTTTCGTGGTAAGTGCATTTTTTTCAAAGCAATTTTTCTTTTCTTTTTTTTTTTTGTATTCCGTTTAACAAATATTTGATTTTAATATTTATTTCAATAGTAAAAAAATAGCAAGCAATACCATCGAAAGTTCGAAGATTCTTGAGAATAATTGGGGCAGCATTAGATTCGTCAAGTCTGATCCAAACACACTTGTTTTTGCAGACAGATGCTGTATTCATTATCTCGACACGAGAGTAAGTCGTTCACAGAATTATTTACATTTTTAATTAAATCTTTTTTTTTCTTTTCGCTGCTCAATTTTATTCCTTTTTTCGGAGACATTTTGAGGATTAAAAAAAAATGTTAAAAAAGAGTAAAAATAAAGCCTTAAAAATGTATTTTCTTTTCTTCACGAGCGCTTTGATTTTACACTAAAAAATTAGACTGATTGGCGTATTTTAAGCGTCGAAAAAAAGAATTAAAAAATGCACATTGTTTAATTACGTACAATAGCAACCTTTCGAACGTCCGGTCTTGACTTTGTGCCCAAAAGCCAATTTGGATAGTTGCGAGAGTCTATGTTTGGAGGTACCAAGTAGAAGTGAGAATCTCTGTTACGTGGGCACGTATCACAGTCTGTTGATCTGCGATCGAAGAGCGCAACCAGAAAAGTGTGCCCAACAAAAGTGGATTCATCAGTTTAAAAGCGCTCCGCTTTTCGCTGCAGTTCAAACGAGGTAGACTCGATTTTTATCTATCGATTCCAATTTTTCATCATCAACAAAACGTCCTCAAATTTATTCAGTATATTCATCTGGTTGAAGAAAAAACGTAGAATTTTTTTTCCGATTATTTTATTGCATATTCGAGCTATTAAAAATTTCTCAAAATAATCGCTGTTTATTTTTCAACGCCAATACTATTTTGTTCAATTAAATAAAATAAAAAAAGTTCAATTAAACAAAGAAATGCGGTTTCGGAGGGAAAAAAAGTGTCAACTTTATTTAATTCAAAAAGTAGCATAAAATGAAATCGGAGAATTTGACAAAAAAATCTTGTTGGTGTGAAAAAGTGTGAAACAAATTCCTACGTTTTTTCTTCAAGCAGACCAACATCCTGAAGAAATGTGATGACGTTTTGTTGACATAAAAAAATGAGGGTGGCCGACTTGACGTGTTTTGCCTTACATTTAAAAAAATCCATTTTCTCGTCAATATGAACTGACTAATGAATAGACGATCGATAATTTGAAGGGACGAGAAGGAAGTGATTGTGCTCTCCAGTCAATTGGCCGGGGAAACGACGATTATCTTGAATACATGGGACAATTATGAAAACTCATTTTCATATAATTTGCCATTCACACCGCCGAGTGTTCTCGAAACTCTGCGAGAAACTCAGATGCAGGGAAAGTGCTTGGATCCGAGATTAAGAAAAAGATTAGAGTTGAGCAATGCCGGTAGTACTTTGGCTGTAGATGACAGAGGCGACTTGACGCTATTTCTTCAGAATTCTATCGGTATACATTTTTTTAAAAAATATTTTTTAAAAAATATTTCTTTTTCATGTAATTTCGAAATGTGGACATTCAAAATTTACTGCGAATTTTTTTTTTTTTTTTTTCAGGTGACATATTTTATCAGTGCATCACTCATGACGTGGCGTTTGACAAATTTTCACTCCTAAACGGGCAATCGTATTACGCGATGGAGGCTTGGGAGAAGCGAATTTTGCTGCAAGATCGCGCAGTAACGCCTCTCGTCATAACGGAACGATCAAACATGCATCACGTTTTCGACAGTGAGTTACGAAATTAAAAATCGGAAAACGTGAAGCTTTCAAGGATCAAGGATTGGCTTAAAATTCCTTCAAAAGAATTTTCCAGACGAATCGTTGGCCTAAAACACACAATTGTTGAAGCTCTTCTATCGATTTACCAAAAGTTTTTGCCTGAAACCAAACAAACAAATGAATTGCATTACAGATTTCACCGACAAAAGTTTGATCCTCGAGCGCGATGCCCAGCCAAGCGAATTATTGCGTGTTCCAAAGTGGAGGCAATCTTTAGAAACGCTAAAATCATACGTTGATATATTGGCTCCGGAGTTGTTGGCTGTTTGGGATGTAACTGAGGACAAAGTCGCGGTGGAACAGCCGGCAGTGCCGCATCAAAAGGTCATGAATTGGCTGGAAATGGCGAGCCAAAAGTACTCCGTACAATCGCAGGAAGAGCCTGAGTCTGCACTTACGCCGATGATAAACACTCAAGAGACACTTTACTGCGTTTCGCAACAGGCAGAATTGATAGATATCGCGGAGGACGTACCACAGGAATCTTATTATCCGCCGGTAAAATTGAAAACCGGCGGCCGAAAGCAATCGGCGAAAAAACGAACGTACGTCGCGGGCTTTTGACGACGTTCTGTAAATTCACAAAATGAGACTTTCACGCTCAACTTGTAACGGGTTGAGATAGAATTTTTGTCAAAAATATATCATATTTTCACAGTCATATCTCTAATATTTATAAAATGTAAAAGCGATCCTTCCTTCCGTTGATTATCATTTTTGTATTAAAAGAAAATGATATAACATTGCGCTTTATTTTTACAAACACGATAATTGTTGTTTTTCCTTTTTTTTTTTTTTCGTGTCGATTAACGATTTCGCAAGAACGACGGTTTCCACTTGGACGCCAAGACCTTGTTGCCTTCACGCTTTTGTGACTCATCCTCCTGCATTTGTTGCTGTAAATATTCGCATATTATTATTATATTACATATTATTGTTGTGTCGACATAAAAAAATATTTTGTGCGATTTTTCCACACAAATAAGGAGGCAAAGAAAAATATTGCACATTGTTTACTAATTATTTTGTCAATTTTTACGAAATTTATGAGGAAATTTTTTTTTTTTATCTACTATGGTTTTTTTAAATAAATATTTGTAAAAATTGAAAAATAATAAGGAATCAATAGAGCAAAATTCTGCTTTGCATTCCCGTTTTAAGTGAATTTAAAAAGTATGCTAGCATTGCTGATTTAAAAAAAAAAAAAATTTTTAATTTACCAAAAGTTTGCGTCGATTTTCTCTAAATGCTTCTAGAGGATTGTCGAACTGTCTGTAGTAATTAAGAACGTCTCTCACGTCTTCAACGTTGTTGGCGAGTATAGCTAAAATGAAAGATGAAAGGAATCTTCTTTATTTAACGAATAGGAGGGCTTTTTAGTAACTTATTCAACTATTCGTGCATAAAAAGTTGGCTTGGCTGTGAGGAAAAAAATAGAAATAAATTCGGAGAGAAGCGGAAATAACGAGAGCACAAATTAAAGGAGGTTCAAACTGTGTACATTACAACGAAAAGCCTACATTTGTTTCGCTAACGTAAATTAAAAATATATATCTTACTTTTGAGAAAATCTGCTAAATCGTACAGTGATGTATCGTCGTCATTTCCGGTCCATCGCGGAATCTTTAGTGCATTTTCCGGATGTAGTTTTATACTTTCACCATTCCAATCTATGACTATCACCTATCGATTTAAAATAATTAAATAACGTTGCCAAAAATCGATAACTTCGATTTTTTTCTTCCTCAAGAATTGAGCAAAATTCCTTTGCAATTGAGAATTTGCAAAATATTTTTTGCAAAAAAATAGAAAATATTTTTAAATAAAATATTTTTTCAAGCATCTTTATTTTAGGCTCTTAAAAATTGAATTCTTGAGAAAGATAAAAAAAAATTTAAATTAAATCATCGAGATATATTTTTTGTCATTTTATACCTTGCTAAGATCGCGATTTAAGGCATCAAGGTCCTTCACGTGATGTCCGTCAATGAATCTGGTTGCGTCTCTCACCAATCTGTACATTATGAATCCCTGAGGATCCAGAGAATCCAGAATAGGGAAGACGGTCTGTAAATATGATATTATTTAGCATTATCAGTTCCATTTAAATGTTGAATTAAATAAATAATGATAAATTCTGTTATTATAGGAGTATAAAAAATTGAGTATTTAAAAAAAAAAATAAAAAAAAAATAAAATATTAAAACTTGAAAATGCGAAAATTGTAATTTTTTTTACAAACTTTGAACTTCAAATTCGATAATTTTTTTGAGTTCTACAAAACCTACTGAACAATATTCAGACTAATATTTAAAAATCGAAAAAGAAAAATGTATGAAACTCCCAAATTACCCGACTTTTATGCTCGTAAAATTGCAGAAAATACGAAAAATGTAATTACTGTTTTTTTTTTTTTATCTTACCATTCCTTGCTCTGCTGTGTAAACAACAATTTCAAATTGTGGTGGAGCTACGGCTTCGAGAAACTGATCGACACCCGGCCGTTTCTTGAATCTCCAACCGGTTTGATACTGCATTTAATAATTTAATTACACAAAATGATTGAATTACGATACTTAAAAAATGTATTAAATCTGCCACTTTTTTTTTCCTTCAACATTTTTTTTCTCGAAAATAATCTGATTTTCCTTGATAAACGAAAATCAAAAAGCAGAACAAAAAAAAATCAGAGATAAATGTCGGTACCGTCCAATCTGGATGTACTAGAACGTCCGTCATCTCTAAGATGAGTGTGTAAGGTGGTTGCATGTAGGGATGTTTCAGCGGATCTGGCAGCAACTTTTCTCTGCTGGGCTCTTGGACAAACTGGAACAATTGATTATTATGATAGAAAAAAAAGTATCATTTGTTACATACAGATATGCAAGCCTAAATATCGTTAAAAAAATCATTTTACTGATTTGAAATGGAAAAAAATCAGCTTACTGATTTTAAAAAAAATCAGCTAAATGATTAAAAAAAAAAATCAACTGATTTTTTAAAAAAATCTTATTGATTTGAAAAGAAAAAAATCAGCTTACTGAAATAAAATAAAAAAAAAAAAAAAATTAGTTTACTGATTTGAAAAATGGTCAGTTTACCTTCTTGTAATGATTCAATTCTCTGCACAACCTTTTCCACAGCTGCATATACTGCGGCAAGCCGGAAAATTCGTCCTCTATGATTTTGCCATTTTGGTCGTAGCTAGGCCTGGTAAGTTCGTAGACAATGTAGGTGCCCATTAACGTCATGGTGATACCAAAAAAGGCGAAGCTCAATTTCATCATTTTCCATTGTTGTTCGCGCTGCTTCTTGTCCTCTTCCTCTTCCTTGCTCGATTCATCCTGATATTGCTGCTTAGCTTTGTCCGCAGGGCTCAGCGGCTTAATTGGATTTGTCGCAGATTGTATGTTGGTCAAACTTCCGGCTATTTGTGGTCGTTGATCTGTCGAACAAGGAATTTTCACGTAAAACATAAAACGCTCTCTAAGAGAGAGCGACATACCTATACATATATATTTTTTTGTCAATTTTTCCAGCGTTTTTCGATGTTTCTATTTTTCAAGAATGTAACTTTCGGTACAGCGACGCTCGCTCTATCGTAAGTAAATAAAATAAACGACTTTTGAACGAAAAAAAAAATTCATGCTCGAAAAACGCGATCGTTTTATCCGCACATTTTGACATAGAATTTAACGTCTCGATGATTCAAACGTAACGCATTAAAACTGTGTTTCGCGATTCTGATGTACGATTAAAGTGCATTTACGGATTTTTCGTAAAAAGACAAGATTTCTTCGGAGAAATAGAACAAGGCACGTCGCAAAGATAGACGAGTGAGGTTATGTCGTTTAACACTTTTTCCACTTACTTTCGGTCGAATAAAGACATTTCTGTGCCGCTCTCACGAGTGTTATCTTCGTTATTGGCTTCCTTAGAGTCGAGTACGCTGCACAACCGTTGCCACTTGATATTTTGCACAAAACACGCAGGCTTCTTGTTGCAAATGCCATTACTATTTTGAACGGTAAGAATCTGAGAATGCTGCGAAAACCGGTTGTACGTACGACAGGAATCTTAACTACGGGAAAGAGGGGAGGGGGAAGGGGGAGGGCGTAGAAATATGAGCGGAAATATCCGAGCGGTTATTTGACCGCGAAAATACGGTATTTTACAGCTTTGAATATTATAGCATTAGTAAAATGAAATTGTATATGTGATTTAATATTTCACCGACTTATGCCGAATTTTTGAATAATTTTATGGTAATCACGACAGAAAAACAATTTGTTGCCGGTTATTTTACCGTAAAAATACGATATGTGACCGCTTTGAAAATTACTGCGTTGGTAAAATAGAATTATATATGTGATTTAAAATTTCACCAACTCATGGGAAATATTTGAAAAATTTTACGGAAATCCTACAAAAAAAATGTTGTAGCCGGTTACCGCAGGAATACGGTATGTGACCGTTTTGAAATTTACCGCCTTGGTGATAAACCCATAAATTCGTGATTTAAAATTTCACCGACTCATATGGTAAATTTTCTTAAATTACCCCATAAAACGGTAACAATACGGTCTTATTTTACGAAATATTAAAATACCACAATTCCTCTAAAAAAACAAAAAACAATATTTTAGAGAAATCTCTGTCTCTGTCTCAAACTAAAATGTCCCTACATATCTTACCTCCTGTCGATAAAGAGACTCCCTGCGAATTCCCGACATCGGTCGGTAAAAAAGGCTTGAAAATTGCATAATCTCCGCACACTATCTCAAATCCGTGCACAATATACGTACAACACACACACAGTCACAATAAAAGCAATCCTTCGCAGTGTTGTTCACCGACTAATAATTATTTCTCCCGCCGCGGTTCGAGCCGCCGCCGCTATATCACACACTCGTGCTCTTACTGATAAAGCCTACCGATAAGAGAACGAAGAGGGGAGGCACAGGCGTGCGCAGTGGGTGCCTGTGCGCTGTTGTTTGGTGCCTCTGATAAATCTGCGGTGCTGCTGTGCTGCTCTTCTCTCGTACAGTGCCAAAGACCTCGCAAAGAAAAAAAAGGAAAAAGAAAAAAAAAAAAAGTCGATCTATTCCGGATTGCGAACGATAATAAGAAAGCTTTCTATCAAGGTGTGTTGAAAAGTACGAGAGAGATTATTGGTCTCGCGTCGAGTGCCATATGTGCCGGGTTAACGACGACGAGCAACGATATGTGGATAAAGCCACAAGAAGTCCTGCTTGCCAATGCTTTTTGGTAAACACCCACTTTAATATTTCCTCATTCATACCAACCACAGACTCGCGATGTATATATATATTTACGCTTTACAATCCAGCTGTCAATGACATCAGCTGATGAATGTGCTCTTCGTTAATATATTTTATCCTCTTTCGTACTTTCTCCATTTTTTTTTTTTTCACGACTGTCGATAAATAAGTCAAACAAGATTTATTGTTAAGATTCACGGTATGGGCTCCTGCGGACCCATGTGTGGCTTTCAAGTCGATTTTTCTTTTTTTTCACGTAGCCTTTTTTGCAAACTGACACTCGGAATCTCAAGGACAAGTGAAATATTTTACTCTTCGAAATAATGCTTTTTTAATAAATTTACAGCAGTAATTATTCGTGTCGTTTTAAGTTTCAATCGCTATACAGGGCATTCCATGCTTATTTACACAAGATGAAAAATCATCCAATTTAATTTCTATTATCATTGAAAATAATACTCGCGATTTTTTATCGATTTATAACGATTGTGAATTTTTTTTTTTTTTAATAAAAAAATTATTTTAAAAAAATCGTAGTTTAAAAAAAAGAAAAAAATTTAAACTAACATTAAATGTGAAATATGTAATTTTAATGTGTTCTGCAATATTTTCATGTTTATTTTTCTTTTTCATTGCAAATAAGCTTTTTTCGAGAATTTCTAAAAAAAAAAAATTGGAAAAAATATGTTTTTTTCCAATTTTTTCAAAAAAAGGTTATTTGATGAGATTTTCATTTTATTAAAAAAATAAATATTTTGAGATAAGAAAAAAAAATTATTACTATTATTATTATTATTTCAAAAATTTATTCAAATTTTAATAAATAAATTATGAAATAAATTTCATAATTCATAAAATAATTGTCCTAATTTTTCCATGTTTTTTTTTTTTTTTTTAGAAATTTTCGAAAAAAGCTTTTTTTTATTGCAAAGAAGCTTTTTTTCAACAATTAAAAAAAATGGAAAAATTAGGAAATTTATTTTATGTAAAAATGTGTGTTTTCTTATTTATTAAAATTTGAATAACTTTTTAAAATAATAATAACAATATTTTTCTTATCTCAAAATATTTAATTTCAAATAAAATGAAAATCTCGTCAAATAGCCTTTTTTTTTTTACCATTTGTCCTTTTTGTTTAAGCAACAAAACTGTAGATAACAAATTGTTGTTTTCAATTATTCGTTAATAAGGATAACGGAGCAGGCGACGGTTTATTTTGTTCTGCAACGACGCAGGGGTCATGGCAAGAGCGGTGGACTCGGTTCGATACTCGTTGGTACGCTCGACAGTGTTTTCGACACAAAACCGCCTCCTTTTAGAATCTTACACCAGACGCCGTCCTCCGAATTATACTGGGGTATTTATTTAATTTTTTGCTTTTGAGCTGGGATGGCGAAAAAAAAAAGAGATTAATGGAAAAACTGATTAAGTGGGTTCGCCGTTTCAGCGGTTGCTTGCTCTCTCACCCACGAGGAGATCCTCGGCAATTGGGAATGGCTGCACGAAAATCTAATGGACACACTCAAGTCATTTGACACCGAAGAGGAAATCACTGAATTTGTCTGCTGCAAGATACAGTCTATAATTGCCAATAATGTCCCAGATTGTCAATCCGCCGAAAGTGCGTATTTATACGTCGGCGATTTTTTGCAGAGAAAATATCATATTTTAACTATTAAATATATTCATTTTTTTTTTGGGTTGAAAATTTTTTAAATTTGTAAGAGAAAGCAAAGAATTGTAATTTTTGAAATTTTTTTTCTCCACTTTCAATTAGGTGATATGAATTTTAAAAAAATATTCTGATGCTTTATTATGAAACTAGTCAAAAACAAGAATTCTTTTTTTTTTTACAGAGCCAATTATAAGTCTATAATATTTTTTTTCTGATTTTTCACTTTAATTAACTGGCGTAATAAAATTACAATTTTTTTAGAAGAAGATCCAGAGGCTTTCAAGACAGTGTCCTTCAAATTCCACCAATTATTTAATCTACCAAACGAAGAGAAGCTCGTAAATTATTATTCATGCAGGTAAGCTCAAAATTATCATCGTTTCAAAAGAACAGATTACACTTTTTTCATTTTCCTTCACATTAAATTTCCTGCGCATTTTTTAACTGAAAAATTAGTTTTTATTGGATTAGCGATAATAATAAAATCGCAGAATGGATGAAAAAAATGTCAAAAAATGTTGGAAAATGTAGACAATAAAAAATTAATTTTTTTCTTCAATAATTGTTCTGATCGAAAATCGATGATTTGACGAACACTTCCAAAAAAAGAACAATCGTTTCAATGAAAAAATGAAATTTAGTAACTGCTTTTTAAACCATCAAAGTCTACGAATTTTCATTTTTTTTTTTTCTTCTTACTTCATTCGAATTTTTGTTAATAATTAAGAATTATGTTTGTATCAGCTACTGGAAGCGACTTCCTCGACAAGGATGGCTCTATTTATCAGTCAGTCACATGTGTTTTTATTCTTATTTATTGTCGAAAGAAACGAAGCTTATAGTGAGATGGGCTGATATCGTTGAGCTCGATAAAACAAATTCGCTTCTATTTCCGGACAGTATTCGCGTTGTAACACGAGACAATAAAGAGGTAGGCATTAATCTTTAATACAATCACGATTTTTTCTCACCATTCACAATTCTTATTACGCATTTAAAAAAGAAATTATATATTGGAAAATGAGAAATCGCGCAAGAAAAGTACAAAAAATATTTCACATTTTTTTATAAATTGTTTTTAAGTATTCCAGAATATTAATAATAATAATAAAATGTAATTTCAAAATAGTTGGAGAAAATCTGAGAAATTGCAGAGAGCTCATAAATTGTTGTAAAATTTCGTTAATATTAGAAATATGCGGGTCAGAAAAAAAGTGACTGAATTGGTTTATAGATGTAATATTTATCAACGGAAACTGTATTTACATGCATTTTGTGTGTTTTCAGCACCATTTTTCAATGTTACTTCACAAATTCGACACGTATTCGTTGATGGAGCAGCTCACAAATATCGCAATGAAGCGGTGATTGTCCTGATAATTTTCTCTATCCGCAATCGATTGTTTAAATCACAATAAAATAGTAACAAAGTATAACTTTACAGACTGATCGATGAAAAGAGTGGATTTAACGAAGATCGAGAGCTTCTCAGCAAACTGAGGTAAGAGGAAGCGATAAAATAAATAAAATAAATAAAATAAATTTTTTTTTAAGGAATGAAAATCGAAATAATGATTAATAATAAGAGGAAAAAATGTTCAGGCCTTTACAGCGTATAACGAAATTTAATTACAGCAAAAATGTGCCGAAAAAGCCGTCGTTCTTGAAACGAGATTTGGACGCAAGAGCGCATTCCGAGGCTTATAGAATACAATTCAGATTACCGGCGGCTGAAAAATTGGACGGCAGTATAGACGCGACACTTTGGACGCCTTACAACAAACGTCATGTCTGGGGAAAAATATTTTTGTCACAAAATTATCTATGCTTTGACAGTCGAGTGAGTATATTTCTTTTTTTTTTTTTTTTTTACGTTTAATTTAATTATATTTCAGCTTAATATTTTGGTAGAAAAATTCGTAGTTTTCTGATGATTTAAAAAAATCCTCAAATTTTTATTTAATCGATTGTAGAGGAATTTTCATACTTTAAATACCATTTTTATGAAAAATCACCTTTAATTGATAATCAAAAATATTCATAAATAAATTATAATTAAATAATGTATTTTTGTAATTTATAGGTCAGACAATTGGTAAGTCTCGTTATTCCACTTCGAGAAGTGAGGCTCGTCGAGCCCGCTGAGAATCAATCTTCGAACGCGATTACGGATAAATCTATACTCGTCACGACGACAAGATCGTCCTTTCTATTCGCTCAGATACAGGATCGTGATTTCGTGGTTCAAAAAATATCGGAATTACTGGCAAAAACGAAGTTGGTCCAACTGTAAGTTTCGCAGAATCTTTATTTGAATTTTTTTTGTCTTACTATTAATTCAAATCAACAAATTATTTTTTAATAAATATTTTTTAAAAAGTCGAAAAAAAAATCACGAATACAAAGTTTTTTCTATGAGGAAATACATTTTTTTTTTTCTGAAAAATAAAAAAAAAACGACAAAGCAATTTTGCGAGCTTTCATTTTCTATTTTATGTTAAAACTCATTTAAACAATTTTTTTTTTTTTTTTTTTTTTTTTTCTTCAAAATATTGAAATTTAAGCGGCCCGGGACCAACTTCATCGGCCACCCAATCGTTCGATGGGGAAAGCGAAAATGTGCAGACTAGTTGGACAGCGCAGCCGGCTTTAATGTCGCTTTTTAAAGCGGCGCTAAGTCCCAAAGCGACGATAAAACAAGAGGCGAAGGAAAAACAGTGGGAGCTTCATTTCGCCGAGTACGGTAGAGGAATAACAATATACAGAACAACGGAAACGGCTAAACTGGTTATACAGGGTGTGCCGCAAACCCTTCGGGGCGAAGTGTGGCTCACGTTCTCAGGTAAGAAAATAGCAATTTTTTTTTTTTTTTAGAAAAGTTTCACTGTGATTTCGAAAAAGATTTTCTGGCTTTTGACTGAAAATATTTTTCTTTTAAACACCTTAAACAGGCGCGATAAACGAAATGGCCATGAATCCTGGACTCTACAAATCTCTCGTTGATCAATCGTTGGGTAAAGCTTGCCAAGCGAACGAGGAAATTGAGAGAGATTTACATCGCTCGCTTCCGGAACATCCGGCCTTTCAATCGGACACTGGCATCAGTGCTCTAAGGCGAGTCCTCTCGGCTTACGCTTGGCGCAATCCTCAAATAGGTCTGAAACTCAATGTTACTACATCACAAATTATTATTATAATTTTTTTTTTTTCATGGTTTAATATAAAATTTTATATAAATAAAGTTGCAAAGTATAACTTTGCACATGGCTTCCTCATTAATTTCCCTTTTGAACAAAGCTTCCTCTATGAGGAAGCCAAAGTGAATAAATAAGCTTCTTCATAGAGGTGGCTTTGTGAAAAAGGGAAATTAATGAGGAAGCCATGTGCAAAGTTATACTTTGCAACTTTTTCTCGAAGGTTTGGCACCGGCCATAGGCCAAAAAATGGGGATTTCGACAAAATTGCTCAAAAAGGATTTTAGAGGGTAAATTCAGTGATGAAATATGCCACTTGGAACGAATGGCGAAGGGTAGAATTCGATATCTCAATTTTCGCGAAAAAAAGTTGCCGTTGGCGGAGTTTTTTCTCGAAGGTTTGGCACCGGCCATAGGCCAAAAAATGGGGATTTCGACAAAATTGCTCAAAAAGGATTTTAGAGGGTAAATTCAGTGATGCCATATGCGACTTGAAACGAATGGTGACGGAAAAAATTCGATATCTCAATTTTCGCGAAAAAAAGTTGCCGTTGGCGGAGTTTTTTCTCGAAGGTTTGGCACCGGCCATAGGCCAAAAAATGGGGATTTCGACAAAATTGCTCAAAAAGGATTTTAGAGGGTAAATTCAGTGATGCCATATGCGACTTGAAACGAATGGTGACGGAAAAAATTCGATATCTCAATTTTCGCGAAAAAAAGTTGCCGTTGGCGGAGTTTTTTCTCGAAGGTTTGGCATCGGCCATAGGCCAAAAAATGGGGATTTCGACAAAATTGCTCAAAAAGGATTTTAGAGGGTAAATTCAGTGATGCCATATGCGACTTGAAACGAATGGTGACGGAAAAAATTCGATATCTCAATTTTCGCGAAAAAAAGTTGCCGTTGGCGGAGTTTTTTCTCGAAGGTTTGGCACCGGCCATAGGCCAAAAAATGGGGATTTCGACAAAATTGCTCAAAAAGGATTTTAGAGGGTAAATTCAGTGATGCCATATGCGACTTGAAACGAATGGTGACGGAAAAAATTCGATATCTCAATTTTCGCGAAAAAAAGTTGCCGTTGGCGGAGTTTTTTCTCGAAGGTTTGGCACCGGCCATAGGCCAAAAAATGGGGATTTCGACAAAATTGCTCAAAAAGGATTTTAGAGGGTAAATTCAGTGATGCCATATGCGACTTGAAACGAATGGTGACGGAAAAAATTCGATATCTCAATTTTCGCGAAAAAAAGTTGCCGTTGGCGGAGTTTTTTCTCGAAGGTTTGGCATCGGCCATAGGCCAAAAAATGGGGATTTCGACAAAATTGCTCAAAAAGGATTTTAGAGGGTAAATTCAGTGATGCCATATGCGACTTGAAACGAATGGTGACGGAAAAAATTCGATATCTCAATTTTCGCGAAAAAAAGTTGCCGTTGGCGGAGTTTTTTCTCGAAGGTTTGGCACCGGCCATAGGCCAAAAAATGGGGATTTCGACAAAATTGCTCAAAAAGGATTTTAGAGGGTAAATTCAGTGATGCCATATGCGACTTGAAACGAATGGTGACGGAAAAAATTCGATATCTCAATTTTCGCGAAAAAAAGTTGCCGTTGGCGGAGTTTTTTCTCGAAGGTTTGGCATCGGCCATAGGCCAAAAAATGGGGATTTCGACAAAATTGCTCAAAAAGGATTTTAGAGGGTAAATTCAGTGATGCCATATGCGACTTGAAACGAATGGTGACGGAAAAAATTCGATATCTCAATTTTCGCGAAAAAAAGTTGCCGTTGGCGGAGTTTTTTCTCGAAGGTTTGGCACCGGCCATAGGCCAAAAAATGGGGATTTCGACAAAATTGCTCAAAAAGGATTTTAGAGGGTAAATTCAGTGATGCCATATGCGACTTGAAACGAATGGTGACGGAAAAAATTCGATATCTCAATTTTCGCGAAAAAAAGTTGCCGTTGGCGGAGTTTTTTCTCGAAGGTTTGGCATCGGCCATAGGCCAAAAAATGGGGATTTCGACAAAATTGCTCAAAAAGGATTTTAGAGGGTAAATTCAGTGATGCCATATGCGACTTGAAACGAATGGTGACGGAAAAAATTCGATATCTCAATTTTCGCGAAAAAAAGTTGCCGTTGGCGGAGTTTTTTCTCGAAGGTTTGGCATCGGCCATAGGCCAAAAAATGGGGATTTCGACAAAATTGCTCAAAAAGGATTTTAGAGGGTAAATTCAGTGATGCCATATGCGACTTGAAACGAATGGTGACGGAAAAAATTCGATATCTCAATTTTCGCGAAAAAAAGTTGCCGTTGGCGGAGTTTTTTCTCGAAGGTTTGGCATCGGCCATAGGCCAAAAAATGGGGATTTCGACAAAATTGCTCAAAAAGGATTTTAGAGGGTAAATTCAGTGATGCCATATGCGACTTGAAACGAATGGTGACGGAAAAAATTCGATATCTCAATTTTCGCGAAAAAAAGTTGCCGTTGGCGGAGTTTTTTCTCGAAGGTTTGGCACCGGCCATAGGCCAAAAAATGGGGATTTCGACAAAATTGCTCAAAAAGGATTTTAGAGGGTAAATTCAGTGATGCCATATGCGACTTGAAACGAATGGTGACGGAAAAAATTCGATATCTCAATTTTCGCGAAAAAAAGTTGCCGTTGGCGGAGTTTTTTCTCGAAGGTTTGGCATCGGCCATAGGCCAAAAAATGGGGATTTCGACAAAATTGCTCAAAAAGGATTTTAGAGGGTAAATTCAGTGATGCCATATGCGACTTGAAACGAATGGTGACGGAAAAAATTCGATATCTCAATTTTCGCGAAAAAAAGTTGCCGTTGGCGGAGTTTTTTCTCGAAGGTTTGGCACCGGCCATAGGCCAAAAAATGGGGATTTCGACAAAATTGCTCAAAAAGGATTTTAGAGGGTAAATTCAGTGATGCCATATGCGACTTGAAACGAATGGTGACGGAAAAAATTCGATATCTCAATTTTCGCGAAAAAAAGTTGCCGTTGGCGGAGTTTTTTCTCGAAGGTTTGGCATCGGCCATAGGCCAAAAAATGGGGATTTCGACAAAATTGCTCAAAAAGGATTTTAGAGGGTAAATTCAGTGATGCCATATGCGACTTGAAACGAATGGTGACGGAAAAAATTCGATATCTCAATTTTCGCGAAAAAAAGTTGCCGTTGGCGGAGTTTTTTCTCGAAGGTTTGGCACCGGCCATAGGCCAAAAAATGGGGATTTCGACAAAATTGCTCAAAAAGGATTTTAGAGGGTAAATTCAGTGATGCCATATGCGACTTGAAACGAATGGTGACGGAAAAAATTCGATATCTCAATTTTCGCGAAAAAAAGTTGCCGTTGGCGGAGTTTTTTCTCGAAGGTTTGGCATCGGCCATAGGCCAAAAAATGGGGATTTCGACAAAATTGCTCAAAAAGGATTTTAGAGGGTAAATTCAGTGATGCCATATGCGACTTGAAACGAATGGTGACGGAAAAAATTCGATATCTCAATTTTCGCGAAAAAAAGTTGCCGTTGGCGGAGTTTTTTCTCGAAGGTTTGGCATCGGCCATAGGCCAAAAAATGGGGATTTCGACAAAATTGCTCAAAAAGGATTTTAGAGGGTAAATTCAGTGATGCCATATGCGACTTGAAACGAATGGTGACGGAAAAAATTCGATATCTCAATTTTCGCGAAAAAAAGTTGCCGTTGGCGGAGTTTTTTCTCGAAGGTTTGGCATCGGCCATAGGCCAAAAAATGGGGATTTCGACAAAATTGCTCAAAAAGGATTTTAGAGGGTAAATTCAGTGATGCCATATGCGACTTGAAACGAATGGTGACGGAAAAAATTCGATATCTCAATTTTCGCGAAAAAAAGTTGCCGTTGGCGGAGTTTTTTCTCGAAGGTTTGGCATCGGCCATAGGCCAAAAAATGGGGATTTCGACAAAATTGCTCAAAAAGGATTTTAGAGGGTAAATTCAGTGATGCCATATGCGACTTGAAACGAATGGTGACGGAAAAAATTCGATATCTCAATTTTCGCGAAAAAAAGTTGCCGTTGGCGGAGTTTTTTCTCGAAGGTTTGGCACCGGCCATAGGCCAAAAAATGGGGATTTCGACAAAATTGCTCAAAAAGGATTTTAGAGGGTAAATTCAGTGATGCCATATGCGACTTGAAACGAATGGTGACGGAAAAAATTCGATATCTCAATTTTCGCGAAAAAAAGTTGCCGTTGGCGGAGTTTTTTCTCGAAGGTTTGGCACCGGCCATAGGCCAAAAAATGGGGATTTCGACAAAATTGCTCAAAAAGGATTTTAGAGGGTAAATTCAGTGATGCCATATGCGACTTGAAACGAATGGTGACGGAAAAAATTCGATATCTCAATTTTCGCGAAAAAAAGTTGCCGTTGGCGGAGTTTTTTCTCGAAGGTTTGGCACCGGCCATAGGCCAAAAAATGGGGATTTCGACAAAATTGCTCAAAAAGGATTTTAGAGGGTAAATTCAGTGATGCCATATGCGACTTGAAACGAATGGTGACGGAAAAAATTCGATATCTCAATTTTCGCGAAAAAAAGTTGCCGTTGGCGGAGTTTTTTCTCGAAGGTTTGGCATCGGCCATAGGCCAAAAAATGGGGATTTCGACAAAATTGCTCAAAAAGGATTTTAGAGGGTAAATTCAGTGATGCCATATGCGACTTGAAACGAATGGTGACGGAAAAAATTCGATATCTCAATTTTCGCGAAAAAAAGTTGCCGTTGGCGGAGTTTTTTCTCGAAGGTTTGGCATCGGCCATAGGCCAAAAAATGGGGATTTCGACAAAATTGCTCAAAAAGGATTTTAGAGGGTAAATTCAGTGATGCCATATGCGACTTGAAACGAATGGTGACGGAAAAAATTCGATATCTCAATTTTCGCGAAAAAAAGTTGCCGTTGGCGGAGTTTTTTCTCGAAGGTTTGGCATCGGCCATAGGCCAAAAAATGGGGATTTCGACAAAATTGCTCAAAAAGGATTTTAGAGGGTAAATTCAGTGATGCCATATGCGACTTGAAACGAATGGTGACGGAAAAAATTCGATATCTCAATTTTCGCGAAAAAAAGTTGCCGTTGGCGGAGTTTTTTCTCGAAGGTTTGGCACCGGCCATAGGCCAAAAAATGGGGATTTCGACAAAATTGCTCAAAAAGGATTTTAGAGGGTAAATTCAGTGATGCCATATGCGACTTGAAACGAATGGTGACGGAAAAAATTCGATATCTCAATTTTCGCGAAAAAAAGTTGCCGTTGGCGGAGTTTTTTCTCGAAGGTTTGGCACCGGCCATAGGCCAAAAAATGGGGATTTCGACAAAATTGCTCAAAAAGGATTTTAGAGGGTAAATTCAGTGATGCCATATGCGACTTGAAACGAATGGTGACGGAAAAAATTCGATATCTCAATTTTCGCGAAAAAAAGTTGCCGTTGGCGGAGTTTTTTCTCGAAGGTTTGGCATCGGCCATAGGCCAAAAAATGGGGATTTCGACAAAATTGCTCAAAAAGGATTTTAGAGGGTAAATTCAGTGATGCCATATGCGACTTGAAACGAATGGTGACGGAAAAAATTCGATATCTCAATTTTCGCGAAAAAAAGTTGCCGTTGGCGGAGTTTTTTCTCGAAGGTTTGGCATCGGCCATAGGCCAAAAAATGGGGATTTCGACAAAATTGCTCAAAAAGGATTTTAGAGGGTAAATTCAGTGATGCCATATGCGACTTGAAACGAATGGTGACGGAAAAAATTCGATATCTCAATTTTCGCGAAAAAAAGTTGCCGTTGGCGGAGTTTTTTCTCGAAGGTTTGGCATCGGCCATAGGCCAAAAAATGGGGATTTCGACAAAATTGCTCAAAAAGGATTTTAGAGGGTAAATTCAGTGATGCCATATGCGACTTGAAACGAATGGTGACGGAAAAAATTCGATATCTCAATTTTCGCGAAAAAAAGTTGCCGTTGGCGGAGTTTTTTCTCGAAGGTTTGGCATCGGCCATAGGCCAAAAAATGGGGATTTCGACAAAATTGCTCAAAAAGGATTTTAGAGGGTAAATTCAGTGATGCCATATGCGACTTGAAACGAATGGTGACGGAAAAAATTCGATATCTCAATTTTCGCGAAAAAAAGTTGCCGTTGGCGGAGTTTTTTCTCGAAGGTTTGGCACCGGCCATAGGCCAAAAAATGGGGATTTCGACAAAATTGCTCAAAAAGGATTTTAGAGGGTAAATTCAGTGATGCCATATGCGACTTGAAACGAATGGCGACGGAAAAAATTCGATATCTCAATTTTCGCGAAAAAAAGTTGCCGTTGGCGGAGTTTTTTCTCGAAGGTTTGGCATCGGCCATAGGCCAAAAAATGGGGATTTCGACAAAATTGCTCAAAAAGGATTTTAGAGGGTAAATTCAGTGATGCCATATGCGACTTGAAACGAATGGTGACGGAAAAAATTCGATATCTCAATTTTCGCGAAAAAAAGTTGCCGTTGGCGGAGTTTTTTCTCGAAGGTTTGGCACCGGCCATAGGCCAAAAAATGGGGATTTCGACAAAATTGCTCAAAAAGGATTTTAGAGGGTAAATTCAGTGATGCCATATGCGACTTGAAACGAATGGCGACGGAAAAAATTCGATATCTCAATTTTCGCGAAAAAAAGTTGCCGTTGGCGGAGTTTTTTCTCGAAGGTTTGGCACCGGCCATAGGCCAAAAAATGGGGATTTCGACAAAATTGCTCAAAAAGAAGGAAAAGAAGAAGGAAAAAGAAAGAAAAAAGTGATTGCAACGATGCAAATGGCATTAGAAACAGGCTGGACCGTTTTATCATGCACACAGGTTACTGCCAAGCCATGAACATCGTAGCATCGGTGATGCTAATTTATTGCTCGGAGGAGTCGGCATTCTGGCAATTGTGCAACGTGTGCGAGTCACTTCTCCCGGATTATTATGATAGACGTGTGGTCGGTGCACTTGTCGATCAAGGACTTCTTGAAGAATTGGCCGCCGAACATTTGCCGAGTCTTCACGCAAAGCTTCAGGAACTCGGGGTGATAAGAGTTATTTCTCTGTCGTGGTTTCTCACGATATTCTTGAGCGTAATGCCCACCGGAAGCGCGGTCAACATCATGGATTGCTTTTTCTACGACGGTGCTAAAGTTATTTTTCAAGTTGGTGCTCCTTCTAAATTTTTTTTTAGAGAATCTATCAATCCAACCACTTTTTTTTCGATAAAAAATCTCTTTTTTTTTAATCTGTAATTTATAACATAATTTTCGTTTGTGAATTCTACACATTTCTGTAAATTCTGTAAAATTCCTCAAAAACTAAACATTTTTTTGTTTAAAACTAATAAAATCTCAACAATTTTTGAGAACATTTATCGAAAAAAAAATATATTTTTCATTTTTGCGAAACACACGCGGAATAGCTTATATTTATTTTTCTTATTTTTCCCGGCAGATCGCACTGACCGTTCTCGAGTGGAATCAAGAAAAATTGCTCAAATGTCGTGACGACGGCGAGGCAATGCAACTTCTCACCGATTATCTCGGCGGAGTTTTCAATGACGAAGGAATCGTGCTGCCGAGGCCGCTCGATACAGCGACACCACCACGGGTAAACTTCATCACCGATTTATCATTAATATTATGGATGCTTCACGTATATTCCCAGTCAGAAGATTTATCATTTCTTTAAAAATCCGGCAAAATTATTGTCATTATTTAAAAAAAAAAATATTTGTACCTATAATAATGGTAATTTTTAATTTTTTTTTCTTACCGCGAATTACTGAAATTCTAATCGAATGAAATTTTTGCTTGCGAATGTAAACGTAAAACATCCTCAAAAGCTAGCAGGTTTATCGGATTCTTATATAACAATCTACCGGGTTTCAGAGCATATCCGTACAAACGTTAATTTATGAATCGTACGCGAGATACGGATCTCTGACGATCGGAAGAATAGAGAGGCTTAGATTGAAGCATCGCTTGCGAGTCGTTCAGACCTTGGAGGACGGCATTGAGAAGAATGTTCTACGTAGCGTAATCGTCGACAAGTACATGAATATGGAAGAACTTCAGGTGATAAACAAGAATCCTATTATCTTGAATTTCCTCTTTTTTTTTCAAATTTTTCTAAGAACTTTACCTCACTGAATGATGAATTTTAGGATCTTTTGAGCCTCGTCAGAGAAGAATTGATGAGCCAACGAAAATCAGACACAGAACGATACGATCCCACGCAACCACCTTACGAGGCTTACAAAATCGACTTTGAATTATTTAGAATATTATTCGGCGGACTGTCGCCGTGGGGAAAATGCACGCAAGCCGAATCACTCGCCGCACGATTATTTAGGGTAAGATTATCGGAAACAACGATCGTTTAATACTCCGTTTTTTTTTTTCGTCGTTTTTTAGCAACGCGCATTGAAGCTCAATTTTGCTTCAGCAGAGTGAAAACTTTTCGATGTTGAAATTTCCTTTTTTTTGCGTTTATAGTCCCGATGTATTTAAATTATGCCAGAATTACTAGAAATCACTTTTTTTTTTTTTTGCACATTGCTTTTTTATTGTCCCCGATTTTTTTGCAAATTTTTTATTTTTTTTTTATGAAGAAGAGAAAATTAATCGACAGAATTAATCACATAATGTGCAATGGTGCTTTTATATAAATGATTTTGAGGGGAAAAAAATTGTATTTTAAATGAAGCTTATGGATCGCAACCGCGACGGACTTCTGAATTTTCGCGAGCTCGTTCAAGCGATCGGAATGACCGCAACAGCGGATTTGACGCAGCGCTTAAAACTTCTGTACACGTTGCATTTGCCGCCGCTTCTGACTCCCGTGGATTTTGATTCGCCCACACGTTCCGGTAAGCCAGTTGCATTTCAATCCATTTTCGATTATAGAATTTTGTTCTTTGTGGTTTATAATTTTTAATTATTTTTTTTTATCGCTTTTAAACACGAATACGAAAGCTCAACATTGCTTTAGGTTTTGATTTAATAATTACTGCCTATAAAAAAAAATGAACACGCGAAATTTATAGAAAAGTCGTTTGCGTGAAATTTAAGCATTTCAAAATTTTTTTTTATAATTAAAAATCGGCGCACTACCGATTTTTCTGTAGATTCTACAAAAATTCCTGTAAATTCTGAAGATTTAGAAGTAACAAAAAAAAATTAATTTGATTAATTTACTAAAAAAAAAAAACGATTCTGTTTGAAAAAAATTATAAGTTAGAATTGAGAATTAAAAAATTTATCAGGAATATTTTTTCTTTTCAAGTAGAAAAACTTAAAAAAAAAAAAAAAACCACTTCCATATTTTTAGTTATAGTCAAATCTTTTTTAGTTTAAAAAAATATATCCGAGTCAGAAACAGGGACTAATAATTTTGTATTATTTTGATAGAATGTTGTAAAATTCTATCAATTTAATGGACAGTTTTTAAAGGAAATCAGCCTTTAAAATGCGTAGATTAATAAAATGTAAAACAATGAAAATTCGTAAAACAAAAATATGCAATAACATACAGCAGACGGAGCTGAAGTAGCGGCCGAAGCGACGGATTTCTTCGACTCGATGGAGCAGAGTGTGGCGTCGCTCGAACTGCCGCTGATGAGCCTGTCCGATGAGCCATCGAGCTGCGGAACTCTGTCGCGTTCAACAAGCATCAACAGCCAGCAGGGTGGAGTTGCCGGGGTTGGCGATCAATCCTGGGAGATACAGAGTATGGGCAGCCTTCGCTCAATGCTAGAATCAAAAGACAGTCCATTGGACTTGAAAATTGTCCCGAAAATGTCACAGAGACACTTTATTGCCTTGTGGAAAACGCTTTACGATATGTTTCCGGCGCAGCCAGAGGACCAAGAGGTTTATCACAGTATTGCGTCAATAGGTCAGCTTCTGTTTATCAAATTTTTTATTTAAGCCACTTTTTTTTTGCATTTTTTAATACGATTAGGATGGTCTTTATTTTTTTGGTCCCTTTCATGGTTAAAAATGTTTAATTGCGATTTAAATTTCTATTTGATGTTGAGTATTTTTCCTTATTTAGATTTCCATGTTCTTCGTGAAAATTCTCGTAAAATATGCTAACAATAATTTTCTTTTTTTAACAATCAAAATTGTCCGTCCTTTCGAATTCTCAGGCACATTATTGCTTCAATTGGGAGACGTTGGAAAGAGATTCTACGTCGAACGCGACGAATCCGAAGACAGTTTGCCGCACGCTGCTAATGCTGAAGCTGCTCAATCTGCCGCTCCGCGAGATATCGAAACAGTAAAAAAAAAAAGAAATATTATTAGAGTTGAGATTGAATAAACTGAAAAAAAAAAATTAAGTTGCAATTTGATTTTCAGTCTCCGGATCGAAATGGAAATCCTTCAACAGCAGCGGCTGCAGCTTCCACAGATCCCGATTGGTCCATTAACGTCGAGCAATTTTTAGCATCGGCACTGACCGGACCAGCCATCACCGAATTCTTCGGAAAGCGGGAGAATCTCACGGAATCAATAGCGGCACTACGAAATCGTAGATTCAATCGCGTTCATTCTCTCTCCGATACTCCGGTGCTTCATGTATGACGAAATCGTATTAATCCGTTGGAACTTCCTCTCGTTTGGTCGCCGTCGAATTACGAGCAGCAGCTCGACGATCGCTGCTTCGTCACGACAGTCGTAAAATGATGAAAGGCTAAAAGAAAAAAAAGTTTAAAAAACGCGAATATTAAGTGAGCATGGTCGAAAGTTTCGTAAATACACTTTCAGTCAGAGTTTCTAACCATCTCATTATTTTTCGTTCTATAAACAATTTTGCATTTTAGAATTTTCTTCAATATTGGTAAAAAAAAATACTTAAATATTTTATTAGAAATAAAAGAAACATTTCTTTTTTTCATATATACGTTTAAAAATTACTTTTTGATTTTTTCGCAGTTTTTTTGCAAGATTTTTGAAACCCACTTTAGGCAAAAAAAATAGTATTATTTTTTTTCTATCAGTAAAATAAACGATATTAAATAAAAATTCCAAGTCTTCGATTGTTACTAACGGTTTTTCGAAAATACAGAAAAATTTTCACGTACGAATATGAAAAAATTGTGGGAGTATTTTTTTTTTGATTTTTGAAATATTTTCAATTATAAAATTGAATTTCTGTGATTTGTTAAATTCGAGTCTTTTTTTTACAAGAAAAATCGAGACAAAATTCTGTTTTTTTTCTTTACTTCAAAACTATTTTCCAATAAAAATATTTGTCTACTTCCAGTTGCGAAAAAGTGGAAAAAAAAAAATCTTCAAAATCTCTAAAAAAAAAAATAGTGCTCGACAATTGTATATTTTTGTAGCTTCTAGAATAGATTCCTCAATAAAATATTCAGCTTTTTTTAAAACCAATTTAGTTGGATTTTGCAAAAAAAAATTGTTTATGGGACAAAAAAAATAATTATGATGGTTGGAACTCTGCTTTCCACTAGTTCGTATCGTACCAACTTCTGCCGACAAAATATTGTATCTATGGCCTACCAATGAATTTAAAAAAAAAAGGCCAATTTATTAACGTTGTCCGCATCACATTACCGACTACTTCTCTAATGCATATACTCTCCTGTTATAAATAGCTCTTATTTTTCTAAAAACTAGAGTGAAAAAGGCTTTTTTCACGTCTCGTCGATTATTGAATGGCAATTTTACAAGATTATTGCGTTAATATGTATTATATGTGTATATAAACTCGCAGATTATAATTATCACCGCATCTCGTTTTTTTTTTTCATCATTAAAATTCCTGTAGAAAATATGTATTTTTTTTTTTCATCGAAATAGAAAAGATTAATTTATTAATCGAATCGATGCGGCAAATTTGAGCCATTTTTCGCGATTTCGGAGAAAAAGTCGCGACAAAAAATAGAGTAAAAAAAAAAGAGAAATACGTAAATAATGTTTAAGACAAGTTTCTTGTTTGAAAGAATTTATTTAAAAATTACACAATGGAAAGTTAATAATTCTTTGCCAGAATGCTGTCCTTCTTGCCTAGACGTACTATGCAATCGTCCGATTCACCCTGCAACAAAAATTGGCACATTAATTTTTTGAATTTCTAAAAAATTGAATTTTTTTTTTCTACAGTACGCACAATTGTAATATTTTATTTCGATAATACTTTTTTTGGCCATTTTTGCTCTTTATTGAAATACTTGCAACTTTCTACTTAAAAAAAATAAAAATAGCTACTAATTTTGACAAAAATCTTGAAAAAGAAAGGAAAAAAATCACAATTGTGACAAAAACCTTGAAAAAAAAAAATCACAATTTTGTTTTTTCTTCTACGTAGCCAAAAAAATAGTGTTTATTACCATACGACGAATGGCTCCGCAGATGGCGTACATCTTGTGCGTTTCGGTCATCCTGCCGGTGTCAGGATCTACATCAGCAAGGGTCAGCTGAATCGAAGCATGATCCTTAGCATGGATGATGCGATTGCTCGACGAGCTAAAAGAGCAAAAGCCCCCCGAAAAAAATGACGAATCTTTCATCGAGATGACACCGTGCTTAATCATAATAACGTTGAACATAACCTAAAAAGCGACGAACCAACGAATCGCGACTCGTGAACGATTTTCCCTTCGGTTTTATTTCCATACTTTTATTACGCAGAGATTTCTCAAAAACTGGATTAATTTGTAGCGTAAATGTAATTATTTGGAGTGACTTAACGCGAAAAATAATGCGTCATTGAAGCACGTGTACAAAAACTCACCATTTTCTCGGCCAGTAAAGATCGACAAATTCTCCGGCTTCGTTCTCCATTGTTATTATTCGATATCTGAAATTAATCACGAATTAACGAGGCTTTTTTCACCGCAATTGATGGTTTTTTAATGACCAACAATTTCTCAAGTTATTATTTCTCGTGCTTACTTTATTACACGGTAATCTTTGTCAAGATTCTAACCGGAAAAGAGGTTGAAAGCGCCTCGTTTGGCAGGAAGTGGAAAAACGGTCGTTTGATTAACGTGGTTATTCGCACTGTGCGCATGCGCGAGTCAAAACAGTGCTTGTAGGACGCAACACATTGATAACAAAAGCTGTAATCAACGTTTCTCAACATTATATATTCAATAATTAATGAATATTTTATAGCCAATAAATAAACAACATAAAATAGTTCGAAAAAGAGTCGACATATTCACGTGAGCGTGTATTTTTAAATAAAAAATTGCCCCGCAAAACCGCGTCGCGGTTGTTTAGCCATTTTTTCGAATGTGACACGGTCATATAACCACGTTTTTGGTAACACTGTGTTTACCAAATTTACCGGTAAACATGATAAACCACTTATAGTTTACCGGCAAATTCACAACACAGAGTGTACGTTTTTCTTTTGTTTGTTTCGCCGGAACGAGAGTGCTTCTTTGTTGCGTTCAAAACGCGCGCTTTTGTTTACCGGCACGTCGCGTTTTTTCTCGCAATTATCGTTTAAATCGCTCGGAGAGCCTCACAGAGCGTAAAAACAAAAAGAAAGTGGAGGAAAGCTACGAGAACTATCACGAGAGAATCAACAACGCGACGTTCGTCGTAAAATCTCTTTTCTCTCCATTGCTAACCTCAAAGCTGCGATTATTCGCAGCATCGGCTGAGAAGTCGCAAAATCTTGCGAAATGGATTTTCTTGAGTATCCCGATATTACGGCCGAGGTCAAAGGCGCCATGGTAATTATTTTTTAAAAATCATCCAGATTTTTCGAGTTTTGGAAAAAATAGTATAATAATTCAATTTTTCGTTCATTCCACGATAGACGCCAGGACGTCTTAAACTCACCGATCAACATCTCATCTTCAAGAATCAAAAAACAGGCAAGGTCGAACAAATACCCGCCAGCGATATGGAAATGGTAAATTTTCAAAAATTCGTCGGCACTTGGGGACTCAGGATCTTTCTGAAGAACGGAACGCTACACAGATTCAGAGGATTCAAGGAATCCGTAAGTCGACGCAGGTTTTTTTAACATGGTTTGGGGGGAAAAAAAAAAAAGAAAAAAAAAAAAAAAGAAAAAAAAAAAAAAAAAAAAAGAAAAAAAAATTTATATTAAAAATGCATGCTTTTGGCACCTCTGTGATATTTACAAATTTTCAAGTTGCTTTGTTATGCGTTGATTTTGTTTTTTAGGGTAAAGTTTGTTTTTGTGATTTTATTTTTTTTAGAATTTTTTTTTTTTTTTTTATATTTTAGATTTTTCACGTAAAATTGTCTGAAACACAGAAAAAAAGTTGTCAAAAAAATATGTCTTTGGTCTGAATGAACTTTAGCCAAAATTTAAAAAAGGAATTAAATTTTAAAAAATGAGTTAAAATTTTTATTATTATAATAATAATAATAATAATAATAATAGTTCATAATGATGTTCTGAATATGTAAAAAAAATCGTCAGGTTGGAATCTAAAAAATTGTAAAAGAAAAAATATATTTTTCTCCCCTATTTTCCATTCTTTTAAAAATAAATTCTAAAATTCTTAAATATTTGTATCAAATTAAATTCACCATGAATTTTCCTATCCAAAAAAAAATTTTCAAAAAATTCTTTTTCTCTTCAGGAGCAGGAAAAAATCGCAAAATTCTTCAGTACAAATTACAAGAAAGACATGTTGGAGAAGGAGCTGAGTCTTAAAGGTTGGAATTGGGGAACAGCAAAGTTCAACGGTTCTGTATTGAGCTTCGACGTTGGTCACAATACGGCATTTGAGATTCCGCTGGAAGACGTGTCGCAGTGTAACACAGGAAAGAACGAGGTGACACTGGAATTTCATCAGAACGACGATGCGCCGGTTAGTCTGTTGGAGATGAGATTTCACATACCGGTGAGCGACGGCGGCGATCAGGACTCAGTTGAGGCTTTTCACCAGCGCGTAATGGAGAAAGCGTCGGTTATAAGCGTGAGCGGTGACGCTATTGCGATTTTCCGTGAAATTCAGTGTCTCACACCTCGCGGTCGTTACGACATTAAAATATTTCAGACGTTTTTTCAGCTTCACGGTAAAACTTTTGACTATAAAATTCCAATGTCGACGGTACTCAGGCTGTTTTTGTTGCCGCACAAAGATAGCCGACAAATGTTCTTCGTTGTCTCGTTGGATCCACCGATAAAACAGGGACAAACGCGATATCATTATCTCGTATTGCTGTTCAATCAGGAAGAGGAAACCTCGATAGAACTTCCGTTTTCCGAGAAAGAGCTGAAGGAGAAGTACGATGATAAGTTGACGAAAGAATTGTCGGGTCCGACTTACGAAGTTCTCGGTAAAGTAATGAAGGTGATAATCAATCGGAAGCTCACGGGTCCCGGTGCGTTTGTCGGTCATTCGGGAACAGCTGCGGTTGGTTGTTCCTTCAAAGCAGCCGCTGGTTATCTTTATCCTCTTGAGCGAGGTTTTATGTACGTTCATAAGCCACCTGTTCACATACGCTTCGAAGAGATAGCTTCGGTGAACTTTGCTCGAGGTGGAGGATCAACGCGATCATTTGACTTTGAGATTGAGCTTACGAGCGGCGTTACGCACACATTTAGCAGCATTGAAAAAGAGGAATATGGGAAGCTCTTCGATTTTATATCAACGAAAAAGTTGCGCGTTAAAAATCGCGGCAAGAATGACAAGCTTACGTACGACAACGATTTCGGTAACAGCGATCAGGAAGACGAGCCCGACGCGTATCTGGCGAGAGTTAAAGCCGAGGCGAAGGAACGCGACGACGACAATCAGGACTCGGAGGACGAGTCAACGGACGAAGATTTCAATCCTAACGAGGCTGAGAGCGACGTTGCCGAGGAATACGACAGTAATGCGGGTTCGACCGACAGCGATGCGGATTCCGATGCTTCTGGTGGTAGCGAGAAAAAGGAGAAGAAAGAGAAGAAGGAGAAGAAGGAGAGGAAGCAAAGGAGCGCGAAGACTGTGTCGGAGAAGCCGAGAAAGCAGCGAAAACCGAAGAAGGATCGCGATGAAAATAAGCCAAAGAGAGCCCCGTCGGCTTTTATGCTTTGGTTAAACAGCTCACGAGAACAAATAAAAACCGATAATCCCGGCGCGTCGGTTACCGACATCGCGAAAAAGGGCGGCGAATTGTGGAAGGAATTAAAGGACAAATCCGAGTGGGAGGAAAAGGCCTCCAAGCTTAAGAAGGTTTACGAAGAGTCAATGAAGGAGTACAAAGCGAGCGGTGGCGCTGAAGCCGCTAAAGAAAAAGCCGAGAAATCCAAGCAATCCGGGAAAACGGACAAGAAAAAGGAGTCGAAGAAGGACGCCTCGTCGCCGTCCAAAATGGCAGGTGCCACTTTCAAGAGCAAAGAATACATCAGCGACGATAGCAGCAGCGATGACGGCGGCGATAAGAAGAGCAAGGGCAAAAAGAAATCGCGAGATTCCGACGCGGAAAGCGGCTCCAAGGATAAGAAGGATAAAAAAGCGTCCAAGGAATCGGATGTTGAGGAAGAGGAGGAGGAGGAGGACGAGGAGCAAGAAGAGGAGGAAGAGGAAAGCAGCCCGGAGAAAAAGAAAGCGCCGAAGAAGGGAGAGAAAAGGCCATCACCGGCGGTATGTTTAAAATTTTTTTATTTCTTTTTTTTTTAATTAAATTCTACTTTGTTTATTTTTCATTTTTACAGCTTTTCTTTTAAAGAGACTGAGTCTTTTGCGTTTTATTAAAATTTATGAAATTTACATTTCGCTGCAATTGCAGGTTTAAAATCTTCCGGGTTTGTTATTGTAAAAAAAAAAATACTATTTCACAAGCGATTTTTTTTGTTGTATCCTAATTTAGTCGTGCGAATTGAAGCTAAAAGGGAATTTCCGTTTTTGCAAATTACAGGAAGAGAGCAAAAAGAAGAAAGCTAAATCCGATAAGAAGGCGTCGGCGGACACGAGCGACGAGGAAATCGAAGAGCCTGAAGAGGACACGCCGTCGACGAGCGACGCTGAAGATAGCGATTAATCAATTTTGAGGGAAAAAAAAGTCACCCTAATTTATGTTCCATGTAAAAGAAGTTTGTCAGTTGGAGTTCGATGGAGGGAATTAATGATAAGAGAGACGTTGTATAAAGTTAATTTAAAAACCGTATACACGCCGAGTTAAACAACGATATTTTTCTATAGTTTTCATAGGAAATCAACGTTCCAGCGAATTACGATTTCCTAATAAGTTCTTTTTTTTTCTCTCTCTCAGTTAATTTAGATTATCGTCATTTTGTTCATTGACAATAAAAATCAAAAGTGGCGATTTAAATTCGTTTGCAAATTCGGGAAGTACAATTTCGTGCAGGTCAAATGACCGGTTAAATGCCCGGTCAATTAACCGCGGTTATTTGTCATATCTTACCTGCGGTCAAATATGTTTCAGTTGGTAGTTGAGCAGTTAAAAATGAAGCAAATTATTTTTTGTAGTTTTAACGAAATTATGATTTTTTTCAAAAATTAGTACGTTTAAAAAAAAACCCCTGGTAATATTACCAAACGAGCAGGTCACTTTACCAGGACAACTGGTAATATGACCTTTTTTGAATTTAAAAAAAAAATGAATCATTGATATTCTATCGATCGATTATTGATATAAAAAAAGAAAAAATGGTAAAAGTCAAATTTGGTTGGCTAACTTCACGGAGTTAAATTCGCGACATTTAAAAGAACGACGTCAAATGACCGTGTCCGGTAATTTGACCGACTTCGTATTTTACGGTATTTTTACATCGCTCGGAAATATCCGGCGGAAATCACCGAATGATCTTCGTATTTTACAACTTCGATGTTCTTCTACGTAAGAATTGTCGATTTTATGATCAAAAAAAAAAATTCGTAAACAGAGATCTTGACGTAAGATAAGTGATAAGACGCTCGTAAGGGAGAACGTTCGAAAGTTCGCACGAATAAAGTGCTCCCTGTCCCGATATTTCAATTTTACTTACAATAATTAAATGGTACAACGATGAATCCTTCGGAGCCGACGCCTACCGAAACTTTGAGGTTAGTGACAGTTCGAAAAACATGACCTAACCTTTAACTGCCTTTAGTTTGTTTATCTCGGATTTTGAGGTTATGCTAGCGCTCGAGGTGCCTCGCGGCAACGCCAATCAAGGAGGCTCGAGTTGCGCTTACGTTCTCTAGTAAAATCGTTGTTTCGTTTAAAAAAGAAATCTAAAATTTCCGGTGTCGGTTTATCAGTTATAAAATATATTTTATATTACACGGACTTGATTTCTGTAAAAAAATATATTTTTTCAGCTCAAAAATGAAGGACGTCATCGATGTACTTGCTTCACAACGAGAGAAACGCAGCGCGTTGCAGAAAAGTATAACCATCGACTACGGCACTGCAACCGACCCATTCACGATCTCCCGATTCATTTTCGAATGTGGTACGCACAATTTGTTCGCTTAAAAACGAGCAAGCGTTGCTTAAATGTAGACGAAAACTCCACAGAGCGCAAAAGACACAGAAAACATTTTTTCGCAGACCAGAAACACTTTGAAAATTTGATTTCTATTCGGCAAAAATAGATTTTATTTTATGTTCAATTAATCGAACATAAAATAATTTATGAAATCAAAAAAAAAAATTTAAATAGTTTACGAAATTAAAATAATTGAAACCATCTTTTTCTCGCAAAAAAAAAATAATAATAATTGAAAAATTTTATTTGTATTTCCAGGAGTAAAATTGGAGGCTCATCCTTTGACGATATCGACAGCGACTACCTTGTACCATCGATTTCTTAAAGAAGCAACGCCAGACGAATACGACCCTTATGTAAGTCTATTTCAGGGGAGTTTATACGGATTATTTCATTTGAAGCACCTAAAAATGTACTGCGCAATTTTTTATCGTCGCATTTTTTTTTTTTTTTTTTTTTTCACAATTTTGTTGAGTTAAAAATTCGATTTTATACCAAATGTAGATAGTGTCGAAAAAATGATGCTTAGAAATATTAAGTTTCCTAGAGCATGCCTGCGAAATACAAAGGTAATTATTGTTTACCTTATTTTTTCTTATTTTTTGCAAAAAGATTCTTAAATCTCTCGAATTTATTACGTTGCCGCTCTTCATCATTGTGCATATCGTTTTTCTCTTGGTTTACAGCTTATAGCCGCGACCTGTCTTTACCTCGCGGGCAAAGTTAAAGATAACGTTCTGAAGATACGCGACGTGATGAATGTTGCTACCAGCACACTTCACCGAAGCTCCCAACCGTTGGAGCTTGGCGATCAATATTGGAGTATTCGCGATGCTATCGTTCAAGCGGAACTTCTGATAATGCGTATGCTGAAATTTCAGGTCACACCCGATCATCCGCACAAGGTACGCCAACATTGCGTTTCATCGTACCGAAATTTTTCTCAAATATTTTTTTTTTTAAATTCCATTTTTTATCCTCGATAGTTATTATCGAGGAAAAAAAAATCTCAAGCATTGAGGCAATTTTTTCATTCCTCGTGAATTAAATTTTGAAATGAAAAGGAAACAAAAAAATTGGCAATTAAACGAATTTTTATTAATTTCAGTTTATGCTGCATTACTTAAGATCACTGCACGCTTGGTTCGGCGACGAAGAATGGAATAAATATCCCGTGGCGAAAACGAGCATCGCGTTGCTGCAGGATTTTCACCACTCACCGGTTATCTTGGATTTTCCACCAAACCTTGTGGCGATAGCCTGCATTAATTTAGCGCTGCAAATATACGGCGTTGTTGTGCCGTTAATGGACGAATGTGATCAACAACCGTGGTTTAATGTGAGTATATTAGGAGCCTTAAGGCCGAGTATTAAAAAAAAAAATACAAAGTTAAATTGAATGAAAAATATCTTCTCCTTAAACGAGCGCTACCGGCTACTCTTAACTATTCCGAGCTCGAACGGCTTGACTAACTGCTCGAAATTTCGTGTGGAAAAAACTTTGCGGACGAAAAATGTTTCGGGAATCAATGGAGCTTTGGTCGTATATCAGAATATGAGTTGAAATGAGCTTCGGCGAATGACGAATTTGTTGACGTAATGGTTTTTATTTTTTACGTTTCGCCCCTGAAAAAGGTATCAGTTCATTATTTTTTCAGACTTCTTCATTCTGTTTTTTTTTTTTCGTTGGAATTTCCTATTATTTGTAAAAAAAAAAAACTACGCTGAATTTTTTGCAATTTTTTTTTTGCATTTTTTGACTGCGTAGTTTTTTTTTTAATTTAAATTTTTAAACGAAATGATTAAGGCAGATTATATCCAAATTTGATGATGATTAACGATCTGGTTTTTCCGATTATTCGAACAAAAGGATTTTCGATGCTATTTATCCAACCCTTTTTTCGTGATAATCTTAAAAAAAAAAGAACCGAAAAATTGTTGTCACGAATGTTTTTTGTTACAGGTATTTTGTCAGGAATTGACGAGAGACAAATTATGGGAGATTATGGAAAAAATAATGGCTGCCTACGACGAGGAGCCAGAAACTAGAGACAATTAATAAAAACTGACTTCTCGATTTTACATTGGATCGAGGAACCTAACAAAAGCGTAACGTTGTGTAATGAAAAAAAAAAAAAATTACAAAGTGATTAAATATTTGAATTTCATATGTACGGAAGACTTGGAAATAAAAAACATAGACTTTGCTGAATGTCTTTTAATTTCCGAGTTTCATCATTTTTTTTTTTTCTATAAATCCTCCTTGGATTCCCGGTTTCCGCGGCTCTTATATTTTTATTATATTATATTAATTAAAAAAATGTTTAATTAATTCCGATTTTTATTTTTTCACATTTTATCGTAGGTCACATTTTGCTTTTCAGTGCAAAATAATATATTTTTGTTGTTTTTGCCGTAAAATGTGGCCTGAAATTACTGAATAATTTTTTTTTCTTTTTTGCCATATAAAACCGCACTTTTTTCGTTTTTTTAAGTAATCTCGATACAATTAAATCGTTTTCGAAATATTACTGATTAAAAAAATGAAAAAATTTGCATATTCCGACAATTTTTTTTTTTACTTTGTAATTTGATGCATCTATTGAAACCACTGAACCTGATTTTTCGAAAAATTTTGAGGATTTTTTTTTTTTTTTTTTTTTTCGTATATCTAACTCGGGAAAACGTACGAATATAAAATAATGACTTTTTTATGTTTATTTATTGCTTATTTATTTTAATAAATACATGTTTCGTTTTTTATAAATTAAATTAATTTATAGGATAGGATAGCATTTGATGACAGCTTAAAATTTACGACGGTGTTTCTGTTCCTTTTTTTTTTTTGTTCTTCATTTTAACACATAATAATTATCCGCGTAATGTTCGCCTCTCTTTGTCTCTTAATAGTTGACGCTTCAGCTTCGTTTTTTTTTTTTTTTTTTTTTACACAAATCAAAGCATCTCGACCACCAAAGATCTTTCATAAATTAATTGTTAACATAATTTTCGGAACAAAAAGAAAAACAATCTGAATACAGTATTTAGATAATTATGAGTTTCTTCCATTTTCTTCTCCTCCGTTTTTTTTTTTTTTTTTCTTTTTCTCTTTCTCTTTCTTCATCTGATTACATTAATTGGTGGCGAAGAGAGTGAGTGAATAAATAATCGAGGGCTCCGTCGCGAATATCGTTTGATCGGTTCAGCATTGGTGAAATGCGAGTTTAATGTATCGCTGCATTTACATATCACCGTCCGGCTGTAGGTCGAAGCGTGGAGGGAATGCGGAACCATCAAACTGGGGCTTGAACGCAGGTCGGTGTGGCTGTAAAATTATGAAATCTTCTTAATATGCACGAAACAACGTAAGTTCAGAAACAATTTTTAATAATAAATAAATAAATAAATAAATAATAATAATAGATGGGCACTATATGAATAATTTCCTTGTTACAGGAAGAGAAACAAAAATGAGCACAACGGATCTGTATTACAGGACTGTCAGACACGTTCGCTGTGTGTTTCATTTGCTTCAAGATGCAATAATTGGTATGTTTCGCATCATCGAGAGTTATGCCACCTCGTAATTTGTAGGTAAACGTCGTTCGTACACTATTTTATTTTTTTTTAATTTATTTTTTGCATAATGGCACGATTCATATATATGTGCGTGACTTAAAATGGATTGTTTTTTTTTAGACCGTATCCGGGGTTGGGTGAAGCTAGTGGTAGCGATCTGTGAGCGATTAATTAGCTTATGTTGCGTGAGTATTACGCTTTATTTTTGGAAATGTACATCATCCGATTCGACTGATGAATATTATTGTGGAAAAATGTGTGTTTGTGTGTTTGTGTGTATGTGTGTGAAAAGAGGTTTTAGCCTGCACGTACGTCAACGCACACACATTGAATACATTTATTTGCACGCACTTACATTGACCAGTGCAGAGGTTTACTCCAGGGTGGGCGCCTTGCGACCCTTCTGGGGCTACAATGGGCATACAAGATCAAGCTGATCAGTCCATCAGTTGGATCTTTTACAGTTACTCGAATTTCGTCTCGAAATCAGTATCTCGTAGTGATTCAATTCAACGCTCTAAAATCTATATTCTTTCTGCAGTCGAGCTCGGGCGAATAAAATAATATGTGAATTATAGGCTCAGCGGGAGGAGGTCAGATGAAATTTTTTGGATATTCCATAATTTTGCTCTTAATATATACATTACTATGATAAATAAAAATATACGCTGGCTCGGGTATTTTTTCTTTTTTTTTTAAATAAATTCTAGAAGCAAACGTGTATTTTGTATTATCTTACCGCTGGGCTAAGACCACGTGCGGCGCTTCCTCCACGACCCTTTGTACGGAACTTGGTAATGGCCTGTTCAGCCAAATCTGCTCTCTCTTCAGCCTCCTCGAGTTCCTGTTGCGCCTTGCGGAACTTAGCGAGATTGAGTGCGGCAATTTCTTCGGCCTCTTCGATTTGCCTCTTGTATGTTTTGATCTTCTGTTGCAGTTTGTCAACGAGGTCTTGCATGCGCTCGTGATTCTTGCGGTCCTCGTCAGCCTATTGATGTCGAAAGGAAAAGAAAACAAAATTTCGTATGAAGGACGTAATATTTTCGTCGCCTAAATTTTCGAGATGACAAAATGAGTTTGCTTACCTGGAAGCTAAGCTCCTTGATGCGACGTTCGGCCTTGCGAAGATTCTTTTGGGCATCGGCGTGTCTCCTCTGTTCGCCGTCCAATTCATTCTCAAGCTCGCGCACTCGTTGTTCGAGCTTCTGAATAGCCTTCTTGCCGCCTTTAAGAGCGTTGGCCTCGGCCTCGTCGAGTCGTACCTGGAGCTCCTTGATTTGTGCCTCGAGAGCCTTGCGCAATTTCTCCTGTGTCTGAGCGTGATCCTGTTCGGCTCTGAGCTCGTCGGCGAGTCTCGCTGCGTCGACCATAGCCTTCTTGGCTTTCTCTTCGGAATTCTTGGCTTCGTTGAGAAGCTCGTCGAGATCGGACTGGAAGATGAATAAGCGTGGATGTTAAAAATAATTCTAAAAGGGTGATTCACCAGGGGACAATAAATTTTGTCGCGATAGAAAATGAAAGGAAAGTGGCAATCGATTCTTACGTGAAGGGTTTGAAGTTCGGCTTCGAGTTTCCTCTTGGCTGCGGAAATCGATGCATTTTGAGCGCCAAGATCGTTGAGCTGTTCGTGAGCATCAGCGAGTTCTTGTTCAGCTTGACGACGACCGCGATCAGCCTGTTCGAGAAGTGTGCGGCTTTCCTCGAGCTCGTTCTGTAGAGCATTGGCACGACGTTCAGAAATGCCAAGAAGTTCGCGTGCTTCGTCGCGCGCGCGTTGTTCCTCTTCGAGGGCGGTTTGCACGTCCTTGAGTTGTTGCTGGTATCTCTTGATATTTTTCTGGGCTTCCGCGTTCGCTTTGTTAGCGTGATCGAGAGCAATTTCGAGCTCGTTGATGTCGGCCTCGAGCTTCTTCTTCATGCGCAGCGCCTCAGCCTTGCCCTAATGAATTATGCAAAGCATGTAGAACGAAATTTTGGAAAAACTGTACAGAAAACATTTGAGAAATAGTGTTGAATTTCTTTTAAAAATTTCACGAACCTTTGCTTCAGCTTCGAGGGAAGCTTGCATGGAGTCAAGGGCGCGTTGATGATTCTTTCTGGTGTTCTCGAATTCCTCTTCCTTCTCCTGAATGCGACGATCAATCTCCTGTCTGACCTGGCTGAGTTCGAGCTGGCTGCGTAGCACCTTGTTCTCCTCTTGTTCAAGAGCGGCTTCGGCTTCCTCCAGAGCGGCTTGAAGCTCATCCTTCTCGGCCTCCAGGCGCTTTCTCGCCTTCTCAACCTCGTGAATGTTGCGTCCACCTTCGCCAATTTGGTCCAACAGGTCCTTGACTTCGTCGGCAAGATTTTTGTTCTCACGACGGACGGCCTCCAACTGTTCTTGGCTCTCTTCGTAAGCTCCTTTAGGACAAAAATGATTAACAGTAAAATTAATATTAATACGTTTTATACAAACGCAGAGCTGAATTTCTGTCCAATAATCGGAAGGTCCCTGGTCCGAAACCCAGCCCGCCCCGCATTTTTTTTGTATTGTTTCTCAAAATTCTATGTTTTATGGGTTACAGAATATACAGAACTCGACGCGTACCTTTGAGCCTGAAGAGTTCAGTGCTGTAATTGCGGCACTCCTTCTGGCTGGCATCGAGTTCAGCGGCAAGATCATCGACCTTGAGTTTCCATTCGCCGATGATTTTGTCAAAGGCCTTCTGCTTCTTCTCAGCGGCATTGGCGATGGCGGTTGCGCGATCGACCTCGATCTGAAGATCCTCGACTTCGGTGGCAAGGCGTTGTTTCGTCTTCTCGAGAGCGATGACTTTCTGGTTGAGGGATTCAATAGTCTCCTCGGCCTCGGCGAGACGAGCCTGAAGTTTACGCTTGGCTTCCTCGAGCTCTTCAGCGCGTGCAACGCCCTCGGACTCGTACTTGGTGCGCCACAATTGAGCTTCAGCGTTGGCCTTGCTGAGCTGTCTCTGGAGATCAGCCTTGCCTTCGGCCTCCTCCTCGACTTGTTCGCGAATGTTGTCGAGGTCGTGTTCAAGATTGCGGAATTTGCCAAGAAGAGTGGCGCGCTCGCGTCCCTCCTCGTCGGCGAGTCTCTTCGTGTCCTCGAGCTGAGTCGTCAGCGAGATCTTGATCTTCGATAATTGGCTGACCTGGGACTCGGCCTCTTCCAATTGACGCAGTAGATCGCTGTTCTCGATCGATAACTTCTTCTTCGCTGCATCGAAATCGTTCACGGTGCGATTAACTTCCTCGAGTTTTCCTTGAGTCTCGTTCAACTGGTGCTGCAGCTGCTTGGCGATCTTCTCTTGCGCTGCCTGTTGTTCAACGATATTTCTGTTAATACTTCTGGGTTCGCTTGTCGAACAGGTTGAACATTATCTCGGAAGAAGTTCCGTCAAAAAATGTGTTACGATAGAAGCAAGCAGGAGTCATTCTGTTATGAGACTTGAAATTACTCACAGATTTTTCATTCGGCGAAGGAACATTCTCTCGCGCAAGTTTCATTTGTTCGGTTAGTTGCATTAGTAACGCAGTGGCTTTGAGCTTAACAAGGGATTCCGTTAGTTTACCTTTTCATTGCTCAAGTGATCGACGGACGCGCGAAGGTCGTTCAACTCACTAAAGTACTGAACCTTTTCCTTTTCAATTCTGTGTGATACATGAAAAAACAAACGAGACATGGTAATGAGTACATGCTTTAAAAAACAGGTTTACAAAAGAAGATAAATATTTCCGGATGGATGCACGACTCCGAGCCACCTGACGCCTGACACATGTTTGAAAAGGGAGTTTGAATCCAGCATCGAATTGGCTCCAAAGTTAAATTGGAAAGGATATCACGATGTATTATTGCGGAGGTTCAAAAAATTCATGGATAACATAGACAGTGAAAAACGTTCTGTGAACAACATTTGGATCACCCTGCAAATATTTATACCAGACGAAAAAAGAAACCCACGATTGGATACGTTGATGGAAAAACGACAGTTCTGGTGGTTCAATCAAAGTCTACCTTTTCTCTCGCGACTTGGTCGATAGCCGCACGTGCAGCGTTTAATTCAGCGTGGATGTCGTGACGACCCTTTTCGGCTCTACCAAAAACAGCCCACAATTTTATTTTACAACCGTAAATGAAGATCTCACAGGATTTTGAATTTATAGCTAAACAAGTTACCGGTTAAGTATCCAAATAGCTGCTATTACTTGAGTAGAAAATTATCGATGTTTCATATCCAATTTATCACATTTCATTGCTGAAAATCCATTTTAATTTCAGAACACCTACCTGGCCTTCAATTTATTGAGCGTGTCGATTTGCTCTCCCATCTCGGCGACAGCATCGTTGTGCTTCTTGCGAAGGCTGGAAAGTGAGGCCTCGTGTTGAATGTTAGCTTCCTCGAGGTCTCTGCGGAGCTTGCTGAGCTCAGCTTCTCTCTTCTTGTTGAGCTCGATTTGAGCTGATGTAGCACCGCCGGCTTCCTCCAAACGCTCGCCCAATTCCTCGAGCTCGCGGGCAAGATCGCTGCGCTGTTTCTCGGCCTTAGCGCGGGCTTGACGTTCAGCTTCGACCTTTAGTAAGAGAAGTTCATGAAGAATTTGATAAACGAGCTCATACTTATTTCCAAAAAATTAGGTGAAGCTTGCAAAGATTCGAGGATATCGAAATAATTATAGCGATCCTCACCTCTTCTTCGAGTTCTTCGATACGAGCCTGTAGCTCCTTGATTTGCTTCTGAAGTTTGCCAACCAATGACTGTTCATCTTCAAGTTTGGCGGTGAGTGACGAGAGTTCTTTGTCTTTGCGTTGGATCGTCTGCTCCAATTCCTTCTTGTTTCGCTCAAGATCGGCGACAGCTTCTTGCGTGAGTTTGAGGTCTCCTTCTGTCTTCCTCTTACCCTTCTCCACATCAGCGCTGCAAATTTATTCCTTCTTTAATGGCGACGTACAATGTTGCTTTTTTTTTTTTTTTTACATTATTTTCAGAAGCTATCCGATAGTTTGGGGAATTGAAAAATAAATCCGCAGAGATTTACTTACCGGAGTTTCTTCTCACGCTCGAGGGAGTCTTCCAGTTCATCCAGAGTCTGTTCAAGCTTGACCTTAACCTTGTTCAAGTGGTTGACCTTGTCCTCAGCTGCCTGAAGCTCCTCGGCTGTCTTCTGATTCACCTCACCTTGGTTCTTCTTCTCCTTGTTCAACTTATTGATCAGCTCGTCTTGATGAGCAATTTCGTCATTGAGATTACGAATTTGGTGGTCTTTCGATGATTTGTCCTGCTCGGATTTTTGGATCGCCAATTCAAGGTCTTCGATGTCCTTCTTCAGGCCCGAGACTTCCTGCTCCAATTTCTTCTTGTTTTGGTAGAGATTGTTTCTCGTGTCTTCCTCTTGCTGAAGTCTGTCGGAAACGTCCTGTTAAATAGACGATACAAATTATTTCAATGTGCATGTAAATTGCAAGTTTTTCGTCGATAGAATTATTGCAAAAGTGGCGGATCCGAAAAATTCAAAGTGGCGAATTCGGAAAAATCTTGGAATTGGATCTTAAAAAGGGTAGTTTTGTTTGGTTTTTAAAGACGAAGATATGGAATTTAATACAAAATTTTGAAAATTCGAAATGACGAATCAAAATTAAAAAAAAAAAATCGAAAAAAAAGTTGGAATTCAGTAAAAACCCAGATCATTAAAATTCTAAATCCCGGATCCAAAATGGGGAATGTAAATTCGAGAAAAAAAAAAAGTAAATCGTCGCGATTTTTTCGTAACGTACATTAAATATTCAATCTGAGAAAACAGTCACTTCTACCAACAAATGAAGTCAAGATGACTAATGCATACAATTATAGGCAAATTTTCCATGCCCGAACAAATTTATAATTAGTCTTCGCTAACACTTAAATTAGAAGAGAGCCCGAAAAAAAAAAAAAATTGGATGCCAGCCAAAAAATGGAATGGCACGATTCGTTTGACCGTCCATACAAAAAAATCTCGAAATTACAGTAAAAATGAAGAAAAAAAAATACGCTCGCCAATCGATAATCTACAAATTAATAAATCGTAAATATATTAGAGCAGAATTGTAATTTAATTTCTCAAGAAAAAAAAAAGTAATGTCAAGTCTACTAAATAATTGGCACCTGCGAGCTAGTTAACTCGCGAGCCTCATATGTGACTCATTTTTCTTCCGCAATGACATCTCTAATGATATGAGAGCCAAGTGGCGCCTACTCTCGAGTCCAGCAAAATATGCCTGCCTGCTCCGAGCAGCAGCAGCAGCAGCAGCAGCAGCCAAGGCACATATAAATGACGCACGATATCTGGCCCTGTATAAATACTCTCCGCACCTGTTTTCCTCCTTCCGTAAAAAGATCCATCGTAAACTCAACGCTCTTCCAGCACGCGGATTCACACATACTTTTAATAAGCTGGAATCTGGGATTTTTATATTTAGATTGGGGTAAACGCGTGTGTGTTTAATCGCGACCTTTTCTCAAAGGCTTGCCTAACATGGTAACGGGATAGGTAACGCTTTTGAAAATTATACAAAAAAAATCATGACTTTTGCAGATGGTCGAGTCAATAAACTGTAGTTTTGCACAGGAGCTCGAAATTTTGTGTCTTTAATGCCTGGTGCAATTTTTTTTTTTTTTTTTTTTTCGCTTTTTCTGCTTCTCAGCTTTAATTTCGCTGAAATCTTTGATAAATATTTTTTTAAAATTAATAATCTATAATTTGTTCTCGAGAATAATTTTTCTACGTTTTTGTGGATTTTAATGTCTTGTAATTAATCATGATTTTTTTTTTACTTTTTTTTTAGCTTTGCAACTTTTCAGCTTTAATTTTGATGGCATGTTTGATGAAATATTTTGAAAAACAAAAATCACGCAAATAATTTGTTGCGAAGAAAAGAAATTTCCGTCTTTTCTGCTTTTGATTATATCACAAGCAGAATAATTTGATCTATTATGTAATATTCTGATCGGGGTGCTTGATTTGTAATTCAAATTTTCGTTCAAAAATGGAAAATTCTCCTAAAAATAATTTACTGAAATTTATATTTATTTTTTGGCTCCCACCAAAATGATGAAAAATGTATTTTTCCAACTTTTATTTTCTTCAAAATTCAGGAGCAACATCTAAATATTTTTTTCACCTGAGCAAAAAAAAATCTATCTTTTTTCTTCAAAATTCAGTAACTAGTGAATATTTTTTATTTTTGGTGCTACTTTAAAAAAAATTAAATAAAAAAAAGCTTGATCCTGATTTTGACTAAAAATCAAGAATTTACATTTCTTACATTTTTTTTTTTCAACTACCAAAGAACCGATAGACTCCAAAATTACTTTTCCAATTTGAATGACACAATTTATTCGATGCATAAATAATTTGTCCATTTAATCAAACTAATAATGCTTTTATTTTTAAATCTCCTAGATAATCCAACGACGATTGAATATTCCAACTCACCGACAGCTGCGACTCGAGGTCCATTTTTTGGGCAGCAAGTTTGACCGATTTCTCCTGGAATTCCTGGAGTGATCCAGCTTCGCCTTCGAGTTGGCGCAACAGATCAGTTTTTTCGGTGAGGAGTTTGCTGTTGAGAACTTCCAGTTCCTTGCGCATCTTCTCCTCCCTCTCGAAGGCTTCTTGTGCAGCGCGAGCTTTCTCTTGAAGTTCCTGCAAACGGGAATCAGGATTGTCTTCGTTGATGCTGCCATTTCTAATGATTTTCACATTTTCCATCACGACGGTGTCTCCCATATTTCTCCTCGAATTGGCGTCTCGGTCGCGATATTTCAAAATTAAAAAAACACCTCAATCGGATTGAAAGCCGATTTTTCGATCGATCTCACTTGGTCGAAAAAATCCAAAAGTCCAAAAAAAAAAGTCCTCCGATTTGTAAATCCAATATATTTTTTTGTTATAAATTCATCAGAACAAATCAAGGCGCAAAATTATAATTAAAAAAAAAAAAAAAAATCAGTAATGACGTCCTGATAATCGCGTTAAAAAAAAATTTATCATACAAATTATCGCAATTCCTCGATGAACATATTTTATGTTTTTTTAAAATTTTTTAAATTATGTATGAAGTCGTTTTCGAAGCTCGAAGAGAGTTTTTCTTTTTTTCTTTCTTCTTTTTTTAATGTTCGTATTTTTTGTTTTTTTTTCGGAAGCCAGCCGCAAATTGTACGTTACGTAAACTGATGTAAGAGCTCAGGGCGCGTTTGCGTTTTCGACTGGCTTCCGTTATACCCGAGTCTAATCTTTTCTACCCAAAATCTCGAATAAACTTGCGTGGGGTATTCCACTTCTCTTCTAAAACTCGCCCGAGCCATATATCCCCCTACTATTCCTAACCGGCTACTCACGGATGAGACGCCTTTTCATAAAAATATTTATATCTCACATAGGACCGAGGTGAATCAGCTCGAGGGGGTTGTGTAATGCTTAAAATAGCCAAAAGATACTTCCAGAGAGAGCGAGAGAGCTCGGCGAACTCTCCAGTGGCCCAGAAGTGGCGAATACAGCGAGAACATGAATTTCTAATATTAAAAGGAAAAAAAAGAAAAAAAAAAGATGCTGGATCTTCGTGCTTAAGAAATTAAGGGAATTTGATTTTTTGAAAAAAATGTAATTTTAACTGGTGTCTAAAAAGAGGATTGTGATTTATTTTAAAGAAAACTAATTTGGGATTCAACGTTTGAGCTATATATCAATGATTGGATTAAATAATCCAATTTTATGCAAATTTTAAATGTAGCTTAGATACAATTATCGAATCCGGAAATAAATGGAGAAGGAAAGGAAGTTGCTGTGAAACTATGAAACTTTGGGGATTTTAGAATTTCGGATTTTTATCGTAATACTTTTTATTTTTGAATTCTCTGTCGGGTGGAAATAAAAGTGCTTTGCGACGAAAGTGTGATGAAAAAAATATTTTGAAATAAATGGAATGAAGATTTTATTATTTGGATTTTTGGGTGGAGCGAATTCGAAATTTGAATTGAATTGAATTAATTCATTTTGGTGAATTAAGATTCGGAAATGTGTGTTGGAATTTGATAACAGGTTTTTTTTTTTCATGGTTTTTTTTATGGAATAGGAAGGAATTCGAATTGGAATTCGATAAAAAATTGTTTTTTTTTTTTTTTTGAGTTTTTGAAGACGCGGAATTCGTGTCGAATTTCAGATTGAAAAAAATCTAAACGTGGCGAATAAAAATTCGAAAAATGTTGGAATTTTATGCTTTTAGAAATTCAAAAAAATTCAAAGTGTCGAATAAAAATTTCAAATCTTTGGAATTCGATAAAAATTTCATATTTAATAATTTCCAAAGTCTCGAAATTCGACTCAAATTCCAGATTAAAAAAATTCAAAATTGCGATTCCAACAAGGCGAGTTACAGAAGCTGCCTTCGCTGCAAAACCCGAATTATTCGTTTTTGGAAAATGTGAAATATTTTTAAAATTACAGATGCAAATTTTGGCGGATGTTACTTACGGCCAGCTCATCCTCAATGCGACTGGCGTTAAGCAGGGGCCTAACTTTCTGCCACAATTTCCACCAGGGCCAGGTACGAAGCTTGAGGTATCTGCGAAGATTGCGTTGAACGACTTGGAGGGCCAAACGTTGTTCCTGAAGTGCCTTGAAGTCCTTGCGCGCGATGTAACCGCGCACAAAGGCCTGCATCCAGGAGACAATTTTGCTGAGACGCTCGTCACGGAATTCCTCCATTTGACCGAGGACTCCGGCGCGGAAGAATACCTAAAGTGGGTGGAAAAATCGAGCCATTGGAATTTGGGGATCGACGTTAACGCGCTCGCAAGCGGCGTTATTTTTTTTGTGGCCTCGTCAAGGTATGTACTCTGGATATATTTGCCGGGAAATATTTCCGCAAATGCGCCTCGATCGATTTTCCTTATTCAACTTTGAAATCGCTCGATATTTCCGAAATTTAATATCGAGTGTACACCCTTAAGGATTATTCGATCGAATTTAGTACCTCTGATCGAGCAACAACACTCCGTTAGTCGATTGATGTGCATGCGTTAAATTACACCGTTAACCATTTAACGGCGTGTGGGAATAAAATATATGGGGCATCCCCTACCAATTCGACTGTTGACCTCTTCGAAACTGGCTCATGATTTTTTTTATCGTTATTGTGACTCCAAAAGACACTCGGATTTTTTTTTATATTTTTTACGAATTTATTTCACCGAGTTGCGATTTTTTTGAGAGGAAAATAAAATGGGAGAGGCAGAGATTTGAAAATTGTGAAAAAAGTTGTCAAAAATACTTTTGATTTGAGTTTGGAGCCATAATGAGCTTTGCTTCAATTTTTTATAAAGCTTTTATCCAATAAGAAATTTTAATCATGAACGCTTTCATGAAGAATAGAAAATTGCTTTCAGATTTTTAAATCAATAAAATAAAGTTCCTTCATATTTTTATTTAAACAAACTCAACAAAAAAATTGGCTATTTTTTTTGTAGCTAAAATTATCTATTTAATTGAAGTTACATTTTTTTTTAACGTCTGGAAATAACAATTTAATAAAAATCCTAAGAATATTAAAAAAAAAATTGCCATTTTATTTGTAGCAAAAATTATCTATTTAATAGAACTTCCAATTTTGTTTTAACATCTCAAAATAAAAATTGAATAAAAATCCTAAGAATATTAAAAAAAAAAACCATTTTATTTGTAGCAAAAATTATCTATTTAATAGAACTTCCAATTTTTTTTTAACGTCTGGAAATAAAAATTTAATAAAAATCCTAAGAATATTAAAAAAAAAGCTATTTTATTTGTAGCAAAAATGATCTATTTAATAGAACTTCCAATTTTGTTTTAACATCTCAAAATAAAAATTGAATAAAAATCCTAAGAATATTTAAAAAAAGCCATTTTATTTGTAGCAAAAATCATCTATTTAATAGAACTTCCAATTTTGTTTTAACATCTCAAAATAAAAATTGACTAAAAATCCTAAGAATATACAAAAAAAAAAAGCAAAATAAATCGAAGAGGGTCGTATTCAATCTTACGCGAATTGCCATAAAATGCCCAATAAAAGTATTATCCAATTTCAAACAGGCGTCGTTCGAGCATGGCAAATATTGATCACTGAGCCAAAAATGAGTGATTGAAATAAATGCCAGCGGTTCGTGATCCATATAAATTTCGTGAAGGAAGCTGAAAACATTTTAGGACATCAAAGCATTTTTACATAATTCGATAATTAATACAGCTGTTACATTAGACAATGCGTTGGTGTTTAGAAAATCGTAAAACATGATTTTTTGGTAAATAAGCATTTTTCAAAAGGCTCGCAAGTTTCGTCGTAATTAATAATTAGATTTTAAGCCACTCAAACAATTTATTTCACGAAAATTTGTACAATTTCGGAGATTGCCAAAGGTGTCTTTGTACCTTGGTAGAACCCATGCGGTATTGATCTTGTTCCAAATTGATCGCCTCGAGGATGATCGAGGTGGCTTTTTTCGGGTCGGTGGAGTCTTTTACTTGATTTGCGCACAGAATTTTGTATCTGCGTTCGTTTGACCAGAATAAACAAGAAAAAAAGAAAACACCACGCACAACGTTAAAAATCAGTATTCTCGATGTCAGGGTGAGAATTTTAAAAAAATAAAAAAAATAACAATAATAATAACAAATAACACTTATTATACAACATTCGTCCGGAAACAGCTGCTACCTTAAATTTACTATACATCGCACATAAATAACAAAAAAAATATGATACAGTAGATCGTAGAATGCACGCAGATCAATGTTACATCAGTTTTTGAAATTTTTAAAACGCATCTTTGCGCTGTTAAAATTTAATTTCATTGTAATTTTCGTGCTTTCTTCGATGGTGAAAGAAAAAATAATGACATTCTACAACGTATTGATCTGTAAAATTGTCGGTAGGATCTCTGCCGCCCTGTTACGAAGAGCATCGAGGTTGGGGTCTGGGGTAATCAGGATCTATCCACAGAGCAACGCAATATTTAAGAAAGAAAAATATTGTAAAAATATCACTTTGAATTGCCTGCAATATTTTTCGAATATTTTGAGATTTGTTAACACATTTTTTTTGTTTTTAATATTCTTTCAATAATATTTTTTTCGAATACAAAATATTGCAAATTTTAATTAGATTTTTTAAAATTTAAATTAATTTGATTTCTATTTTTTACTTTAAATTAATTATACGATAAAAAAAGTTATAAAAAATCCAATCTTCAAAAATGGATATTCGAGCAATTTTAAGTTTTCCAATTTGAGATAAAACGTTAATTTTTCATGAATTCCAAATCCCGAAATAATTTAAAATTTACTTTTTTTTTTTTCAGTAAATTATTTTGCAATAATCTCGACGACAAAATTGATTTGAAATACTTCGAATTTCATCGAAACATTAAAAATATTTTTACAATATTTTATATTTCCATATTTTACGCTCGGTGGAGAAGAAAATAAAAAGGTGTATCTTACAAGGAAGACAAATCGTGAGAACACTAAAATTAATACAACAAATTAAACACGAGAAACTGAAGCAGCCAAAAAAAAAAAAACAAAAAAAGAAAAGTTGAAACTCTCGACGAGAGAAGATGCTCGTTAAGGTGCTCGTCGAAATCGTTTTGCTCTTTTTCTTTTTTTTTTCATGTAATAAGACATGCCTTGGTATGTCCAAGACGGAATTGGTCAGCGTCAAGGCCCGAGGCATCCAGAATCGCAGCAGCGGATTTCTTCGGTTCTCCGCCTAATGCGTCAACAGCTTGGGGTGCCAGAATCTTGTACCTGAGTGATTGGGTTCACGCACAAGCCGGGTTCATTCATTAGTAATGGATAGTGACTACGTGAAGAAACGAAAAAAAAAAACTACAGTATCTATCGCAACTGGATTGATCTTCTAAATTTCATCGAGTTCACTTCCGGCTTGTTGGATATTCCTGCTGGTTGCTGGCCGTACTTTTCCAAAAGTGGCATCCTGGCTGTTCAGGGATACTCAGGACGCTTAATTCCCAAGTAATAAATTTCGAGAAAAAAAAAACTACAAAATTTTTTGCCCTGTCATACCTCGGAGCAATATGAAAATACAGGCAAGATTTCTTTTTTTCAAAAATCTTAAAAAACTGGGGTACAAGAGGGTGTAAAAAAGGGGGGGGGGGCCTACTCATAAGCACGACTTGGGACTAATAAAATTGAACGAAAGGGTCACTCCAAACAGAGACGAGGGTTCCTCTCGGGTTTCACTCAATGTGGGGCGAAAGTCTCACTCATTATGTGGGTGCATCGATCGATACATTCACTGTAACTAGTCAGGGGGTTCTTTTTTTTTTTTTTTTTTCGTGGTTTCAAAGGGGGTTGATTTTTGGGGTATTTTAACTAGCCTTGGTATGACCAATCCTGTAGGTGTCGGGATCAAGACCAGTAGTTTCCAAGCATTTAGCTGCTGCTATCTTTGGTTCCTTTTCTTCTGTCATTATAGTTGGCGCTAAGATCATGTAACTGCTCGCCAAGAGAGGAGGACCATTGAAGTTTATCGTAAAATACGTATTTTTTTTTGTTTTTTTGAGTAGGAAATTTGATATCTATGCTCATGTTGATTAGAGACTGCGATTTTTTTAATTTGAAAATTAATTTTTCTGGACAATTTTCTGAGACAATTCACTTTTTTTTCAATCGATGCCCTAAAATTGGATATTCCTGAAAAATGTGTCTCATATTCTGTATAAAATTCATTTGAATTTCAATGATTGCAATTACCTAAAGGCCTGTGTACTCAAAATTGAAAATTAGGACCCTCAAGTATGAAGAAAAAAAAAATGTCTTTGCAAGAATAAAATCAATCCATAAATCTTTCAATACAATTCAATCCAAACTCAATGGTCAATATTTTCCACAAAAAATCGAAATTTTTTTTTTCTATTAAATCTCTAAATCTCTAAATTCTTTATAAAAATATAAAAGACGACGTAATGAAAAAATGCAAGAATTTTCACCACTTTTGTAGCGCTCTTTAAAATCCTGGGTGAATAAAATAGCTAAATTACAAGAAAATCTTAAAATTTCGAAACTCACCGCAGCTTGAAGTCGGGATAGTTCATCCTGTTGGGGAAGCCCTTGCGGCAAATACGAATGCCTTCAAGCACACCGTTACAGGTGAGCTGATGCATTACCAAGTGCGAGTCAATCACACCGGGCTGTTTCATTTCGTTGGGGATGATACAACGAACGAAGTGAGGCTGAGTTGCTCGCAATGTCGTCATCAGATTGTTGAGCTGTTCCTTGTAGGACGAGGATACAGTGGAGAAACCGCCACCCTTCTTTCCGCGTCCCTTTTCCGCTGCACCGCCACCCGACTGACCCGGATGATCGGCGAAAATTTCGACCAACAGTTTGTTGGTCGATTTCTTGAATTGATCGACGACCGTGTCGTTCAACGGATCCTTGTTCTTCTCGAGCCATCCGGTGATGTTGTAGGGTACCTGATATTACAAACAGATATATTTGATGGCTTAAATAGCAAAAGAAGAAAATGTTGAATTTCTCGTTTAATCTTTTTTTTATTTCTATTTTTTTGGGTCATATTTATAGTACTGCTTAAAAATTCTCTGTGAATTTTTGCACATTTTTTAATTTACGTTTTGGAAATGGATTTCTTTTTTTTTGTGTCGAGTTCGACGATGCCAATTTTTTTTTATTTCGTTATCAATACACTGAAGTACTCTGTAGAATTTATAGTGGAATTTGAGGAGTTGCTTTGGAAGAAAAAAAATTTTAATTTCTCGTTTAGTCTTTTTTTTTTAAATATGATTTTCTCTTTTTTTTATTTCTATTTTTTTTTGGGTCGTATATTTATAGTACTGCTTAAAAATTGTCAGTGAATTTTCGCACATTTTTTAATTTACGTTTTGGAAATGGATTTCTTTTTTTTGTGTCGAGTTCGACGATGCCAATTTTTTTTTTATATCATTATCAATACACTAAATACCCTGTAGAATTTATATCGAAATTTGAGGAGTTTGGAAGAAAAAAAAAAATATTTCCATTTTTTTTTTCGTTGAAAATGCAGCATTTTTGATGCCATGAAAAATATAATTTTTTTGCATTTTTTTCGTGTGACCTCAATTTTTCATGATTTAAAAAAAAAAATCTCCCATTTCTGAAAGGAGGGAATAAAAAAAATGTGAAAAAATTCACAGAGAGCTATTATTATTATTATTATTAATATATATTAAATACTTACGTTGCCAGCATAATGGCCAATGGCAAAGTGGGCAGCTTGTTGGCCGGGCTTAGGTGGTTTGGGCTTAAGGAAGTTGGGGCTCTTGCCAAGATGATTGTTGTTCAACTTCTCTTCAAAGGTCTTGTCAGTGGCTTTCGGGAACATAGACTCTTCTTCAAGAATCGACAGAATTCCCATGGGCTATTTTCATAGAAAAAAAAAGAACTTTTAATTAACACGTACATACATTTTTCAGCGGGTTTGCCTAAAAAATTATTCTCTAAATCCGATAAAACTTGAGTTTGAAAATTTCGCAAATTTATTTCATCATAAAAACATAATATCTTAGATTTTTATTTTTTTTTTTTCAAGAAAATTAAAATTATTATCACCAATTAGCAACAAAATTACGAATATTAAATACCAGCAGCAATTGAGCAAAACTTTTACGCAGATAAAAATGTAAAAACTATTGTAATTTTTGCTTTTTTTTGTGTAGTTCATCGAAGAGAATATTTTAAAAATTTTCCTCTACGCAGGGAAATTTTTTCCCTCAAATCTTCATGTGAATTCTGCGAAAGATGTTCTGTTGAAAATTTTTATATTCAGACTGGAAAGAATTTTCCTGTGAGGAAAATGAATTCTTCCAAAAACCAATTTTTTTCTCCATCGCTGGAGTTTGAACTCTACGATAGGTGTAAAATATTTCAAAAATATTTTCATCGATGAACTTAGTTACAAAAAAAATTACAAAAACGTTTAATATTTCATGATTTGGTCAGTGAGTACAATTTTTATAAAAAAAAAATGATATGCAATTGCTGCGTCATTTAAATTCGAAAATTTTTGATGACTCGATCGCCTTAATCAATAATCAATCAATCTAAAAACTGATTAATAAAATACTTTGGTAGAATCTTAGTAGCGATAATCGAGAATCTAATGAAACTAAAAATGCGTATAACTCGAATTGGTAAAAATATTAATTGCCGAATGACAAATTATTGTTTTTTATTTCTAATTCTTTCTTTTTTTTAATTTAGAGCAGAACTACGTAAAAAATGAATTTCTTTAATTTCTACGCTTTGGATGACATTTAAAAAAAACAAAAAAAAAAATTCATAAATGTTAAATCAGCTGCTTTTTTTTTAAAACTCAATCTACACAACGAAATACGTGAATAAAATTGTACCTACAATAAAAAAAAATACACATATATATGTATGATCTAAAAATCGTAGTAAAAAAAAAAGCGAACATATACAAAACATATAAACAGAGAAGTAAGAAAAAAAAAAATCTTGCAAGCGCGTAAAATGTGTACATAGCATATATTAAATTATTTTGCAGTAGCGAAAGCGCGCTTAAAAAAAAAGATAAATATATATTTTTTTTTTTTGGCAATATTATTAATCCACATAATTGCCAAGCTTTTACCTTCTCAATGAGTTCGATAGTGGACTGCAAGTCCATACCAAAATCTATAAAAGTCCAGGTGATACCCTCCCTTTCATATTCCTCCTGCTCGAGAACGAACATGAAGTGGTTGAAGTATTGCTGTAGCTTTTCATTCGTGAAGTTGATGCAGAGCTGCTCGAATCCGTTGAACTGGCGTTTTTGTCCAAGTTCAATTTTTTTTTTTTTTTTTTTTTTTTTTTTTTTAAATCCGAGAGGTGTGCATAAGTGGATGCAGCAACACGCAACACAATGCATAAAGAGGGAAAACACATAAACGAATATACAGAAACAGGCTGACGTGCAAAATATTTTTTTTTTTTTTTTTTTTTTAAATAACGGAGAGAAATAGAGAGGATAGAAATAAGAGAGAGAGAGTGTGTGTGTAAATAAAAATGACCTGGAAAATAAAGTAATTGTTAGTTACGATTTTTTTTTCTTTTTTTTTTTTTTTTTTTTTTAAGAAGTCGATTTGTCGATCATAGAGAGAAAGAGATCTCAATCATGCTCGAGCATTGAATTTTTTTTTTTTTTTTTGATTTTGCGGTATTACACGAGCCTCAAAAGTCCGGTCTAATCGGATATTTTTGAATTGAGCCTCGACGTAGTACCTTCTCGAGCAGATCTATCGTCTGTTGGAGATCCATGCCGAAGTCAATGAATGTCCACTCAATGCCCTCGCGCTGGTACTCCTCTTGCTCGAGTATGAACATATGCTGATTGAAGAACTGTTGCAACTTCTCGTTGGTGAAGTTGATGCAGAGTTGCTCAAAACTGTTGAACTGCGCGGATTCAGGATGTAAATGGAATAGAAAGGCGTAACAGCTGTCAATGAACCGTTTTTTTATGCCGGGAAATACATGCAAATACATTTTTTTTTTTTTTTTTTTTTTTTTTTTTTGGATATAATTTGATGCATTTTTGAAATAATTTCTCTTTGGGGTAAATGTGGAACCTGTGCTTTTGCGTTGCCGCTGGTTTCGCACGTGGATGTATTATATCGGGGATCAATTACAATTCGAGACTGTAATTTTCATGTCAATGCAGCCCCTCTTATGAAAGACAGTTTATTCATTTGGGGGCAGGGCGGTTGGTTTTTTGCAATGTAGATACCCACGCAGCGTGGACAATTTTTTGGAAAATGTATCTTTTTTTGCGGAAATATTGAATATTTTGGAATATTCGAAGTGTTTCATGAATATTTTGGAATATTCGAAGTGTTTCATGAATATTTTGAAATATTCGAAGTGTTTTATGAATATTTTGGAATATTCGAAGTGTTTTATGAATTTTTTGAAATATTCGAAGTGTTTTATGAATATTTTGGAATATTCGAAGTGTTTTATGAATTTTTTGAAATATTCGAAGTGTTTTATGAATATTTTGGAATATTCGAAGTGTTTTATGAATATTTTTAAATATTAGAAGTGTTTTATGAATATTTTTAAATATTAGAAGTGTTTCATGAATATTTTGAATATTAGAAATGTTTCATAAATATTTTGAAATATTGGAAATGTTTCATGAAAATTATGAAATATTGGAAATGTTTCATGAATATTTTAAAATATTGGAAGAGTTTCATGAATATTTTGAAATATTGGAAATGTTTCATGAATATTTTAAAATATTGGAAGAGTTTCATAAATATTTCGAAATATTGGAAGAGTTTCATGAATATTATGAAATATTGGAAGAGTTTAATGAATATTTTAAAATATTGGAAGTGTTTCATGAATATTTTAAAATATTGGAAGAGTTTCATGAATATTTTTAAATATTAGAAGTGTTTCATGAATATTTTGAATATTAGAAATGCTTCATGAATATTTTTAAATATTAGAAGTGTTTCATGAATATTTTGAATATTAGAAATGTTTCATAAATATTTTTAAATATTAGAAGTGTTTCATGAATATTTTGAAATATTGGAAATGTTTCATGAATATTTAAAAATATTGGAAGAGTTTCATGAATATTTTGAAATATTGGAAGAGTTTCATGAATATTTTGAAATATTGGAAGAGTTTCATGAATATTTTGAAATGTTGGAAGTGTTTCATGAATATTATGAAATATTGGAAATTTTTTTTCGAATATTTTGAAATATTGAAAATGTATCACGAATATTTTGAAATATTGGAAGTGTTTCGAGAATCCAAAAATATTATCTCGCGATATATAAAAAAAAAATATAAAAATCCCCTTTTTCCACATATTTCCAATGCAGCATTTAGCAAAATTAAAAATTAATATTTTTTTAAATCGGAAATATTGGCTGCTGCGTGGGTAGATACAAGGATAAACTTTCTTTTTTAATTTCAGATTAATGGATCCTATCAGATGACTGTGTAGAATGATGATGTGGAATATGCGTTGATAAAACTGCCAGACTGAGCAGAATTGTTGCAGCAAAGGATTTTTGGGGCTTCTGTATATTCGGTCACACAGCAGACACCAACGGAAGAACGGTCAACGTTTTTCTTAACGTCTTCGTGTCGTATCCATCGAAAATCCAAGCGTTTTAACTACTTTTGTGTCAATACTCTGTTTTTTTACTCCGGCGATGTGGTTCTCACTGATAATCGCCTCAATTTACATTTTGTTTTTTTTTTTTTTTTTTTTTGCAATAACATCCCAATCGGTCGCTCGACCAATATTCGATTCAATCCCATAAATTTCAGTACCTTCTCAATAAGTTCGATACATGCGAGGAGGTCCATGCCAAAGTCAATGAACGCCCAATCGATTCCTTCCCTTTTATACTCTTCTTGCTCGAGGACGAACATATGATGATTGAAGAATTGTTGCAACTTTTCGTTGGTGAAGTTGATGCAAAGTTGCTCAAAGCCGTTGTACTGTTTGTGGAAAACGCAAACAACCGTTGGGGGATCACGAGTGGGTTAGCAAAAATGTGGCAAAAAAAAAAAGAAGAAGAAGAAGAAGAAGAAGAAGACATAAAAGTGTCTTTTTGAAAAATAATTAGCCTAATCGGTGTTGTGTCTCTGTTTCAGTTGCTGCAGATCAACGAGAAAAAACGCCGAAATTGAGGGAGGTCCCTTGGGGTAATTGGGGTGGACGAAAAAAGGGCCCACGTTGAATTTTGTCAATTGACAAAAATTGGACAAATATTCCTGTTGAACGAAGCGAAATAATACGAACGAAAGCAAACGTGAGTGAAAAAAAAAAAAAAACAAGAAAACAGGACAATAATAAATCAATAAATAACAAACGAAAATAAAAAAAGAACAATACAAGGACGCAATAAGTCAAACGAAAACAATTGGACAATTACTCAAAAGCGTTGTTAGACAAAACCCACGAAATTTGATGCGTGGGTTCAATAGTGGATTTTTTTTTTTTTTAATTTTATTTTTTTTTCTGTGCTGCGTAACCAAATCACGTGGTCGTAATAGCGTAATTAATCGTAATAATCGATCAAACGCTTTTGCAGCTTTTTGCTGTTGTCGGGGTTGTACCTTTTCAATAAGTTCGATACATGCGAGGAGATCCATGCCAAAGTCAATGAATGACCACTCAATTCCTTCCCGCGTGTATTCTTCTTGTTCGAGGACAAACATGTGGTGGTTGAAGAACTGCTGTAGCTTCTCGTTGGTGAAGTTGATACAGAGCTGCTCGAAGCTGTTGAACTGCTCGAGGCAAAGGCATAACAGTTGTCAGTGTACTGCTTTTTATTTTTCGTGTCGTAAAACCTGTTGCCATTTTTTTTGGTTGCGAAAAGTCGATTCTTGACTTGTTACTTTTTTTTTTCTGTACGTTGATACTCTTCCTTTTGAGCTTTGAATTATTTTGATTAAAAAAAAAAAAGCGTTGTCACGCTCGTTGCTTGCCAATTGTCTTCTGCTTTCATAACAGGACCTGTTTTTTTTTTTTTTAATATCTCCAAAAAATTTATCACAATCAGTGTATAAAGATTGATAACGATTTCAAATGCTCATCATGAAATCGCCACTTAATTGTAATTAAGCTTCGTTTTGCAAACGTCACACCGAATGAAACCAACGGATTTGAGCTCTCAAAACTTTTTCCGTTGGTTTTTTGGATTAATATTTTAACGCACTTCCGCGACTTTTTTTCTGCTTGATTTTTTTGTTAGTTAGTTAAAGGGTAACTTCACTCTATGTAAGGACAGATTATTCGGGAAAAGGACCTCTTTCTTTTTATGCTATTGCTGAGGGAATTTTTGTGGTCCATCGTTTGTTGAATTGGCATCGAGATCACTCTTCTTCGTGCATTCACGAAGTTGATCACTCTTTTGGGCTTGGAAATGTGAGAGCATACGAAGAGCTGTGTTTTTCATACACAATTTCGATAAATCACTGTTTCGGGGCTTTGGAAATTGGCTAATAAATGGTGACACGTTGGTGAAACAAACCATGCCAAGAATCTGAGAGAAGAATTACAAGGTGGAAATTTGAGCCACTTTTACACAGAGGAGTAATTAATTTTTTTTTTTTTTGGGCATCCTTGATGGATTTTATGGGGGGTGCACAAAATTAAAAAACCACTAAATTTTGGGACAATCCATCGTGTGTCAGAGTGAAGATTTTACGAACCACTCTTGAAGTCCCAGAGGCGTCATTGATGGATAAAAGATTGCGGATCGCATCGACAAAATTCTTGTCAAATGCTTAGACGCTGCGATGAATCTCAAATGAAATGCCGAAACGCGCTTGCAAGAACTTTTTTTTTTTTTTTTTTTTTGGGGGGGCTTTAAAATAAATTAAGAACCCTCGGGAGGGAACTACAAAAGGGCAGACGAAGCTACCTTTTCGATGAGCTCAATACAAGCTAGCAAGTCCATTCCAAAATCAATGAATGCCCAATTGATGCCTTCTCTCTTATACTCCTCTTGCTCAAGTACAAACATGTGATGGTTGAAGAATTGTTGAAGTTTCTCGTTCGTAAAGTTGATACAGAGCTGCTCAAAACCGTTGTACTAGGGGGGCCGAAGAGGGGGGCGGGGGGAGGGCACGAAACCGAACATTTTTATGTGGAAATTTTTGTGTCCTTGTTGGACGAACCTTTTCTATGTACCCTGTTTTTTTTTTTTTTTTTTTTTATAGAGGTGTAAGTTAGAATTGACCACAAAAATGAAATAATCAAAATTGCATTTTAAATGTAATTGCTAAAAAAATTTCAGATCTAAATGGCAGAAATTGCCTCGTAAATTAATTTGCAAATAATAAGTTTTAATTAATCGTCAAATGTCGATTTTCGTAGTGAAAATATAAAATACAATGGAAAATTAATTTTTATACTTTTTTTTTTTCATTGAGAAATTTATATAGTGAAGGAAAAATTCTTATAGATTTTATGAATATTCGAATAAAACATCTTTTAGTGTAGAAACGATTTTTAAAAATCTAGACACTAAATTACTTTAATTACTTCTGTTTTTTTTTTTTTTTTTTTTTTCTTTTTTTTTTAGAGGTTCGTCCTAAAAATGTTGAAATATTATTACGGTGGAAAATTAATGCTTCTGGCTCATTTGTTGTTTCATTTTTGTGGTGATTTTGTGTGTTGGGATCTTCGTTTCAGTGCTAAAAAGTTTAAGAAAATAATTAGCTCTTTATAAAGAGACTTAGATAAAAAAAAAAAACTAAAAACTTAGATAAATATTTCTAAGTTCTGTAAATTAAATTTCTTCAACTTCTAAGTTTAAGAAAAAATTAGCTCTTTGTAAAGAAACTCAGATAAAAATTTTTAAGTTCTCTAAATTAAATTTTAAAAATTCTACGTTTAAGGAAAAATTAGCTCTTTATAGAGAAACTTAGATAAAAAAAACTAAAAAAATCAGATAAAAATTTCTAAGTTCTCTAAATTAAATTTCTTCAATTTCTAAGTTTAAAAAAAAATTAGTTCTTCACAAAGAACCTTAGATAAAATTTTTTAAGTTCTCTAAATAAAATTTCTAAGTTTAAGAAAAAATGAGTACTTTATGAAGAAACTTATATAAAACTCTAAAAAATTATATAAAAATTTCCAACTAATATTATTGAGTGATTATGACCATAAAATAAAAATTGAAGAATAACCGAAACGAAGATCCCAAACACTATAATAAAAAAAAAAAAATATATATATATAAATATGTGTGATTATGAGACTCACGTCGAAAATTTCAAAACCAGCAATATCCAGTACACCAATAAAGTGTTGACGTTTCTGTTTGGTGTCGAGTGTCTCGTTACACTTCTTCACGAGCCACTTGAAGGTCCTGTCGAACATGGCTTTGCACATGGCACCAACCGAATTGGCAACCTGGTCCTTGTTACGACCTTGTGTTACGAATTCGTTACCGACCTTGATTCTCGGTTTCAACAAATTCTTGTACATATCAGCACAGTCGACACCGAGAAGTTTCGCGACGCGTTCACCTTCCTGTAATGCAGATTTAAGTGTGTTTAAAAAAAAAAAAAGGAAAAAAAAATCAATAAAATCCAATTTAACACTCCGAGATCACAAATTTTGAGCCCATAAAAATTCAGGATGTTAGTTTGAACATTTTGAAATCTATTCGCGATATTATATTTTTATTTAATTTTAAAAATTATGGGTAAAAAAAAATCTGCAATAATTCGATGTATAAAAAGAGGCGTTTTTTTGAAAAAATCATAACTCCTTCAATTTTCATTTTTTTTCAATAAAATTTTAGGGTGATACTCTTGAGACATGACAGTTTAAGGAAAAAAATAGCCCACTGATGAGCGTTTAAAAAAAGGAATTTTTTTTTTTACTCAAAGAGGGTAACTTTGATTTTATTTATATCCTGTAAAAGAATTCGAATTAAATTTAAAAAAAAATGCAACCAATTATCGATAAAATAGAAAATTTATCAATAGATTAATAGAATAAAAATGCTTGCAATTTTGGGATAATTTTGAGGCTCGGCTGATCGCGGAGGTTTAAATTACTTAGAGTAGAATAAAAAGCTAATTACCTCAGTGCCATCAGCTTCAGCCTGCTCTTCACGACCCCTTTGCTTGAACTTCATGCCACCCATGTGCATAACTGCAGCGGTGATTTTATAGATGTTGTCCTTTTCCTCTTGGGTGAAACCGAGGACATCGAAGGCTTGCTGTTATCGGGTCAATCGTACATAATTAGAAAAATAATAGATTGCCAAGTGTGTTCCAGAAACGATTGGAAATTTTTTTTTAATTTTTTTTATATGATCATCGTTTATTTCTATTAACCAATATTTTTCATTAATCAAATCAAGAGAAATGCTAATTAAAGCATAAATTATTTATTCTATGAATCAATTTTTTTTTTTTTAATATCTCTTCTTTTTTTTCAATCGCTTTTGGAGCACTCAGTGATTCGATAATTTGAAAAAAAAAATAAAAATATTCATACGCATAGTGAGTGAATAAAAAATGATGTTAGCGAAAGCAGGCGAATGCAATATTTGAGGACAAGACAACAAAAAGCTTTGAGGACGAAACATCTTTTGGGGAAATAATTTTTAAATAAAGACAAGCGTTGTGGTTCGTTGAAGCAAATATCACATAGAGCGAAGCAGAAGCACAGCTCGTGTTAGGCAGCCGCTTCTTTTGTAGGCTCTCAAGTTGAATAATCTCAACTTAGGTTGTTGATCGCTCTTTTTTTTTTTTTTTTTGTTTTTTTTTTAATTTTTTTTTTTTTTTTGTGTACGAACCACTTTGACATAGTCTTCGTTGGATCATATTTCTGACAAGGATGTCACTGATGCTGTGTGATGTATCATTTTAACGGGTATTTTTCATTCACAACGACGACAGAGTTTCGTGTGACATGAAAAAGTGCAACTCTTTTGGTGATTTCGTTCGTTGTTTTTTTTTTTTTTTTTTTTTTTCTTTTTTTTTCGGGATGATTAACACACGTGCCTGCTGGTTTTAGTACGTACGGTACCAGTCGATTTCATACATTTTTCTGGACAAAATATTTCGGACAATTATGATTAAATATATATATTAGGGTAATTTATTTTTTCATTTTTTTTTTTTTAATAATTTTTCAACTCAAAAAGCACCAGCTTACTGGGAAAAAAATTGTCCTTAGGTCATTTTTTTTAATCAAAAAGAAAAGTTTATTATTTATTTGCTTTGTTAAGTTCTATCGAAATTTCGATTTGTGTTGAAATATATTTTTTTTGGCTCGTGTTTTAGCAGAATTTTTATTTTATTTTTATCTTATTTTTTTAATTTAGAATCAAATATTTGAATTGATTGTGAATATTTTTTCTCGCATTTAATTTAATATCGATTTTTTTTTTTCATCAATTTTTTTACTCAATTTTTCTGTGTCTTCATTTTATTTTGAATATTTTTCACCGTTGTTTTTGATGGTACAAAAAAAATATAAAAGCTGAACAAGGAAAACAGACAAAAAAATTGACTTTATTTTATTTTTCAAAAACATTTCTTAAACTTTTTTTTCTATGTACTGACGACTTAGGAGGATTTTTTTCTCTCAGTATTTCGGTACTTTTTGAGTTCGGAGACAAAAAAGTTGAAAGTGGAATTTTTTTTTTTTGTGTCGCACCACTAGAATAATATTCTAGCAATAAAAAAAGTCAAACGTTGAATCTATCGAATATCTTCAAATTGTTAACCAATAGAAATGTAAATTATTAAATATAATCAACGATATTTGCTTTTTTTTCTAAACTGAGTAAGACTAGGAGGCCGAAATTTGATTAAATGACCTCGAAATTATATTTTTCTCAATTTAATTAAAAATAATTTATGAATAGACTCTTTTTGGGGAAAAAAAATTAATGTCTTCATTTTAATTCATAAAATTTGATATTTAAAAATAATGAGGATTTACGAGGTGGTATGTGAGAAAAGGGGTGTTCGACTCGAGTTAAGATACACAATCAGAAAATGATAACGACTATTAGAAATAAGGGAAACTACACGAGCAACGGAATACCGTGTTTTAGGATTTGTAACTCTTGAATCATCGGATCGATCAATTGTTTTGCACAATATCGATTCGGAGTTGGATAGTGTAGGGACAAAACACTCTAGATGCTTCACGAATTGGGTAAATATATTTTTTTAAAATATTTTAAATATATAAAAAAAATCCACGAGCAGTCCCACTGCAGAGCACTGCAATGGGGTTCTATGCAATCCATAGATAAATTCAAGTGTCGTTTCGAGATTTTTTTTTTTTTATAATAACAATCTAAATATCAGGGTATTTACGGGGGTAGTTCATTTCTCAGAAGTTTTGTGAGGGTACATCTTGTAAAAAATGGAGGGGTTAAAGAGAAATTGTGGTAGAGACGATAAGTCTAATTGGACTTACGTCCGTAAGTGTACATTCCTCGCCGTCGTCAACGTTGGGGATTGTGATTTTTCCTTGAGCCACGTTGTAATAGTCGTGAATGTCATTCGACAGAAAACACTGGTCTGCGAATCAGTGGTTTTTTAAATTTTAAATCTTTGTAACTCGTATTTACTTTAATGGCACAATTTTAGCTTCAAGTTTGTCCGGCGTTTGGTTTTAATTTGAAAACTCGAACGGCTTCTAAATCGGAGGCTGATGAACAAATAATTAATAATGTTGAGAAAAATAATGGTAATTGATACATGGTTGGTGTAGATAGAATAGTAGACCTTACAGTAAGACACGAGATACAGCTAAAGTGAGAATTTAAGGGAAAACCTAAATGGAAGTCGTCGCGACTTGTATTTGCTGCGAGGAGATTTAGCCGTGGGAGTGGAAATTCGCATTTGCAGTGACTGTATAAGTGTGGGACCAAATAATTGTATTGAGTTTGGTAGAGCTTTGTAAATGGGACCCGAGAAAATTTTTCTTTTTTTTTTACACCGAAAATATTCGAAAGCCAAGCCACATTTTATAATCTTTATAAACTCGTGTTTGCTTAATGACGCTATTCCAGCTACAAGTTTATGCAGCGTTTAGTTTTAATTTCAAAATTCGAATAGGTTGGAAATAGAAGGCTGATGAACAAATAATAATAATATTGAAGAAAAAATCTTGATACATCATTGATGTAGATAGAGTTATAGATCTTATAGTAAAATCCAAAACACATGTAAAGTGGAAATTCGCATTTACAGTGGCTGTATAGCTGTGAGTCGAAATAATTGTATTCAGTTTGGTAGAGCTTTGTAATTGGAACCCGAGAAAATTTTTCTTTTTTTTCTACATCGAATATATTCGAAATCCAAGTCACATTTTATGATCTTCATAACCCGTATTTCCGTAACGACGAAAATTCCAGCGTTGCAGGGTTTCCTTCTAATTTCAAAACTCGACCATGTTCTAAATCGGAGGTTGATAAGCGAATAATTAATGAGACCAAAAAAAATTGTTTACATTTGACAAAGCTCTGTAATAGAGATCCAAAAAAAAATGTTTTTTTTTTCTCTCCTTTTGTGTCGAAAATATTTGAAGGGTCAGCCACGGTATTTCGAACAATCACTGCAATGGTGGCTATTCGGGGAGCGGGGGTTAAATGAGGACTCCCGGTCGTTATTTTATAGGGCCCCCAATTCCCGCCCCCCGATGGCGGCGGCAGGGGGGACTGCGCAGCAGCGGGGGGCAGGGTTTTTGCTCTTGACACACTTTCACTTCACTTCGCTAGTTTCTATTTATTCTCTTTCTACGGAAAGTAAAGTGTATCTTCACTTCCAAATTCAAATCTATTATTGTATAGTTTATCCGTTTGGATTTCGATGGTCGCGATTTTGAGAAAGAGAATGAATAAGATCACCGATGCGTGAGTGAGTACGGAAAGTCAAGAAAATGTTCGAGCATAACGAAGCCTAATCGGAGGACTTACATCGGTGTCCTCCATCTCCAAGCCGTCGTTGACTCCCGGAATTCTTGTCTTACCCTGGCTAATGAAGTAGTAGTCTCCGATCCGGTTGGTCAGCAGGCACATTTCTGCGTTTTGTGTATTTTTTTGGTTTCATTTTGTGATCACGCGGTTGCAATTTAATACACGACAGTAGAGGAAAAAAAAAGAACAACCTTACAGAACTACCAAACACATACTTTGGTGTAACTAACCCACGAAATTTCCACTAAACTGCATAGTGTCCGCATAATTGGTTAAAATAGTTTTGCGGCAAATAGAAGGAAATAAGAGAAAGACGAAAGAGAGAGAAAGAGAGAGAAAGAGAGAGACACACACAAACAATGTTGAAAAAAGAGTGAAGAGAGTCTGTGGATTATAGTGATTGAAATAGAGAAAAATAGTTGAAGAAATGTTGAAGGCAGCGGAAAAGAAATACGCTAAAAGAGAAAGAAGGCAGTGGAGCTGAAAAATAAGAGCGTAACAGAGAGTGTAATGGTTTTTAGCGATAGATACAGCTTAACAGATAAGGCAAAACGAAATGGAGAAAGAGAGAGAGAGAGAGGGGGAAGGGCTTCCATCACGCAGCGTGTCCGCATATTGCTACAAAAAAAACGCGTTTAATTATGCTTGTAAACAAGAAGTTCTTACTTAAAAAGTGCATTTCAATTGTACTGATTCATTGGGATTTTAAAAAGACCGCCATAATCTGCTATTACGATTGGCTTGGGCATAGCGCATGCGCTATAGATCATCGTCTTCATTGACCAATCACAGAACGAATAAAACGTTTTCACGAATATCTCGAAAGTGCGATTATCGATTGCGCCCCTTTTTTTACAGAAAGTGAGACAAAGAGAGAGAGAATCCAATGAAATGAAATGCATCAATCGAATAAGAACAACCGGTTGAGCATAATAGCAGATAGTATAGCAATGAAAACATAAATTTAACGAAAGATTCAACACGAAAACGAAACTTGTTCGAATTGGACAATTTTTATAATTGCACCGCTGTTGCCCAAACGATTTATATCACACCAAAACATTTTATATTCCCTAGGCATGTTGAGCAATTTCAAATTTCTCCAAAGTCATAGTTTCACATTACATTTTTTTTTTTTTCGAAATTGTACATTTTATGCTTGTATTTTTTTTTTAAATGATTTTTTTTCTTTTTTTTTAGGACGATCCACGGACGATCCACCAGACTTTGGGTTGAAATGAAAAATTGCTCGTAAATTCAGGAGAGAAGCGATAATTTATAATGATCCGACAAATAAAAATCATGCACTTACGTCGGTAAGAAGCAGTTCCTCGCCATCATCAAGGCCGGGGATCGTGGTCTTGCCTTGCGACACAAAGTAGTAGTCGCGGATGTTGTTGGACAGCAGCAACATCTCTACACCGGGCAATGAAACACATGCGGGTAAACCATGAACCGTTGATGACCATGTTTCGTATGGTTTTTACAGGGTTCGTGGCGGGTTTTAAAGCCCCATTGACATAAACAGAGTCTCCAGAAGCTTAGGACAAGGCGTTTTGATTTTACAAAAAAAGTGCAGTCGCACTGTTAAAAATATTATGAAATTTACAAATTACAATTTGCGTACATTGCATTTGAATTTTAATATTTTGCGAGTAAAAAAGCTGAAAATTCGGCGAATAATTTTTGAAAAATTCAAAAAAAAGCCTTTTCAACTAGAAAATTATTTTTTTTCGGGAAAAAAATTTCAGAAATTTAAACCTCATCGAAATGAATTTTTTGCTCGAAAGTTGTGGAAGAAAAAAATTACATCACAGCGTAAAAAAGAAGTGATAAAAATCTGATAAAAATAATTCTCTACTTTTGAACCAAAACATGCAAAAAAAAAAATCGTCACCTGTTCTACGAAGCTTGATGTACATTTTATGAATTTTTAGTCAAGATTTTTTTTTCAACAGTGATGCAGATATTGAAGAAACATTCTGTCGTTGACTTCTGATTAGACTCGGTTTAGATCAGTGGGCTATGAAATTCGCACTATTGGGGACAGCCCTGCCTTTCTTTTTTGGGTGTACACTTGAACAACGTATCTTTGGTCGAATACGTTTTAAGGGGGTTGGGCTGGGGTTGCGAAGAAATTGCCTGAACAATTGGTTTTCTAACAGGCTTTCCACGTCTAATGTTCTACAAGGATATTCTTCAATCTCCATAACAGGTTGCGACAGCGATTGGGTGTCGTAGGAGGCCTTTCACACGGATCACCTTGTGTGTGTGTCTTTTTTTTTTTTTTTTTTTCTATAAAATTTTTAAATGTCTATAAAAAATTAAGCGAGGGGGTTGTTGGGGCGGCGGGGGCAGGTTCAGACATGGTTATTACGTGGAGTTTCTGCGAATACAAACGAATCTTGTCCAAAAAATTCAACATCACAAAATTGTCATTCTTTAATGATTTCTAAAAAAATTTTAGTGAGTAGAAAAAAAAAGTGGACAAAATTGGATGTATCTGCGTTGCTCAATCACGTTCCGGTCAAAACGGGGGTCCATTTGTTGCCCAATGAAACCAACAAGTTAGGGAAATAATCAATAAAATGAGAAAGAACGCCAAAAAAAAGAAGAAGAAGAAGAAGAAGAAAATTGTATAATATAAGCTCGTTCGGTTCCGATTTCTGCGTTCTTACATCGGTAAGAGTGCATTCCTCTCCATCATCGACATTCGGAATGGTGGTCTTTCCCTGAGCCACGAAGTAGTAGTCCATGATGTTGTCCGACAGATTGCACATAGCTATGAAACGAGGATACGAAAAATAAACATTTCTAATTGATATTGACATTATTGATTTGCCATATTTCGAAGAGTCACGCGTTTCTGTTGGATCGCTGAACGCTTTTGTACCACTCCGGACAACTTCCAGAACCGCTTCAATGCAACCTAATTTTCCTAAGTTACAGTATTGCGCTCAGAGCTTCTGGCCTAGGAATGAAAATTTTTTTTTTTCATCATGAATATAATGTTGGTGTTGGAATTGTTGATCCCTCGAATGCCCCCTGATTCCTGTTTCTCTGGTACCACTGTATTTCGCAGATTTTTAATATTCTTAGGGATTTCATTTTTTTTTTTTAAATATTATGTATAGTCTTACCTTTGAGTCCCTTAACTGATCCAGACATCATTTGGTAGAAGATATGGTAAGATCTCTCAAGAGCTTGCTGCGAAATTACACGAGCCTTTTCCAGCAGATCTGGAAAAAATCAGATGTATGTTAAATAAGAAAAATTCGAAGAATATTATTAACAGGCTGCTCCACAATTTTTCAGCTCAGTCTAAAAGGCCATAGCAGCTCTGTGCAATTATTTGAAGAATTTTGAAAAGAAGCTAAATAAATTTAAGACGAAATTGTATTTATAAATTTGAAGTTCCTTAAAAAAATAATTCTGTCGTAATTGGCCAACGTTTTGATTTTTAATTTAATCTACAGTGTCTCAAAAAAATTGATCGTATCGACGTCTCTAAAAAAAAGGAAAATGCACGTATTTCCATGACTCACAAAAAAATTTTTTTTTAAACAATAAATTGTGCAAATTCGTGGCATATTTTATGGTCGCAATTTAAATTTTCTAAACTACGATGTAAATGAAAAATTTCATTGTTTTGTAATACTCTAAGAAATAATATTGAAATATACTTACAGGTCTCAATATCCGCACCAGCCAATTTTCCAGATGGTCCGAAATGAATACGGATGAATTTACCCTGAAGCAGTAAGTAAGTTACAAAAAAAAAAGTTCAATCATCACTAACATTTGATTTTACAAATTTTAGGATCAATGGCTTGTAATCCAAGTGCGATACTTACGAAACGAGAGGAGTTGTCGTTACGGACCGTCTTCGCGTTACCAAACGCTTCAAGTACGGGATTGGTCTGTACAACCTGATCTTCAAGGGATCCCTTCTTCTTGTCAGCCTCTTCCACCTTTTTCGTTGAGGCACCCACAGTGGCAAAGTACGCGATTACCTTCTTCGTGTTTTCCGTCTTTCCGGCTCCGGATTCACCAGTGATCAACATGGACTGGTTCTCACTGTCTGGATGAGTTTGAACAAGCGAATTTTTCGAATTAACTTCCTCGTACAAGTAGTTGAATTTTTTTATTTTTATTTTTTTTATTTTTTTTTTTTTGTGGCTAATATTTATGAAGACGCAAAACTTACTCGTTAACATGTTTACGTATGCTCCATCAGAGATAGCGAAAATATGAGGAGGAACTTCGCTACGCCTCTTACCACGGTACAGCTTCGCGCAACGTCCGGTATAGACGGGGTAACGCTTGTAAGGATTGATAGCCACGCAGAACAAACCGGAATAGGTCTGTAATAATGTTTTTAAAAAAAACGATTAAACACTCCTCGATGACAATCTGTCGAGGATTCACAGCATGGAAAACACAGGAATTACTCCAATCCAATAGAAATTACTGGGGTCTCAATTCGTTGCACTTTTTGTGACTCATTTTCGGGGACAGAAAGTGCAATGAGCACTGAAAATCTTCTGAAAATTTCTGCACTGCAATTTTAGCAATTTTTTTTTGTGGACTGTCAAATTCAATTCAATGTACGAGACTTTTTTTATTCACTGAGTTACTATAGATTTTTCAAACTTTTTTTTTATGCTTGGAAATATTTTTTGTTCACTCTGCTAATTTTTCGTCATTTAAAATGTAGAAAGTAGTTTTTTTTTGTTTAATTATACATTTTTAATTGTCTACGATTTTTTTTACAGTAAAAAAAAATAATGCACGAGGCCTTTTTTATTAAATGAGTCACTGTACATTTTTCAAACTTTTTTTTTATGCTTGGAAATATTTTTTGTCCACTCTGCTAATTTTTCGTCATTTAAAATGTAGAAAGTAGTTTTTTTTTGTTTAATTATACATTTTTAATTATCTACGATTTTTTTTAGAGTAAATTATTGAAGGACGTTTAAAGAATTTGTCAAAAAATTGTCATAAAAACTTCGAATTTTTTAGTGCGAATTTTCAGTAGATTTTTTTTTCACAGTGAATTTACGTAGAATTAATTCACCATTTCGATTGTCTTATGATTAGCTTAATTATCGAAAAAAATTAACATGTCTCCCATCTTTGAATTTTTTCAACAATTGCTAATACTTTTTGCAACCACAGATTTTTTTTTTAAGGATGACACAAAAAGAGAATATATTTAAAAAAAATTATTTCTGTGTCCTCAGAATGGATTTTTAAACAGCTTTGCGATAAAATTAAGCGACTCATCGAACAATCGAATAATTTTTCTAAACGATAAAAATTCATAAAACAATATTATAACATCACACATAGCCAGAAACATCGTTCACGTTCACGATGATACGTTTCTGAGCTGGGCTAACTCGAGTCTTGACCGAGAGCCTTCGCTTTTACACACAATCTTATTATAGAAAAAAAAAAAAAAAAAGAAAAAAATAAAAACATTTCAATCTATAAACACAGTAAAACATAAAAAATTTCGATACAACTCGAAATGGCTGACAATTATAAATAGTGCCTGTATTGAAACATTTAATAATCATTCTCTATTAATAAACCACCAGAAATAAAATTGCAGTTACAAAAAAAAAAAACCAATGAAATTTGCTTCAACGAAAAATTTATAGCAGTATAAATTTTTTTTTTAGGATATAAAAAGACATTAAATGACCAAAGATTCAATCTCTTATAGTGTTTACAAAAAAAATGAAAAATTGATTATTAAATGATGAAAAAGAAAAAAAAAATTCCAAAAATGACTTGATCGAAATTTTTTCCTGGTGGTACAAAAAATGTATATTTTGTCTATGATGTAAAAAGGCGTATTAGATGACCGATGAATTAGTCTCTTATAGTGTTTATCACCGGTCGTCAAAGCCCTGAAGTATGCTAAAAAAAAAATCTGTGAAAATACAACGACAACAACGAGAAAGAAAAAAAAAAAAAAAAGGAGAAAAAACGAAAAATCGAAAAAGAAAAACCCAATGGAACAGCACTCAATGACATCCAGCCGGTTGTCTCCTTAATCTTACGTAGATCAGTTTGTGGTAGTAACGTTGTTTCAAGTTGTGGAGAACCGAAGCGTCATTGAGATAGGTCAAATTCGACATGTCTTCGGCTTTCTCATATTTCGGCGGGTTGACCTGCTGCAGCTGATCCTTTTTGAAGTCCCTTGACTAATTTTTTTCCGAAAAAAGACAAAAAAGAAAAGAGGACAATTAGTACAATTTTGACGTGACTTACGTAAATCAGTTTGATGTTGTAGCGTTGTTTAAGATTGTGGAGCACGGACGCTTCGTTGAGAAACGTCAGATCTGCCATGTCCTCCGATCTCTCAAATTTCGGTGGATTCACTTGTGACAATTGATCCTTGTGAAACTGTTTGGTCTGTGCATTTTTTTCAAACATTTTATTTTCATTCTTTTCTTTCGGCTTAATTCAGCTTAATTGCAATTCTCCCGTTGAATTTAACGTAAAGAAGAAGAGAAACAATTTGGAAAAGAAAATTCTTTATTTTTATTTTTATTTATTTATTTATTTATTTTTTTTTATTTTTATTTTTTCATAGAGGAAGCCAAAAATTAATAAATTAAATAAATTTTGGATTCCTCTATTAAACATTTTTCTTTTCCCAACAAAAAATGTAACAGACGAGGTTTTCAAAAAAATCATTTTTTTTTAGAAAAAAAAAAATTCTCTTATTTAACTTTCTCATAGAAGCGAATTTGGGAAAAGTGAAATTTAATGAGGAATCAATCCGCAAAGAACTTTGCGTCATTTTTTAAATATTTTTTGGAGTCGAGGGTTCGTTTTTCATTTATTGCATAAATGCATTTCACAAATTTACTGCATAAATGCATTTCGTAAATTTACTGCATAAATGCATTTCATGAATTTATGCAATTTTTCTACTTTTTGCAGATAAAATATTTTTTAATAATTATTAAAAAAATATAGTCGAAAGTATATATATTTTTTTTACATTTCTGAATTTATTGCATAAATGCATTTCATGAATTTATTGGAAAAATGCATTCTATGAATTTATGCAATAAATTTATGCAATAAATTTTCCACTTATTGGAGATAAAATATTTGTTAATAATTATAAAAAAAATATAGTCGAAAGTATATAATTTTTTTTTTTACATTTTTGAATTTATTGCACAAATGCATGAAAATTTTTCGTCCCACTGAATCTTACTGGAAGTTTTGTTATTTTTCAAAATTTTTTACTCCATTTAAGGTGATTTTGTTTAAAAATCTATTTGAATTGTATTCGAGCAGCGGCCAGATTTAATCTGCCCGTTGCTTTCCTCGCTTTATCTAAAAATACATTGACCCGCGGTTTCGAGAAACAGAGTTTCGATTTATTATTGTACGCTCTGCTACCTCCCCAGTGGATGTTCTAACAATAGCGGTTAGGTAATACCGGAACAGGGTTTGCTGAACCATTATATAAGTAGCCAGGCAAATATATATGCATACTCGAGCGGCCTGCTCGGTTTTCGAGGGCTGGATTTTTAAGTACCATCTAAAAATATCTTTGTTTCTTAGTGTGACAGCGTTCGTGTACATAACAAGCCTTCAAAATGATTTTTTTTTTTTTTTTTTTAATTCGAATTGATGTACCAAAAAATTAGAATTCATGTAAAATTGCATTTGAATTTTTGAGGGTGGCATTAAAAATTAAGACAATCAATAGAAAAATGTTTTTTTATAAACAAAAGATTTTTTTGCATTTTATAAAAATATAAAAACTCATGTTTTTTTTTTTTTTTTTTTGTCAACGTAACATTTTGTGAATATTTTTTTAATCATTTCGAACGCATAAAAATCATTAACAATGTACACAACATATTTTTTCAAATACATATTTTTTCGATTTTAATATTCTTTATTACAATTTATTAAAAATTTTCTTTTATAATTAATTAATCATTTAAATAATTTATTTTCATTTAACAATATTTTTCTTAATAAATTCCTCTAAACAACAAACAATTCAATAAAACAGCAAAGAATTAAAAAAAAAATTAAACAAATAAATTTTGGGTAAAAACTTTTAATTTCGAAATTTAAAAAAAATGTCATGTCAAACCGAATACATATTTTTTCGATTTTAAAATATTCTCAATTACAATTTATTTAACCAAATTTTTAAATAATTAACTATTTAATTAATTTATTTTTATTTAAATTCTCATCCAATATTTTTCCTAATAAAATCCTCTAAGCAACAATTCAACAAAACAGCAAAGAATTAAAAAAAAAAAATTAAAAAAATAAATCTGGGGTATAAACTTTCAATCAAAAAATTTTCCTCATTTTTTTCTTTTTTTAAAAATCTGTCTGCAGATGTTTAAAAAAAATGTCAGGTCAATCCAAAGCGACGAGTAAATGTCGAGCCGATAGATTATGGTGAAAGTGCATACAGTGGTCTGGTATGTCGTGTCTGATGCAGTTTTCGAAGAGCCTTTATACCGATCTCGAAATAGAATCGGAGCTGCCCGATACGGCGACGCCGACGCCACAGCGCCGGGCATTTCCACCTCATGCTTTTTATATCTACAGCGTGTGTGCAGCTCTCTGAGCCCTCCAGTTTCTCTCTCTGTCTCTCTACTGAAAATCTAAACTTTTTTTTTTTTTTTTTTTTTTTTTTTTTTCCTGCCCAGAGTTCGTAACATCGGTCCTTCCTTGGTTTCTTCCCTTACTCCGCGCCTAGCATACCAAAAGCTCGAGCGCTTGGGCGCATGCGCGGACGCTACTCGGCTTACAACATCTCTCGCCAACTCGCAAGCCGAGTTCTTGGCAACCTCCAACATGGCCTTCATTCCCAACCACGTGATAACTAATTCCTTGCATTTGATGCAGCTAAATGCCTTTTATCTTTCTATCGAATTTCATAACGCATGAAATTTCACTTTATTTCATTAAACAAGATTTTTCGCAACTCGCTCAAGCGAATAGCGCTATGGATCTATTTTTTTTTTCGCGCTAACGCGATACAATTCTGTGTTCCTAATTTTATTGTATTTTAGGATTTTTTTAAAATTAATGTGCAATATAAGGATTAATCTTTTTTTTTATTTTCTAAGGACCCTATTTTTTTTTTTATTTTTATTAATTTTTTATAATATTTTGCTGAATATACGAAAAATGATTGATTGAAAATTTAGTTTAAAAAAAAATTTTATTTTCAATTTTGAATTTAAAAAATATAATTAAAAAAATTTGAATAAAATTCGAAAACATACCTCTCCTCCAGGAAGTCCAACGGTGACGACATCACCCTTGGTGGCCTTAATTTCACCAAGGAGATATCCTTCCTTCTCGTCCGGAATCCAGCAAGCTTTCTTGCCATCGTAGGGCTTGCTCTGATCGATTCTCTTCTGCTCAAGCGACACGAAGAGATACGGGGTTGGATCGGGATCCTCTCCCACTTGTGCAACCGGCTTCGGCATTTTCGAATTAGATTAACTTCTTTTGGCTCTTATTAAAAGGGGGGCGTCCCAGCTGTAACGCTGATTTAATCGCTACGTCGATGTCGTCAGTTTCGTGTGTGCGTTCTTTTGCAAGTTTCGGCGACGGACGGACTACTGCTGGCGGCACGTTCTGGGCGGCCCTGTATATACACACACGCAATATTGACCGTCAGCTGACATTAAATAAACGTCACATGAAATTTTGAAATTTTGAAATTCTAAAGATTTTAAAGTTTTGTAATTTTGAAATTTTGAAATTTTGAAATTTTGAAATTTTAAAGGTTTGAAATTTTGAAATTTTAAAATTCTGAAATTTTAAAGTTTTGAAATTTTGAAATTTTAAAATTCTGAAATATTAAAGTTTTGAAATTATGAAATTTTAAAATTCTGAAATTTTAAAGTTTTGAAATTTTGAAATTTTAAAATTCTGAAATTTTAAAGTTTTGAAATTTTGAAATTTTAAAATTCTGAAATATTAAAGTTTTGAAATTATGAAATTTTAAAATTCTGAAATTTTAAAGTTTTGAAATTTTGAAATTTTAAAATTCTGAAATTTTAAAGTTTTGAAATTTTGAAATTTTAAAATTCTGAAATTTTAAAGTTTGGAAATTTTGAAATTTTGAAATTTTGAAATTTTGAAATTATGCAATGTTGAAATTCAGAAATTTTGAAATTTTGAAATTTTGGAATTTTAAAATTTTGAAATTTTGAAATTTTGGAATTTTAAAATTCTGAAATTTGAAAGTTTTGAAATATTGAAATTCTGAAATTTTGGAATATTAAAATTCTGAAATTTCAAAATTATCGAAATTTTGAAAATGGGTTTACGAGTGAATAACACGAGGCACTAATCACACGTATCTCTACCATCACTCTATATAAGGGGCATTCCATACCGACTCGACGATTTTTCATTGCATATCTCGAACTCTAAGACACAGTCAGAATATTACTTAATTATTTAGCCCCAACATATCGACGTTTCACATAAAAATCCTCAATCCTCAAAAATGTGTCAGACATCAAAATGTTCAATCTTGGATCCCAAAAATTAGTCAACATTTAAGCGAAAAAAAAATTGAAAACCAAATTCAAAATTAGCCCAAAGAAAGATAAAAAAATGCAACAAAATTTTTATCTAAATCTGACAGCATAAAAAAAAGTTCCTTCGAATCACAATTTAAAAAAAAAAAATCATTTGCAACAATTCCAAAAAAAAAAATGAAAAAAAACCTTTTATATCAAAAAAATTAAAAACACTTCACTTTAAAGCCTCAAAATATTCGAAACCAATACAAAAATTTTCCAAATTTATTTTTTCAATTTTTGTAAACAATGTCTAAAAAAAAAAAAGAAAAAATCTCTGATAAAAATTCTAGTTGAATCAATAACAAAAAAAAAAGAATCATTTTTTAAAAAATACGATCAAATTATCGAAGGAACCAACGAAAGACGTTTCATTTCGGAGCTTCGTTGAATTTTCTTTTTTTTTCCCCACACGATGCACTGATAAAGATGCAGTCCGAAAGGACAAATAACAAATTGCAATAGAATGTAATACGTCAGTAGATTGGCACACTCGTGTAAACACCGAAAAAAAAAACCAACAATAATAATAATAATAATAATAATAATAATAATAATAAAAAATAGATGCATATAAAACCGAACACCGAATCTATTACGCGCACTTCATAAATAAATATATGTATGTGTATATAAATGTGTATCTATTTTACACAAATAGATACTATTTGCAATTAACAATATTTAACAACACTCGCTCTTTTCCTCTTTCTCACAAATCTCTTTCTCTCCAAAAAAAAAAAAAAAAAAAAAAAAAAAATGATCTATACTCGCGAAAAATGTTTCTCAATTGATTTTTTTGCACCAAAAAAAAAAGAATGATCTACAGGCGCGAAAAACCAACGAAAGATTTTTTTCAATTGATTATTTTGCAGCCCAGAATCATTTTTGTCGAAAAAATAATTATTTCTTCCACTCTCTCTCTTTTTTTTTTCTCTCTCTCTCTCTTTTTTTCTTCATTAATCATCGATCATACATACAAACACTCTCGTTCTCACAAAACCACAAAAACCACGCGCGTTATTCGATAGATAAACTGATGCACGTCACACCGCGGCAATGCAGAAGAGAGTCCTATGGTTGCAATGGAAATATTTGTATTATCTGCGGCGTTTAAGAGCGCCCACGAATTATTAAAGAAATAAATTTTAATTTTCTTTTTTTTTTTTTTTCGCAAATATCGATGATGAGTCCGTTATTCCAAATGTACGAACTGATGTGGATTTTCTTTTTTTTTTCTGCTTTTAGATTTTCGGCGATTTCCCGTATCCAGGAAGGCGAGAAGCAAACGAATGTTTATACGGCGTCGAAAAAAAAAAAAAAAACCAAAAAAAAAAAGGCCCGAAGAAGAAACCGACGTGGTGCACACTTACGTTAGAGAGCCGTTCTGTCGGGGAAATGAGCGGGGGCTCCCAATATAAGCGCGTGCAACGTGATCCTGGGTTGGTACGAGGATCCCGATTGGATGGGCCATCGCTCCAATGGGATAGTACGTTAGTTCGTGGGCCAATCTACCTTTTTAGGTGGAGATGATACCAAAAGTGTGATAGGGGTGCTCGCGGAAAGCTACGAGGAGCCCGAGAGCGGCGCTCAAAAGTGAGACAAAAATAGATGAACAAGTGAGACGGACGTTATCGACGACGTGAACGGGGACCGGGTCGACGATGTCTCATGTAATTCACATCCTCCTTCGGGTGAATTCCCTCATTTGTTTTTTCTATTTTTCTATTTTTCTTCAATTTTTCTTTATTATTTTATCGTCCTACAATATAGATTTTTTTTTTTTAATTTCCTCAGCTTAATGAAAGTGTAATGTAACTCAAGATTTTGCTTCATTTTCAGGGATAAATATGCGCGCATATTTCAGCAGTATGGACAAGTTCTCCGGTCCACCGAGGAAGATCCCCGAAGCTCAATCCGGCAGTTACGATCCTTATGAGAGGGCCATCCACGTGGAAGACACGCACGTGGAGATCCGGCTGTTGCACGCATTCCAAAAATTTTGGCAAGCCAAAAGCTGGAGTCGAAATTTTCACGAGGGACCGCAATTCCACGGATTGGAATCTCATAGCTGCGGAGAGAAATTTTGTAAATGCCTCAGGATTTGTAATTTTAAATGATTGATGCAGATTGCGAAAATGGTGATCGAAAAACCGACGGAATTTTCAGGTGGTCGACGGAAAATTGAGGTGGAAACTATAGGAAATTTTGAATTCGCATGTGCGCGCATATACTCGTGGAAAATTTGGGTGAAAATATCGGCGGTCGCTCAGCTTGAGGATCAAGAGCGAGATTTGGGCTTAGGACTTGTTTAGGAGGCTTTGCATTTTTTACTCAATTTTTAGAAAGATCGCTACGCTTTTTGAGGATATTTTGCATTTTTTCACTCAATTTTTAGAAAGATTCCAACGATTTTTGAGGACATTTTGCATTTTTTCACTCATTTTTCAGAAAGATTGCAACGTTTTTGAGGACATTGTGCATTTTTTCAGAAAGATAGCAACGTTGAGGACATTTTGAATTTTTTCACTCAATTTTCAGAAAGATTGCAACGATTTTTGAGGACATTGTGCATTTTTTCAGAAAGATAGCAACGTTGAGGACATTTTGCATTTTTTCACTCAATTTTCAGAAAGATTGCAACGATTTTTGAGGACATTGTGCATTTTTTCAGAAAGATAGCAACGTTGAGGACATTTTGTATTTTTTCACTCAATTTTCAGAAAGATTGCAACGATTTTTGAGGACATTGTGCATTTTTTCAGAGAGATAGCAACGCTGAGGACATTTTCCATATTTCACTCAATTTTCAAAAGTTTTGCAACGCATTTTCAGGCCATTTTTTCACTCAATTTTAACAGAAAAATCGTAACTCTTTTTGAGGACATTTTTCATTTTTTTTCACTCAATTTTCAGAAAGATCGCATCGCTGAGGACATTTAGTATATTTTTCTTTATTATCCAGAAGGCTCATAATTTTTATATTCGTGAAAAAAAATTTGCTTTTTTGTTTCACTCAAAATGAGTGAAAAACATGAATGAGAAATCTGAGATTTCATCGAAAATGGAACGTGTTAAAGAATGCTATTATCAAACAATATTAAAAGAAAAATATTTGAAACATTTGACATTGTGGAAAACAGAAAATTTATATGATTTTGAAACATTTTCCTATTGACTCAGCAGCACCGGAAATGACTGCACCTTGGTGTTTTTGTTGTCAATTTTCTTAATAATATATCTGGAAATAAATGTATACATTTAGCGAGACCTTAAACGGCTTAAGATTATTTTTAACTTCTGGCTGGTCGTAGGGCCGACCGGAGTTATGCGTTTCACGGCGATCTGCGTTGATCTAAGCAATATTGGATGCTGCCAAGGTTCGCGGAACCGACAAAAGATGTCTCGACAAAAAAATTTCACATGCCGATACTCACTGACCGAGGAGCTACTTTTCGAGCGGTAAAATAGTTACGACAATATCAAAATTTTAGCTAAATCCACAGAAGGTTGATTTTTCGATAAATTTACGAATGAGGAAGTTATGATTTTTTATACATTTTTTTAGAAATTCAGAAATTTGGAAATTTAGAAATTTAGAAATTTAGAAATTTGGAAATTTGGAAATTTAGAAATTTGGAAATTTAGAAATTTAGAAATTTAGAAATTTAGAAATTTAGAAATTTGGAAATTTAGAAATTTAGAAATTTAGAAATTTAGAAATTTAGAAATTTAGAAATTTAGAAACTTAGAAACTTAGAAATTTAGAAATTTAGAAATTTAGAAATTTAGAAATTTAGAAATTTAGAAATTTAGAAATTCAGAAATTTAGAAATTTAGAAACTTAGAAATTTAGAAATTTAGAAATTTAGAAATTTAGAAATTTAGAAATTTAGAAATTTAGAAATTTAGAAATTTAGAAATTTAGAAATTTAGAAATTTAGAAATTTAGAAATTTAGAAACTTAGAAATTTAGAAATTTAGAAATTTAGAAATTTAGAAATTTAGAAATTTAGAAATTTAGAAATTTAGAAATTCAGAAATTTAGAAATTTAGAAATTCAGAAATTCAGAAATTCAGAAATTTAGAAATTGAATGATTTGTATTTGAAGAATGAAATGAATAAAATAAAATACTAATTACACATTAATGTTTGAAATGTTATAGATATTAAATGGGAACAAGTGAGAAACGTGTGTTCGATATCGCAGCCACAGCTATATTTAACTGAGTTTCAGCTGTAATGGACTATGGGAACCTCTGAACAACTGACTCCCGCCGAGCAGTTGTCGTCGAAGCCAATGGGTAATAGCTAAACGATCACCCATCCAAGTCTGGCCCTCCAAAAACCCTTTTGGAGATTTTTAATGTCAGTATACTTCAAATAGCTTCAAAAATTGGCTAATTTATTTTTCTACATATTTTGAACGACACATTTTAAAAATTTGAAAAAAAATCTGAAAAACCTTTTTTGGAGAATCAAAATTTTTTGGTAAACCAGCCGGATTTTCGACCTTTTTTCGATAAAAAAAAAGGCGGAAAAAAATTAGAAAAAATAGTAATTCGCAGCAGTTTGCAAATTTTTCTATAAAACACATGATTTTTGAGATTTTTTTTTTTCAAATCTTTCCAAACAAATGTTGAGATTTTGCTTTAAATAATCTCAAATTTGAGGTCTCAAGAGACTTCAGTTATCTATCGGCATAGCGTGAGATAACGAGTAGCCAAGGGACCAGCACTGCCATCCGACGGGAACATCGATGAATATTCGAGAAACCCCCGAAAATAAATCCCAATGTCGATCAAACGTCGAGAGAAGCGTACAGAGCACACACGGTGTGAAGCTCTTTGCTTTCTCAGATTTATCAAACCTACGTACAGACATCCTGTACAGCGTTTATTTGTTCCACATGTTTGTTTAAATTGAAAAACATTGGAAAATTAATTATTTCTTCTAAAAAAAAAAAAAAAAAAAAATTTCTTCAATGTTTCAATATTTCTCAACATTTTCTTCAATATTCAAAAATAATTTAAATTTTTATTTAATTTTTGCAACAATTAATTGGCTATTAAATGCTCGCGTATTTTTTTTTTTTTATTTTTTAAAAATTGTGGAATCTTTTCAACTCGCTTGATTGATTTTTCTAAAATTCGCTGACATTAGTAAATGCAGTTTAAATTTTAAAAAAATACTATAAAAAAATGTAGTTCACAGATTTAATTGAAAAACATTAGAAAATTAATTATCTTTCCTACAAAAAAAAAGAAAAAAAAATTTCTTCAATATTTCAATATTTCTTAATATTTTCTTCAATATTCAAAAATAATAAAAATTTTCTTTCATTTTCCGACAATGAATTGGTTATTAAATGCTCGCGTATTTTTTATTTTTTTATTTTTTAAAAATCGAAACAAAAAATTGTGGAATCTTTTCAACTCGCTTGATTAATTTTTCTAAAATTCGCTGACATTAGTAAATGCATTTTAAATTAAAAAAAAAATGTAGTTCACTGATGCTTATATATGATATTCATGAGCTATCGTGTAATCCTCAGTAGGATGAATAAAAGCGAATGGATTCTTTTTAAAGCAATGGATATGCTTAATACGTTAAGGGTGGGGCATAATAGTTCATAGGTATCTCATCCCAATATAGTTGAAACGACACCTCTCTCCCTCTTAAGTCAGGCCACGTGCTGGTCGCGTGCGGGGGATTACTAATTGTATTCGATGGAAGCGGCTGCCAGTGTAGTCAGGATCTATTCGGCTATTTGGCCAGACGTATTTAATAAGCGATGCGGTAAATATTCGTTTGATAATAGAGAAGGAGAGGCCCCTGGGATATATTTGATTTTCACACATATATCCAATGGAGCTTGTGTACTGTATCATTTCAATGTGGCTTAAGCCAGTCTACTGGTAACACAGTAGCCCGCTAAAGCTCGAACTCTTGATGTTTCGAGGCTTGATTCTAAATATTATAAAATATCATTCAAAATGGTCAATATCATCCAATATGACCAGATTCCTACGAGATATCATCCAATACGATCAATTTTTCACGATATCATCCGACATGACCAATATTCTAGACCATCTCATCCTACATGGTCGATATCCTACACCATTTGATCCTACAAGGACGATATCCTACACCATTTAATCCTACATGGCTGATATTCTACAGGATATCATCCTACATGGCTGATATTCTACAGGATATCATCCTACATGGCCGATATCCTACAGCATATCATCCTACATGGCCGATATCCTACACCATTTAATCCTACATGGTCGATATTCTACAGGATATCATCCTACATGGCCGATATCCTACAGCATATCATCCTACATGGTCGATATCCTACACCATTTAATCCTACATGGCCGATATCCTACACCATTTAATCCTACATGGCTGATATCCTACACCATTTAATCCTACATGGCCGATATCCTACACCATTTAATCCTACATGGACGATATCCTACACCATTTAATTCTACATGGCCGATATCCTACACCATTTAATCCTACATGGTCAATATCCTACACCATTTAATCCTACATGGCTGATATCCTACACCATTTAATCCTACATGGCCGATATCCTACACCATTTAATCCTACATGGCCGATATCCTACACCATTTAATTCTACATGGCCGATATCCTACACCATTTGATCCTACATGGCCGATATCCTACACCATTTAATCCTACATGGCCGATATCCTACACCATTTAGTCCTACATGGCCGATATCCTACGCCATTTAATCCTACATGGCTGATATCCTACACCATTTAGTCCTACATGGCCGATATCCTACACCATTTAATCCTACATGGCCGATATCCTACATTGGACTCCATTTTTATACACCGATTTTGTGACCGGTACAGGTGTCTCTTCCGTCTCCAAAGTATGCTAGAAAAAATGATTGTTGGTAGGGTGTTTCGTTTGAGAGATATCTGACTGAGAAAGTCCTACGTAAATGTGTGTATGTGTGTGTGTGTGTGTGTGTGTGTGTGTGTGTACATTTGAAACTGTTTGCAAGGACGTTAAGTACAAACAAGGGCACGCACGTGTTTAGCCACAGAAGCTTGGAGCGGCCGGCACAGCAAGTTTAATACTGAAGCTTCACGGGGCGCCAGTATTGGTGAGTTGGATAGCAGATAGATATATTGGCGCCTGCCGGTAAGCTCATGTTGAGCCCAGCTTTTCGGGATATACTCCCTTTATACTGAGAAACCTTTTCGAGACTCTGCAATTTATATTTCAATACTAATAACAGAAGTGAATGATCTATATTTTTTGATGAAAATTTTGCGTGAGAATTTCTCATGTCAGAATACTCAAAATGGTGTTAAAAGGTCAAGAAAAATTATTAAAAAAAAAAAAAAAAAAAGTCATTTCATATTTCAGACAATTTTTTATCTGCAAAAAAAAATAATCAGAGAAAGCAATGTCCAAAGTTCTAACTCTGAATCCTCTTTTTTCAAACTAATTCTTTTCAACCGAGGATATTCTTATTTTTAATCATCGAACGACTTTACCCACACACACACACACACACACACACACACACACACACACTTTGTCCCATTATAGCACTCCTGCTGACAACGCGCCCACATCCCATATATGGCTCCAGGGTTACTTGACAGATCTACGAGCCAGGAGGCCAACCATTAAACTCTGTCGATCATGCGCGTGGAGAGCTATCCTCGAAATTATCACCACAAACCAAACGAGAGCGCGTCAGAATAGACGTGTCCCAAAAATTTTGTTCTCTATAATTAACGACATGGTTTTCTTTACATTCATTATTAATAATAATAATAATAATAATAATAATAATAATAATAATAACAATAATAACAATAATAATAATAACAACAACAACAATAACAGCAGAAATAAAAAAAATAAAAAATAAAAAATAAAAAATAAAAAATAAAAAATAAAAAATAAAAAATAAAAAATAAAAAATAAAAAATAAAAAATAAAAAATAAAAAATAAAAAATAAAAAATAACAATAATAATAATAATAATAATAATAATAATAATAATAATAATAATAAATATAAAAAAAAAAAATTGTAGCGTGTGGCTGATATATGGCTGCCAAGTATTTCATTGATCTCTTCGCATGCATGGCTTCTACCTTAACCGTAGCGCGATATAAAACGTAAAGCTCACCCTGCAGCAGAACTTTCCCCTGCGTTGCTACTCGCCTATTGACGGGAGTTTTAATAATACTTCCACCGCCACACACTGACTAAATGTCGCAGTGACAGGAAAGTACATTGAGCATTAAAGCCCTGGAAAAATGTAGATGAAAACTTAAAAAAAAAAAAAAAAATTGAGGGGCGCGGGGGAGGGGGTATAAAAGTAAGGCATAGGATGTAAACAAAAAATTGCAGAAGCCCAACATTTCAGGTAAATCGTCCGTGAGGAAGGACAGGATACCTTGAAGAGATACCAATTTACATGTAACTGGAGGGGCGTCGAAGCCCCCTTCGTGCCAAAACTCCACCCTCCTCGTTGTCGGCTGATCGCAGTCGCAGTGACATTCTGTATTTCACACTCAAGATGGTACTTAGAACGATAAGAATCTGAAACCGATTTCGGGAACATGCACTTCATATGGCGAGCCTGGAAAAGGGATTTTATATAGTTCAAATATGTTCAAACATGTTCAAACATGTTCAAACAGGTTCAAACAGGTTCAAACAGGTTCAAACAGGTTCAAACAGGTTCAAATATGTTCAAATAGGTTCAAATATGTTCATATGTGTTCAAATATGTTCATATAAGTTCATATGTGTTCAAATAGGTTCATACGTGTTCATATTCGTTCGAATATGTTCAAATATGTTCAAATATGTTCATAAGTGTTCATATGTGTTCTTATATGTTCGTATATGTTGATATATATCCGAATATGTTGAAATATATTCATATATGTTCATATGTGTTCTTATACGTTCGTACATGTTCATATATTACATATTATAAAATAAATTAAAAAAATAACTTTACAGATATTACAACTAGAAGTGTTAAAAATCAAACGCTCTCCTAATACGTTAATAGCACCTTTTTATTTTTCTTTTCGATGAACTTTTAAAATTGGTAGTCATTTTTTTTAAACTTTTTAATTTTTTTATAAAAATTAGTATTCTTGCAATTTATTTAATAAAAATAAACTGCACTGACGATTTTGGCTTAGTGCGCAATATTTCGATGATATGAAAGAAGTGGAAAAAAAGAATTGGAGCTATGGATTTGAATAGATCGTCTTTTTGAAGAAACACCCCTCGATTTAAGCTCGATAACAAGGCTCAGGGGCTCAGGGTACGACAATAGCGTTTGAGGAATGCGCGATGACTACCTAGCTGGGAATGCGACAGGGGCAAAACCCCCTTCTTTTGGTATGCGAGACGAAAGGGGCGAAAACAAAGTGGACCATCAATGTCCCCATATAGTGCACCTCCCCATGGAATTAAAGTCACTTGCTCACCAAAACACTATTTATCGTATGTGATCAGAAGGCGATCGGTCATCAAACTCTGTATTTATATATATATATATATATATATTTTTATTTTTTTTTATTTTTCAGCTGCACGATTTTACTCGACAAGAACGACTGGTTGGAGTTGTGATTGATACAGGTGCATATGGGGCATTTCATCCCAATTACCAATCCCACAGAAGGAAATGACTTTTCCTCATTTCCGGTCCTGCAATTGTGTGAAAATTAAGTCTGATCATGGAATTGGAATCAGCTCAAGAAAATACATCTCAATAAGCAGGTCCAATTTATTATTCTAAATTTTTTTTTTTTGGCAAAAAAAAAAATCAAGGCTTTTTTTTTCCAAATAAATTGACAAATCGGTTCGATTATTATCAGATTTCGAATTTTCCAAAAAAAAAATCATTTTGCTCTAACTTGCCATAAAATCTCAGCAAGCCGTATACAATTAAAAAAAAAAAAATTCTCATAATTGATAAATAAGCTTCATCGTTGAGGTGGCTTTTGTGAAAAATCGAAATAAATAAAAATCGAAGCGATGACGCAAAATTCTATTTTGCAACTTTTTTTTTTCGTCGTAAGCAAACTAAAATCGGTATAAATAGCCGTATAAAACTCAAAAAAAAAAATAAAAAATTCTCAAAATTGATAAATAAGCTTCCTCGTTGAGGTGGCTTTTTTGAAAATTCGAAATAAATAAAAATCGAAGCAATTCTATTTTGCAACTTTTTTTTTCGTCATAAGCAAACTAAAATCGGTATAAGTAGCCGTATAAAACTTAAAAAAAAAAAAAAAAAAATTCTCAAAATTGATAAATAAGCTTCCTCGTTGAGTTGGCTTTTTTGAAAAATCGAAATAAATAAAAATCGAAGCAATTCTATTTTGCAACTTTTTTTTTTCGTCGTAAGCAAACTAAAATCGGTATAAATATCCGTATAAAACTCAAAAAAAAAAAAAAAAAATTCTCAAAATTGATAAATAAGCTTCCTCATTGAGGTGGCTTTTTTGAAAAATCGAAATAAATAAAAATCGAAGCAATGACGCAAAATTCTATGTTGCAACGTTTTTTTTTTCGTCGTAAGCAAACTAAAATCGGTATAAATAGCCGTACAAAACTATTGAAATTCAATGAATCGAGAAGCATATTATTCGGCTAAATTTTCTGCCAAAGCTCCTTCAATTGAGAACCTTCGGTGGTATATAATACGCGCATGCTCGTAGTAGTGGGTGGAATTTAATTGAGGTAGAAGGCGGAGTCCAGGCTTTTCCATGGCGGATCTCCGCGTTCTTCTCATTGGTCTGCTTTCTACTTTTTACAGAATAAAACAGAACGAACGTTTTTCTTAACGTTGGAGCAAATGGTTCATTTGGCTTTTCTTGCAGTCGGCAATATAGACGATTGTCAATATTGAAAATATTTCAGTAAATTTTTCTGGAATTTTTGGATTAATCGTGGGATTTTTTTTTTACACCCGTTATATAGAAATCAATTTATTTCGATTTTTTTGATTTTTGTAAATTAAAGTTGAAAAAAAAAAATAAAGTTAGAATTTTTTTTTTTTTTTGGGTCTTGAAATTGAAATTCTATCGATTTTTATTTATGGTTTAGAAATTCTGCAGTTTTTGAAAAAATTATTACAAATTTTGGTTGCTACATTTTTAGATATTAGATGATTATTATTCTGTAATTTTTTATTATAAATTTGAGTGTAAGAATTGCGAGTTGTCAGCGACTCTTATGTGGAGACTATGTGAATTTTTTCAGATTTTTTTATGGCACGTGTGTGGGATTTTAGGTGCTGTAAAATGACAAATGGGGAATGTTATTTTTACATCGATAGTTTTACATGCATGCGAAAAATTAAACGGGGTATGGAAAAATAAGGGGGAGAAAATGCATCTCTGTATCATTTTTTTTCGCGGCTACTAGAATTGAATCGAACACTCGGTTATTTAAATATCTCGATTATGTCGATTTTTCGAAACACCGAATTATTCGACGTTTTCGAATTATTTAGAAAATCTCGAATTATTCGACGTTTTTGAATTATTTAGAAAATCTCGAATTATTCGACGTTTTTGAATTATTTGAAAAACTCGATTTATTCGAAAATCCCGAATTATTTGAAAATCTCGAATTACTCTAAATTCTAGAATCATTCTAAATTCTAGAATCATTCTAAGTTCTAGAATTATTCTAAATTCTCGAATTATTCTAAATTCTAGAATCATTCTAAGTTGTAGAATTATTCTAAATTCTCGAATTATTCTAAATTCTCGAATTATTCTAAATTCTCGAATTATTCTAAATTCTCGAATTATTCTAAATTCTCGAATTATTCTAAATTCTTGAATTATTCTAAATTCTCGAATTATTCTAAATTCTCGAATTATTTTAAATTCTCGAATTATTCTAAATTCTCGAATTATTCTAAATTCTCGAATTATTCGAAAATCCCAAAGTATTTTAAAATCCCGAATTATTAAAAAATCCCGAATTATTTGAAAATCCCAAAGTATTTGAAAATCTCGATTTATTCGAAAATCCCGAATTATTCGAATATCTCGGATTATTCGAAAATCCCGAATTATTCGAATATCTCGGATTATTCGAAAATCTCGAATTATTCTAAATTCTAGAATCATTCTAAGTTCTAGAATCATTTTAAATTCTAGAATTATTCTAAGTTCTAGAATCATTCTAAATTCTAGAATTATTCTAAGTTCTAGAATCATTCTCAATTCTAGAATTATTCGAAATTCTCGAATTATTCGAAATTTTCGAATTATTCTAAATTCTCGAATTATTCGAAAATCCCAAAGTATTTGAAAATCTCAAAATATTCGAAAATCCCGAATTATTTAAAAATCTTAAATTATAAAAAAATCTTAAATTATAAAAAAATCTCGAATTATCCAAAAATCTCGAATTATCCAAAAATCTCGAATTATTCAAAAATCTCGAATTATTCGCACACTTTGAATTATTAAGTCAATCTTGTGGGTTGGCCAATGTTCGTAGAATATCCTCTAGATACACTGAAGTAGTCACTAATGTTATACGTGAAAGGCGCGTAACAAGCTGATACCAAAAATTACGAGAGCGCGTCATCTTGAGTTTCCAAATGGTGCAGAGATATTGGTGAAGCAGCCGGTGCCGTGCAACAGCTGTCTTCTGCATCAGTCCCTTCACAATATCTCGACCGGGGCGATCGTAAAATAGGACCTCGGAATAATTGTTCAACCCGACGAGCTATTTTTCCCCAATAAGCATGAAAGTCAATAGAAAAAAAAAAAAAAAAAAAACAAATAAACAAAGCAAAAATGTGTAATAATAAAAAAAAAATGGAAAAAGTCTGAAAAAAGTTCCCAAAAAAAAAAGCGTTTCCAGACAAAATTTCAGGTTTAAAAAACGATTCGACAATCCATAAAAAAAATCCAAGACAACAAAAAAAAAAGTCTAAAAACGATCTTTACATTTCAACAATATTTTTAACAACCCCATTTTACAAAATAAAAAAAAATTAACTAGCACCACAAAAACATAAAAATAAAATGCCACCTGCATTTCACGTAACTTTAATTCTTCAATGAAACTTCTGTGCAAATCACCCTCATGAGTTTGACTCGAAAATCCGGTAAAAAAATATCTGCATGTGCAGGATATCACAGGTTGAGACAGAGATTCACGTATCGTTGGATCACTCACCTGTATGAGACTGTATATATCGTTTCACTCCGGGTGGCGAGGCTATTGTTCGGAGCCTCTGTGTTCACGGATGTTTGTCAAATAAAAGCTCCATCTCATTTTCTCTCCCTTTATTTCATTTTTCTTTTCTTCTCTCTTTGCGTTTCACGGTTCGAACCCTCGATGATGCGGCTAGTTGGGCATCAAACCTTCATATTCTCTACGGTGCTTATACAGAGGGTTCTTCGTGTTGGCTGCAACAGCGATGCAAAGAATTTCCAGGGGGTGATATACACGTGCACAGAGAACCCCCCCCCACCCCCCCCCCCCCTCTAGTCCTGGCCCCCTATGACGTCCCCCTATATTTTGCTCCCCCTAGATCTATTAACTCAGACGTGGCGTTGAGCGTATTTTACGGAGAATCAATAAATTCCCCAGTTCCTCCTATTCGTAGTTTTATAAAACGATTTAGCAAACACCGACCACAGTCATTAATCGTAATAAGCGGTAAATCCTAGCAAACCCCAGCATACGTTTTTATTGCTATTTATGCAATTATATTTACGCTGTTGAAAAGTTTAACACTGTTTTAAAGATTAATTTGACTCATTTTGAGTCTTTTCACTCATTTGACTCATCTAGTTTTTGTCGTTTTAGTTTGGTACTGAAAATACTGAATTTTTCTTCCACCTCAAAATTTTAAAGTCCTGTGTTTTCGGTTTAAATAGACGAAAGAGAATTATTTTTTGGGGAATCGATGCAAAATTGTGGCAGCGATGAATAGTCGTAAGATGGGCGAATTTTATTCATCGGTTTTCTAGATAAATGGCAGTGAACGTTTTGACGTCATAATGCCAATTGGAACAGGTGTTCAGCAGCAACCATTTTGGATTTTTTCGGCGCGATTTTTATTATCGAATTTTTAATAGAAGGCAATTAGGCGAAAAAAACAATTCAAGGAAATTACGATTTCTTTTTTAACGTCTTAAGGGTGTGATATTTAATTATGCCAATTTTCCCCCAAAATTTCGTCAATTACTGAAGGGAATTAAGTGAAAAAAAAATTAATATCGAAGTTACGATTAATTTTTGTTTTTACCCGATTTTGGGGATTTTTTAAAAAATTCGTCAGGGCTTAAGGGTGCGATATACAATAATGCCGATTTTTTATCCAATAAAGTATACCTTTATCTTCAAAATGAGACCAGTCTCGCTAAAATCGGTGAATTTTTCTGGAAGTTATGATTTTTCAAAGTAGTTGGAAACATTTCCCAACTCATTCCAGTTGAAGGATTAACAGATCACTATAAAATTTTTTTTTTTTTTTTTTTGGTATTACAGAAATAACTCATTTTTGGTGGAAAATTTTTTTGTCAATTTACACGTTGACAGACATTTTTGTTACAAAAATATTTGACAGAAACATTATTCCTTTGACATATAACAGACACGATGAAACGTGGCCTCCAGCAAAAATGACTGGTCCCTTATAAGCTCGGTCACGTGCCTTGCTGTTTATCTGGATTTCGACGTATGCGTATGGTCCTTTTGGTATAAACTATTTCTTCAAAAGATATTTCGGTGTGTACACGGTGATTCACGAGTTGCACCCCATGAGAACGTCAAGATTCTATGGACGTATATATACAAACGAGGATGGTTGATCTATTGGCTGCTGCTGCTGCTCCTCTTGTTCCTGTTCAAGTACTTACTCTACAGCAATACATGATGCAGTATGACCCGTCAGATCCTGATATTAAATCTCAAGCGCCCAGTTTGCCAATATGTGTAAACATTGACTAATCCAGAGAAAAGTCGATATCCGTGAGAAAATTTATTGCCATTTATAAAACGTTACAAACTCATTATTTTTTTCAGAATTAATATCAGGATTCATTTTTGAGATAACATTTTTTCAGATTTTTTTAGTCTTCGGGGATTTTTTTTTTTTATAACAAAAATTTTGGATTTCTAAAAATATGTGAAAAATGTTTTAAAATAAATTGAAAAAAAAAATAATAATAATAATAATTTTTAGAAAAATAGAAGAAAAGTAATAATAATAGTTTTAAAATAATAGAAAAATAATAATTTTTGAAAAATAGAAGAAAAATAATAATAATAGTTTTAAAAAAAAAGAAAAATAATAATTTTTGAAAAATAGAAATAGATAATAATAACAATTTTTTAAAAACCGAAAAAAAATAATGATAATAATTTTAAAGAAATAGTACAAAAATAATTTAAAAAAAAATAGGAAAAATAATTTTAAAAAATTGGATACCTATCGGATTAAAAAAAAAAAAAAAAAAAAAAAAAATTCAATAAAAATCTCCCAGCCCAAAAAATGGTATTAAACATTGAAAAAAAAACCGCCCTAATAAATTTATATATATAAGGTGAAAAAAAAAAATTTCATTTTAATAAATGAAAATTAGCATCAACAAATAACAAAATAACAAAAAATAACAAAAAATAAAATAAATATAAAAAAAATTGAAAAAAAATAAATGAAAATTTGCAACATTCGGGTAATATAATAATTTCAATAATTATTATCCCCGACAAGAAAATTCATGGGAACACAGAGCTTACGATGTTAATGAGTCAATCGTTAGAATTGCATCGTCGCGAGATGAATAAACGTTCTTGGATCATATATATCTTTCCATAAACGATTTCTTTGAGCTATAATATGACCGCAACCGTGCGAGGCAATGGGTGCCGACCAAAAGGCACGTGTCCAGGGGATCGAAACTCCAATAGATTGATATTAATGCTCGTGCCCGATGCGACAGGGACGAAACATTCCCGTCCGTGGAATATATTAATATATTAACTAGACTCCGGTAACACGTGCGTTTTAAACGTCGCGCCGAAAATTTGATTTGCATAAGAGGGGTCGAACCATTCACTGTTTTATAGCATGAATAAAAAAAAAAAAAAAAACCATTCGATTTCATGAGTTTCGATTTTTCAAAAATTGCAATTTTTCGAATTTACTCACAATTTTTTCAAAGCTCAGTTTAATATCAATTATTTTATTAATTATTATCGATTTTAGCGTTTTTTTTTATTTTGTGATACAAAATATATTTGAAATATTAAATTTTTTTTTTTTGGCCACTCCAAACCTATTTTTCAATGGAATTATATTCCATTGTAATAATTATGGAAATTTTTACAAAAATATCTCATAAAAAATAATAAAGAATCAATTTGGACATTTTTTTTTTGCCACGTAAAGAGAACAATATATTTTTTTTTTATTTCAAGAGAGTCTTTTTGAAAATCCGAACAATTTTACAAAATTTCAATTCAATTTGCGAATTTTTTATAAAAATATTGAATTTAATGTCGTGTATTAAATATTTACGCAACAGCCAATCATGAAATGACATCTCATTTCATTTTATTCCCATTCTTTAATGGACCCTTTTTTTTACTATTATTTAAAAAAAAAAATTATTTATTATTTAAAAAAAAAATGTATCTATTATTTAAAAAAAAATGTATTTATTATTTAAAAAAAAAATGTATCTATTATTTAAAAAAAAATGTATTTATTATTTAAAAAAAATAATTTATCTATTATTTAAAAAAAAAATTTATTTATTATTTCAAAAAAAAATGTATCCATTATTTAAAAAAAAATTTATTTATTATTTCAAAAAACAATTTATCTATTATTTAAAAAAAAAATTCATTTATTATTTCAAAAAATAGCCATAAACATCCCACTCCGGGTGAAAGCTCAAAAATGTCGATATCAGAATTTTGAGAAAAATGTCAAATTTTGGAAAATTGGGGCTGAAAAAAAAAAAAAAAAGTTAATGAAAAAAAATTCGTGAAAATGAAATTTCTTAAAAAAAAATTTATTTCAAGGGAGCCCTTTTGTCAATCTATACATGGGGGGGGGGGGTTAAGAAGCCGCCTATCGATTTCGTCCAGAGTGTATCCTGTGGGTTTGAGCACCATCGAGGAAAATCCGCATGGAGCAAGACGAAGGCAGGAGGGCGTTTAATCCCAGGACCAATCGAGTTGGCTGGGTATACCGCCATCGTGGGTGTGGGTGTACAGAGACAACGCCCATTCAACTTTTATCAGCGACCCACCTACTATCGACACACAGGATATTCTCGGGATAGAGGGATAGGTGAGGGAAATTCGGTGGGCGCAGAAGGACATGCTGAATGGGGCTGTCAAAATAGGATCGGTTTTCGTTGTGAACGAACGTTGTGTGATCGTGTTCCTGGATGGTGCAGTTGATCCTGCTGATGAAAATCATTTTTGTCGCAATTTTCAAATTCTTGAAGATTAATCGAGGAATAAATAAATTTGGGAAAAACGAAAAATCGAATTTTTCACGAAAATCTGTGGGAGTGAATTGAAGAATATTTTTTTGCTCCAAAAAGAAAAAAAGTAAAGATGAAATGTAAAAAGAGTGTTGATTGAAAAATCTTGAAGATCGCGAGTAAAATAAAGTGTAATTTTTTTTAAGTGGCTTAAAATTGATTATTTTTCTTTTTTTTTTAGAGATTTTGCAATTTTTTGGAGTGATCGAAATTTTGGCAAAATGTGCGAGGTTCAATTGTGATCTACGTGTTCTGAGGAAGAGATTACGTGTCGAAGAAGAGGAAGAAAAATTGGTGTGTGTTTTTATTTTATTTTTTTTTTTTTGTAAAACAGTGAAAGTGCATGAAGAATTTATGTGCCAAAAGGATTATCGATAAGATTGCAAAATTTTCTAGCAATATGTTAGAATTTTATCCGACGAATTTGGCGTCGACTTCCGCTTTGAATCACCAAGGCGAAGGCGGACACGCACCGACCTCAACACCGTCGACGCAATTTCGTCAGCCAGTGATAGATAATGACCATCCAGGTAAAGATGTGGTATGGTAAATATTATATATTTTCCAATCGTCAGTCCGATTAATTTTAATTTATATATCCGAGACTATAAGTAGTCGATTAATAGAATTTTTTTATTCCCAAAAAGGTAAAAGAAAAAAAAAATCAATCTCAGTGGTGGAAGTATATTTTTGCGAACAAATTCTAAAAGAGGAATTTTTATACTGACTGAACAATGTTCAAATGAATTATTTCTCGCTCCTCGTTTTGGTTTTGTAAAAGGTTGATCATTTTCTGAGTTGCATGCAATTTTTATATATTTTCCATGCTTTGCGAGAACGATCGAGGAAGTTCCCCGCCGGAGGAATTGATGAAATGTACATCGATTCCCTGCTTTAATGCTTAACAAACATTTTTCGACGTTTTTTTTTTGTAAATATGTTTATCAAGCTCAAGAAATTTTGAAAAAAGAGATAACAAAAAAATCTGTTGAATTCGCGAGAAGTTGACAATTACATTTATCATACTGTTTCGAAATAACATGACAAAAAAAGCGCGATAACACGATAGGGAAACAATGAGAAATTGGTAATATTCCAAAAATTAATTAATTAATTAATTAATTAATTTATTTATTTATTTATTTATTTATTTATTTATTTATTTATTTATTTATTTATTTATTTATTTATTTATTTATTTATTTATTTATTTATTTATTTATTTATTTATTTATTTATTTATTTATTTATTTATTTATTTATTTATTTATTTATTTATTTATTTATTTATTTATTTATTTATTTATTTATTTATTTATTTATTTATTTATTTATTTATTTATTTATTTATTTATTTATTTATTTATTTATTTATTTATTTATTTATTTATTTATTTATTTATTTATTTATTTATTTATTTATTTATTTATTTATTTATTTATTTATTTATTTATTTATTTATTTATTTATTTATTTATTTATTTATTTATTTATTTATTTATTTATTTATTTATTTATTTATTTATTTATTTATTTATTTATTTATTTATTTATTTATTTATTTATTTATTTATTTATTTATTTATTTATTTATTTATTTATTTATTTATTTATTTATTTATTTATTTATTTATTTATTTATTTATTTATTTATTTATTTATTTATTTATTTATTTATTTATTTATTTATTTATTTATTTATTTATTTATTTATTTATTTATTTATTTATTTATTTATTTATTTATTTATTTATTTATTTATTTATTTATTTATTTATTTATTTATTTATTTATTTATTTATTTATTTATTTATTTATTTATTTATTTATTTATTTATTTATTTATTTATTTATTTATTTATTTATTTATTTATTTATTTATTTATTTATTTATTTATTTTTCTTTTGTTTGTTTGCGGTGACGTGAAACAGACAATAGGCCAACGACCCAGTATGACTCTAAACTTGACGGAATCACCTGAAAATCCCCTTAAGAATCTCTCACAGGGCCAACACTCTATAAGGTTGTCATGTAAGTAAGTGGAATGATTATCGCGTACCTGAAAAAAGAATTCGAGAACAAAAATCGGTCGCGGAAAAATCGGCCGATGACGAAAAATCGAAAGATTGAAAATTTGGGCGCTGGAAATAATTTTTTGAACTAATAGTTTAGAGGAAAAGGAATATTTCCACTCACAGCAAAAGGACGTCTCATGTTAACGAACCAAAAAGATCGTTCCGTTTAATTCAAAAGCGAAATCGGTATGAAGCGAATTCTTCTCTTGCCTCAAGTGGAATTCCATTAAACGCTGATTTAAGAGAACGATCTTTTTGTCTCAAGCAGAATCGGCTTTAAATGAAATAAAAAAAAATCTTTAATATCGTATTAACAGATGAAAAAGAAATATAAAGAGCGATAATAATAATATTTCGAAAATATTTTGTCTGTAGAACAATCGGCAACTGTGAAGACCGAGTCAAGTTTACTTGAGACAATCTGCGCTGGATGTGGCCGCGGTATAACCGATCGCTATCTCATGAGGGTCTCGGAAAGAAGCTATCACGAAGACTGTCTTGTGTGCGCCGCGTGCGGTGCCCTATTATCGCACTCGTGCTTTACCCGAGATCTCAAACTTTACTGCCGCACCGATTACGAACGAATATACGGCGTAAAGTGCGCCCGATGTATGGAAAAAGTAAGCTGCTCCGATTTTGTGATGAGACCGGCCGGGCTTGTATTTCACGTGGAATGCTTTGCCTGCTGTATGTGCGGACAAAATTTGCCAAGAGGAGCGCATTACATCTTACGACAGGGTCAACCGATATGCAGACGCGATTATGAACACGATCTCTTCGTTAACAGTTCACAAGGTTCGTATCAATTGCGGTGTAATATTATAATAGAGACATTCTGCACGAAAAAAGAAACACGTTTATTATTTGTTTGAGGGTGTTAAAATAGTGTATTACGATACAAGTGCGATTTTTTCTTACGATGCTGAGAAGTGCCTACTTCTCGCACTCGTGACATAAAGTTGTCGAAGAAAATCGCGCGATTAACTTTTTCTCAACTCGAGTGATTGCAACACTCGTCAGAAAAAAAAAGTTTTATCGCACTCGTGTCGTAATATACTAATTATGCCACGCCGTGCGAGAAGTAGCCACTTCTCGCACTAGTGAGATTAAGTTGTATAAGAAAATCCTTGGAGAAACTTTTTTTCAACTCGAGTGATTGCAACACTCGTCAGAAAAAAAAAAGTTTTATCGCACTCGTGTCGTAATATACTAATTATGCCACGCGGTGCGAGAAGTAGGCACTTCTCGCACTAGTGAGATAAAGTTGGATAAGAAAATCGTGCGATAAACTTTTTTTCAACTCCAGTGATTGCAACTCACACTCGTCAGAAAAAATGTTTTATCGCACTCGTATCGTAATATACTGTTATTTCACGAGTGCGAGAAGTGGCCACTTCTCGCACTTTTCATTTTGCAGTTTGGATACATAGGAATAAAATTTTTGTGAATTTTAGAAAAAAATCGAGATCGTCCCTCTGAAAAAAAAAAAAAAAATTTAATTTGAATTAAAAAACGTGTAGATGACGACCTGCTGGACGAAAATCGACCTCGCGACGGTAGACGAGGCCCGAAACGACCGCGAACCATCCTCACCTCTGCTCAGCGACGTCAATTCAAAGCATCCTTCGAACTGTCTCCTAAACCGTGCAGAAAAGTACGAGAGGCTCTCGCTAAGGACACCGGTTTAAGTGTCCGGGTCGTTCAAGTTTGGTTTCAAAATCAACGCGCTAAAATGAAGAAACTTCAGAGGAAAGCGAAAACCGAGCCTGGATCCGAGAAGGAGCCTAAAGAAGAACGGAGAATCGAAAGTCCACACAGTGATCATAGTAAGTACAATTTCATGTCCTTGAGCCAATGAAACGAGGATGCAAAGTAGAAAACGTGCATCGATATTTTTCTTCCTCCTAAAGGAAAAGAAATTCTCATCCTTTTAAAAAAAAAAAAAATCGAAACAACAAAAAAAAAAAATTGCGTTGATTTTTCGCTCCAATCAATCACTTTCTGCTCAATAATTAATCAGAATTAATTTTCAGTGCGTTGCGAAACGTGTTGCTGCTTTTAATTCTTGAAAATTGATTCTTTTTTTTACACACTTTGAACGTGTTGCTTTTACGTGACCAGGATGGGGAAAATGTAAAAATGGAAAAAATAAATCAACATGTTTTAAGGGTGTAAAAAAAGGGTGAGAAATGTGCCTGATTTATAGTGCACTACGAGACTTTCGTTTCGATTGATTTTTAGAAGTAAAATCGTCTGAGGTTTTAGCAAACGCTTTTAATGTGAATGCTATGAAAATTAGAGCTTGATAAAAAGAGTCGATACTTCTAATCGGGTAACAGATATCGTCGATACGAGACACGGTTGCTAAGCTGCAACTCGATTACACTCATTCACCTTTATATTTTTTTTCGGATTTAAATTCAAACTGAGCACTGCGACGATTTTTTTTTTTTTCAACTCTCAATTTTATTGCATATTCCAGAGGTGGACGTAAAAAAAAATGCTAACACGTTGTTCAAAATGATATTTTATGATTGGACGCGAAAATATAATCCACAGAATTTAATCTTAGATAGAAAAATAATTCATGAAGAAATATGAATTTTTGTAATTAATATATTAATTAATTAAAATATCTTCTATGTGGAATTAAGCCAAACAGACCTTTTCGTATTTTGGGCAAAACACGTCGACTCAGCCACCCCAATTTTTCATGCCAATAAAACGAAAATTTTTGCAGGATGTTCGTCTGGTTGAAGAAAAAAATGTAGGAATTTTTAAAAAATTTTTTTATTGCAATTATTATTTCGAGACATTTTTTCATAGCTGGAATATGCAACAAAAAAAATGTGAAAAAATTCTTACATTTTTTCTTCAATCAGACCAACATCTTTAATTAATTTGAGGACGTTTTTTATGGAATAATTGGAACAATTGGGATTTAAGGGAGGGTGGCTCATAGGGAGGCAGAATAATCAGCGCCCTTTAGGGGATCATAAGGGTCGTCTCGGAAAATTCACGACCAGTTTAGGGGAGTTTCAAATTTGACTTTTCTTTTTTTTTTTTTATTCCATCTCGCACCTAAAATTAATCGTGAGGAATAAAAAATGAAAATAAAAAATTCTCATAAATCCTCAATGAGGTAAAAAAATCATATTTAGAGTCATGCGTTCCTTCATAAATATCACATATTACGGTCCATACTGACCAGTGTAATATTTACATTGTGATATATGGCAGGCCTCAATCTGATAGGCATACGAGTACCGTGTGAGCAAATACTGACGCATAACACATGCTGCAGTTCGCAGTCGGTCGAACAATTTTTTTTTTTTTTCTTTCTACATCAAAATTAGAAGAGATATTTTTAGGGAAATCAAAAGACAGTGTCAAATATTGAGAAAAAAAAATATATCCTCTTAAATCATTAGTAGAGAAAAAAAAAGAAAATTTTTTTCAGGTCGCTACGGAATTTCGAAGAGCAAAAAAATAGTGTTTTTTTTAATTTATTTTCATAAATTATGAAAATTATTATTCCCCACATTTTTTTTTTTTTTTTAGAAATTTCGTAGTAATTTCCAAATATTTTTTTGCTTGCTTTTTTTTAAATTCAAATTTTTAGCTATTCTGAACGAGGGGCGAATGTATAAATGACTAATTTTGTCTCATTTTTATTTTTATTTTTTAATTCAGTGACGAGCCTCTAAATATATTTTTTTTTTATATATATTGATGATTCAGGAGGATTTTTGAAAAATATTTGGCATTTTTTTTTGCTTTAGAAGCCCCAAAAAAAAATAAAAATGAAAGTTGAAAATGAATCATTCAGACGTATTAAAAATGATTTTCCATTCCATCGAAAAGTCCTTTTCGGTATTTAAAATGCGATCAACAGATTTAGTGAAATTTTGTAAATACACCTGAAGCGTATATTCTGCGTCTTACATTTTTCTTCTGTTCGCTCGCAACAGTGATTTAAAAAAAAAAAAAAAAAAAAAAAAAAAAAACTAAAAAAAACGAATTTTGGACCATCGAGATTTTTGTTCAATGAGTAAGCATGATATCAATGCTATCGTCTCGTTCGCAGGTCATTACTTGAACGCCTTGAATATGCGCGATGGTGAATCTTCTAGCTTCCCTTCGGCCACCCAACCGCTCAACCCCAATAATCCGTACTCACCCGATGGTAAGTCTATTCTAAATGTTTTACCATCGAAGAAGCTCACAATCGACATCTCCTTCTTCTTCAGGGAAAACAGTTTTAGGCTCTATTCTTTTTTATATTAATTAAAAAAAAAAAAGAATAATTACGAAAAAAATTTGGGACTCCCCAAAAACTGCCTTTAAGCATGGAAAAAAAATCCCTAGAAATGCCAACAGTGCTGAAAACATACTACAAAAAAAAATCCCCAAAACTGCCTTTAAGCATAGAATTAAGCATAGAAAAAAAAATCCCCAAAACTGCCTTTAAGCATAGAAAAAAAAATCCCCAAAACTGCCAACAGTGCCGAAAACTGCGTACAAAAAAAATCCCCAAAACTGCCTTTAAAAATATATGGACTTTTTATTTTATTTACAACTTTTTTTTTTATTTTCTTTTTTAACGACTCAGTATATTATTTTTTTTACCCAATGTAAATACTTTAGATTTTGAGATAAAAAAATTGTTTTATTTGCTTGCTAAATAAAAAGCTTTGTTTCTGTTACAGACACTTACGCAGGTAATTCGGGTGAAAGCTTTTGCAGCAGCGATCTTTCTCTTGATGGAACGGAAGCTGGCTACGAGATTGGTGACAATGAAAGTGGTGCCCCTGACGTTCACCACGGAAGTTCTCATGGAGGTTCATCACACGAGTCGACATCTTTGTCGCAAAGCTTACACGCTGCCATACATAATCCTATTGACAAATTGTTCATGATGCAAAGTAGTTATTTTAGTGGAGATCATGCGTAATGCTGTTAAAAAAAAAAAAACAAAAGCAAAAACAAAAACAAAAACAAAACAAAACAAAACAACAGTGATATTTTCTGTAAATCGTTCTGTATCGCTTCGGGTATTTTTATTTTCTTTTTTTTTTTTTTTTTCTGTTAAATGTTATATTTATTGCTACACTATTGATGTGATAAGTTAATAGACGCACCGAAAACATGTCGAAATTGATGTGGAAAAAAAAAAAAAAAAAACAGTTATTTGTGATTATATATTTTAATGGCAACGCACATTTGACGATGAATATCATGCTTTACAATATACCTTAGAGTTGATAAATATTTAATTAATAGCCTCTTCATTCATATATATTTTTTTTAATATAATAAAAAAAAAAAGAAATATAATTTCATCGCGTAATAAAGGCATAAGTGAAAAGAAAAAAATATCAATATACATCTCAGAGGTAAGTACAAGTGATGCGACATTATAATTGAGCTCGCGGCAAATTCACTTGTGAGAAACAGAAATGAAAATTTGCCATCTGGCGGCGAAACTTTCAACTGTGCTCTAGCTGTGGGAGATCCCAAAAAGGATTTCGAAGGAGATTGATGTCGGTAAGGTAGATTCCCTCGGGTAAAGAGTGTCGCCCGCCCATGTCCTGCATTACCGACTGTCGGCAATGTAGGATTTTTCAAAACTGATGTTCTTTCCCGCTGCTGGCAAGATGCGGATCTTCTTTACCGACAGTGCATAATTGATTTAACCGATAAGAAGGCTTAAAAGTGTGAATAACATTTTTTTAAAATATTGAATTAAATTGATTCTTTACATTGAATTTATATATGGAATTAATTAATTTTTTATATTGGGTTTTCAGCTGTTTTGAAACTATGGATGTTATATTAAAATATATTAGAAGAAGAAAAATAAAATTAAAAATCAGGAAAATTCGAATTTTAATCAAATCTTAATAATAAAATTTATTAAAATAAATTAAATCTTTTAATAAAATTTTAATATAAAATAAACTAATTAAAATAATAATAATAATAATAAATAATAATAAATAATAATAATAAAAATAAAAATAAAAATAAAAATTTAACTTTATACGATAGAAAAAAAAAATGAATAAACAAAAAAAAAAGAAATTTCGAGTGAATAAAAATTTAAAAAATACGAAAAATTTTCATGACTTAAAATGTTTTCTCTATGCGGCAAAAGCAATCACATATAATTTTACAATTAATATTTACGCAAACTAATGCAATTAAATTTTATGGTGAATTTATTTAGCTCAACAAAAATGTGTTATCACTAACTGTACCATGGACTTGATTTTATCAACGTTGGAATACATGGCTCTATGCATGCAACGCGTACTTACGAACGTGTATGCAAGCGATACAAGTTGTAATTCGAGAAGTTCCATTCGAGGTCATCGGTTAACATTTGTGAAGCGCTCACTCAGTTGGAGTCAAGATTTCGCTCCGTAAGCATCATCCTCCGCAATAATGAAGATTCAAGCTGCACTCGCTCTTGTCGTCCCGTTACTCTGTGCACTGATATTCGACGTACATTCAGCAGTATCCGAGCAAAAGTTGTTCATTGAAAATGGAAACACAAGTCAAGAGTATCGATACGTAATTAAGAAATTTAAGGTTCCGGTAAGTAAATTTATAATTTTTGAAAAAAAAAAAAAAAAAAAAAAAAAAAAAAACACAATTTTCTGTAAAATTGTAGAATTTTGAATTGAGAGATTTATTTCTTAAATGATTTTTGCACGAAATTCAACAGGTCAAATATTTGAAAATTTTGATAATGAGATATATTTTAAATATAATTAATTTCAAAAAAGTGTCATTTACGAAATTTAATCTGAAGTGATAAATTAATTTTTTTTACAATTTAATCATTTTTCAAATTTTTAATGTTGTAAATGACAAGTTTTTTAATGATTTATATTTTAATTATTATTTTTTCATGAGATATGTTTTAAATAAAACTAATTTCAAAAAAGTGTCATTTATGAAATTTAATCTAAAGTGATAAATTAATTTTTTTTACAATTTTATCATTTTTCAAATATTTAATGTTGTTAATGACAAGTTTTTTGAAACAATCTTTTTATTATAATTTTTTTTTAAACAGCCAGCTTTTAAAAAAGAGGATGCAAAGTATAGATTTTTCCACACAATTGCTTACTGATTAATTTTTCATTTTTACATAGCTAAAGTGAGAAAAAAAAAATTCATTAATTTTTCTACTTATTGAATATTTATAATTATTGGTGTCTTGATTAAGCTTTTTTTTTTTTTTATTTTCTACATTTATTCAAACAGGAAAACTCTGGATTTTCCTGTTTAACTAGCATCAGGTCAAGTTCAAATTTTATCTACTAACAAATGTATAACATTATTAAATTCTGTTATAAACCCTGAGCAGTGTTTGCATTGAAATTTTCATAGTTAAATTATTTTCATCTACCGTTTTACGAATGAATGAACTTTTTTCACAATATTAAAGAGACGATAAATTTACATATATAAAGATAACGTTATCTGTAATCAATTTTATTGGGTAATTTTCTTACCAATCCCATTTTTTTTGCAACCATTTAGGTGGACCATTTTAGTTTTGCTTTAAATGATACATTCGAAATACGATATCTGGTAAACGACACTTGGCAATATGGTAAAAATCCTCCGATATTTTTCTACACCGGAAATGAAGGCGATATCGAAATGTTCACACAAAATTCGGTAAGTTTTTACAACTAGATGTTAAAAATCAATTTTAAAAAAGCGCGCGCCAATCATATAAGATCTCGCAAATTAAAATGTAAATAAATCGATTAGTCGATAAATCGATGGATAAATGAATCGATGTATCGATGAATCGATGTATCGATGAATCGATGTATCGATGAATCGAAGAATCGATGAGTCGATGAGTCGATAAATCGATAAATCGATGAATTAAAATCAGATCCAGTTCTAATTTGAAAAATTATATCGAAATGTATATAATAAAGACAAAAGTTAGTATTATGATAAAAATTATAGGGTTTCATGTGGGACATCGCGCCACAATTTGGTGCTTTACTTGTATTTGCCGAGCACCGTTACTACGGTGAATCGATGCCTTATGGGAACAAATCATTCGCCGAACCAAAGTACTTGGGATACTTGACGTCGCAACAAGCTATGGCGGATTATATCGACTTGATAGAATTTATCAAGTCCGATAAGAATTTAAGACACAGTCCGGTGACTGCTTTCGGTGGATCTTATGGTGGTATGCTGAGTGCATGGATCCGCATGAAGTATCCTCATGTAATACATGGGTAAGATCGGTGCTACGTCTATACGATTTTACGTAAAAATTATTAAAAATCTGATGTGTTAGGAGGATTTTATTTTCATGACAACAAATTTCATCAAATTTAATTGACAATTAAATTTCAACTAAACGAATATTTTCAAGAAAAATTAGAAAATCGACTTAATTTTTCTTCTTCAAAAATCGACAAACGATCAATAAATATTTTTTTTCCGTACTGATGATTTGGAAAATTTTTTTTTTTTTTAAATAGGTTGAAAATGAGCCCCCATATTAATGCACACATTGAAATTGTTGAACAGAGCAATCGCAGCTTCCGCTCCGGTTCTGTCTTTCACTGGTATGATCGATTGCGAGGCATACTCGAGAATCGTCACGTCTGACTTTCGATCTGCCGATCCGCAATGTCCAATACTAATTCGGAAATCGTGGAAAACAATTTCCAGCGTTGCCTCGACCGGTAAATATATTTTATCACGAGAATTTTATTTATTTTTACCAATTATATGAAATTATTCTGTAGACGAGGGAAAAAAATGGTTTTTGGAGAACTGGAAGCTTTGCAAGCCCCTAAAAAATGAGTCGGACGTCAAAAGCCTCAAAGACTGGATCTCAAACGTCTATTCGACTTTGGCAATGCTGGACTATCCGTATGAGACGAACTTTCTCACGCCATTACCCGCTAAGCCAATATCTGTACGTCAACATTTTTTTATCGATTAAGTATTACACCGGATAATGTTCATAATTTGATTGAAAGTGGTATAGAATATCTAGAATAGGTGCAATTTTTTTTAGATTTTTTAAAAATCTTATTTAATCGACAAAAAAATCGGTTCCATACCGATTTGACCGACAAAAAAATCGGTTGCATACCGATTTGACCGACAAAAAAATCGGTTGCATACCGATCGGTTAACCGATTTTTAAAAAATCGGTTACATACCGATTTAGCCGACAAAAAATCGGTTACATACCGTTTTGCCCGACAAAAAAATCGGTTACATACCGATTTAGCCGACAAAAAGTCGGTTACATACCGATTTGCCCGACAAAAAATCGGTTACATACCGATTTGACTGACAAAAAAATCGTTTAATTGCATTGATACTTGTGCCAAATGGAATTATCGAGTAATAATTTAATGTCTCAATCTATAGGCTTTTTGTCGGCATCTGACAAACTCGAGCCTCGAAGGAAAAAATCTTCTAGTAGCTCTGAATAATGCGATAAACATATACGCTAATTATACCGGAAAATCGGATTGTCTATCAATCGAGGACGATGAATCGAACGGAGGAATGGCGGCCGGTTGGAACTATCAAGCATGCACCGAAATGGTAATGCCGATGTGCAGCGACGGCGTGAAAGATATGTTCGAACCGACACCATGGAATAGCACCGAATACAGCGACATGTGTTACAGTCAATTCAAAGTTAGGCCGCATACAAATTTGGCTTGTGAAACATATGGATGCAGGGATCTCTCAGCAGCGACGAACATTATTTTCAGGTAACATTTTTTTTTTTTTTATTTTCAAAGTTTTAAATATTTTTATTAATATTTAATATTTATTTGTGTCTTTAATCTACAACTACAGCTCATTTTTTTTTTTCTAAACTCATTTAACAACAAAATATATGAATTACAAAAAAAAAAAAACAGATTAAATACTGAAACAAAAATAATGTTTTTGTAGATTTATGTGACTGGATTGATTTTATTATTTACAGTAATGGACTGCGAGATCCATGGTCGAGTGGTGGTGTTCTCAAGAATGCATCGACATCAGCTATAGCTGTTATAATACCAGAAGGCGCGCATCATCTCGATCTGAGGGGTAGTAATCCCAATGATCCATATTCCGTTGTTCAGGCACGAAAGTATCACGTCTATTCCATCGGTAAATGGATCAAACAATATAGAGAGCACAACGTTTTAAAGTCTACAAATAATGGACGTTAAATTAACGTTAAATCAATTTTACGTAACTATCTGTACTCGAATACATCCGATTGGATCCGCAATTTTTTATAATGATTGACATAAACAACTCTAAAAAGCAATAATAAAAAATAAATAAAAATCGTAAATTTACCATTTTTTTTACCCGAAAAAAATCGGTTACATACCGATTTACCAAAAAAAAATCGGTTACATACCGATTTACCCAAAAAAATCGGTTACGTACCGATTTAACCAAAAAAAATCGGTTACATACCGATTTACCCCAAAAAATCGGTTACATACCGATTTACCCGAAAAAAAAATCGGTTATATAGCGATTGACCCGAAAAAAAATCGGTTACATACCGATTTAACCAGAAGAAATCGGTTACATACCGATTTACCCAAAAAAAAATCGGTTACATACCGATACAACCTAAAAACAATGATTTAAATACCGATTTAGCCGACAATCGGAAGGGTCAAGGGTCGGCTACAGGTCGAAAGTAGGTGAAATGTCCCATTTATACTAAATCTATGCCATCGCATGTCGTGCATAAAAAAAGTGATAATAAAATAATAAAAATTGATGACCCGCACACAAGTTAGTTTACCATTTTATTTGCGGCATCAATATCATTTCCGTCGTACGTAATTACATTAAGGTGGGACACGACATTACACTGCATTATCAATGCAAAATTACAACGGTGTAAAAACACATAAGATAATAAATATACGATCGGACGACGGTTGATGTAATTGCTATCTTGTCGTAAAGAAAAAAAAAAAAAAATAAACAAACAAAAAAGTGTATATCAACTTAATGCTACTAGCTGCGCCTAAATTTCATAAAATCATATACAACATGACCATCGATGATCAACTAAAACCAGCAACAACACAAATTAACGATAAACAGTCTCAAATAATTATATAAAAAAAAAGATTCATAATGATTTTACGTAAAAAAAAAAAAAACTTTAACAATAAATTCTCTAGCTCTTCCGTTCATTGCGGTGTTCGACGATGAGCCGTCGTCGGCCTGGGAACACCAGAACGACCTCGAATTTTTTTTATTTGCGCAAACGTGTTTTCCGCACCAGTGTTGTACGTCAAATAGATGTTCGACAAGTCCGGTTGCGCTTGCTGCGAATATATAACGGTAAACATCGAATCAACAGCAGTTTTTTAATTTTTTTTAATTTTTAAATATTTTCTCTATTGTAATACTGAACCATTTTTATCCTGAAAAATGTCATGAAACCCAAAAGGCTCCTCTACGAGGACGCAAAAAAAGGACTCACATCTTTATTATTGCCTATCAAAGGTGTTGCTTGGGCCTTGCGCATATTGTTCCCCGTATAGGCCACACATTTAAGCTGCCATTCGCCAATATCTTCGTTCCAATGAACATATCGCTCGATCATAGTCTGCAATAATATGTTTATCATTGATGAAAATTGTTCATTTATTAAGAGAGCGTATCCCGCGCAGAAAACAATTGTCTCTGAAAGAGTCCCTCGAATTTTGGAAATGATGTTTCACATTTTGGAAAGAGTCTCAGAAAGACCAAGTCTGTTTGGCCTGTATTAAAAATTATGAATACTTCTTCCAAGACTACCCTTTTCCGCGCGGGTTTCCATGAAAATATTATTTATCAATAACATACTTGATACTGAGCCGGTATATAGCTGTTTAAAATAAGTTCCTGCAACTGAAGTTCCCTACCAATACCCCTGACGCCCTCCAAAAGTCCCTCCATTTCCCTCTGATGTTCCTCCTGAAGATCCAACAATTCGGCTTTCGCTGACATGAGCATTGTATAGACCCTCGCGAGTTTTTTCGTTTTTCCCGCGGCCTCCTCCTGCAGCGACGAGTATTTCTCCTCAATGTCAATGCGTTCGGCCTCCTTCTCTTCGATCGCCCTTTTCAATTGTTCCTCGCGACTCTTACGTTCGTCGAGTTCAACGGCTGCAGCGGCCAAAAGTTGCTCTTGGGCTTCGGCTTTCTCTAACAAATTTTCTCCCCCGACCAATATTTTATTCTGCAGATTTTGCATCTTTTCGCGCAACGCCTCTTTCTCGCTCCTGCAGAGAATTAACGAAGAATTAACATTGAAAATCCTGTTTTCATCGATAAAAAAAAAAATGCAAACCTACTGAGTTCTTTTCAATTCGATGACATCTTTGTCATCCGGACTTTTGTCTTCGCGCTCAGCTTTATCAACTTTCTCCGGAGGTTCAATATCACCGTCGTCGAGTTCCTCCATCGTTAACATTTGACTTCTTCTGTGTCGAACCTTCCGATCGCGCTTAGTTTCCCCGTTTTCCTCGGATTCCTCGGTATCGCCATCCGATTCCGACAATTCAGCTCCATTCTCCTCAAGCTGTTTGCGTAGCTGCTCAATTTCATCTTGAAATTGTCGAAGCAAAGCGTCTTTCGGATCTTCGTTGACTCTCGCTCGGTTCTTAATGTTTTTCGCACGATTTGCGTATCTCAGTGTGCTAATTGTTTCGTCGTAATTAATGTCAGCAGGACTGATGTTTGCGCACTAAAAAAAAAAAAGAACGATTGTACCGAAGGTTTGGATTTTTTTTTTTTTTTGTAATTCATCGGAAATAATCGACAGATGGATGGCGTAAAGGGTGAAAATTTTACCATAAGCGTTTTCGAATTTCCACCTAACGAGTCTTGAAGCAATCGGGTTAATTTTGAATTTCTGTAAGGTACGTGAGAACTTTGTCCGTCGACCAACGCTGATATTACGTTACCAAGCGTCGATAGTGAGAGATTTATTTTTGTTGCCTCGCGCAATCTCACGCCGCTTGCTTTCGTTTTACTCTGTCTTTCTGATCCCTGCGAGAAAAGTAATTTATTAAATTGAAACTATTTTTTATTTATTTTGCAAATATGAAGGTAAGCTTGCACTTACGGCCAAATCAACTAGATGCAATTTTCCCATTTTTACATGCTGCTCGCCGTCCTCACCGAGTTGACTAGATTCAACGGTAATCGTGAATATCGCGTGAGACCGTGAACTCGACACATTCATTGCAGTTGCTCCAACGACACCTGAAATATATTGAATTGTGAGTATACAGTTTTTCGTAAATTTCACTGCTTTACAGAATGAAGATTTTAGAATTGGGACGATAAAATTGTAACAAATTTTTCTAGTGAGTTGTAAAAATGTTAATTAAAGAAAAATTAAAGAAAAAAAAAAATGAAGTGTCCTCCAAATCCTCTGAAAATTGGGTGAAAAATGCAGTGTCCTCAAAAAACAGATGTCCTCACTATTTATTTTTTAAATAATAGATTGAAAAAAAAAAAAAAATGTATGTCCATATAATTTAATGTTTTTCTATTTTTAGAGATTTCATCCGATAGAATGATTATAAATTCTATTTTATAATTAAGCTTACGATTCTTATTCCCCAACGTCATTATCCTGTCCAAGTCATCCGCGTTATTTACAACATATCCGCTGAGATCTTTGACAAAAACTCCAATATCCGGTCTCTCTTTCACCTCCAAACGTGTATTTTGATCCTTTCCAAGTAAATCTCGTACTTCCTCGTTGTAAATCTCCAGATACGTCGCGCGTACCAAAAACCTTAGTGGAAGTATCATTTTTTAAGTTTCAGCTTAGCATACGCATACATCGAATAAACAAAAACAAAAAAAAAAATATATGATACGGACTTCTGATTATCGTGTGCCTTGGCGATGTATCCAAATATCTGTGCAAAAGTATTGGGAATAATGCCGCGTAATTGCGGCAAAGTTTTTGCTCCGGACATTGTGAATGTTTTCCCAGTGCCAGTTTGTCCATAAGCCAATATCGTGCCATTGTATCCCTGTAGAACTTTGTTCACGATTGGCCTAGCTGTTTCGTTGTAAATATCGACCTGCGTCGAGTCAGTGTCGAAAACCGCGTCGTAAGAGAATACTTTCGGCGGCTCGCCTTGAGCTGCGTTTGGATTCTTCACTGTTATTTCGCTGTTCAACGTATCAACTTTGACAATGCTCTTGCAGTGTCCGTCGAGCTCTTTGCCGTTTAGCGGACGAACGCGAACAACCACCCGAACATTCTCTACTTCGCCGAGCTCTGCGGCGTTTTCCTAAAAAAAAAAAAAAAAAAAACAAGATGTTATTCATATTTTTGCTTTCCGAATAATCTTCTTCACAATATTTATTCGTTCATTAAAATTTTAAAGCCGATGTAAATTAAACTTATGCAAAATAAGAGCAGTAATCACGTCGATAGAAGGTATTAAAAAAATAAGTAAATATATAATAGAAAAAAAATACATATAAATCTTGCAAATGAAAAGAAATAATAATAAATATAAATTTGTCGATTAAACAATTTTGAAAAAAAAATTATTTAATAATAATAATAATAATAATAATAATAATAACAATAATAACAATAATAATAATAATAATAATAATAATAATAATAATAATAATAATAATAATAATAATAATAATAATAATAATAATAATAATAATAATAATAATAATAATAATAATAATAATAATAATAATAATAATAATAATAATAATAATAATAATAATAATAATAATAATAATAATAATAATAATAATAATAATAATAATAATAATAATAATAATAATAATAATAATAATAATAATAATAATAATAATAATAATAATAATAATAATAATAATAATAATAATAATAATAATAATAATAATAATAATAATAATAATAATAATAATAATAATAATAATAATAATAATAATAATAATAATAATAATAATAATAATAATAATAATAATAATAATAATAATAATAATAATAATAATAATAATAATAATAATAATAATAATAATAATAATAATAATAATAATAATAATAATAATAATAATAATAATAATAATAATAATAATAATAATAATAATAATAATAATAATAATAATAATAATAATAATAATAATAATAATAATAATAATAATAATAATAATAATAATAATAATAATAATAATAATAATAATAATAATAATAATAATAATAATAATAATAATAATAATAATAACAACAACAACAACAACAACAACAACAACAACAACAACAACAACAACAACAACAACAACAACAACAACAACAACAACAACAACAACAACAACAACAACAACAACAACAACAACAACAACAACAACAACAACAACAACAACAACAACAACAACAACAACAACAACAACAACAACAACAACAACAACAACAACAACAACAACAACAACAACAACAACAACAACAACAACAACAACAACAACAACAACAACAACAACAACAACAACAACAACAACAACAACAACAACAACAACAACAACAACAACAACAACAACAACAACAACAACAACAACAACAACAACAACAACAACAACAACAACAACAACAACAACAACAACAACAACAACAACAACAACAACAACAACAACAACAACAACAACAACAACAATAATAATAATAATGATAATAATAACAATAATACTAATAATAAACATTCATTTGAAGGATAACATAAAAATATGAAAAAAAAAAAATTCCCCATAGATGGGGAAAAAAAATGACTTTTTTTTTTTTGATAAGTAGGAATCGCGATTTTGCTTGTGATTGAAATTTTCGAGTTTGTAGAAAGAGACGGAATAACAACAATATTTCAGTCAAGTACTCTTGTGATTAATTTTTAGTGGAGAAACGTCACAATTGTGACGTTTGATTAATCCATGCATGAATTTTAATGATAATTTGAACACCAATTACGAGTAATATTAATGAAATAGTTAAGTTTGAATACTGACCACTGGTCCTGGCATCATTCGATCTGACTAGATAGAATTCTTGGACTATATTCACATGTATTCACTGCATAATAATCGTGGGTGACGAATCTCGTAGCAGCGAGCCCGTAAACAAACCGATCGATCTCTTGGCTCGCTCTCTTCTTCTTCGTCTTCGCTCCTTTAAACGAGATTATCGCCATCTATGAACGGAATGTGCCACTCTCAGCGGTAATATGACGCGTCACTTTCACCGTCACATGACCGTTGAAAGATAACGAAATTTCGGTGACTTTACGCAACAGTCACATGACCTGTAACTGACGCGTATAAGAAAATGACGGTTATTTTACAGGTGAATAAAGTTAGCCACATTAATGTAATTAAAATTTACGTTTTAAGCTACCAAAAACGAACAGCAAACGATTGGTATTAGTTAAATTAAAACAATTTAAAGTTACATCTGCACAACGGTAAAAAAACGGTATTGTTGACGGTAATATTACGAAATATTAAAATACCGATATTTTCCATATCTCTACATTCACCCTCCACATTAATTTAATATTATCAAACTAAACAAAAAAACAAAACAACTTTCAAAAATTAAAAACCCCTAAAAACGAAATTCAAAAAAACCGCGCGTATTTAAAAAAAAAAATCTCCCCAATACGAATTTCATTGCTACCACCAATGCAACTCAAAATAATCCCGCTTCGAGAAAAAGTGCAATCAGTGCTGACATCGAAAATCGAAACAACCCCAAAAAGGTAACTAAACAATTTAGTACCAAGCTCGTTCGCCCTTCGCATTCATTCATTCATCAATTTTCGGAGTACATAAACGGTAGTAAAAATAGTAATAAAATACTACGTTATACGCGCGTCCCTGATACAACCGTTTCCTCCCAACGTTTTTATTCTTTCTCTTCTACATCGATACAATCGCTAATTATTATTTCTCTCATCCGGGTTTTGTAAGTGCTTTAATATTTATAAATACGGATGTGGGTGGGTCTCTCTCTCTGCACGTCGTACAGAGTAAGTTCCCCTCCCCCTCCCCTCGTTTTCGCTTATCGTAGCGAGTTATTATCTCGCGTTCACCTGTCAGCCACTCGTGTCCTTTCCTCTCTCTCTCTCTCTCTCTCTTTCTCTCTCTTTCTCTCGCTAACATGATTAATTGCCATTCCGGTGCAGCTTCAATTACGTGATAAAGCACCGAAAAAAAAAAAAAAAAAAAAAAAAAAAAAAGAAAACAGTCGTATAAATCACGACATCGTCTCAATAATACAAATAACGACACAAGTGTCTCAAATATTATTGGAAATACATTCAGTAGTCCATTTTTATCGACAATCATACGAAAAGTACGTAGAAACGATTTTTTCTTTTTTTTTTTTTCCAAAAATCGCAAAACCAACACATTCAAAGTGAAAATCGAAGCTGTCTTTAAAAGAAATTTTTTCTAAAAAAGAAAAAAAAAGAAAAGAAAAAAAAAAGAAAACAAAAATGGCTTCACTGTCTTTGCCTCGAGTTCTACAGCAGAGAAAAACGAGTTTGGATCTGGAGCGAGAGCACTTTGAGAAATTTCAGGTATGACTAAATTATTTTTTTTTTTTTTTTTTTTTTTAACGGATTCCAGAAAATTTTCGTCTTTTTTCTTGTGTTTCGCCTCGCACGTCTACTAATCGAACGAATTTTTATGGTGATTCACACACACACGCGCGCGCGCGCGCACAATTGCATGGAAGCGATTGGATGATTTATTATTATTATTATTATTGTTGATAACACTGCGGTTGGAGAAATGAAGAGATAACAGCCAAAGAAGGGATTCGATGATTGCGATGAGAGAAGAATTGAAAAAAGAGAGGCATGATAAAAGAACAAACGAGGGAAGCGCATTTTAACTATTCGCTAAATTTGTAATTTCTTTCGATCGCCGAATGTAGAATTCGAGGATGGATGTATTTTGGTGGATTTGAGAGAAAAAAAAAAAAAAAAAAGCAAAGAGAAAATTGACTAATCTACGTTGGGTTTTGCCTGCCGGAGCTTCGCCAAGAAATTGAGAGAAGAAATGCGCTGTATGCACGCTTCCTGAGAATTGTATTTTTTTTTCCTTTTTTTTTTTTTTTTTCTTTTTACAAGTAAACGTTGAAAAAAAGTACTACTAACAATGCCGCCTGTTGTACCGCCTCCTGCCAAACAACTCCAGCAGCAGGTGAGTCCCTCTGTTGTTTGTTTCGCCTCTCGTCTAAAAATATCCACTGGTTTTTCAGGCTGCTTCTCGCTAATCCAAGAATTTCAGTTCTTTGATTTTTATTTTGGGATTTTTCTTCATTCGCGCTTATATTTTACAACTGATTTTTGTTTAGAGAAGAAATCTCTTGATTATATCAAATTTTGATAATTTTTTTGTATGAAAAAAAGATGAAGTATTTTGGTAATATTGATTTTTCTGTTTTAAATACTTTGGTTTTTTTTTTTTATTTTTGTTACTCTCGCAACTTGCTGCTGTATTTTGCAAATGTTTTGTCATTTTTATTATGAAATGAATTTTTATTGGAGAAATTTGTTGAATAAATGAAAAATTGATAATTTACTTTTTTTTGTATTACTGAAAAAAGAAGTATTTAAAAATCATGAAACTTTCTGTTTTAAATACTTCCTTTTTGTTTCATTAATTTTTGTAAATTTCGTAAAAATAAATTTTAAAATCATTGAATTTTTGGTTTCAAATACTTTGCTTATTTTTTCATCAATTTTCGTTATTTTTGCAACACACAAATTTTGAATAAATCAAAATTGGATAATTTACTCCCTTTTTTTATACTTGCAAAAAGGCTTTAAAAACCATTGAATTTTCTATTTGAGCTTAAAAAAAAAAAGATAATAAAAAAAAAGCTATAAAAAATATTTGTAAGTTTTGCAAAACGAGCATAAAATTGTTTTTTAAGAAAACATCTAAGAATCCTAAAAATTCAAAATTTCGTTAATTTAAGAAAACAAAAAAGAATTTTTTTTTTTACATAGAAAATTTAATAAATTTTGATTGTTACTTTCAGAATATCAGTATAAGCAAAGCTGTTCATCCTTCGGAGACTCCCGTGAAGGAGAAACATGTGCGAAGTATCCTTTTAATAAAAAAAAATATATATAAATTGCTTACAAAACCATCGGTATATTTATGGATTTTAAAGATTTATATAATTTTTTGCTGTTGTTAATTTTCTTGGATTTTTCCTTAACGAGATTTCCAGGCGCTATTATCGGTACATATCAGGAGAAGAGCGGCACGATTTTTTGGATGTTCATACTCCGTCAACCGCTTCAGGAGAATCGTATAGTAGCATGGAAATTTTGTCACGTTTTGCACAAAGTCCTGAGAGAGGGTCATCCGAGAGTGATACAGGACTCTCAGTGTCATCGTTCAAAGCTCGAAGACATTGGAAAATTGTGGCAACACTTGAGGGAGGGATACGGCCGTCTAATACACCTTTACATACGCCTACTCGTTACGAAATTAGACTTTCACAAGCGAAATCCCGGCCTACCGGGAAATCTACAAGTTACCAACGAAGAGCTCGAAGCTATAGGCGAAAACGACATAAATATATAGTCAGTTTCCAATTTTCTTTTCACTTTCTCAGCGAAATATTTTATGTCATTCTGTGAATATTTTGAAGCCTGACAAAATCGGTTTTATCGTATTTTAATCTCTTTTAAAAAATCAATTTTATTGAATTTTGATTTATTTTTAATAAGCATAAAAATGCCAAAAAAAAATTGTTCAACAAATTCGATGGAAAACTTGTTTATTATATAAAATAAAATTTGTGATAAAATTTTTTTTTATTTTTACTTTGTTGCTCAAATTTTTTGTTTTTGTAAAATAAAATAATGCTAATTTATTCTTTATTTAGCTTTCAGATGTCCGTCGAAATGTTCGATTACATGGACGACATTCTGAATCTTCAGCGAGCGGTTTACTCGTCATTGGACTTGGCGCGTTCAAACTCAATGACACCGTCCGGTCAATGCCGTTTGGCGCCGTTGATCCCGTGCGTTCAGGATGCCTCGCAGTTGTACGATTACTGCGTGAAGATTCTCTTTAAATTGCACGGGGCATTGCCGCCCGATATACTCATCGGTCATCGCGATCGTTTCGACAAGCAATTTCACGATTTGAAGACTTTTTACACGACTGTAAAACACATGCAATACTTTAAGCATTTGATAACGATACCATCGCTACCAGAGGTAAAAACTCCAATTTATTCTTATCAAATAAAAAATCAGTCAAATCAGTCCTCAATATTTTTCTACCGTTCTATTTTTTTTTTTTATTTACAAAAAAAGAATTAAATGATGGCTAATTAATTTATTGTTTCTTGCAAATTTAACGCTATTAAAATATTCGGAAAATGTAGGAGATTTTTGGCAACCTAATCAAGTGATAAAATTTTATTTTTTTTATTTTTATTTTTTTTTAGAATCCACCGAATTTTCTCATACAATCGGAACTTCGAACGTACGTCACTCCGGTCGTTGTCTTGCCACCGGAAGAACCGATGGACGCAGATACGGCGGTTGACAGTCTTATCGATACTTCCGACACGAGTTCAATGACAAGCGATCAACTGGATGCTGCACGAAACGGTTCCATCTCACCGGACGCTCTTGCAGAGAGGCAAGCTCTTTCAAAACATTTGAGATTGAAAAAAAAAAATATAGCGAATTTCTGTTCTTAGAAAAAAAATGCTATTTTTCAATCGAAAAATAGCGATATAAAGAGAGCAATTTCTTTTTTTTTATTAACTAGAATTTCATGAAATAACTCGAGCGACATTTTGAATATTTCAGGGACAATCTTATAGAACACCTTCATCAGGAAAATGGTCGACAACGAGAAGAGATGCATCGCATACTCAACGAATACAACAGAATAATCAGCGAAATGAAATTTCACATACGCGAATTAGAGCCTGCGCTTTCGTTGAAAGAAAAAGAGCTTGTCGATGAAAAACAGTTGAAGGAAAGTTTGAGCAAACAGAATGCCGACATGACGCAGAAAGTTCGAGAATTGGAGGGTAAGTCGTGTTTTTCCTTATCATCTAAATTAAAACTTTAGTATTTTATAAATTAATTGTATTTTATATTTTCTATGGGGTATTCAATATCAACAAAATTTGGGGAAAAATTTAATTTTCTCGGAACAATCTATATTTTTATATTTTTATATTTACAGAAAAAAATCGTCTGTTGGACGAAAAGTTTCAAAAGTTAAAAGAAGTGTATTCGAAGCTCCGCGAGGAGCACATAAATTTAATCAGAAAGGTGAGATAAGCGTGATAAGAGATGAGATTAGGCGAGGCTCGATAATTCGGGAGTGCGATAAATATTTGACAATTTGAATTATAAACAGAAAGCGGAGGTGGATCGACAGCTCGGTGGAATAAAAATACTGCAGGAGCAGGCGGAGCGTAAAACAGTGGAGGCTGAGCAACGATTGCAGGAATTGCAACAGGGTCAGGCGACGTCGGATCAGGAAGCCCAAAGGGTCGCCCAAGCACGATCAGAATTGGACGATGTTAGAAAACAATTCGATCAGGTGAAAACGGAAAATCTCGCTCTCGTAGCGAAGATCGATTTTATTTCATCGGAAAAGGCTGTCGCGGAAGGCGATCTACATGATCTACTCGCGCAGAAAGAGGAACTCGACGTCAGGATAGCCGAGTTGCAAAGTCAAGTTGAACGCACGCGAAATCAAGCGAAAGCTGACTTTGACGCCGCTTATTACGAATTAATTCGTAAGATATTTTTTATAGAATTTATTATTATCATTCTTAAAATCGTTATTGCTGTGTTTAATTGAAAAATAATTTATTTTAATGAAAACAATTGGCACAACTTTGAAACGAAAAAAACGTGGCAGGAAGTTACAAAAAAATTCGAAAATTTCAACAAAAACTACAAATCCTTCAATTTTTTATACGCTAAAAATAAAATTAAAAAAAAAATCAATATTTTTAGATCGCGAATGATGCAAGAGACAAAAAAAACATGACTCTGACTCGTCTAGAAAATAAAACAATTGAGAATTTACCAAATATCTATGAATAAGAATATTCGTTTGAAAACTTTGTTCGAAAAAGGAATGTTTTTTAGACAAACACTTTTTTTTTTTTTTAAAGTAAACTGCATATCATCAGCGGAGAGTATTCTGGCGAATGCCTCGAGCGCCATAGAAAATCCCGCAATTTCGACGCTGACTTGCACCCCGGATTATTTGGAGAGTCTGGTAAAACCGAGTCTGCAATCACTGGATGATCTCGAAGGGGCTTTCGTGATTTACGCGGCTGACACTAAACAGGGAAAGCAGCTAATACGGTGCTCGATAAGTGCCGCTTACGCGCTTGCGATATATCTCACACATGCGAAATCCACATCGAACATATCAACGGACATCACGCTCGGCGATAGTGAGTAATCAGCCTCATAATTTACGTCAGACTTTAAGATTACGAAAGCGAAAAAACTGAGCAGTATTTTATGAAACCTATGATGAAGGAAAAGAGATCAAAATTATCAATAATTCAATTTTTTTTTCGCCTGTTTCGTTAATTAATTAAAAAACTATACTTTGGAATTTTTTCTTGTGAAGTTGAAACGCCATTTAATGATTATAAATATGACTTTTTTTTTCATATTTGTAGAATTGACTGATGAGTGCAAATTACTGGCTTCCGAAGCTTCAAAAATGTTTGCTAACGTAAAGGAAAAGTCTGCGAAAACTTCGGAGCAAATTGTCGTGGTTAAGACGCAGTTGAACGCGGTTTCGTGTTTGGCGAATACTTTGGCAAAGGCGAGAGGAAATGTCGATGCTATTGGTGATTTGGTGGAGAACGAGTTGCTCAGCATGGACAAGGCTATCGAGGAAGCCGCCGGTAGAATACAAGTAAGTTGTTAAATTGATAAAAAAAAAATTTGTTTCTAATTTCTCCGTTCCAAAAAATAAACAGTTGTATTTTAAAAAATAAACAGCTTCTAAATTTTTGAGCAAAACAAAAAGGGCAATAATTCATTGAAATTTAAAAAAAAGTGTAAAAGTAAAATATTATATTTGGTGGTGCAATAAAAAAATCACAACGCATACCCCAAAAAAAAAATTATGACATTTTCTTAAAACGTTATTTTCTTTCTCGATTAATTTAGGAAATGCTCGACAAGTCTCGCGCCGCCGATTCCGGCGTAAAATTGGAAGTCAATGGCAAAATACTCGATTCCTGTACGGAATTGATGAAACGCATTAGAATACTGGTGCAAAAATCGAGATTTTTACAGACGGAAATTGTCGCTCAAGGAAAGGCGAGTAAATTTATTTTAAGCTTACGTAATTTGACTTTTTTGTAAATCTTATCTTTCAACCTGTTATTGTTATTTTTATTATACAGGGAACGGCTTCGGCAACGGAATTCTACAAAAGAAATCATCAGTGGTCCGAGGGACTGATTTCAGCGGCAAAGGCTATAGGAATGGGAGCTAATTTCTTGCTGTAAGTTTCGGATATTTTCGGTTCACCCATTTTGCTCTTATTCACAATGAGACATTTTCATTTCACGATTAAATCACGATTTTAAGATTTTTTAAATCCTGAAATCTGAATTTTAAAAATGTATTAAAAAATCATAAAATTTTAACAAAAAAAAATCTTAAAAAATTTCAACATTTCCGTAACTTTTGATAGAAAAAATCTTTAAAAATTCACGGAAAGTATTTTGCATGCAGAATTTTACGACGACTTACTTTTTTGTTGTTGCAGGGAAGCAGCAGATAAAGTTGTCTCCGGGGACGGAAAGTTTGAGCAGCTGGTTGTTGCGTCTCAAGGTATTGCAGCTTCGACTGCGCAGCTCGTGGTCGCGAGTCGTGTTAAAGCTGATCGAAACAGCACCAATCTTTCTGCACTTTCGGAAGCATCGAGGGACGTTACTCAGGCAACAGCAGGCGTTGTGGCTACAGCGAAGAGTTGCGGACAACTCGTTGAAGAAAACGGTACTGTTTCAATTTCGTATTAAATGTCAATAGCTTTTGTCACAGAAATTTTTCCGTGTCCTTTGACAATGATATCTTAAAATTTTGTTGATTTTCTTTTGTTCACAAAAACATAATTTACACAAAATTGCACTAATTTTCATTTATATCTGTATAAAAAGGTATCTCAGTTGGAAAAGGTTTGATTTTTATTTTACGCTCGACGAGCCTCTCCACAATTTTTTTTTCCGACAATTCACTAAATATACATTTTTTCGGGTAATGCATAAAAAGATAAAAAATTGAAAACGCAATTCTTAAAAAATAGCCGTTAATTAAAATAAATATAAATAAATTTTACAGACGATCTTGACGTGTCGGGATTGAGCTTGCATCAAGCGAAGAGGCTGGAAATGGAGGCGCAGGTCCGGGTGCTCGAACTGGAACAAGCTCTAGAGACAGAAAGACTGCGCTTATCCGCGCTGCGACGTCACCACTATCAAATGGCCGGCGAATAATGATGATTCCGCGGAAAGAAAGAAAAAAAGAAATAATAAAATCACAACAAATCAGCGCGTATCAACGGAAAATTCATAATAATTGAAGATAAAGGAAAAGAAAAAAAAAAAAAAAAAAAACGAAAGAATTGAAAGTAGTATTGCTATACGATAAAACGCAAACTAACGAATAAGTCTAGTTAACTAAAGCCACGGTCACAACAATTACGGGGGGCCATTTAATCGAATATACGTCGAATTATTTAAACCCCCCATTTGTATTTTTGTTATATTATTATTATTATATATACTCGAACCAAATTGGCCAAGACCAAGGAAATCAAATGCTCTATATACGTTGACTGTGGCTTTCAAATATCTCTATACGCGTTATAGAAAAGAAAAACAACAAAAAAAAACAACACATTAATATTATTATTATTATTATTATTATTATTATTATTATTATTATTATGTTTAGAGCGAAACTTATTTTATATACGAATGTAGTCAGTATTTATTCATCCCAATTGTAGTATATAATTATTGTCGATAACTTAAATTTTCAATCAATCTCTTTTTTTCTTTCATTAATGAAAAAATTTCGAATTTTTTGAATTTTTTTTTTCTATTTTGCCAGTTAAGTATTGATCGTATTTTTTTTTTTTTTGCAATACGAGACGCTCGATCGTTGCAGATCATTGAAATCATTGATAAGGAAAGTCGGAGTCGGATTGTATCGATTTTTTAAGGAGGATCGAGCAGTTCGCTGATCAAATCAATTTTTGTAATCGTTTCTGTACATTTTTTTTTTTTTTTTTTTTTGAGGATAATCTACAATTCTTCACAGATTTAAATGCTAAACTGCTAAATTTCGTTTTTCGAAAAATACTGTGCGTATCTTAAATGATGGTTAAAAAATTGCAGTCTGTTTTTTATTCTGTAAAAAAAAAAGTGCTCGCATATACAAAATTAATTTAATCCGTAGAGCTTTTTAAAAATGATTTTTCAGACATTTTGTACTGACGCTCGAAAACCTCCTTAAGCATGAATGTTCGTTTGGAATTGAAAAACACGCCTTGAATTTGTATGATTATTTATAACATTGCTAAGTATCGAAAATTTACATTCGCATACTCAAAAAAAAGACTAAAAATCCTAAAACTTTAGTAAAAAAAAAAAAGGAAAAAAAAATGAAAATCAAGTTTTTAACTAAAATCCATATTAATACACAAGTCCGACTCTCACTAAGCGTATTAGCCTTAAAAATATCAACGAATAATTGGCACAAGGCACCTCCTAATCATTTGCCGAATGATTCGCATTTTCGTATGAATTGTAATTTAATAAAAACGTTGTTAATAAAAAAAAAAAAAAAAAAAAAAAACAAGCTCTGGTACGTCAATTTTATTATTATTAGTATTAGTTAGTATTTTATTATTAGTAAATAAATAAAAAATAAAAAAAAGTTTATCAGACTCTTAAAGATCTACGAATCATCTTGAATTTTTTAAGTACGACGTGCTAAGAGATCCGGGAACGAAAATTAGCGAAAAATCATAAAACGAAGGGATGAAATAATGAAAAAAATCAGGAATTATGAAATTTGTCATTTATTGTGGTGGTATGTATAATACGGACAATCAAACAAATTTTCATTCACATGGATTACAGTGGAATACACGAGACGTGAGGTTTCGTTTTTTTTTTTTCTTTTTTTTTCTTTTTTTTTACAACGCGTCCCACGTGTGCGGCTGTTTTTCCACATGAAGTATTATTTTATTATCTATACATATATAGTATATACAGCTATGAGATAAAAGTCATCGAGCTTGAAGTCTGTCAGCGGAGCGATAGCCCCGAACAAGTTTACTTCACAAAGTTTCACGACCTCATCGATTTCAATTCCTCCCATTCTCATTGCGCAAATAGAATTCGCATTCGCTTCACAAGAGATCTTATTTTAGTTGGCTTAAAACGCCGTTAACAGACTGAAAGCCCGGCCGTTAGGCGTGCATTTCGCGAGCGGCGCACGTAAAATCAACAGGCGGGATACGCGTTTCAAAGGGCGAGGCTCTTTTTCTTTTTCTTTTTTTTTTTTTTTCATTTTCGCCACGCAGAGATTCATCCGGCTCTGCTTAAAAAAAATCGCGTCACTTTTCCACCCTTAAATATCGACAAATTGTTCAACCCTCGCTTTTTTTCTTATTCCTCATATTTTTCACTATATTTTACAGCGGCGTAACTTCCTAACTACGAATTATTCGTCGCGTTTTCATTTTTTTTTTTTTCTTTCTTTTTTCTTCCTTTGAGGAACGAGGAAAAAAACGTGAAACGCGCGACGTTTTCCGCTTCTCTCTATTCGCCTAATATTCGAATCCGCGATTATCGCGACGAATTTCCTTCTGTTATTTTTCTTCTTTCTTCTTTTTTTTATTTACTTAACGATTAACTTTACATTATTTACACGTTAATAATTTAAACCCAGCGAGCGTCGGAGGTCGATTTTGAAAAAAAAAAAAAAAAAAGGCATCGAGACAATTTTATTAAACAAAATCATTTTTAATGAATAGAATTTAAAAAAAACAAAAAAAAAAGAAACAGATGATTCAAAACAAAAATATAAATATTTGTGAAATTTTAATAAAACTTAATATTTAATTCTAAAGAATTTAATCATTTAACGTTTAATTGATTAGACTAAAAATAAAGCTCTCTGATAATATTTCATTTACGGGAACCGACTCACCAAACAAAAAACAAAAAAAAGGAGACACAAGAAAAATGTGTTATCAATACTTTCAAAAAGTCAGCGAATTCATTTCATAAAAAAAAAAAAAAGAAAAGAAAAATAAAATAAAAGATTTTCTGTAAATTTGTTGAAACTATTTTACATTTAATAACATTTATTAATAATTGGCACTATTATTATTAATAAAAATCAATACTTTAAGTATCTTCAATGACGTTGATTTTCAGATTCTCTTCTGTTATCGTCAACTGTTCCCAAATTTTCAATAATATCTATATTCCCGTTTTGGAAATGTATTTCAAGACAAATAAACGTAAACGAAAATATTTATACTTTTTCAAAGGTGACTCGGTCAATATTTCTTTAATTTACAAAATATATAATTTTACGAAAAATGGTTTATTAAACCCTTTCGATGACCCTTTTTTTTTTTGTATTCCTATATATCTTTCTTTTTTTCTCTCTCTTTTTGTTCACCAACGTCCTGCGCTCGAGTGACTCTCAGTCGACGTCCTCCAGAATCAATAATACGTGAGTTCCTTCGATACCTCGAAAGTCATCGAGACGAAAATGAATGACGCGACCTCGAGATTAAAAGCAACGGGTTCACAATTTTCTTTAATTCGTAAATGAAATACCGTTTCTCCTTGAACGCGCGTCTGTCTCTTCGTCCGTTGTTTTTTTTTAAACTCTTTTTCTCTCTTTTTCCTCAAGCTAGGATTAATTAATTAATATATATATATATAATATATCTCTTTAGGAATGGCCGGTTTCGCGACTCCACCCTCTCCGTCCCTCAATTCCCCCGACGGGAATAATTCACGGACACTAGAATAAAATAATTCGCCTTGCGACAATTGGTCACACGCTTTAGCTTTCTTTTTTCTTTTCTCTCTCTCTCTCTCTTAATCGTTAATTAATTGATTAATCATTGTTTTGCACCTATAACGTGCTTACGAGAGCGCTTCGGAGACTCTTTGGCGTGTGGCCGATTGCCACCGAGTCCCAAAGCGATTTTTTTTCTTTTTTTCGCAGATGCACAAACACACTTCCGCGTTTCGCTATTATCTTATTTTAATCATTTTACGCGTTCCTTTTTTTCTTCTCCATTTCTTTTTTTCTTCAAATATTTGGCGAAAGATCGCTCAAAAAAATGGCTCTCTAAAACTAGATATACTTTTTCTTTCTTTCCTTCTGTTTTTTTTTTTACTTCAAATTAGACTATGTACATCGCGCCTCGCGAGAGCGAAAAGCGCGGGGCACTAAATTCTAAAAATCTCAAAGGACACTCTCGAGAGAATTTCACTTGAAACTTTTGTGTGCTTTTTCTTGTTGTTCTTGTTGTTCTTGTTGTTGTTTTGTATTGGATCGTGTAGATTTCTCTATTTTTACCTATAATCGTGTGTACTTTTTGTTTCTTTTTTTTTTTTTTGCTTTCACAAGGAAGTTTTTTTCACACCTCGCGAGGATGCTTTCCTCTCATGTTCCGAATCCCCCGTCAATGCCTGTTCCGCGATAACTTTCGTGGTGTGCCGCGGTTGCCTAGAATAAATGATTTTATGGATTTTTCTTTCTCCCCTCTTCATCTATTACGCATGCCGAATATCAAAGGGGAGACGTTTTTGAGTTTACGGAATTTTCACGTCTCTGCGTTTAGGCGCTTTACTATTTTTCTTCGGTTTTTAGCATTAAAAATTTAAAAAAAAAACAAAAATTGCCACTCGGAACGATGTTCGATTAATAATGGAGGGATAAATCGAATCAGGTCGGATTTGAGACCCAGAATGGGTACATAAAAATATTAAAATATATGGCAACGAATTAAAAAATATATATATATATTTAAAAAAATAATTATGGTTAATTATTATGTGGATTTTTTTTTAAATCCATGATTTTGTCATCGTTCACTCGTGAAAGTATTTAAAATACTTTTTTTGTCACCCGTTTAAAAAATTTTTTTTTTAAATCGCTGGAACTCAAAAAAAGAGAAAAGCCCAAATTTTCAATAACCACAAAAATAAAATTAAATAAAAAGTAGGAATTTTTTTTCAAAAAATTATCCCTAAATACTAAATAAAAAAAAATACTTCTTTTCAAGAAGACAAAAAAAAACATCAATCTTATTCTTATTTGCTTGTTAACATTAAAAAAAAAATTTCTCATTTATCATAAAATTTAAACCCTCTAATAAGCCATAAAAAGCGATAATCCATGAAAGTCAAACAAAAAACTCTCGAGCACCGTTCTCACCAGTGACTAGCAAAAAAAAAAAAAAAAAAAAAGAAAAAAAAATGACAATCGTAAAATTCAGCAAACTCTCGTTTCCCCTTCCGTGTGTTAATCGCGTGTTAACCTTCCGCGAGTATCTCCATGAGAAGTCGTTTGAGGCTGTCGAGACCGGTGAGAAATCCGCAGTCCGGTCCCTGATGAATAGTCGATGAATTTCCATGGCAGCCAGCGACGAGATTGTTGGAGGAAGGATGTCCAAAGGTGGTATGAGCAAAATCGATCATTCTGACATCGACAAGAGCGTCTTCCTGGGAGTCGCTCGATTGTTTATCATTTTTAACTCGCAATCTTTTGGATACGCTTGTGGGGCATTTAACGTCTTCGTTGGCATGATGAACGGATCTGGGTCGTTCCTCATCCTCGTAAAGCCTTAAGCTTCGATGTCGCGAGGGTCTCGTGCGTTTTAACGAGCATTTAGTGCCAATGTCAAGATCGGAACTGGTGTCTTCGGAATTGGTAATGGTGAGCTGTCCGCGACAGCAATATTCGTCAGCGCTGCTTGTGCTGCTTGTGCTGCTGCTGCTGCCGTTAGTGCTGTTCGTGTTGCTTGTTGCGCTGCTGTACGACGAGCCAATCCAATTGTCATAAGTTGGTGTTTGAACAACGGTAGCATTTAGCAGATCGGAGGGTGGATCCATGAAGACAGTTTCCTCGCTAATCGGATAGAATCCAGTTGCGTGTTTAGCCCCTCGTGCCGCAGCTTCCCCAAAAGCGCGATGTAAAGTTGATTGGCTGACTTCCTCGTGTTCCGACAGTAAATTGTAGGACGACGAGCTGCAGGCATTGCTTCTTCCTGGATCGCAGTAGCAATCGTCATCGTCGTCGTCGTCATCGTCACGCGCTAAATTGTCCATGAAGCTGAGATCATTTGATTCCTCTTCAACGCCGTGGGTCGTTAATGGACTTCTGCTGCGCGACGTGTAATCCTCGACCTGATAGCCCTCGTATACGACGAGCAAAGAGCTGAAAATAGCGATAAAATACGAAAGCAATCGAGTGAGTATTGTTGAGTTGTTACGATAAATCGTCGAAATTTTGTATATTTCGTTTGTAAAAATGTTTTGATAATTTGTGACTTGACCGTGATAAAAGGGATGATGAAGACCTCGAGGCCACAGTCCTCCGTATTCCCGCATTGTTGATAACAACACATTATTCGCTAGGAGGCGCGCGCACACTGGTGGTTCAATAATGGATCTACTGTGTCACGTTACGATAAACCGGCGGGGCACAAGTGAGATTTTTTGGTTTTTTTTTTTTTTTTTTTTTTTTTTGACACATTGATGAGCTTGATTAACTTACCAGGAATAAAAACGATAACTGCTCTGTCGCTCGATCGCCCGTCTCAAGCTCTCTAATCGCGATATCACTCGCTGTATCGCTGGAGTACGTAAACAGTAACCGTTGTGGAAGAATCGATAAAGGGCCGACTTAAAACCCTCCTCGTTTAATTCACGGCCCCAATATTTGTCCCTTTTCTCGTAGTGATCCGTGTCCGCTTGGTAAACCTTTCGACAGATAAATTCAAACGCATTTTTTTTTAAAACTTTATTCCAAATTTTAAAAAGATCTGTAATTTCTTGCTTATTTATTTCAGAAATAGTTTTATATCGATAATTAAAAGCGTAAATGTTGACATAGAAAATAATTCCTGTTCTATTATTATCTAATTTATATTCTAAATTATAATGCGCATTAAATAATGACTATTACTATAAATAGTTACGTAAAAACGTAATTATTTTTGAGGGAATATAAATTTAAAAACAAAGAAAATCAGTCCAAAAATATGTGTATTTGATTTTTTTTTTTTTTTTTAATCATAGAGGCATTTTAAATCTAATGTACAATATTGATATCCTATTAATGTATTTAAGCAAAAAATTGAATCTTACATTGTTTTTTAGATTAAAAAATAACGTTAGTAAATGAATATTGGCGAAGAAAATTTACCTGCATGCCACATAATCTGACGCCCAACGATGCCGAAGTGCTCGCAGCACACTTGGCTATTTGTTTACTTCTCTTCTCGGCAGAGGCATCGTCCCCGTGCTGTCTCGTTCCCATTTTCAGGTCCAAGATGCACGGATGCGTGTACCGGGACGTTATGTTTTCCAAAAGCAAAAAATCTGCTTTCAAATGTTAAGAAAATTGTGTGTTTTTTTTTTTTAAGTTTTAAGCTTACATTTTCAATCAGAAGTTTAATTTGATTAATATTGAAGTAATTTAAGACATGAGAAAAATAAACAAAAACGTCCACAGCAATTTTTTTTTGCTGTCGACGTTTTTTGTTATCAAAATTGACTAAATTGTAGCGGTTCGCAAAAAAAAAAGTATCTTTTTACAAATTTTGTTTCAGGACTCTTTTTTTTCAAACACATTTTTAACCATTAAAAAAAATGTAAAAAAAAATATAGACGTTCAATAATTTATTTTCTGGTCTTCATGAGTGCTTTGATTTGACATTTAAAAAAATCAGACTTTAACTATCGAAAAAAAAATTGCGAAAATCAGCTATTTCTTTTTACTTAAAATATTCTAATTGATAGAAACTTGTTGGGAAGGCATCGTTGATAATCGTACAGCTTTAAATCCCCGATTGTTGTAGTAATTTTTCGAGAAAAAAAAGGATACATTGTTTGTTCGATGCGCTGTCCAAATGCGTTCCGGGCTTCAATACGTCGACCGTACTGTTTTTACGGTGTATTTTCATTCTGAAAAAAGTAATATCAGCGTTGCAATTAAATCCAGCTCTGTTGCCTCAAGCAAATCAAAAGATATTTTTAATTTCGACGTGACATTGTTTTAACTACGCATACCGTTCGTATCACATACAGAGCGATGGTATTATTCCTTTTTTTTTTTTTTTGTAATGATTTATTGAAACGTGAAACATAGGAGGCGTTCGATAAAAGAAACAGCAAGGTAGATATTATCATACAGCGTATATAGAGCAAACTTCCGTCGGTGAATTATTCGACTCGTGTTATATAGAAAAAAAAAATTATTCAACGTCGTTGCAACTATTCGACTGTCTCTCAAAATAAATATAATTCTTTTTCTCTTGTTTTGCTTTTCTCAATTTTATTTCTTCCAGTCCAATAATTGCAACGAGCTCGTTTATTTATTTTTATTTTTTTTTTTTGCAAAAAAACTTTTTACATATTACTTAATTTAAATCGCGAACGAATAGAATCAAGGCATATGTCTCATTTCTCACGGACTAAAACAGCACGTTTTTTTGAGCTTTCTTCTTCATTTTAGGAAAAAAATTTCTTACTTCAATTTGGAATTTGGTGACTTTTTAAAAATTAAGTATTAAACATGTGTGTCAAATGCATAGAAAAAAATATCAGCAGCGTGGAAAAATCTTTAAAAAAAATAAAAATAAGAATTTACCAAAAATCTTGTTGTAGAAAAATGATAGAAAATTCAGTTGTCTTTGTTTATTTTCTCCAACAGTCTATTTATTTTACTAAAAAAAATTCCTGTTGCATTCAAAAGTTCATGAAAAAATACATTTTTGATTTTCTATTTTTCTTTTGCAAATTTTCTCTTCTAAATATAAATAGTAAAAAAAAAAATACTACAAATTGAAAGGGAAATCTCGCCAAAAAAAAAAAAAATCAGCCAAAGGATGCTTTTAAAAGGTTGCCTAATTTTAAGTCGACGTATTAAATGCTATTCCAGAAAAAAGAAAAGTTGAAAAATTTCATTTTGAAAAAGCAATTTTTGAGCATTACACAGATTCTAAAAATGCACCAATTTATTTTCAAATTTCGACTCCAAAATAGAGCTTTGATAGATCTTAATGCAATTTAAATATATAATAATTAACGAGATATTCCACTGTTTTGGTATTTGAAGAAATGAGTCGTATGCCTCAACTATTAGAATGCAATTGTTTTTTTGTACCAAAGGTACGGCCCTTTTTATATCGCAGCGAGTGTTTTTCGTATCTCTGGACCGGCTGGGTGTGCACATACACGACTCGGTCGAAGGGCCCAACACGACACACCGCAATTCGAAGGGGGGGCCCAGGAACGTGTGCGTCACGTACGCACTTTAAGAAGAGTTCCCCTACTGCAAGTTGATGTTAAAACAATCCTGAACTCACAGACATTTCTCACACAGCCCAACGAATCTCTCTTTCTCTATTCTCTCTCTTTCAATTCCGATTGACAAAATACAGAACAAAAATAAAAAAATAAAGCAGAAACACACAAATGGCAAAAAAAACATGATATGTGAGCTTATTTTTTTTTTTTTTCTTTTTTTGTTTTTAATTCCTTTCTTTTTGTGCAATATTATAAATTTTACCTGAGAACATCATCGCGTTTTCTTTTTGTCGAGCCTTTCGACACAGGACCCTGCTGATGGGCCGAATTGTCTGCATCTCTGAAACTCGGACTGTATCGTTTGTCGAGTGTTACTTCACCGCCGCTACTGGATGCCTGGATTACACCTGAAACATCAGCCAATTCATAAGAATTTTTTTTTTAATTTCCTTTTCCTATTTATATTTTATTGTATTATTTAATAAATAAAAATTCACTTGACCTTTCAGTCACTCGACGACGTTTCAATTATTTATTTTATGTTTTTAATTTACGTTATATATTTTTGTATCATTAAAAACATCACCTACGATTTTAATGAAATTTCTATTTTGGGTCATTTTTTATATATGAAAAAAAAAAACATTATTTAGTATAAAAAAAAATGCTTGCTTTATGTAAAAAAAAAGATAAAAGAAATGAAAACGCAGTTTAATATAAAAATTATTAAATTTCTCTATCTTTTATTTTATTAAAAAAAAATCGAAAATTTTAAGCAATTGAAATGTAAAAAAAATAAATGTCTTCGATACAATATTTATTTTTATAAAAACGGAGCAGAATAAAATTCTACCAAAAATCACATGTTTTCCATTCACTGATAACAACGACATAAAATTTTTTCGGATAATTCAAAAGAGTCGGATTTCATTCTATTTAAATTACAATGAAATATTTTTTTTTTTTTTCAATTAAATTTAGATGACGAATGGTGGTTTTATTAAACGTCCGGAAAATGACGCATTGGGAAATTAAAAAAAAAATCACTTTATGCTTCAGTAATCGAGGGCGTTTAATTTTCAATTTTACTTGCGAGCATATATAACGCCGTTAGATTGATACTGACGTCGCACAAGGACACACCACGTGGAATGGTAATTTAACAGACATCTAGATCTGTCGACTATACACGAAGCCATGAAGATCATCATCGTTGGGTGCGATCACCCGACTCTCTTTGCCACGAGATAAGGAAAATATAATAGCCTGATAAGCGAGACTTTGCAGACTCATAATATTTACTTATTAGGGAGGTAACACAATCGCAAATTTAAAAAAAAAATGTTTTGATCAAAGTCGATTATTCTCTTAACGCAATTTGGGCTCTTTTGGAATTTAACGCTGATACAGATAATTTACTGATCGACGTGCGAATAGCGAATTTTCAGGAAGTTAAAACATTTTCAATGATAAGCTATCATTCTGTCAACAGAATTTAAGTTCTACAGTTTCATAACTGATTTGGAGTTTTCAGATGATATTTAGATATTCAGCTGAGTTTTTATCAATTTTCTTTAAAAAAAAAAAAAATTCAACTACTTTTTGGAATTTTTCTTTTAAATACTATTTTTTTAAATAAAAAAATTGCTGTAACTGTATTTTTTTTTTTTTTGGTAGATTAATTTGGCTTTTTTTTTTACAATTTTCAAAAACCTACAATTTTTCAGGTAATTAAAGCTAAAATCTGTGAAAATATATATTTTTTTTTCGTAGCTGAAATAAAAAAGAAATCGTGAAGGAAATTTGCGCATCGAGTAAAAAAATTATTTTTAATAATTTAAATTTTTTTTTTTAATAATTTAAATTTATTTTCGTGATTTTGAGATTATTAAGAAAATAATCGACTTCGTGTTTGATCCCTAAAATAATAATAATAATGCACTTATTTTTTTACGACGAAGAGAAAAAAGGAGGAAAAAAAATCCCTACAATTTTTGCTCTCAACAGATTTTTGTCAATTGGAGTACTTACTCTCGAGACTCTCAGAGAACCCTGCCACAGCTTTAACGATGCGTCGTGACGATGGCAAAATTAATGATGAAATAAAAGAAAATTAAAAAAAAAAAAAAAACGAAAAGATGAAAATAACGCATAAGATACTTACCAGGTGTGTTAACTCGTTAATTAAGATGCATTCGTCACCTTTTTCTTGTCACAGAATTCGCAACTCACCGAAGTTCGGTGTCTTTTCGTCGCGAAAAAAAATAAAAATAAAAATAAATATATGACAACGAATGGTGGGCACATTTATAAATCCGCCATTTTTTTTTTTCTCAGCCAAAAGCAATTCTACCATAATTTGATTACAAAAATAAAAAAGTTTTAATCCGAATTAAATTCGGTATAAAAAAGTGGAGAAATTTTTGTGTACAGATTTTTTTTTTTAAATTGAAAAGTAACACAAAAATAGTGTAAATTTTGTCGACTTAACAGAAAAAAAAATGTAAAATGCAAAAATGTTTAAAAATAATTTCGCTCTCATGGCGAATGATTCCAAAATTGGAATAAAAAATTCCAAAATTTGTAATCATGGGCCACATTTTAGCGCAAAGTATCTGAATAAAAAATAAATAAAAAAATGATTTTCAAGTGAAAGTTGTAATTTCACCTTAAATAAGAGTACATTTTTTTAAAGCGAAAATAAATTATAGAAATGATAGATTTATAAATAAAAATCTATTATATTTTAATGCAAAAACTTTGAAAGAATTATTATAATAAATGTTCTCTCGTGCTAATCGTAAAAGAATCTCCGGCTTTAACTTCACTGTGACACGTGAAGCCACGCGAAATTTTTAATTAAAAGTACATTGACTTGGAAATTTCCAGTTATCAGAATCTGTCTCGCAGTGTGATTGTACGTCGCAAAACACACACACACACACATACACGAATCATAGATTGAAACACACACACACACACAAACAGAGAGAGAGAGAGAAAATAAAGTCGCATGCTTTGTGTGATTTCCTTCACGTGTCAAGTCGAATCGTTACGCAAGACTGACAACAAAAAAGATTTAATTGAATCAATAAGTAATGTGTTGAATGGCATTTCAAAGCGGTTGGATCTTTTTTTTTTTCGCTCTATTGGTTTTCATTAACTATTGGCTTTTAAACAACCTTTTCATTGACATTTTCCGCGATAACAGAGTTGTCAAGAAAAATGAGTATTAAAAAAAAATAATAAAACGCTAAAGGCTAATCGATATTTAAATAAAGGTCGCTCCATTGATGCATCCTCAACATTGATAACGACACGCGGAGATTTTCTGTTTTATACCTGCAAAAACTCAAACGAAAAAAATTAATAAAACAATTTTGAGCTTTCAATTCAATTAATTTCATTGATTTCATTTAGTTTTCTTTAATTTACTATTCAGAATTTTTTTTTGTCATTTTTTGATCACTTTAAAATTACATTTTTGTTTTAAGATTAATTTTCTAACAAGAATTTTTTTTTTTATAATAATAAAATGGAGAAAAAATCTAAAGTTTCGTCAATAAACAATTTTTAAAAATCATTTTTCAGTATAAAAAAAAATACAAAAATCGTATTTTATTGTAAAAAAAACGAGATTTTTGTTAGTTTTTTTCATAGAGCAATAATAATAATAATACAATTTTTATATTAATTCATTAAATGATTTTTAATACTTATTTCTTCACAACGTTCTTGGCATTATTATTATTATTATTCAAGTTCAATCTCTTCGCAGAGTATTTATTTTTATAATATAGAAATTTTTTTTTTTATTAAAATAAAGCTTGATTTTTTTTTCGACATCCTCAAATTTTAGCCTCCAGTTTGGAAATGCCTTTTTTTCAAGCTCTTTATAGATTAAAATGTTCAAGTAATTAAAATTAAAAAAAAAAAAATGCAATTATCAAGGCTGCCCTCTAGTTAAAAAAAATCCTCTTCTACAAAGTACCATTATAATGATTCACGCAATCTATTTCTAGAAGGTGATGACAGCAGTCTCGATTTAAACATAATTGAGGCTTTATATTTAAAGATCAGGAAGTTCGGTTGGCTATAAGTTGCAATCGATCAAGCGATCTATATAGATTAAAAAAAAAATAAAAATAAAAATAATATATGAAGACAAGAAAAGCAGATGTGAAATCTTGGCGAAATCTTTTAATCGTTTTAAAAAAAAAGGTATCGATAAAATTATGAAATTATTTGTATTTCTCTGGCCCTGAATAAGAAGTAAATTGTGTCTGTTTGTGTGTGTGTGTGTTTTTTTTTATCGGAATTTAACAAACACTCGCACTCGGTTATCTGCAATAAATAATCGTGATTCATCCCATTCTTTTTCTTTTTTTTTTTTTCTTCTTCTTTTTCTGGCTCGTTATATGGCAGAGCAAACGCTGGGTTTGCGTTTTGTTTTGTGCAAACAAAAATGTGTGTTTGCAGTTTGCACCAGCAAACTATATTGGAATAGGAGGAGCAGGAAGAGAAACAGCGATCAGCTGCTTAGGATAAATGATGCATAAAAGCAAAGGCTCGGTTGTAACACACGAAATTAATGATAAATCTCTCTCTCTGTATCTCAGAGAAGGGACAATTTATAAGGCACTCTTTGTGCCTCGGATGTTTTAGAGCTTACCTTTAAATTTTGGAACAAACATTTGTATATCCTGTGGAATGTTTCTGTAGAAGTCGAGCTCACGTCGATTCAATGGCTTGCAGATTGTGTTCTGGTTGAGGAGCAAAAGTCTCGTGTGACCGCCAACCTGGGAATAAAAATCATGTTGATTGTTAATAAATGCATTCGTTTTTAAAAGAAGAGCTTTTTCATGAGAAAAAAATATAATAATTCTGTTGGAAATTACTGATAATCAGAAAAATAAAAAAGGACGCAAAATAGAATTTTGAATATTTTTTTCAGTATTCACAAATTTTTTCAAACCTATGAGAAAGTATTTTTGATCAACTTTGGGTAAAATGAAAAATTATGAGATCAGCTTGCAATTTTTTTTTTTTTTTACACTTTGAGAGGCAAATCTTCTGTATTTTTGGCAAGCTTAACAAGAAAAAATTATTATATGTTTTAAAAAATTAAATAATAATAAACAATTTTTTTAAAAGTCTTCCTTAATAAAAAAAAAAATAAAAAAAACAAAATACAGAATAGAAAAATAGTAAAACACAGAACCACTGCGATTTGAGTGTCCAATTAAGGGCAAGGAAGCAAAAAGTCTCTGCTGGACTCCAAACATTGAGACATGTGTGTGTGTGTGTGTGTGTGTCTTGTACTTAAAATAAAAATGTAGGTCAAGAGTGAAAAGGCACGCCCCCGACAAGCGCTTCAGACGCACTGGAGGGGGAAATATCTTTCTTTCTGATAAATACGTAACAAAAAAAGAAAACAAAAAAAAAACCCCAAAAAAGGCGAGTGGACAAATAGAAACCTCAAATGATTTTTAATCTCTGCTACAAAACTGCGAAGTTGTTGAGTATCAAAGAGGGGACAAAAAAAAAAAAAAATTTCTCATATCAAGATAGATTGCGGATGTAAATATTATGTGTTTTTAAATTTTTTTTTACGTAGAGAGAAAAATCGAGGACTGCCTCATGAATTTTGTCAGTAAACATTTTTTTAACAAACAAAAATTGTTATTTATAAAATTCGTAGACCCAAAAAAAAAAAAGCTGTTTGTTGAATTATTATTGCTGTTTCTCACTGTTTTGACTAAGTAGGATTCGAAGGTGATGAAATCAATATATATATATGTTTAATACATGCATGCTCTGTATAACATATTCAGTGGAAAGGTTTAGAAGCCTTTTAAACTACACTGACATTAGCATTTATGAATGAAATATCTCCAGGTTAGTAGAAAAACGATTTTTAAATACTCTTTTAATTGTAAATGACGAATTTCGAATAATAATAATATGGAAATAAAAATCTGCTGTTTCGTCAAGAAAATAGTAATAACAAAAAAATTATTTTACAGTATACAAATAAAATACAAACATTTTTTTATTGGAAAAAAAAAATTAATTTCTTGGATTTTTTTGTGACTTTTTCGTAGAGCAATAATAATAATAATAATAATAATAATAATAATAATAATGTAGATGAAACACTCCAAGTTACAAAAAAAAAAAATTTAGAATAATAGCAATATGGAGAAAAAAATATATTTTATTGTCAAAAAGTGAATGTCTTGGATTTAATTGTTGTAATAATAATGATAATATTATTATGTAAATTAAGTGACTCCAAGTTTTCAGAAAAGTGATTTCTAAATACACTTTAAATAGCAAATAAAAAATGTACAATAATAATAATAATAATAATAATAATATGAAGAAACAAAAAAATCTGCTGTTTTGTCAACAAAATATCAACAAAAAGAAATATTTTATTTATAAAAATAAGTTTCTTTTATAAAAAACGTGTCTGATTTTTTTTTCTTCATACAAATGATAATAATAACAATGTATAGAAAAGTAAATTTTGTCAATAAAATATTTAAAAAAAATGTATGGATAAAAAAATAAAAGACTAGTTTCATGTGAAAATGAAAATTGTAAAAAATCATTGAATTTTCTTAATTCTCCTTATTAATTTTTTTCATAGTAACAATAACAATAATAATAATAATAATTCATAAATAACATAAAGATGAGTAAATCCTGCATAAATCCCTTTACGTCTCTTTGTCAAGGGGAATTCCTAATGAGTCATCCCGCAATTTACAAACTCTTCCATACTTTGAAAAAGCAATAAGACCCACGTACAACCGACTCCAACAAAAAGAAACTTTTGGAGCCATAATCCAAGTTCTTTCAACTCGAACGATCAGAACTGTTAATAGTATATGACGCCGCAGCCTCACTTGTGGCGTCACTCTTTTATCAAGTGTCTCTCTTATCTCTTCAAGAACCATGCGCAATCATGGCACGACGTACCAACAACAATGCATAAACAAAAGTAACACTTTTCGCAAAAGCTTGATCCTTGAATTTCAATGAAATATACAAAATTACTATTTTAATTAGGCTCTGAGACACAAAATACTGTTGGAGAAATTTCAATTGGCGCACATTGATTGATTTGTGATTTGGCAAAGGTGTAGAATCAGTCAAATCAGAGCTATAATGAATTTGCTAGTGTAGAGTTATTTTTGTGTAGAGTCAAGCATTGTATAGAGTCAATGTTGTGTAGAGTCGCTGTCGTGTAGAGTCAAATCTAGTGTAGAGTCAAATCTAGTGTAGAGTCAAGCCTTGTGTAGAGTCACTCTCGTGTAGAGTCAAACCTTGTGTAGAGTCACTGTCGTGTAGAGTCAAGTTTTGTGTAGAGTCGCTGTCATGTAGAGTCAAGCATTGCGTAGAGTTGCTTTTGTGTAGAGTTGCTGTCATGTAGAGTCAAGCATTGCGTAGAGTTACTTTTGTGTAGAGTTACTGTCATGTAGAGTCAAACTATGCGTAGAATTGCTTTTGTGTAGAATTCCTGTCATGTAGAGTCAAACTATGCGTAGAATTGATTTTATGTAGAATTGCTGTCATGTAGAGTCAAGCATTGTGTAGTTTTGCTGGTGTAGAGTCGAATTGTGTGGAACTTTTTTATTGTCGACTTTGTATAGAGTATCTACACGAAACTTGAATATCGAGAATTGAACCTAAAAAAAAAAAAAGCAACACTGAAAATCACCTGATTGTTGAGGGGATGTAGGGCGACCTCCTCGTCATGATCCTGAAGAAATGCAGCAGCTGCAGGTGACGAAGCGGAGGAGGACGAAGAGACCGGGGATGAATTTGTGCTATAGCACTGAGGTTCAGTCTCTCCCATACCCCAAGCACCCGAAAGGTATACCATGCCAACGTACACCACTAATTGTTATATAGTTGAAAAAGTAATTAAAAGGGCACTCCCCCTCCCCCGTCCAGCCACGTTAACTTGGTTCACTTTATACTTTAGATTTTTTTTCTTCTTTAATCCGCTCTCGTTTTAACCGTTTACACACGCTTTATCGATCGTACAGGCTACAGACTCGCTTTTACGTTTGTTTTTCTTTTTTTTTCTTCTTCCTTCCTTCCTTCCTTTCTTTCTTACCACCAATATCACGAAACACGAGATTAATCCCAATGTTTTGTTTTGTTCGTTACATCAGTTTGTAAAACGAGGTTTTTTATTGACAAATTATCGACGAATGCGCGTACACACTCCGAGTGACAGAGAGACTCGAGGGGAGGAGAACGGGTGATCGGAAAGGGGGAAAACGGGCGACGAGGGGGGTAAAAATCTTTGGGTATATACGTGAAAAAAAACAGCACACACACACACGCACACACATAGAGACACACACACACACACCCGTTGAAACTGTTGGATGCTGGCTTGAGGGAACGATCACGACGCGCGTTTTATTGAAGTTTCTGGAATTATTGTTGATGGCAATTTGTTGTCAATAGCGCTAATGGGCTTGTCTCGCGATCGTAATGTTTCAAACAAAGTGCTGCTGCTGCTGCTACTGCTGCTGCTGCTGCTGCTGCTGTTGCTGTTACTGCTGCTACTGCTGCTGCTAGTACTCTGTCCGAGTACCATTACAATGGGACTGTAACACAGTTATCGCATCAGCTGTAAATTGGTGCGGGCGGGGAGGGGGGGGATTGGGCTTTACAAGGCTTGCCAACCTCTTATTTTTATAGGGTAATTCTAGTTGCCACGGTAAATTACTAGAGCTTTGGGGATATTTTTCTCAACGACCAATCAGAGAACCAGTGCTGTGAGCTTGGTTAATAATCCGGTTATTTAACCGCGGGTTATGTCAGTCGGTAAGTGAATTTAACGCTTACCATCAGTCGGTAGGTAAATTATTTTTCATTTTTATAATTTGATGTAAATAATGCCGATACCATCTTCTTTTTTTTTGTAATTAAATGTAAATACGAATTCGTAACAAATTACTTTTGTAGTTTTTTTAACGGGAATTTTTTTTTGGTTTTGTTTTTGTTGTTCAGTGTCAACTGAAATGTATATATCTTACCGCTGGTAAATTAACGCGGTTATTTACCGGTTATTTAAATTATGTAGTCATTTTGGTTTCTTTTTTTTCTTTACGATGTCAGGACTGATTTTTTAAAAGTTGGGAGTTTGGTAGGACTGATATTTTTATGAATGGCGAGATTATTTAAAAATACGCGCGTATTCTTTGTTTCGTACGTATTTTATATTTTTGGAAATGCTTTCTGTGCAAAAAAAAAATTGGTAAACATTTTTAATAAATACATTTTTTAAAAATTAAGAGCAATCGGTTTAATTTTGTTCCAGATTTCATGAAAATTTTGTTATTATGTAGACTGCGATAAAAATAGTTACAAAATTTAATTATAAAAAAGTTAAAAGCTGGATGTGCGATGCTTTAAATATTTGTTTAAAAAGCTCTTTTCAATTTCGTAGTAACAAAAGAAAAAAAAAAAAAAAAGATTCTCTCCGGCGGGGAATCGAACCCCGGTCTCCCGCGTGACAGGCGGGGATACTTACCACTATACTACCGAAGACTTGAAGACATTTCTCTTAAACATCCTTTTGAACCCATATATAACTAACTAAAAAAAATCCGCGATGAATTTATCGGTAAAAATGGTAAACGACGCAATTTTCCGTTAAATTATGCTTAAAACGTATGTAATTATATAAATTACGCGCAACGTCGAATATTCTGACAGTCGGTAACAAGATCTCCTACCTCACCGACAGTCGATAATAAAACTCGCCCAAGTCCCTGCATTATCGACTGTCGGCGACAAACGAAAAACTCTCTTCTGTTATCGACCGCCTGTAATAAAAACCCGCTTCTGTTGTCTTACCGACTGTCGGTAATAAAGCTCGCACACACACAATCTCATCCGTAAAATATTGTGTTTCATAAGTAAACTGCAAGGGTCGATTAGTTGATTAGCCCATTTAGGCCCGGGCCAGTGAACCGTCCAGCCTCTCTCATTCTCTCTCTCTCTCTCTTTCTCTTGTCCAACGACACGGTAACGCAACACACCGTTATGCGCCGCGTGTTTCCAAATGTTTATGCGAATGACAGCGAGATGAGACGCGAGTGCCTGTCAGCGGCGGTCCGTCGGCTATTCCGATTCCCGGAATAAAACTGGTCTTTATTGCTTACGAAAGCAGCCTCTCACGTCATCTCATGACGTGACACTCGCTTCTTCTACACTTTTTTTCGACTTCTCTTTTACGCACACTGTTGTTTATCGTGAAAATGAGAGAAACGTGCTTCAAGAAACTCTCCCTTTGCCTCCTGTAAAAATTATTTCACAAACAGAGACTTCGCTATATGCCGAATTAACATGTCTATGAAGGTATGTCTATAATAATAATAATAATAATAATAAACATTACAATAATCACAATCATCCTAAACCTTATCATTTTTATTATAATAATAATAATAATAACAACAATAATAATAATAATACCGTCGTCATTATTATTATTATTATTATTATTATTATTATTATTATTATTATTATTATTATTATTATTATTATTATTATTATTATTATTATTATTATTATTATTATTATTATTATTATTATTATTATTATTATTCCATCATGCAAATCGTCATAATAATAATAATAATAATAATAAGCTTTGGATAAGAATTTTTTTAAATGAAAAAATAAAATTGTTTGTATTTTGGTTTGCGAATAACGTGAAAAATATTTTTAGAAAGAATCTCCTTGGGACGTTGAGCTACATCTTGCAGCTGCCAGAGGTGATGCGAAGCGTTTGCGAGTTCTTTTGGACTCTGGCAGAGTCCACGTTGACTGCAAGGACAAAGTACGTTGTATATGATTATCTTGTGTAAATTGATGAGACAAAAAAAAATGGACACGATAGAAATATTTTAGGATGGGACGACTCCGCTGATATTAGCTGCAGCAGGGGGACACATAGACTCTGTTACGGAGCTACTGCAACAAGGAGCAAACGCCAGTGCCAAGAGATTGGTAAGATTTTACTGTTTCACTTTATTTGTAATGAGTTTAGAATTTTCGGGCATTTTGTTTGTGCTCGTTTGAAGAAAATCTCCTAAAAAAAAATGTATTTCAGTAATTTTTTATAGTTTGTTTTTTTTTTGTTTTTTGTTTTTTTTTTTGTTTTTTTTTTTGAATATTTATTACAAATTTTAGACGGGAACAACGGCGCTATTCTTTGCGGCTCAGGGCGGCTATGCGGACATCGTCGCTGTCCTCATCGAGGAAGGCGCTGCCGTGGATTCTTGTAGCATCGTGAGTCGTCGCTAAAATTTCATCTACCAACTTAGTTGATTAATTCACGCGTAGCGAATATATACGATATATAGTATCTGAATCCGTTAGGACGGTGGCACGCCGCTCTTCGTCGCGTGCCAATGCGGACACGTCGATGTCGTCGAGGCACTCATCGAAAGAGGTGCCAATGTAAACGCCCAAATGAAGGTGAGAATTTAACACACAAAATATATTCACGAATAGTCGGAATATTCGATTTATTAAAAATATTCACGAATATTCGGAATATTCGATTTATTAAAAATATTCAGGAATATTCGTAATATTCGATTTATTAAAAATATTCAGGAATATTCGGTTTATTAAAAATATTCAGGAATATTCGTAATATTCGATTTATTAAAAATATTCAGGAATATTCGTAATATTCGATTTATTAAAAATATTCAGGAATATTCGTAATATTCGATTTATTAAAAATATTCAGGAATATTCGTAATATTCGATTTATTAAAAATATTCAGAAATATTCGATTGATTAAAAATATTCAGGAATATTCGATTTATTAAAAATATTCAGGAATATTCGTAATATTCGATTTATTAAAAATATTCAGGAATATTCGATTTATTCAAAATATCCATGAATATTCGATTTATTCCAAATATTCACAAATATTCGAAATATTCGATTTATTAAAAAAAAAAAAAAAAAAAAAAATGTTGGCAAAGGACGGAGCAACAGCGTTGTTCATAGCCGCGCAGAACGGTCACTTACGAATACTCGAGATTCTCCTGGAGCATGGAGCAAAATCGGATGCAGCTAGAACCGACGGAGCAACGGCTCTCTGGATAGCGGCGCAAATGGGACACGATCACGTTGTGAGGTGGCTGCTAAAATCAGGAGCTAAGGTCGATGCGACAAGACACGTAAGTCTTCGCCTCCTTCCGTTTTACAGTCTCGTCTTGTAAATCGTTAAAATTCATAAACTAATTATAAAATTATTTATTCTTTAAGGACGGCGCGACAGCGCTTTTCAAAGCCGCTCATAAAGGACACACCGCTGTTATAGGCGAGCTTCTCAAGTACCGTCCTTCTCTCGGTATTTTGCCTGTAAGTACCAATATTATTATCATTATTATTAAACTAAAAAGGGTTCACCAACAAAAATTTCATTTCGTTGATTTTTTTTTTGGCCGAAAGTAGAAAAATAATTTATTGTACAAAATCTATCGAATTACAAACAAACAAAATTTATTTTTAGTGAAAAAAAAATTGCATTATATTATTAATAATTCGAAAAAAAAAGTTTTCGAATTTTAGAAAATTGCGTACAAATTTTGATAAAAAATAGTGATTAAAAAAAATTCTGAAATTCAACATTCTGTACTTTCTGCTTACTGAAAAATGCAATGTTTTCCTTTATAGAATGGCGAAAGTGCTCTTCACGCAGCAGCCCTTACGGGACACATGACAGTGGCAAGACAGCTCGTTGGAGCCGGTGCAGACCCTCTTCTAGTGAATCACGAGGGTCTCACGCCGCTCCAATTAGCAACTAGACACTCTCAGAGCCAAGTCGCGAGTTATCTAAACGATAAAATCCGAGCGAGAACTTCGCGTTAGCAGTGAGTCTAATTTATTTTTATCATTTTTATTCGTTTTACACGAAAGACACCGAGTATTCGAGGGATATCAGCGATTTTAGCAATCCCAGCAATATATATATATATAGATATATATAATAATTATTATTTTTGTTATACTATTAGTAGATTTTGAGTCTATGTTGTAGTTATTTACTGTGAGATATTTCGAAGATAGATTCAGAGTTTCAAAATCACTCTGTTTATTTATTTCGTAAATTTAATACGAATTATTGTTTTTTTTTTTTTCGAATTTTCTCTCATATTTATAATTAAATTAATAACGTTTCTATTAAAAATAAAAAATGGATTTTTCTACCCATTTTTACCAATAAAAAAAAATCAATATATTTATTATTAAATTAATGACATTTTATTAAAAATAAAAAAAATTTATTCTTCTACATAAATTTCGTTAAAAAATGCCATAAAAAATGATGAATTTCTATCTTATAAAAAAAATTAAGCATTTAAGTTATTTATTCGTTAATAAATAAATAAAATCAGATTAAATTTCAAGATAAAAATAATTGGTATCTCATTTATGTAATAGATAAATAATGTGAGTTAAAAAAAAAAAAAAAAGAAGTAATTCGACGTTTGAAACTCTGGATAAATGTCAATACCGTCCCGTTTAATTGCCAACGCGTTATTACTTTCACGTGTCTTATTTTGTCATCGCATTCTTAAGCGCGAGAGATATTTTTCTATATGCTCGATTGATTGGTACAACGTAGGTGGTAGTTATCGTATAACGATCTCGAATTATCGTGAAATTCGAATAGCTCGAGAGAATATATTCACGAGATATTAAAAAAAAAAAACGAAATGTCGAACGTTGGAATAGGAAGAGAAAAAAAAAAAAAAAAGAAAAAAAGAATTTAATGAGACTGACTCGTATGCCTTGCATTTACGATCATTCTAGTATTCTGTAATTGTAAACACACACACACACATTCACTCGAAAATATATTGCACCATCAGAGTCTTCCCAATATGCAAACATTCATCCTGACGAATATTAATAATTGTGTGTTAATTGTTATTGTTATTATGAGACGATTATGTTGGAAGGTTTAATAAATGGTATAACAGGGCCATCGATCATCGCCTTTTTCATTTATAAATACTTTAAATTTTAAGTAAAAAAATCAATTTTTTTTTACCAATTAATCCCTCCTCTTCAATTTCCCTTTTCTGTCCTTCGTATTTTTTAAAAAATTGCTTCAAAAGTTATGAGAATCGCTCGTGTGAAAATAAAACCATTAATATTGTTTTTTCCGGTGCGTTATCTAAGGGATAAATCTTCGATGATACAAAAATGCGAAGAACATACAATTTATCACAGAAATTGTATTTGGTAACAGATTTAATAAAATTACATTTTTTTCGGGATTACAATGTCGTCTTTCTTGCATAAAAAAAATTTCGCGAGCCTGCGAATCGATAGGTAGATAGAATAGATCGATAGATCATGAAAAATCTGATCTAAAGCCTTGTTAGTGAGAATTATGAATGAAAAGATTAATTTCCCAAATTTTCGATCAATCTATCCGCGTTGACGTAGCGTTCAAATTTTTTTTTTCTATGGAATAACAAAAAAAAAATTCAATTGATTAACAAAATTAACAAATAAGCCGTCGTAATTGATATTTTTTTTACGCGGCTATTGAGCGAATTAAAAAATATCATAGAATGATAAAATGTACATTAAGGTAGAAAAATTTCTTAACAATTGTGTCCCCGACAAGTCTGCGGGCCAATTGTTATGCATCTCAGGGTTCCCGTTTCATTTGAGATGCTAAACAGTTTTACGTCAGTCTTTTTAAGCAACGATGCGCTTACCGTAACCGATCTACGTTCGATAGAGCGCGACTCGCACCTTCAACCCAGTTCGGTTAACGCCTTTGCGTGGGACAATTTTTTTTCTTTTTATCACGTTTTTTTTTACTGCGATAAGATAACTGTTGCGATAAGTGTACGTGGAGACAGTGACGCGCACTGTATGCATCGAATGCTCGATGTAAGCGAGAAAAAGAGATGAATATTAGCGATGTGATCATGCGCTCTTGTTGTCTACGCGCCAACGGAATCATGTAGACAATTTTTATTTTCTTTTTTTTTTGCGCCCAAACGTCGCCGGCTGAGAAGAACAGTCATCAGTTGTCATCAATCAGGAACCTCCCGTTGATCATGGTCCGCGATCGCACCGAAGAATTATGCGCCGTTAGTAGTGCAATACCTGCAGCATAAACATATTTTTTTTTTTTAATATAATTTCTTCAATCTTTAATCATTTCTTTCTGATAAGCCTAAAAATGTGAATTTCGAGAGTTTTTTTTTAAATCTTGGGAGAGAAAAATAGAAGGTGACATTTTTACTTTTTTTGGGGAACTTTCGAATTTTATCGTCATCGTTTTTTTATTATTTATCTATTTTATTTTATTTGTTTTAAAATTTTCGATTTTTCTTTAATTACAAAAATAAATACATTTTTTTTTAATTAAAATAAAAGAAATATAAATTGTATTTTTTTTATTGTGCGATTTTGCCAAAATGTAAATATTAAAAAAAAAAAATTAATTAAAAAAAAAAGCTCTGATATAAAAATCCTGGAATATACTTTTAATTCACCAGTGATGCCTGTAAAAAAAAGATTTAAGTTGAAAAATGTGGATCAATTGTGCTTCATTAACGATTTTTGTTGCATCAATTTTTTAATTGACAATATTTATTTGAAATAACAAAAAGTTTATTTTGCATAGTCGCGAAGGAACGGATCTACGTTCGGGAGAAGTCTGCTTCAGGACGTGCATATGCCGATGTCGTTAAGCAAAAAGGTCAACAACGTCCTCGGAGAAGTATGTTAAGCTTGCGATTGAAAAATCAAAATTTCATTTTTTTTTTCTTTAGTTCTAATTTTTTATTCCCCCCAGAAGTGAAAAAAAAGTTGAATTAAGAAATTATTATTTCTTCGGTAGGAAATTTCTCAAAAGTGCAAATCAATAGACAAACATAAAAATAGTCTATTCTAAATAAATTTTGTGAAAAATAACAGATTACAATTTATGAATTAAAAAAATCTCAGACATTCTTCATGATGTGCAAAATGTATCCATAAATGCCCCGCAATCGTATTTTTAATAATCCAGTATTTAATTCCATTTTTTTTTAAATTCAGGCAGAACAAATACGCGAATTGATTCAACTTATTGTGGCGAACGTCGGCGTGGTCAAAGACTTGCATAACAATCTACTGTCTCACACAAATCCAGGTAACTTTTCGACATACAAATTACACCGGAATAGTAAGCTACCATTAATTTGTTAATTGTTATAATAATAAGCTTCGGAGCTTACGATATTGTAGGAGAATTGTACGAAAAAAAATAGAGTACTCTCCTACCTATTTTATTTTTGAAATACACAATCTCATTACCAAAATTACAGATATTAGTAAGGAGTTGGAAGGTCGAACTTTCATCATCGGACAAACAGCGCAGAGAGTTCGAGATAAATTGAAGGGTAAGTAAAAAAAAAAAAAAAAAAGTTATACCTAAGTTATAGTTAAAAGTTAAGTTAAAAAATGTCATACCTGCAAATAGTTGAAATATCGATTTTCATCTGTTCCGTCTTTTTTCTCTCAGTAATTAAATTCCTCTGATAAATCCTCAAAACCCCGAAACTCCTCAATCCCCGATTCTCGGCGATTTCTTCTTCGGCGTTTCGCCGCTGTTCGAAGAACTTGTCGAGCGTTTTCTTCTTTTCGAATCATGATCCAAGCTCGAAGAGGCTCTCGCTCGTAATTGAGAAAACTCGTTATGCGTCTCAGCGGAAAGTCTTCGAAGCAAAACGCGCGGATTTAAAAGTCCGTCGGTCGTTGGACTCTGAGATCTAGTATCGCTTTCCAAGCTACAATTCCGGCCTCTCAATTCCGTAATTTCGGGATACGTGAGCGTCGAGATCCTACGAAGTACAATCCGCGGCATCAAATTCGTATTAATGAGCAACGAGCCGTCGAATTTCATTTTCATCGGCGTTGAACTCTTGATTCGTATCTCCGATCTCTCCTCCGTCTCCTTGAATTCCCTGCAGAAAAGAAAACCGGACTTTTCCCTGTACAATTTTCATCCAGAAATCATAGGAATAAAATGTAAAAAAAAAATAGAAAAAAAAAAGACAGCGTAAAATTCGCGGAATTTTTTAGCCAGAAGAATATTATTACCGAATATCACGCTCGATCTCCTCGTCCAGATTTGGATATTCGTTGTAAAGGCTCTCCAGTTGATCCTTATTGTGATCCTTCATGATATTTGCAATTAATTTCGCGACATCGACGACAAGCGGCGATTTTGCGACAGCAAAACGTTCCCTCAATTCGACAAGACCAGGTAAAAATATTAGAAGCCGATGTTTCTTCATAGCTTCGACAATCGCATTGCTCGCCGAGTTTGTGCTTGTCTGACTGGTGTTATCCTCCAAATTATCATCGTCGATATTCTGTTTAGCGCACGAATTAGGCTGAAGATTTTCGTTGGCAATAACATAAATGATATCCCTAAAAACGCAAATTCCTTTTTGACTATTGACGCTCAATTCTCCAAGCGTCGAGGCACATTTTGTAAATTTGCTCTTCAATATTTGTCGCGTTAAACACTTGAAAATCGTCAATTTTCCAATAGCATCAAGATGCTCAAGCATAAAATCGTAGATCAATCGTCTTTCTTTCGCGCATTTTTCGCCAGGTAGTGTCAAAGTTTCGCGTTCTTTAGCGTGTCTCTTACGCTCTTTATTGCCATGAATTTTTCTCTCACAATCGTTGAAATGAAAAATACAATTGACAAATTGTTGTGTTATGAGAGATTTGTTTTTCGTGATCAAGCGTTCCTTAACGAGAAACATCGTCATCCGACGTATCGTCAAATCGCAGTCGGATAGCATGCTCAATATATGAAAGAAAAATGGTCCATTAATTTTGATAAAATCCTCAGCGAGCAATTGTATGAAAATCACCAGAATCACTTGTCTCACTTCGGGATTTGAGTCTTTCATGCTTATGCACATATCCGGAAGATATGGCTCGACCAATGCCGTGAATCTCACGCAAATATCGGCTAGAGCTTTGGCGGTATTGATTCTAACAGCCGAGCCGGTCGCCATGTGCGAGTCTCTGGAATTTCGGCTGTTGTTTCTCAACAATTTACCGAATATCGGCGTCATTTCTTGCGCGACATCGCGATCTCTCAACGATTGTTGGCCCAAAACTATAACAGCAGCTGCTTGAAGTCCTTTTTTGTCTTTTATGCTATCCGGAAATATATTGGAATCAAGAAGAAAGCCCTGAAGTATTCGTAGACTAGAGATTGAGATTTTTTCGGATGTGAAAAACGACGAGTGTCCTAAGATGCATATAGCTCTCATTAAAATTTTTCCCGGATCTTCATTCTGATTTTCATTGTCTTCAGCTTCGATTATTCGCTCTATCGTCGCTTCGGCGAGTCTCATAAGTTCGGGCATTGTCGGAGTTGCTTCTTGTGATTGTAAAGGCACATTCAACGCTCTGATCGTTTCAATACCATGTAGAATATCGAGACAGTGACTTATAAGTGGAGCTCTGACTCTATATTGCTTCATGTATTTAATCACATTTTCTTGAATCTCTTGCAACGATTTATCGTCAAAGCTTGGCCAACAGTGTCGCAAAACTTGAATTACAACGCTCGCTAAAAATGCATCTTCGTTGTTATCGTTGTTCAATGCTTTCTCGTAAAAGCTCGAATATTTGGTCATATCTCCTAATGGTCTGTTTTCCGCTATGGACGCGAGTAAAAGCCACGTTTCTAAATTATTTTTCGTTCCTATATGCGACTTTATATTCTCCACTTTATCGGTCGTAATTCTTGAGCAACTCACCCAAATATTGCAAGCTTTTGTCAGGTGATCGCCCATTTTGTTGATCGCCAATTCGTTGAGTATTCTCCAAGGCAAATCGCATTCGTGAGTATTTCTCACGTGTTTTATCATGCCTATCGTTAATTTTTCCAGCGAATCAAGAACCTCTTCTTGGACCTTCGTTTCTGCGTCAAATACACGGGGAACCACCGAATCAACCCAATCTTTGCAGAGATTCGAATTTTCGGGAAATTTCTCCAAGAGACTCGTGAAAACGCGAATGGCAAAACGGCGAACGGTCAGCGCTGAATCTCGACAATGTTCTTTTATAATTGTCGCGGCGTCGTTTAGAAATTCGGGCGTTACGAGAATTCCATTTCGGAGAGCTTGAAGCGAACTTCTTCTGACCAATGCTCTCTCGTCCTCGCCTCGTTTTTTCAGCATTGCGATTATTCCTCGAAAATTCGGAAGAATCTTATCGATATTATTCTCATCAATCGCCTCTACGAGATTCTCGAGACTCGGCATTTCCGTTAATTCACGCTGTGTTTCAATCCGAAATGTTTCTCTCACTTCTTCGTTATCGGTGAATTCCGTGTATTCCGCGAATGTCGCGATTGCTCTGCCTCTGACCATGCTCGATGAATCGACGCAACAACTCAGTGCAGCTGCTAATAATAATTTCTTTCTTTTAGAAGAAGGCCAATTGTCTTCTTCGTCGTCACGATTAATCCGCGAGCACGAAAGATCTAACAGATATTTGCCAATTATCTCTTGAGCGAATATTCGACATGAAATTTTATTGTGATGCGACCAGTAAATCAAATCTTGCAGGCATTGTTTGTTGATGTTGTCGTTTCCTCTGCAAAGATTCATCAATTTAATCACAACTATTGCCTGCTTCTGCCGAGCCTCGTGTCTTTCCGGTGATTTTATCATCAAATGTTGTATCAACGTGATCAACGCAATTTCAGCATCATCCCCGTGTTTCTCTAGTAATGTCTTGAGAAAATGTATCGTCGATTCACGCACGACAGCCATTTGCTTTGGTGACAATTGGGCATTGTTGCCGATGAGAAATTGCGGAAGAATGTATTTACCGATTGTTCTTGTGATTATTGGTATCGTCGAGTATTTTTTATTGCAAAGAAAACGCAGACCAACGTAAGCGTTGTAAGCCAGTGAATTTGTCGATGCCCCCGATGTTCTTACACGTGAAAAATCGCTCATTGTCTCATTAGCCAATTTCGTTATTTCTACGAGATAAAATACGGTCGTCTCCATGGAACGAGGCTCAATTGAGGTACAAGCGGATTTTAGCATCATTATTAAATCAAAGACAACGCTGTTTAAGCCTTTTGTCAGAGTTGTAATTTGCGATTTTGGCAAACTGCTGAAAGGCTCTGTGGCCTCTTCTTCTTCTAGAGCTAAATCGTCGTCTAAGTCGTCGTAATGCGATTTTTTTGCTGATTTTACATCAGCGGCGATCAAACGTTTTGATAGGGTCAACGTTTTTAACGCAACTTCGTAGAGGCCGGGATGAAAAGCCTGCAAAATTTGAGGGATCCGAGCGGTAAATGCGGTCACATTGAGTTAGAAAAAAAATTACATCACTGAATAATAATTATATGACTTTGTTGGAAATTTAATTATGAAACTAATGGTTGCGATCAGGTACGATTAATGGCTTTATTTTCAAAAGTTCTTTTTTTTTTAACGGAATTTTTACGAATTAAAAAAAAATAATTTTGTGTCAAATTAACACTTTTGACCATTGCAATCAGAATTTTTTGTCAAAAAATCTTTAAAAATGTTGGAGTTATTTTTTTGAGTGATTAAATAGGTCGAATTGGCATAGAATCTCCCATATATTTTCAAAATGATAAAAAATATGAGATTTTTAGCTAAATCAAATTGGCATTGAATGCCCCATATACTTCCCACCATGATTTAACTGCGAATAAAAAATATGGATTATCTTTTTTTTTTTTTTTTTTTCATTTCTACCTGAAAGGCGTTGCTGCCAGGAATCGAGAGTAGAATAAAGTACAAACTAGTCGCTCTCAGGCACTTTTGTCTGGACTCTTCGCTAGCATCAAATTCCTGTCCTCTCTTCATCAAATAAGCCAAAACAGCGAGCAACGCTCGAACATCCAAATTAACGGCAATCAACGTTTGCCAAGATACTTCTGTGGATATTTCCAAATTTTCCGAATTCTCGGATTCCCCTTCGATGCTATATTGCGATATCCAATTTTCCACTACAGCGCATGTGTCCTTCAACAGATCGCAGATATCCTGACTTTCCAAAAAAATCAGATATTCCATTGGCACATTTTCGATGTTCGTGAATGACGATTCCCAAACGTGTTTTATCCAGGAACGATCCAAATTCGCAAAATTATAGCTCTCAAATACGAGCAATGGCTCCATTGCGGTTTTCCGTTCTTTCTGAAAAGAGAAAAAAAAATATATAACCTTTAAACATTGAAGGTTAAGAAAATTCTGGCTTTTTTGAAAATTTCTGGAGATTATTTTTCGTGGTTAAATAATTCGGTAATTATTAAACGATACCTCGATATTTTCAGGTTGTTGATATTTTTTTGCCGGCGCGGATACGCATCCGTAATTTCCTTGCGTGAGCTCTGCGATCAGCTGATTGGTCTTCGAGATAACAACACGAGTCTGTAAATAATCGGTCAAATATCCGGTTAATTAACCGACGGTTATTTATTATATTTAAAAGTCACAATAATTATGTCCAATTTATCTTTTTTTTGTTTTTTTTTTAATAGAAGTACAAATTTGTGATAAATTTCTATTTTTTTTTTTTTTCTAAAATCTAAAACTTATTTTTGTAAAATATTTTTTTTATCAAAAACAGCCTTGAAAAAGTTCTCAAAAACGATGGATTCGAAAATGGAATTTTAAAAAAGACGATTTTGTGCCAGAGAATTTAATCCGATTAAAACGATATAAATCTGAATATAAGAATTTTTTTTTTTTTTTTAGAAATGTCCAAGGATATTCCAAACACCGAAGATCCTTCGTCGTTGGAAGCTGCGAGAGAGGGACCAATGTATATGAGGATTAAAATTTTGCAATATACGACGATGCAACAAATGTTTTCCGACATAATGTTGGACTACAATGAGTCGCTACTGCATTATTACGATAAATGTTCCTCATTGTTAAGTCAGCAAAGAGTGCTAAGTATGCATTTCAAAATAGTTAAAAGAAAAAAAAAATATCTTTGATTTCAGTTAGAGAACATTTTTCCTTTAAAAAAAAAAATTATCTGATTCAATTAAAATCTAGAAAAAAAAATCATTGCAGAAAAAATTCTTAAAGTAAAGAACAGAATTTTTTCCTAATTTTACAAAACAAAAATTTAGTTATCTATAATAGATATTAGAATATCATTTTTATATTTTTCTGTTTTTTTTTTCGAATTTTAGTTAGAAAACCAAGCATGAATAATAATTCTACCGACAAATATTTCGAGGAAGATGAAACTGAGGAAAAGAAGAGCCTCTTTGTCGACAATGAAAGTATCAATGGTAGATAAAAATGCAAACGAACGTATTTTGAGTCCCTCTTAACAATGAAGCACATTTAATTCCCTTTAGATTTTGGAAGACAGTCGTCTGGCGAAACAGCAATTATCGGAAATTGAGTCGCGACACGCGGAAGTTCTAAAGCTTGAGAAATCGATCACAGAAATACGAGAAATTTTTCTCGAGATGGCTTACACGATTGAAAAACAAGTACGTTTAGAAAAAACACTTTTTTTTTTTAGCGTTTTAGTGTTTCCAGGATCTATTTTTTTTTTTTTTTTTAGGGGGACCAAGTAAATTGCGTGGAATACTTTGCTGGTAAAGCATCGGCAAATCTGGACAATGTGCGTTACGATTTGCAGAGAGCGGAGAAAAAAAGCAGAAGATACAGAAAGGTAGGCGAACGAGGCTCTCTGTGAACAAAAATTTATTGTTAAAAATGCAAAAATTTCAGTTTTCAAAAAATAAAAAAGTTCGCATTGATTTTAATAGAGCGAAACGCTTGAAATTCATTAATTTTTTAGTTGAAAAAAAAAATGTTAACTAAGGAAATAAATCTTTGGCTAAAAAGTCAGTCAAACATTGATTAAAAGTCGGTACATTTTTTTTTTTAGTATTTCTTTAGAAATTCTCTGATTTTTCAGACTAAATTCTTTTTTTTTTAAATTGCTTAGAAATGAGAGATTTTCAAGAAAATTTTTCTGCTCTTTTTATGAAATTGAAATATTCACAGAAATATCATTAATTTAGCACTAATTTCCCCCTTAAAATTCAAAACAAAAAAAAAATCTTATTTTTTTTCTTTCAGAGAAAATGGAAAATGATCACCGTCCTCGTTGTGATATTCATAATAATCATACTCATTGCTATCTACCTATAAAATTTGAAACAAAAGAAGTGGCTTTTATAAAATGGTACAAAATATATTTGTTTATATTGATACAGACAAAACTGTCCTATTGTACTATGTCAACCTTAATTACAAAATATTTTCTATCGATTCTTTTTTCGTTCGTGTTTTTTTTTTTCCCCCAACGAATCACGTCGTGTTAAGGCACGAAAACTTGCGTTATCGGTAAGTTTCACGACAACCTCTTATTCGTTGTTTTTGAGTCCTTCGCGCCTCGTGATTGGCGCGACTTTTGCGTGATTTTGGTAAAACATTACGAGACCCTTGGCGCTTGGCCGGGTTTTTGGATCTTGGTCCGTACAAACTACGAAAATTTCGAGGACCTGGTCGTATTCCGGTCCTATGTGTATCGCCGGTAGCGGCGGTCGAGTACCTGAAGCATTTGAAACAATTATTTTACAATAATCTTAATAAAAGCCTGCAAAGTGGAATAAAAATGTTGCTTACTCGTTGATTTTATATAATTCAGAAAGGCACCTTTATATTGTTCATTTTTTTAAAATCAAAGGTGTAAAATAATGAGAAAGCAATTTGGAATGTTTTGTTACAAAAAAAACTAGCAAATATGTCCTTGATCGGATTAAAAATATAACGATCGAATTTATGAAAGTACCGTAAGGTCCATGTGGTTTTTCTTCAAGAAATAATATACTATCGTCCATTTGATCATTTGGATCATTGTTCTCTTTGCTGGCCGATACATCGCTATTATCCAACAACGAACAGTCCATTGTGGAAACAGGCGAGGATGGCTCATACTCCATCAAATCGTCGGAATTCTCGACGTGGGGAGGCGTCAGAGCGATCATTTCCCAGAGAACGAGTCCATAAGCCCACACGTCGGTTTTATTGGTGATCGGACCATTTTCTTTCGATAAAATTAATCATTAGTTCATAAACATAAAGAAAAAAAAAAAACGGATGATAAAAATCGATCTTAGAACACGATAAAAAATAATTTACTTGAGAATCTAAAAGTCAAGTTTTAGTTTCGAAAATGTAATGAAATATAAAATTAATGTTTGGTTGAAAAAAAAAAAAAAAAAAAAGTACGATTAAAATTACAATTCGGCTGATTATAGAAAAAATGATCAGAAAAAAATGCTAAAAAAATATCAATAAACGATGTAAATTAAATTTTTGTTTTTTTTTTTTTTTCTGTTAAATTACATTTTGCCTACTAACCGAATATAACTTCAGGGGCGTTCCAGCACTCTGTGCCTGTGTAGGCAAAATCACTGTCAGAAGTATCCAGGCACAGAGATTCATTTAGTGGGACAGAAACACCAAAGTCGCAGAGTTTTACAATATCCAAATTTTTTGATACTAAAACATTGTAACTCTTGATGTCGCCGTGAAGTATTCTAACAGTGTGATGAAGGTATTCAAGGCCTTTGGCTATTTCGTAACCAACTTTGAGAATCTTCGCAGCTGGAAAAGGTCCGTCGTCCATTTTTTCCTCTATCATGTCGCCTGCAATCGCACATAATTATTTATAATTTATTGTCTCAACTGTTACTTTCATCTTTGGATATTTTTGAAAACACACATATTCAAAATTTGAAAAAAAAAAAAAAAAAAAAGAAAGAAAAAAAAAAATTTGTTGCATCTAATAAAATAAACTTTGTTTATAGACAAAATATGTGTATGTAAGAAAAAAAAAAAATACCTAAGGAAACATCCAATTGTTCCATAACGAGGCAAGGATCGCCGGTTGTGGATTCCACAAATCCACGAAAACCGACGATATTCGGATGTTTGAGTTGCCTAAGTAAATCGGCCTCCAATCGAATGCGTTCGTCATATTTTTTGTCTCTTGTTACACGATTATTACGCTTTTTTACAGCCCAGGGTGAGCGTGTATGTCCGACTTTTGGCGATCTCTCGAGAGTGAACACATTAACGCCTGAACAATAAATGCAAAGTGTTAAAATAAGAAGTTCGTTAAAGGGTTCGTAAAAAAAAAAAAAAAAGGAAAAAAAAAAAAAACTACTCACCGCATCCATATCCAATTTGTTTGAGAAAAGGCGATGCGGGAATTTTAATTGGTGTCTCAAAATCGGGATTTCTCTCGATTCTCGAGCGACATTTCTTCGTAACCGGTGTCTTGAATTCGGCCATCGCAGGAAGTGAACAGATTGTAAACAGTGAAAAGCCACGACAATGACTCGCTTCGGCTGAATGCGAAAACAGCGAAAAAAAGATTCGATCGGTTGAAAGAGAGGAACATATTGAAATAAGCTTGAATGTACCATTTAATGACCATCTAAGTTTTAAGTCGCGCGAAACTGGAAAGCGAGCTATAAAGCGCGTTGAAATTGTTCTAAATAGTGAAATTTTCGAAAGCTTTATGGATTTGATAATTAAATTTCATTGTTGTTATTGATTGGTTCGTAATTTATTGTATTAAATAATATTAAAACGAGTTAGGGTCTCGTGGTCCGATCAGTGACCGAGAGAAAAAGAGCTTCGCCATTGGATGGATGTCGAATGGTGGGGGAAACTGAGTTGTCCGGATTGGCCAATTGCTAAGGTCATAAATAGGTTCTTGTGTGGGAATGAAATGGTTCGACCAATCACCGCGATGATTGCGACCGTAGTTTGCCCGCGTTTTTGGAGAACTTCGGGAGGGGATCGTCGTCTATATAGATGTGACCGGTAAATTTACGGTCACATCGTCTATCTAGTTGTGAAATTACGGTAATAACCGTAAAATATAGTTGTAAATGACGGTAAATTTACGGTTACTCCCATCACTAGAGATGGGAAATTTAGACCTTCGAGTGATGACGGTCTTGATGACGCTCTCGTCAAAGCGTGGTCTTATGGGCACTCAAAAAGATGAAGCGCTGGAAGGGGGCTTATTGGGACTTAGAAAAATCAGAGCCTTGTAGGAGGTTCCATGTGGGACTTAGAAAAATCAGGGCCTTGGTGTATCATTTGTCCTCGAACAGCTCGAGATATTATTGTATACAAAAATACATGTGATCTTGGCACTTAGATAAAAAATTACATAATTAATTATATCACTTTGCGCTTATGAACTATGGCACCTTTTTGGTAGGAAGACAAAATAATATTTGTGGTACGAAGATGTAATAGGAGCTCTCTTTTTTTTTGTATGTTCATCGCCAATCTTTTTTATTAGCAGGACCCCATTCGTTGCCTTCGACAATCGCTTTCTTATTTCCTGGCTGTAGTGGAAACGTAGTATGTATGTGAACTGGGGCGTCTGGATTACCTTGATGATTATCATGATGTTGTACCAAAATCCTTACGGACTCCACAGGCCACACGCACTGGACAAACCGGCCTGGTTCTACCTCCAACTTACCAGTGGCAAATGCATCACGTTTCAGGCCTAGTTGTTCTTTAGTGAGAGTAATCACTTTTCTTCTCTGATGTTCACCGTCAACAATATTTGCTTTATACTTATTAAGTTCTGCCCTAGCCGCTTTAGCTTCCTTGGTATTCATCGCAAGGCACATCACGTAATTCATTTCCGCCTGCGACGTATATCCGCTATTACGATTACTCTTTATTATGGCATTCTCCAGACAATTTATATTCTTTGATGTTTTCACTTTAGTTATTCTATTTCGCACATTGGACGCCAGTTGAGTGGCATCGGGATGATTGATCTGCTTGGCAACAACCTTGTAGATCGTCTTATCGAGTGGATCGTGCAATCTGTAAACTTCCTTGCCGCCAATCGACGTGTAATACTCGTTGGAGTTATCGTTGCTATCTCCATGATATTCGAGTACGATTGGCGGATGCTTGCTTTCATTACCAATAGGTGGTCGCAATAGCACACAATCACCGCAATTCATACCAACTACGACTTGTCTTTCAGTTTCTTCGGCAATAGCTTTCAACCGATCATCATTATTTTTGTGCGGATAATGCTTGTTACTGTGGCCTTTGGCATCAAAACCATAAGCTGGGGCACCGATCGAATTTTGTATATAAACTCCTGTTTCATTAGGAGTTTTGGCACTGAATTCTGCTCCGCCCATCGCTAATTTCATTTCGGCATACGTCTGCAAATACGTTATATCATTCGCTTGTTTCGCCACTTGATCTTTGTTCTTCTCCATTACCGTCAACGTCAAATTTTTCAAGTGCTTTGAATCTTGACCGGTCTGTTCACCAATAACATTATAGAGACACAAGTTTCCGTTACGCTTATTATTAACGGGTTCACGTCCACCCGGCATAGTGTAATGTCCAACGGTATCTCCATTTTTTCCCTTGTGATACTCCACTTTTACAGGTTTTCCCTGCTTATCTTCTCCGATTGTGTAAAGCCATCTTCCTTTCTCATCGTAAACCTCGATTGGTTTGTTTATAGCATCACTGGCAGCGCCCAAATGCACAAGACCAGATGGGCCTCCCTTCCGAGTGTTGTCAATTATTTCATCGACTTTGTTCACAGCAAATTGCTCCTCTGCAGTACATTTCTTGTTCGTCTCTTCTTGGTTTTTGCTGAAACCTTTGTTCTGATGATGTATAATACGCTTATGGGATCTGTAAGTCTCCAGCTCTTTGCTCATAGATGCTTCGATGTTGGATGTTATTTTATCGCAGGTATAATTAACACCGTATTGAACTATCGGTGCTATCATCTTACCCTGAATGATATTTACCATACTAGTCGACATGACTTTGACAAATGCTTTGGATATACTTCCTGGATCTCGCTTTTCTTTCTTCAGTTTAACTTGTTCGTGGTCATCGTCGAGTCGCTTCAAATCAATATCTTCGCCTGTTTCTTCTGACAAATTGTCCGAAGTAGTTGCGCATTTATTGTCTTTCTGTTCAACTTTCTTTTCCAACTTGGCTGTCAGTTGTTCCTGAATTTTGTCCTTGTCCGCTTCTTTCTTGATCGTGCTGTTGAGTTTGTTAATGAAACTATTCGTGAAAGTTGTTAATTCAGCTACGCCAACGAGTGCGTTAGATACTAATTGAAAATTAGCAAATCCTGGAATTTTCTTTTCCGCTATTCCAGTTGCAATACGTTTAGCTATGTTCAAAATTTCGGCGTTTTTCGCTGGATTCAATATGTTCAATCCCATATCCTTTATGCGATTTTCATAATGTCGATTATTGTTCTCTTCGTCAAGTTGCAACATTGTTCTTACATGCGAATTGTCAAGCAGAGCTTGTTCTATAGGTCCCTTAATCTTGTCGACTATCGCTTCTTGAATCAAAGGTATCAGTGTCTTATTGACACCAAGATTAATCAATTCCGTAGCTATACTCTTGCCAGCACCTTTAGCCAGCTCCCAACCAACTTTTTTCGCAACGATTTTCAATCCATTTTTCGCTGTTTGCGTTATCGCTTTCGAACAAATGCTTGCCGCGGTTTTTGTACCTGCGTACGCCGTTTTAGCGACGTCTTTCATTGCCTTGAAACCGGCACAAACCACCGAAATGGTCAAGCTTATCGCCTTTTCTATAGCCCACGTGGCCCAACTGAAGCTACGATTTATTATGCCATCTTTAACAGCCGTTATTATGTCGCTAATACCTTCGGTTATCAGACCCATTCCGAAACTAGCTCCACCGCCGAGGGTAAATACCGTTAGCGCAGCCCCGAGAATTAGTTGACCAAAACCAAGCGCAAGCAAACCAAACACCGCGCTCCAATCGATCGGCGGTATTTGCGATACTTCAAAAGACCCTATCGCGCCATTTAGCTCAATTTCTTTGATTTCATCATCGTGTGATTTGGCATCATCCGGCAAAGCATCTTTCATAGGGTGACGCTCGATCTTGACGTCATTTCCTTTGGACCTCGCGGATTGTATAACACCAACGTTTTCCTTAAGTTTATTCAAATTCTCAATCGCATCCTTAATTTCTTTCTTTTCTTCCGAAGTCAATTTATCCGAATTTTGATCCTTTTTCAGCTGGTCGATTTGCGCATTTATCGCAACTAAGTCGGGTCCGATTGCTAAATCGATGGCATTCTTCTGTACATTGTAAAGGTTGAGCTTGTTCCTGATTTTCTCCGAAAATACTTCACCGTTCGATGCGCTTTGCTCGAGATGCAAGCTGCGCTCTCTGTCCTCGATAAGCGACCGCGCTTTTTTAAGATCCTCGACAGCCCTGTCGATGTAATACTTATTGCCGGATACATTATCGCCATACTGCGCGATATAAGCGTAGCCTCTGTTGTAGTAAGCATGCTCAGCAAAATGACTATCAAGATTTATAGCCGAACTGTATTCGTTTATAGCGTCCTTGTATTTGGCCTTATCCAAATAGTTGTTGCCAATGTTAACATACATATAAGGATTCCTGATTAAATTATTATTGTGATCATCCGTCAGGATGTTTTCCTCAAAGGCTTTAAAATCTTTGAGGACATCGTCCTTGTCTCCCTCCGATATTCTATCACCGTTCATCGCTAACCAAATTCCAAATCTCTCCTCCACAGCCTCTCTCTCAATCTTCCTCACAAACTCATTTCGTCCTTTGACTTTATCAATAAGATGACAAAATTTTTGAAATATCATGTCCTTGGTAGTTACTTCGTCGATTTCCGACTCGGCTGTCTTCATCGCCGATTCCTCCTTTTCCATTCGTGCATCTCGTAATTCCCTGATGTCGGTCTCCGAATTAAGCAGGATAAATTGACTGGTGCCCCGATTGCCAGTTCTGGCTGTTCTACCGATGTTCTGTTGCTCGACACGGGAGTTCTTCGGCAAGAAAGTCACGCAAACGTGAAGACCGCCGTTATCATCGATGTCTTTTGATAATTTGATATCAGTTCCTCTTCCGGCTATGTTGGTAGTTATGATGACTTCCCCCGGTTTCAAAGCCTTATCCACAACCGCCGAATCTTCGTTCGTCTTGTAAATTTTGATTTTCTTCTTATCGTACGAGAATTCCTCTTTAAACATTTTTTCAAGTAATTCCGTTTCGCGAATGTATTCCATTATCACAAGAACTGCTCTGTCATTGTTGAGTTTTCGTAGGCAACTTCTGGCAATCGCCCGATACCAATCATCGCCACTCCTCACAATGATTGCCTCCAGTTCCTTATGCTGCTTAAGTTTGAACGATGGAATAATCACAGTGTCCACGTCATACGTCTTATTGAGCAATCTTTTCGTACCACTTGAGCCTAATGTACCGGTGAGTCCATAAATCTTGGGTCGATATCTTCTGAAGAACGCTACGTTCGATATAAAGTTCGTGGTCAATCTCTCAGGAGTGACTTTGGCGCCATGCTGAATCTGTATGAATTGATGAAGACCGTTGGACCATATCATATCAGGTTGAACCACTCCTGTGTTAAGCGCATCGACAATCTTCACCTCATCATTAACAAGTATATATTCCTCGTCCTTTCGATAATAAAATAGGGCAGACAGTGCTTTACTTATCCACTTTTTAAGTGATTCCTTGCATATAAGTTCCCGCAAATGATTCGGAATCTTTATTTCCGGAAAATTCTTATCCAGATCAGACGTATCGCCGTCGCGAATCAATCGTCTGATATGTTGCTCTGTAGATTTTTTGATAAACTCTCTCTTGGTGCCTTCGATTGGCACATGATTAACAACAACGTCCTTCATCACTTCACCATTCTCATCAACGGCATTCTCCTGATCAACGAAATACGCCACACCGTCCTTCTCGACTATGGACGCCGCCGCTGCTTTAACCTGCGAATATATCGCAGCCAAAATAGGCTCAAGATGATCCATCGCCGGCATATAAGAGCTCAACATCACGATATGATTGTTGCCATCAATAAGCATATTGTCCACTTCGTCCACTATTGCTACGTCGCATTTTCGATCGTGACGAGTTCCACGTTTTCTAAATTCGTCGTTAAGAATGTCCCCTTGAAATTCCTGTGAAGTCCCATAAACTACATCGTGTAGATAAGCTCCACTACTGTGAAAATTGTGCGCTACCAGGATCCCAAGTGTGTTATAAAACTTGGACTGTTGTTCAGATTGCGGTATTGCCAAGAGTCTCGAACTCGTTATGATGTCTACTCTATGCCCCCGAATTACATGATAAGCGGCAATCATCGCTATGATCATTGTCTTTCCTTCCCCGGTATTCACCTGGGCTAAACGTCCTTTGCCTTCCATTGAATTAGTCATTATTATCACCGACAGCAACTGAATCACTCTGAGATCAACTCCCGAAATCAGCTCCATGGCTCTCTTTATCACCGCTACAATTTCGTACTCATTTATTGATGCCACTTGTTCCTTAGCAATCGCCATTTCCGCCGGAGATATTGCGTCCAAAGCCTTTTTAAATTGTGAAGCCTTGGATATCCGAATGGCTGTGAACAAATTCGACCACTCCTCTATCTCCGATACCGTCCAATATTGGATAATCTTATTGCTCGAAATTAGTTTCGACGTATCGGTGGCATAAGCAGACATCACTTTATCGTACTTCTCGCGAAGTAATCTTTTATTCTCCAATAAGTGAATGCGTTCGTTGGCGTTTGATTCTATAAGTTCGTCGATCAACTGGTCCACAGTTTTCTCGTAAGTTCCTGGGAAAATCTTCTTTATCACGAATTTGTGAATCTCTTTTTGTACGTTCGCGAGTGTCGATCGCGAAGTAAGCTTCGACAACGCGTCCTCCGTGATATCCATATCATACTCAGCGAGTATATCCAGCGTTCCAATAAGCTCTGCCACTTTGTTCTCGTTGTCCAAACACTTGATCCACTTTTCAATGATCTTCAAAGTCTTGTCCGACCATCCGCATTTTAACAAAAGTTTCGCCAGCTTGCGATTCAAATCGTGAAGCATCTGAGCAAGTACCAAACCTTTCGCAGGTTCATTCAATAACCGGTTCAATTCTTCTTTCGTCGTTTCGTCAAATTCACAATAGCTTGTGTAGCTTTTCTTGTTGGCAGGTTTGGAATTTGCGAAATACATGGCATCAGCGCTTTTCTGAGCCACTAAAGACCCGACGCAAGGCAAGTAATAACGATATCCCGGAAATTCACGACAAATGAAAGTCTGAATTAGAGGAAAGAACAGTTCCCTCTTCCATATATCGATGTTTTTGTTGGGAGCCAATTGGCGCAAAAACTCCTCTTTTTCCATCAATTCGTTGTTCTTCAATGTCTCAAACAAGTCAATCAACTCGATTATATTAGTATTTTGTTTGACTTTGGCGAGAAGCGAATTTATCGTTTCCTCAGAGTATACAAGCAGATTATTGAGCTTCATTAGCTGTGTCTCGTCGGTGTAGATGATTTTTCGTTGATCGCATATCGCCATCAGTCTCAATGTCTCAAGCTCGTCTAACAACGAGGGGAGAAAGCAAATTTCACGTGAAATAACGTCAAGCGACTTAACATTAGTGCGCAATAACTTCACTATCTTGATTATAAATTTAACGTCCATTCGGTAAAAATTCTGTGCTTCTATCAAGATTTCCAGTATGTCCTCGATGCAGTAATTTTTCGTGTTTGCTTTTATAAAAGCATCGAGTTTGCTTATCTCTCGCGCAAAATCAGGAACTTGTTTCACGTCCCAAGTGATGTTGTTCGACAACAGTGAGTACATTAACAGTTCCTTGCCCCATTCTAGTGAATGAAATTCATTGAAAACGGAAATCTTCACGCCGCACACAGACTCTAACAGGCAAATTGTCAGTGCTCGAAGGATTCGATATTTTTCAGCTTTACCGCAACTCTTAATATAATCGTCCAACTTTTTCATAGCTGCATTTTCGTAGACCTCGTATTTTATACGTTTTTTAATTGTCAAGTAATATTCTTCATAGAAATCGTTAGGCAAATCGGTCTTATATCCTTTCAGACACTCGAAGGCGTGCCTGCTCATCTCGCAGTGCTCGCAATTATCGTTGTTTTCGCAGTATTCCAGCGCAATGTCCTTCATTAAGTCCATGGGTATCGTTTTTACATCGCATTCCTTCGAAATAATTGCGGAGAACATTTTTACCTTTTCTTCGTAAACCCGCGATTTCAACAAGTCGGCTATTTTTTCTGTTACGTTAGCTTTCACGGACTTAAAGTTCTTGTACCCGACGGGTTCGACGTACAAATGATTTTCGGGCAACATCGTTACACTTTTTTTTCCAATCCTTAACAAAAAAATCTACTAGTTTTATGAAAACTACTTTTCATAACAAATATTTCGTATATAATTTTTATACATTTTTGTAGAAAGTCGAAGAAACTAAAAATAAAATAATAAATAAAAATAAAAAATAAAAATAATCTTCATTAATTATCGCAACTTTATGCTACAATTGTCGTACCAAAACCTACTTTAAACCCTTTCTAGTAATCTAACAAAAAAAAAATTACTTTGAAATAATTTTCAAAAACTAAATACTAATTTTTAAATTATACAATAAATGTAACTAATAATACTTAAATAATACTCTCAGTTTCGAATCAATCCAGTTGACATAGGAAAATCAGTCGTCCATTTATTGTTAAACAATACGACAGACTAATTCACATGATCGAAGATATTTCAGATATATTTCAGACGTATATTCATTCAGACTCTGGGGAATCGTCCGAAGCGTCGGCATACTGATCCTCTTTGTAGCCTCTTTCGATGAAGAATTTCGCTATTTCGTGATGACCATTGTCAACAGCATTGTTTTTAGGTGTTTCGTCGTAATCGTCGTCGACCTGTATATTGGCACCGAGTTTGTCGACAAGAATCCGAACCAACTCTTCGTAGCCGTTGGTTGCGGCGACGTGCAAAATAGTTCGATTATTGTTGCCTTTATCGACAGAATTCACGTCTACTTTATTTTCTTCAATTAACTCGAGGACCTTCGGTATGTCGTTGGCCTCAGCGGCTTTGAACAAATCGTCGACAATCTGATCGTTCAAAAAACGCTCGGCGTATTCGCGCTCCTTGGAATTTCTCTCCAAAAGAAATTTCACAATATTTATATTGTAAGAGTCGCTTGCAAGGTGCAAAGGAATTAAGCCGTTGTCGTCTTTGGCGTTAACCTCAGCCTTGTAATCATCGATCAGGAGACGCGTTAAGTCGTAATATCCTTTGCTCGCCGCTATGTGCAAGGCCGTTCGATTGTGGTAATCAGGATTTCTCGAATTTACGTCCACGCTATTGGCTTTCAGTAACGCAGCCGTTTTAGTCAGGTCGTTTACTTGAACGGTCTCGAAAAAATTCGTCAACGCTGCAGCACTCGTCGTCATTACGATTCCTTTGGAAAGAACAAAAAAAAAAAAATAAAGATTTTTTTTTACTATTATTCTGTTTATAGCAACGAATCTATGTTTTCGATTATTTTTTATTTTTTTTTTTAAATCAATGCGAAGAACGTCTTTTAGAACAAAGTGATAGAAGAACAATGAATTTCTGTAAAATAATGCCATTTACAGAATTGCATTGCAATAAACGATTACTACGTAAAAAAAAAAAGTTAGAGAAGTTGAATTTTAACAAGGCAGTTTAAATTATCTAATTAAATTAATTTTCTTGTGATTAGGCTGTTACTTGTATTGAATTACCTATATTTCGCACTGGAATGGCATATTTGCTCATAATACTCGCATTGTTCAGCTGAATTTTCGACCAGTGAGAAGTAAGCTTCTCGATGTTTCGATCCGATTTTCTGTGAATTGTGATTACAACTCAAAAGCATGAATAAGGTATATTCTAAATAAACACAAAGTGAAATCCAACCGATTTATTTTGGATATTCGCAATTTTTCTATCTACATAAAGTTGACTTTATCTAAATAGATAAAGTCAATATCGTGAAAGGAGCTTGAGACGCGGACGGTATATCGCGAAACTGATACAATAGTTATTTCCGAGTCTCGCGTCATATCTAAAGCTTCCTTAACTTCCTTTTTCAATAAAAACTATATTGAAGAATTCTTTTTGATAAGAGAGCAAGGTAAGATAAACTGTAATTTAATTATAATCCAACAAATATATTATACTCTGAGGCTATATTTTTCTATGTCTTATAGCATCATAATTTTAATTTATCTCGCATAATTTGCGATGTAAAATTAATGAGTAAAAAAAAATGAAAGGACAAACGTATTTTAAACGTAAAATTTGCTTTCAATATTCAATAAAATAATTTTTTTTTCTCATGAAATTTTCACCGGGTTAACTTTGGGCCTTATTTTTTCTTTTAATTACTGTAATTAAACGACTGACCACCAAACGATCTAATTAGACTACCAAACACCACCAAACGACCACCAATCGAATGGTATATGCTAAATTAAAAAAAAATAATGTTGCATGGCTAACTTTATCCAGCTATATATATCGCGGTTTCTCGTAATCCAATTGAATATATATTAAAATCATGTTGCAAAACTTACGTCTAAAGTAGTTAGAAATTCTTGCTTAGTACGTTAAATACTTTCGATGAGCAGTCGCACCTCGTCCTGTTCCGTCGTACGGTTCTCACTCTGCGACTGAGAAAATCTTGTGCCTGTTGCTACGCTTCACCCCTTCAAGATAGATATTTATGCGGATTATACGAGCCAGTGAAATTCTGTGAATCCAAACAGTGATGTCATCTCATTTTTATTTTAGCACATGGCAACACTGGACAAATCAGCGTTCACGCTGATTGGCTGATTGGCTCTTAAAAGATGTTCTATTCGTTTCCAGGCATGACGTAATTTCTGAGCAAGCGTAAGCACGATTATAGGATGATATTGAAAGTTTACAATGTTCGTCATCTAGTTGAGAACGTATATGTAGCGATTACGTCGATTTCTCATACATAGAATGCATTATAACTTCAGCTATTGTAGACAAATGCTGATGTTATAATAATCATTTATTTCCAGAGATGTAAAAATACCGTAAAAATCCAATCCAGTAAAGTAACCAAAAAATCATCTTGCCGTGGATGTTATTCTTTTGTTTCAAATTTACGTAACCGTCTCACGAGCGCCATCTCACGATCCTCGATTTTACTACAGAGCATATTGCCGACTTCACGTCTGATTACTAACGGTCGGTAGTCTGCCTGCCCTGTCGACGATCGATAAGTAATTATAGTAATTGATTTTAACGCAACGGGCGCGCGATTCGGAAATGCCGGACATTTTTTTAAACACTTTTCTGGACGTTCCAGAAAATTTAAATTATTATTAAATTATGTCGATTATATAAATTATGTAAATTATTCCGACACTGAATTTCGATCTTTTTTTTTTTTCATGAAAACAAATCTTCGATCAAGTGGAATTATTATTAAGTTTCGGTATTGAGTATAAAAAATATTAAACATTTTTTTATATACACCGCTTTTTTATAGACCAAAAATAGCTTACGCATTCTATTGTATATATAAATTTGATCGAATAATCAGAACTAAAAATAAATAAACGTATAATAAATATGTACGTATGGAGTTGATTTACAGTATCGTACATATTGTCCACTTAAACAATGCTTTCTTGTCCTCGATGTTCCGTTGATTCGACGCGTTGGTTTTCGAGCCTAAAATTAAAAAATTGAAAAATCATAAAATTTAGAATAAATTAAGTTAAAAAGTTAGAACTTGAAAAATTTATTGCAACATCAACGAAATTCGTGTAATAAAAAGGATTTTATTTTTGTTCACTAAAAAAAGAAGTTGCAAATGAAAAAAATCATTATTAAAAATCATAGAAATAAAAATAGGGAATATGTAAAAAAAAAACCTGTAAGGCTCGTGCCGAGAGTGAGAGTGTCGCGATCGCTGATACTCCTCAACTCTCTGCGAACACTTGCATCGAATGATAATGCCGCAACACGAGCAAACAATTCGGCAACTCCGTCTCCAGTTCTAGCGGATACGGCCCAATATTCGGCTCCGATTGTTTGCGCAACGGCGAACGCTCGCTTCTCAATCACACTGTATACTTGACTAGACTGAAAAAAGATTTTTTTTTTTTTACTGAAACTTTTTTTTTCATCAATTTTTTAGATTTAAGTATTTTAGCGAAATTAAGAAATTCACAATTTTTCTCAAAAAAGCTATTAAAAAATGAAAAATAACGAAGTAAATTTTTTAATTGGGGCAAAAAATTTAAATAAAAAAAATTCAGGATCAAAAGGTTTTAGTAGAAAAAATCTAAAAAAAACGAAAATTAAACATCTTTTTCGAGCTTATAGAATACTAAAATGTTCAATGAACAAGCATGGAGAACATTGTTTTTTCATTACCAACAAATCCCGCTTTGTGCCAACGAGAAATGTTACAAAGTGACCAGCGACGTTGCTGCGACTTGCCTCGACAAGCCACTGATGACAATGCGACAAAGACATCAGACTCCCAAGATCAAAGACAATCATAATCACGTTTGCTCCGCGATAATAAGACGCGGCGATACATTTGAATCTCTCTTGACCCGCAGTGTCCCATCTGAGGATTGTATTATTGATTTTAAAGCCTTTAGTTTATTTTGTCATAATCGAACGTTTTTTTGAATAAAAAAATATGCGAATTCAAAGTCAGCGATTTTTCTTTCTCATCTCTTTTTCCGAACGTTTCTCACCAATTCTTATTTTATATCTTGACATAAAAATTTAAAAAAAATTTATATATTTATATATTTTTTTTTTTTTTCGTAAAAACATTTTTGCTACCAAAACTTATTTTTTGTGCATCTTACATTTGAAGATTGAAAGGTGCGCCGAGTATATCGAATCTCTCGACTTCGAAATCCACGCCTATCGTCGCCTTGTAATTGTTATCGAATGATTTGTGACAAAAACTGAAAAAAAAAATCATTTGCAGACGATGTAATGATCAATATGAACCGAAACGAGTGTATAAAAGTGAGAAAAATGAAGAAAAAAAAAAATCTTACCGATTAACCAATGAAGTTTTACCTACCGCGACATCACCGAGAACTATTACTTTTGATATCCTTGGTGCTATGGACTTTCTCGTGCAGGCACGACGCACGAGATTATTGAAATCCGATTGATCCGAGTAGGGAGTAACTTCTGATGTAAAGGGAGGCGGCCAGTCGTTTATCTGCAATGTTGCTCGATTATATATATTTTTTTTTTCTTTTTTTTTTCATACATTCAGTGTTGTTTTGCCTGAATGACTATTTTAATGAATATGCAGTGATCGCCTCGTCACGTAAATTATGCAACTATTCCTATACAAGGGGCATTCCAGGCCAACGCGACCAACTTTTTTACTCCACTATAAATTATATAAAATGTAATGTGCGCTGCTGATTATGAATTGCAATAATTTTTATGCAAATTTTTCTAATAAAATGGCTGTGATGAAGGAGTGACAAACCTTATAGAAAAAAAATACATGGAAAATGTATTTTTTATGTTATGTATTTTTTTTTGCGAACTATTGAAAAAAAAAAAATTTCGTTTGCCGCTGTAAATAAGTATATGGGGCATTCCATGCCAAAGCGGCTACTCATTTCTCACAAGCCTTCAAAGTTGACAATTTTTTTTTGGATTCTTCAACAAAATTCACGGGTGTTCTTGGGACCCCAAAGAACCCAAAAAAAAATGTTCATTTTTTTCTGAAGGTTTGAGAGAAATGAGTGATCGCTTTAGCATGGAATTCCCCGTATGCAATAAATATACATGGAAATATAGTAGAATTAAGTCAGGATTAAAAATCGACAAAAATTATAATGAATAAAAACGGGAGAAACGATGAGGGTTTAATTAAAAAAATTCTTACCTGGCGTTCTTCATGCGCCGAAGTTTTCAGCATCTTGTAAACGGCTGAGCGCGTCTCGAGCATCGCCTTTACAACAGAAAATAAAAAAAACCATTAATTTTTCCGTTACAATCAATACCTTAAATATGGCAATTAAAAAAAAAAATTACAATGATAATGCGTTTTTATAAAATTAATGGCGGAATCCTTTGCAGTCGTACTGCAAAGTGAAGAAAATTATATAAAAGCAAGAATTAACAATTTATCTAACGTACCTGTAGTGAGTTTGGGACGAGACTGGTATAGCGGACGACTATACAGAGTGAGTTTGTTATGGAAACACACTGGTTGCTGCGGCAGGTGCACACGTGAATTTAATCATCGCGCGTTACGGTGGGGTGTTTAACGCAAAACTACATATATATACGCTATAATATAGGTACAGTTCAACTATCGTTTAGTACAATATACTGATGCGAATAACTGTTTTTCAGCATTTCGTTCCTTGAGTTCAAAATATACGAGTATTCAGTTTTTAACTTTCAATCATTTTTTTTTGTCTGTCCATCCCTTACGGGAAAGTACTATTGACGGTTTAATTACTGTTCGGACTCAAAAGACGCTATTGGAAGTCAATAGTACGGACTATTTGAATGAAAGAATAACTGATCAAACAGTTATTAATTATTATTCAAATGGTTACGATTATTCAATAGTGCTGATTATTAGAGCTGAACCGACCGACGGTTATAACGAGTCGGTAAAACATGCTCAGTAGTCAAACCGATCATCGTAAGATGACGCTAGTTGCGATTACGGCACTAAAATTAAAAAATAGTCGAAGACTCAATATCAATAATACATGCGACATATTTTTCCGCAGTTTTATAAAAATCAAATTTGTAATTTTTGTCAGTAATCGAGGAATTTTCAGTCGTGCATATTTATCATTTTTTCTTTTTATATAACTTATGAGTAAATTATTTTTTCAATATCAATCTATAAACTAAAACAGCGTGTTTCCGAAAATTGCCAATTAAGCATCCGTAAGTTGGACTGCATTTATTTATATATTTATTTTTTTCATATGTTAACAAGTCTAGTTAGTTCGAAATTCGATTAGCCAGAAGGATCTTCATTAAAGAGCACTAAAAAACAATGTTATGCGCTTTTAAAGAGGCTTAACTGTTTAAGAATTGCAAATATACGCTTAGCGATTTATATATGGCTGTAAAATAACGAGGTAAAAGATAAACGTAATGAATAAAGACACATCGATAACAGTATATGTTTCCGGAATCGTCAAGATACAGTATAAAACCACTAGTCACCCGAACGACAACTTAAGTCTCTTATTTTCCGTGGGATTATTAAAACACCTTTTGTCATGTCGAATTTTCTGCTGATTTTCGTTGCCGCACTTGTGTCCGCGGCTTTGGCTGCTCCACAAATACTCGTTTATCCAGGTAACTTAATAATTGTCGAATAAACTATTAATTATCAATAAAACAAAAATATATCAAAATAATTACGAGTATTAAATCATTCGAAAATCCTAAACAAATGTCTAAAAATAAATTTTGTAGAATATCGAAAAATTTTAATGAAAACTAAAAAAAAAAAAAAAAGTAAAAAAATTGTGCAAAAAAAAAACGACGAAAAGAAAAAAAAATTAATGAGTAATGCAAAAAAATAAGTTAAAATAAATTTAACGCATTTTACGTGCTTTTAATATTATTTTTTACCGCATTTTTTTTCTCAAACTTTAAAAAAAAATTACATTTTGCTTTGAAGAATATAATTTTGAAAAACGATTTTATCGACTTAACGAAACGATTTACGAAAAAATCGATCTTTTGGCTTCAAGAAAGTGTTCATTAATTCAATGTCACAATGCAAAGGCAATTTAATTTGAGATTAACTGAAATATATTATTTTTGTTTTTATTGTATTAATTTTTGTCTAGATTATACTAGTATAACGGATTGCGGGCCTTCGGCGGCGCAAATAAATGTTCCTGGTATGACCGAATGGTGCCGCGCGAATTGCTTCCATGATCCTTCGTACTGCCCCGCAAGCCATTGCCAGTGTTGGTAAAAGCCGAAATCAATACAGCGAAAATAATAATTTACAACCCGCTAATTTTTCTATTTAAAAACAAAAAAAAAAAAAGATTGTCAATTGCTGTATAAATTTTTAATTGGTAATAAAAATAATTACGATTTATCAATTTTTGTGTTTTTTACTCGTTTTAAATGTGGGAAATTCGCGAAAAATTATTCGGCGATATTTTACGATTTTTTTAAATTTTCATTTACGAAGAAAAAATAAATAAATTTGAAGAAAACTGAAAGTACTTTAGTAGAGTGATTTTTCGTGCTCCGATAATTCATGAATTTCTTGTTCATGTAAACATGTAAATTTATGCCTCGCTGAGCTTTCAACGTAATACAATTATCTACATGGATAAACGCGAAAAGCGATACGATATTCACAATGCAGGCGGAAAACTGGCGTACCGGTGTGTTTTTATTCAAATCCGATAGCTTCTGGTATTTTTTTTTTTTTTTTTTTAATTGTTAATTTATTTACAAGTTATATTTTTAACTCCCCAATAAATAAAAAATTTAATAATTCGTCGGTAGAGCCTCGATTGTTGGGAAATATAATTTAAGTTTGAGTGATAAAAAAAAAAGCAATGTTTGTTCTACTTTCATTCAAAATTTGAATCCAATATATCCGGATTTTTTTTTTTTTTTTTTACTTTATACAGCAATTTAAATTTTTTTTTTTCAATTTGCTAGAGAAAATGCTTCGCGATGATAGAAAGTTTGAAAATTCACAATATTTAATCAGAGACTTAAATTCTTTATTAAAATAAAGATACTATTGAAGTACATTAAGTCTATTGCACGGATAATATTAAAATAAGATGAGTAACTATTTTACTTGTCCGCCCAAACAATTCAACTTTCATTTGTTCAATTTGCGTTGCACAACTTATCTCATAAAATATTTATGACACTAATCTAACTAAAAACAAACAAAACAAAACAACTCACAATGATCTGTGAATGTTACGCGACTTAAAAGTGAAAAATAGTTACAATGATTTGTTTATTCAATAAATAAACGCAGTTCGAGTTACGTCCTGCAAAACAATGAATTATATTCATTTTTTAAAAAAAGTGCGTTTATCAGAAAAACGGGGAACTGACAATAATTAAGAAACAGCATTTTTGAGCGCATGCCGATTGTTCTCAGATGCGATTAAAGGAAAAGTTTAAAAATGTTACATCTTTTGGCAGATCGTTGTTAAGTTTCCTGCGTTTTTTTTTAATTTTCAATTTTTATTTGATGGCAAAAAGGCAGAAATGACCGAATGAATAATTCTGTATCAATTCAGGATTTTTTTTTTACTGACATTCCAATATTTTCGATAATTAGTCAGATTTTTGAAAAAAATAAATTTGCTTCCATTACGTTTCTATGTTTTTTTTAATCGGTTTTTAAAATTCAACATTCCATAAAAGTTGTAGTTTCGTATGCAGTATTTTTAACGATATTTTAAAATTCGTTTTTTTTTTTTTTTTTTTTTTTTCTCTATATTCTATCTCCATATTTTATCCAAATTATTTTTGTAATTATAATAATATCACATTTTTTAAATTTATTTATTATAGATTATTGGAAAAAATGTAGTTTTTAAATTATGATTAATTTATTAATAAAAAAAAATGCTTATGCGCAGAGTTGTAAGCCGTCTCTTCATTTTACTATAAAAAAAAAAAAAAAAAAAAAAAACACGAAATTATTGTAAAAAATTACAAAAATTCTACGTCAGAAAAAATTGTCTCAGAAAACAAAGAAATATTTTTAACGCGGTGAAATAAACGAGTAGGTGCTCCGATTTTTTCTTCTAGTAATTTTCGTGAAAAAAATGTATAAAATTAATTATCCTGAAATTGCGCAAATGTTAGTTTAATGAATTAACGAAGGCTCACAACTTTCTTTCAATATGGCTATTCTATTCGCTTTTAAAATCGTTATTTTCAGCGACATGCTTCGTCTTTGTAATGTTTCAAGTGCGGCGGATTGTACGGATTTTGGATGCTATGTGAAAGACTTTGCGATAGCAAAAATTCGCGACTCTCGCTTGCATTGCTGAGACGTTGATATAATTCGCGCGCAGTTTCCTCGATTGCGATTTCCTTCGAGTCGAACGAAGGGCCTTGAAACTGGAATATCACGTTAGCGTGATCGAAAATAAGCACCTGAAAAATAAGGGCAATACTGATCCTTCTATTATATTTGCATTAAAACTTTTTTTTTTTTTTTTTAATTTGTTTCATAAATTGATATTTTAATTATCTTCTCAATTTTTTTCTCCTGTTGGCAGCATAATATCCGAATCCTTTATTTGAAGAGGAAAAAAAAAAAAAGTAATTTCCACAAATTTTTCTTCTCAATTTTCATAAATTTTTGTGGTAAACCGATATTTGAACCTCGACGAAAATTATACGAACTTTCAATACGAAATACGAAAAATAAATGCCTCTATTTTTTCGAGTCCTCGGAAAAAAAAAAAATATATTTCCAGCTAAAAATTTGGGCGAATACTCTTTCACGTTGTTTTATTTTACTTTTTTACTTTGATAAACTGACCTTGCAGCTGCATCCACCGTTCAACGAATCGTAGCACTCGAAATGGCAATTCGCGCGCATATTGCCAGCAACGAAAATCTCCAAGACTCGCTGATAATCGACTGCCGGGATTAAGCTTGAAATTGTCGTTTCCACGTCTGTTTTCCTGCCACGTTTTTTGTGTCCCGAACTTCTTGCTTTAGCACGTGAGGCTTTCACCTCATTCGTATTGCTATCATTAGTTAGTGCATCGTTGATGGAACGTTGTCTTTCCAGTTTTTTCGACGATCCAATTGGTTTCGCCCAGCGGATTTCCCAATTTTCGTATTCGGCGGCACCGCCCGGAGCTTCGAAGGAAAAATTAATACACACTTTAATAAACATTTTACAGGATAATTTTTTTTTTTTTTTTTTTTTTTTTTTTTTTTTTTTTTTTTTTTTTTTTCAAATTTTTAAAGACATTCGTTAATTAGTAATAAGGGATTTGATTTATTTACCCGTCATGATTTCCATCACGCGCTGCGCGGTCTCACGATCTTGGTAGTGAATAAAGGCAAAGTGGTTGATTTTCTTGAGTTTGAGAATTTGTATGCCAGTGAATTTTTGAAATATTTCTCTGACTCTTTGCTGGCTAATATCCAGACAGATGTTTCTGACAAACAAGGCTGTTACCTGTAACATAAAACATAACGAAAATTTCATCCCAATTCTAAACTGAAATTTAATCTCAATTTTCAGTTGATTTTTAATCTCAATTTTGAATTAAAATTTGATCTCAATTTTGAATTAAAATTTGATCTCAATTTTGAATTAAAATTTGATCTCAATTTTGAATTAAAATTTGATCTCAATTTTGAATTAAAATTTGATCTCAATTTTGAATTAAAATTTGATTTCAATTTTGAATTAAAATTTGATCTCAATTTTGAATTAAAATTTGATCTCAATTTTGAATTAAAATTTCATCTCAATTTTGAATTAAAATTTCATCTCAATTTTGAATTAAAATTTCATCTCAATTTTGAATTAAAATTTCATCTCAATTTTGAATTAAAATTTCATCTCAATTTTGAATTAAAATTTCATCTCAATTTTGAATTAAAATTTCATCTCAATTTTGAATTAAAATTTCATCTCAATTTTGAATTAAAATTTCATCTCAATTTTGAATTAAAATTTCATCTCAATTTTGAATTAAAATTTCATCTCAATTTTGAATTAAAATTTGATTTCAATTTTTAACTTAAAAATTATCTGAAATTTAATCAATTTTTAACTGAAATTTAATCTAAAATTTAACCTCAATTTTGAGCTAAGATTTAATCTCAATTTTGAGCTAAAATTTAGTATCAATTTTGAGCTAAAATCTAATCTCAATTTTGAAGTAAAATCTGAAATCTCAATTTTGAACTAAAATATGAAATCTCAATTTTGAACTAAAATTTAATCTCAATTTTGAACTAAAATCTTTTAAAAAAAAAAAAAAAAAAAAAAAAAAAAAGCATTTGAATCAATATTCACTGAGCCTATAATTCCTCGAAATTTCAAGATTTCCAAAAATTAAAATTCCCAAATATATTTCCAAAAAAAAAAAAAAAGATCAACCAAAAAAAAGCGACAACAAAAATACACACCGATTGCATGAGATCGTCATCGACAGGATCTCCAGGTTCAGGATCCGCCCAATCAACAGCAATCTCATGATTCCACAGTACAATTTTCCCGGGTATGAGTTTCCGTCTGGCCATAGCGGCGGCCCGATGATCTTTGAACTCGACGAAAATGAAGCCGCGATTTTGGGTCCTGTCCTGGGCGTTCGGATACAAATAAATATCGACAATGCCCTCGAGAATATTGCCCAATCCTTGCATAAAATCTTCTTTGGTTTTGTCCTTGGGTACGCCGCCGAAGAACAATCGGCAATTGTCGATAGACTTGACAACGCCGATTCGATGTCCCGGTCTTATTTCATAACCGTCGAGGACGCAACAGGCGCGTCTCGCGACTGAGCTATTTTCAAAGAGTGCAAAGGCATAGCCACGCGTAGAGCCCGAAAAATCAAGCATAAGTCGTAATTCAAGTAGACGACCGACACTCCCGAGTATCGGCATTAATTCGCACTCGTAACAATCGCGCGGCAAACGGCCTAAAAAAACTTCGCAGCCTTTGTTACGATCTCTCGTTTCTCCGCTAAATTCCGGCGCCGTAAGACGACGCTGACCGTTTTCTTGCACCAATTCGTAATTAGTTTCCCCGAGTAGCTTCAAAAGTTTAACCGTTAATTGCGACTGTCCGAGTGAATGACCGTCAGAAGTACCGGTAAGTTCCATGATTTTTAGATGTCTTTTTTTTTACGTTTTTTTTATTATTATTATTATTTATTTTGTTTGGTGATTTGAAAAACTTTTGTTTTAAATATGAATGTTTTTATTCTTTGTTCGATAAGCGTTGATTATTATTATTATTATAAGAGACGTTGTTGTTGTGTTTTCGTAGCAGCGTAACGACGACCGTGCTGTGAGACTCGAGATCAACGACTGAGCTAAGTAAGATCCCCTCCCCCCTTTCTTGGAACACTCGTGTTGGACTTTAGCCCCCTCTTTAACGCGGAGACTGTGAAGCGGCCAATGACAGGAGGGCTCGGCTGGAGAGACGGCCAATAAAATCTCGCGGACGGCCAACGGTTTTCTTGGATACTGAGAATGAAGGAAAGCCGTTGGCGAGATTCTCGGACCTTGGAAAATAGCGAGAATACCTTGTTCTCCTTATTCGTGGCTAGATAAAAATCTCCCAACGGTTTTTCACGAATGCTCTTTAAATGTGTATATTAAAGCTGTGGAGACTCGAGATCTTTTATTCGATTTAATCAGCATTCGAAAATCAACGGTTTTTTTTATGTTGATTTGAAAAAAAAAAAATGTTCAATATGTTTTTTTTAAATATTTGATTTTCAGCGAATCTTTAGAAACTTGTTTTTTTTTAATTTCAGGCAACAAATTGACTAATTATATTCTATATGCATGATTAAATATATATATATATATTTTTTTTTTCGAATCAGCGAATTAATTTTACAAAAAAAAAAAAAAATGCATCTGTTAAATGTTTATTAATTAATAAATTGCATTCAATCAACTTTAAAAACTCCTTCAATTTTATAACACTTTAAATTAAAAACCTCAGATCTTTTTTTTTTTTAAAGAAAAATCGTGAAAACAAATTGATAGGTTTGAAATTAAAAAAGTCAGTATTATTCCTCTCAATACTATAATTAATTTAATGGCACTATAATATTCAATATTATGACATTCTATTTGACAGCTTACATAATTACGCGTATATATAGTATATAATCAAATATATACATATATATATATATATATATATATATATATATATATATTTATTATATATGTCGTATCGTAAATTTCGTATAATATATCATATATATATATATATATATAGATATATATTTATATATATAAGTATTATATACAACCATACGATCAACAAAACGTTCGATTATTTTTCTTCTTTTTTTTTTTTTAAATCACTCTACATCGTTCCTTTACTTCTTTTCGTCTTCCATCTCTTCGCACATAGAACACACACATACGCACACGCGTGTCTTTTTCATTATATTCCGTTTCATTTCGAGCTTGCATCTTATCTTTTTTTTTTTTTTTTTTTTCTACCCCTCGCAAAAATTCGCGATCAATCGCTGTCGGTGTTTGTCTTTAAAAACATCAACTGTCTCGATCGCAACTACTGAAATAATTTCATTTGATCGTCTCACTAGTAACACTTTACAAAACTATATACACTAAAGCCCATATTATCATCATCCTAAAAACTTATTCGTTTGTTTTACCTTTATTTTTCAATGTTTTTTTTTTTTTTTTCATTACTATTATTATTATAATCCACTAGCTACTAACATTTTTTTTGTCGGTACTTATTTTTCTCCTCATCGTTATATAATAATAATAATAATAATAATAATAATAATAATAATCATTATCATTATTATCATCGTCGAAGTAATAACATTAACGCAGCTTCAAGATAAACAATGCCCGAACGGCATTTTACACGTTGGCCACTAGCGTATATATTACGAAGTGTATAATAAAGACTTGTTTGTGTTTCTTTTTTTTTTTTTTTTTCTTTAATATTTATTTTCGTTTAATTCTATATATATATACGATTTCTAATCGACTATTCAACGTCCATTTTATTCGTCGTCACACGTTTCATCCATTTTATATCATCAGTCGCTTTTTTTTTTTTTTTTATTTTTTTTTTTTTTAATATTCGCTTTCTATCGTCTTTGTCTTTTTTTTTCTTCTTTTTTTCGAAGTAATACAGGCATTACTTTAACCACGATTTTCGTTTCCTTTTTTTTTTTTTTTTTTTTGCATTAATAAATAATATCTCAGTCGCCTATTCGCATTTTTTCTTTCCTTTCCTCAACACGTGGATTTTTGTTTTTATAACGTCGCGTCGAATTTGTCTCATTGTCCTTTTTTTTTTGTTTTTTTTTCTAGAAATATCGAAATGACTTCTGGTTTACGATATATATATATATATATATATATGTATATATATATATATATTTTCTATGTTTTAATTTAATGTGGGTTTTCTTTCTTTTTTTTTTTTTGCGACTTAATTAAAAAGGCGATAGGACAACCTCGCTTGTCTACACATGGCGCTCGTATAACGCCGCGCAATGCAATTTACATAGACATTCAGTTTAGTTTTATACTTATACTTAGTTTATTTAGCACCTACGCGAAAAACCCGACGTCGTCGTCATGTTGTACGACGGCATCGGAAGCGATCAACAAAGGCGAGAAAAATAAACGAATTAAAGAAAATTAATGTCTTTCCTACTATCACGATCCATCTTTGGGCAAAAATTGTACGTGTTTTTGTTTATCGCCAAAACACGTATTTATGTTAATCCGAATGCATCAAGCGATATATCGATCAATATCGATTAATCGTAACAATCGCAACGATGTATCGATTAATCGTAACAGCTGTAACGATATATCGATTAATCGTAACAGTTAGAACGATATATATCGATAAATATCGATTAATCGTAACAATCGCAACGATATATCGATTAATCGTAACACAGTTGTAACGATATATCGAATAAAGTCGATTAATCGTAACAATCGCAACGATATATCGTTCGATATCGATTAAATTGTTAAAATGGTAACGATAAATCGATTAATATCAATTAATCGTTAAAAACGTAACAATATATCGATCAATATCGATTAATCGTAAAAATCTTAACGAGATAAATCGTTATATTTAGTAAGCGAAATTTCAAATGCAACATTTCGTTAATCCGGCGATGAAAAAATGCCTGAAGCGCGATAAAATATGTACGATAATTTTTCTTTTTTTTTTTTTTCTTCTTTTCGTTTATATGTACTGTAAAAATGTTTTTTATTTTATTTTTTTTTTTATCGAAAATTAATGTAGTTGCGTAGGAATCATTTAGGCATAAGCTGGTAATAAATTTAATATACAAGTATAATAGTAATTAACGGTATATATTAAAATCGTTTTTAAAAAAAAAAAAAAAGTCGTGCCTAATACACAAGATGTTTGATATTGCTTTATAGTTGTATATTAAAATTAATATACCGGTTTATGTATAAAATGCTTTCTATACAGTTTTATCAATTTTCCAAATATTTTCAACAGTTATCCTTCGGAGGAAAGCAAAATCTAATTAATTGCCATTTTTTTTTTTGTTTCTTTCTATTTTTCGTTTTCTTTTTATTTTCTTGATTTCACAATCTTAAAGTTCGTAAATTTTGGAGCACACTCAAGTATTAATAGAAATTTTTTAAATAGGAGACACGACATTTATAATTTGAGGAAATAAATTGTCGATAATTTCGAGCTTCCTGTTGAACTTTTCACATTTATCAAATCGGTCATTTGAGGGAGATGCGAAAATGGGGATTCCTTTTTTTTTTTTTTTAGTTGACTTTTTAATACGACTATTAGACTCAACAACGCTCAGACTCAAATTTTACCCGCAATATTATTGTGTATTTTGTATTTGAAGCTTTTTGCCTTTTTTCGTGGTTTTGTATGCTCTGTATGTGTTTTTGTGTGTTTGAGAGTATGTGTGTGTGTGTGTGTGTGTGTATGTTCAGGTACATTTTCAGTCTTCTGACGAGGTAAGCCCGATCGAATGATTTTATTTCTCGAAATACTATTCAATTTCTATTATAGTGAAGCATATCTTTCTTTTTTTTTTTTTTTTTTTTTTTTCTTTGCAACTCAGAGGGCGCCTCGTCGATTCTGAAAAACAACAAAAAAGTCATATAAAAATTGTGTTTTAATTATTTTAACAATGATTTGGTCATGTTGAAAAAAATTGTAGGTTTGCCTTTTTTTTAATTGAAAATATGAAAAGTATTTTGAAAAAAAAAAAAGATACATTTTTAAGGTGGAATTTTTTTTAGCATGAAAAAAAAATGAATCACATGCGATTTTTTTTTTCAATTTTTCATACCGATAACGTGATGTTAAAAAAATGGCAATATTTTCATTTTTTTTAATTACAAAATATCAAAAATATGATATTGAAAAAAAAAATGATTTTATACAATTTTTTCATACCGATAAAAAAAAATGTTTTTTTTTCCTGAAATCGGTGTCGCCCTCTTAAAATCGTTTCATAGATCTTTGAGCCTAACAAGAAGAAGAATAAGAAGAAGAAGAATAAGAAGAGGAGTTAGAAGATGAATATGAAAAGATCATATTTACGTTATTTATGTTTAGGCATTTCGTAGTAAATCGTAAATACGTTACGACAATTACAAACAGTTGAAAAAGGTTTATCAATTTTTTAAAAAATAAATATCGATGGATTTATAAGCAATACGGCTATATATTAAAATCCACTTGAGTGTGCTCCTCTGTACAAAATAAAAGCGCATTTTATGTGCCTTGTTTTTTTTTTTTTCTTTTTTTTTTTCATTAATTATTAACTGATTTTTTTTTGCAGTCGATGGTTCGTAAATAAATAAGCAAAATTATTCGTAAAATCTACGGATTAATCGTTCATTTGGGAGTAATTCGCACAACCCGGTGGCTCTCCGTAATTTCAACAAAAAAAAAAAAAAGAAAAAAAAATGTATGTCTTCTTCAACGTTGGCGAGGAGAAATTCACGTTTAACATTTCATTTTTTAATAATGAATCACATGTGAAAATCCGGCAGAAATACAAATTCTATTCGACATTTCGTCGTAAGTAGCCACCAACTCTTACGACAAATAACAGCGTTCAGCGTTTATTTTTTCTTGTTGTGCTATCAGAAATTTCTAAAAATTCATTTTCTTCCCTTTCGTCGCTAAACCCTGGAAATTAGCATCCAGTGCTTTCTAATCTCCCGATAAATATTTCATTTACCGCACGTGGCAATTATTCAGCCATTATTCTTAGTCATCAACTTTAATCGTATATTTTATGCTATATTATACGTATATTTATATATATATATTTTTTTTTTTATAATGCTGTGTATCACCGAACTATAGCCAATTAATAATAATAATAATAATAATAATAATAATAATAAATAGTTTACCTATGAATAAGAATTCTCGCTATACTTAAATTGAGTCTGATTTATCTTATATATTAATTCTAATTTTTTCATTGTTTTTTTCTTCTCTCTTTCTCTCTCTCTCTTTCAATCACGAATGTATTTGCGAGATTTTTCGTTTATCAATCGAGTGTCCAGGCGATGACGAAAGTGTCGTTATTGTAAGAAAAAAAAAAAGAAGAATGAATTAACAATAGGTAAATAATATTTATAGCCACATAATTTAACGATCGTTGTACATTTTCTTTGCGATTTCATATGCTTTCATTTGTTCGTTAGTATGTAAATTCAGTAAATCTACTATATCTCTTATTTCGCTTTTGAATTGCGTTGAGCTGTTCTTTTCTTTTTGTATCCGTTCGAAGGTATTTTTCACTTTTAAAATGTTTGTTTGTTTGTTTGTTTGTTTGTTTTTTTTTTGTTTTTTAGGCAAATGACGCATCGTCCGATATGCAAAGCTGAACATTATCTTTTGTGTTTTCGGCGTTAAGTGAATCCTGCTTTGGCCTTTAATTAAATCAACACACTTTGCGATTATTTTCTTTTCGCTTTAATCGTCAGTTATACGTCTGTTTATATATTATATATTAATATATCACGACAATTTCTGTGAACTAACGTTTTGTACGATGAACCGTATAACCATTATAATTTATTTTATTTTTATTATGTATTTTCTTCTTTTTTTTTTTTTTTTAAATAGTATTAAACATTACGTTTAACTACTTAAATTTAAGAAAAATGAGAACAATTTTTTAAATATTTCTTTGATTTCCTTTTTTTTTCTTTTCTAGGCAGCTAAGTCTGACGTTTTTTTTTTTAGAATTTTTTTCCTCTTCGAATTGGCCTTTTTTTTTTTTTAAATGTGAATTATAATTTATAATTTTTTTTCGGCGAATTTTTGAAATCGAGGGCAGTCGTGATCACGAAGTACTCGATACTCATTTTTTTAATCCGCCAATTATAAGATATAAACACTCAGACACGGTGATTTTTGTATTCAATAATTTTCGTTTTTTTTTTGGGTTTTTTTTGTTTGTTTTTTACGTTTATATCTCGCGCTTATTTTCAGAGACAGATTTTGAATATAGAAACGAGAGAAAATTAAGGCAAAGTGCGATAATTTTTTCTCTGTCTCTTTTACAATCTACCTCTCTATTTTTTCTTCCTTTTTACTTCTCTATATCTTTGAATTAATTTCTTTCTCTTTCTTCATACACATCGATAGTCAAGTGACACAGAAGATTATAAATATTATTTAAAGACATTTATCATGCAAACACACACGAAGAACAGTATGGACACCGAAGAATCACGAGAAAAAAACCACGTCTTCACTGTTTTAAAAATAGTTATTAGTTGTTGTTGTTGTTTTTTTTCTTCGTCTAAGCGTTCTGACACGAAGTGATACAACACTCCACAACATTTATATTCAATTAGATTTCAATTACCTTTTTTACTCTTTAATTTTAATCGAGGCATTAAATTGGAAATGAATTATAATTCATTTTTTTTTTCTTAAAAAAAAGCGTCAAAGACAACATTATTGTTAACTTTGTGAGAATTTTCGTTGATATTTTTTCGACATTTTAAAAAATTCATTTTTTTTTTTTTCAAAATTGAAAATAAAAGAAAATGACTCGTCGAAGGTATCGTTCGTAGAAAGATGTCGTGAGGGCTCAAAACCAACAATCTAACTAAGCGCGAACCTTCGAAAAGTGTATTCGTGAAAATTTCGAAGCTAATTCGAAAAAAAATCACGATGCTTTTTTTTTTTTTTTTTTTCAGATTAATGCCATAAAATACTATTTGGAATATTTTAGCTGATGAACAATCTACGTTCACACACTGACAAAGTTAGCGTGTCAACTCGTTGACTATAATTAATTCATTAAACATTGACATTCAGACACGAATTCGAAGCTACGAAGCGAAAGTTTTTCTTTTCTCTCTCTCTCTTTTGTGTTTTTTTTTTTCTCGCTACAACGTGGACAGATTGAACTAGCAGCGAAATAACTTCTTTTTTTTTTCGCTTGAAACACGTACATAATTAGTTACATTTTTTTTTTTTTTTTTTGTTGTTACGATATTTATACCGTATATTTTTTAAGTATAATATTTATCGAAAAGTTAAATGCGTTTGCGGTACGCTTATTCGATAATTCCATAAAACAGAAGAATTAAACGTCATTGTATTTTTTTTTTTTTTTTTATATATCGACTAGTAGGCCATAAAATGTAAATTGTGTATTGCCGTGAAGAATCTTGAAATTATAATCATCATTTTTTTTTTATGTATTATTTTAAATTCCTTTTTTTTATGAAAAATAAATGTCAGTGAATTGGTTTAGTTTTTTTTTTTTGTTATTGTATTGTTTGCTAAGTTTGTGAGTTCGGCGATGCCTAAATATCTCTTTAAAAAGCGTTTCGGACGTAATCGCAGAAAGAACATTGTGTTGCATATTTTTCGAGTTTATCGGTTAACAAAAATTAATTACTCTACGTATGTTTTTATCTTTCCTGTAGGCGCTGTTGTTATTTTTTTTTTTTTTTTTTTTGTTTAACGACCGATAACGACATTGCCGGGACACTCGAGATTTAATCGTTGAATCTATCTCTCTTTTACACGCGTTAAAATCGTATTACCGATTTCTTTATTATTTCTCATTCTTTCCATTCGTTAATGTTAAATTTAGGGGTTGGCCAAGCACAGGACCGAGTTATAAGTAACCTAAGGTCGCGTAGGTCTTTACATAGGGCGCGTCCACTCTACAGTCCCTGAAAATAAAGAAGAAAAAAAAATTAAATCGATTAAAAATATAAGAGTTTAAATTCTATTTTTTATTTAAAAAAAATAGAAATTTCGTTATTAAAAAAAATCATTTTCGGTACAAATTTAATTTAATTATTTGGTAAAAATTTAAGTGTTTTTCATTTTTCATTTAATTTTTCCAATCCTTTTTGTTGCATTTATTATCCAATCACTGGACCTTCCAAAAAGAGGATGCAAAGACAAAAAAAAAAAGACTTACTCGTCTTCCCACGGGCATACTTCGTTAACATTATTGTCTCGCTGCTCCTGTGGGTTTTGGGCGGCGGCGCCTTCAGTATCGGCCTCTTTTCTCCGTTCGTCAGGTTCCCAAACAGGCACAACCTGGGCCTCCTCAGCCTCGCCTTCGGTTTCCACGTTAGTCGAGTCTTGCGGTACTTCGGCATTGGTGAGCTCGGCACTAGCATCCTCAGTTTCATCGACATCGGTAACCGCGTCATCGTCCTTATCCCGATTGGATTCATCCTCATCCTCAGCTTTCTCAGCCTCATCGACGATATCACCGACAATAGCGCTGATACTGATGAGAGGTGCCATTGTAGGATTTTTACCGAAAGACGGTTCTATCCTCTTGACTTGTGTTTCGCGTTGAATCTCGCTCTCCTCAGGTACAGTCTTGACCGAGGCAACAAGCTCAAGTTTCTCAGCGAGTAATAGTGGCAAATCAAAGCTCTGTTGCGGCGAGGCAAAGTTGCACCACGATACCGATGGTCTTGCGGTATCGGCCAATTTCACTCTTGTATTAGAGCCACCGCTGGCAATCCAATAATTTCGCGTTGCTGTATTTTGTCCACTGCCACTGGTCGACAGTTGATGATGAAGAGCGCACGTTTTCTTCATTCTATCAGTGGCACCCTCGGCTACAGCTATGCTCACATCAGAGGACGAGCTGCACGAATCAAATTGCGAGGAATTTTTTCGTGAGGCGATTCTTTGCTCCCCCGACGTAGAATGTTGATGGGGCAATTGCATTGTCACGCTACCGTCAGCAGACACCACCGTCCCAGACGCGGATGACGTTCCCACAACGACGTCTACCGACGGCGCTATTGGTACCGCTACCGAACCCGATGATTGATGATCTGACGTGCTCGGTCCTGGCGCTGCGTCCCACGGGCACACGTCGTCCATAGGGCGAGCCGCAACCTCCGACGCGCCAGCATCCCTGACAACACGAACTTTATTATATATGATTTAGGTTTCGGCCGAGCCAGATAGTACAGGACTTTCAATTTTTTCTTTTTTTTTTTTTTTCTTTTCTTTTCTTTTCTTTCTTTTCAACCCACATTACGCTGTCGCGACACTCCAAAGCCCTCGTTTGCTTTTTCACACTTGGCTTCAATTGGTAACATTCTTTTTTTTTTTTAAATATGACTACCTAATTTTATTAAATTAATTCAAAGAACGATATTGTCGAAATACTTTGATGATCGACGAGTCGTTTTATTTTTTCGAAATTTACAAACTTTTTTTAGTTAACGAATAATCAGAGGTCGTTAAGCACGTCAAGTTAACTCCGTTATGTTAAGTGCGTTAGGTATTTTAAGTGTGTTAAGTGTGTTGACCAATAAAAAAAAAATTAAGCACCCTTTTGTCTAAAATATGTGAAATATCAGTGTGAATTAATTTTATATCCAAATTTGTTTTTCGCTGAAAATTACATGTCGAATTATTAACCGAAGATTAATTGATTTTTGTTATTCCTAGGTTGACGAATAGGTCTTCGATTTGTAACATTCAACTGCAGTAAAAAAAACCACTTGTATTCAATTTGTCCGATAAGTGCGCAACATAGTTAATATTGTAACATTTAGATTATCAAAGTTTTGTGTGTTTAATCGAAAATAAAAATAAAGTGCGTCATACGAGATATAAGAATTATAGAAATTAAGATGGAGTAAAAACATAAAGTATATTCTTAGGAATACTTAAAAAAAAAAAAAAGAAAAAAGGTATTGTGAGGAGATATTTCAAACTCGTTTGTGCACTTAGTTCATTTTCTTGCTCAAATGAGCACGAAAATACAGAAATATGGTGAATTGAAGTCAAGGTGTGTTTGACAACGGTTGATATTAGTGCCTTTGGGGGGGAAAAAAAATGTGAATACGAGATAAGAAAAGCGATGAAGATCGAAAATAACAATAGAGACATTAAAACACTCCATAATCGCAATTTGTCTTAAGAATAAATTTTTCACCCACAATTCCAAGTGAAAGTTTGATTTTATTAGAATTTTGATTTAGAAAATTAATTAAAAGAAATGCTTCACAAATTCGATAGAATTTTCTAACAATTTTTATTTAATTTTTTTTCTTTTTCTAAAAAATGATAATGAAGATTTTATAATTGTATTAATATTGTATATATTGTATTTGTAAAAATTATAGAATTCATTTTATATGAGAAAAAAAACGATGGAATTTGTGGAAAGTTTTTTTCTTTTTTGCAAATTTATTAATAATTTGTTGGCATTATTATTACTCGAAATGAATGTCTTTTGACATGTTCAATGACGTTGATTTTTTGTTTTCCGAAATATTTCTCAATTTGCATTTGGTTTTTGACTGAAATTTAAAAGTAAATGTTTAGCTCTTCAGTTTAAGTTTACGCGATAATAAATATTAAAAATAACTCCAAACTCCCTTAAAATATAAAAGAATTAAAAAAAAAAAATATACTATTTTTATGAACTTGACAATTACCAGAATTAGAAAGCACTTGAAAGAAAATCTTGTGAAATATTAATTTTAATTATTTGCCACAATTGAAAATCGTGTAAAACACAATAAAGATCAGAATCGTCTCTGAATTTTGTCTTTGTTTGTATTTTTTTTCAAGCATTAATTTTGCAATTAGAATGAAATAAATCGACATACAATATAGAGTAAAAAACAGGATAATGTACACACGAAATGATCAAAATTACAGAATTTCACGAGAAGCAATGATCGTTTCGTGGACTTACTGAACACTATGTGGTCTAGGCCTCGAAGGAATCTTAACGAGACGAGCCAGATCTCCCCTGAAAATACCGTAGCAATAGAAAAAATAGCAATAGGGCTTTTTTCTTTTTTTTTTTTTTTTTTTTTTCAAAAGCGTATTTAAACTTTTCATCATGTCACCAGCAGAAGTAATGAGACGTTGAAATTTATCGGTTGTTTTAACTCGCGGGGCTCATTTTTATCAAGTTGTACGCACCGAACAAAAATAATAAGTAAAATAATCAATAATATCGTAATATTGTTTAAAGTCCATAAAATAAAATAATTATTAATTGTAAGGAAAAATCATATCTCAGTTTGGTTAAGCTAGAAATTTGTAAAATAACATTTCTACTAGAAAATAATATTCTATGTCAATTCACTTTTTTTTTCCTTACCCTCTCAGATATATATTTTTTTTTAATTTGCCGGATTTTAAGTTGACTTTTCAGTGAATTTATTCTGATTTTTTTTCTCTGTATAAATTTAGAAGCTGATTTTTTGAAAATTATTCATATCTTGCAACATGTTTGATTTTATTTTTAATTTTACAGAATTTATTTCGTCAATCAAAAAATCCAAAAAAAGTTTGATTTTTTTGCACGAAAAAAATTGAATTTTTGGTACAAAAATATCAGTGTTTTTTTTTAGATTATTATTATATTAAACATATACAATCATTAAATTTTAAAAAATCGGAATAATTCATATCAATTACTTTCAATAAATCTGACCAATTATGAGAAATATTTTAAAGGGTCAAATAAAAATGTATCAAAATGACAGATAATGCCTTATAATTGCCTTCGGCTTTTACTAAATTACGTATATTAATGTAATTTTTTTTTTTTTTTTTTCGATTGCTTACCTGTAGGGAATATCGGTGAGATTCGATTGGCTATGAGAATGGGGCACCTTCGGCATCGTCGTGACATCCCGAATGCCGCATACAGCGAGCTCGTGAGCCGAACCGGAAAGGCTTCGATCGCTTCCTCTTCGTTTTCCGGTACCGCTGGTGTGCTGTTGCTGCAAGCTTCCCGGCATCGGTGCTGCGCTCGTCGATATTTTCTTCTTTGCTTGACCACCAAATCGGAAAAAGCTAAAAAAAAAGAAAAAAAAATATTACACTTTTTTAAAATTCAATAATCAATCACTCTTCAATTATACAAATATTTTTTTTAATATTGTTCTCACTGAAAAGAACGCCTGCGATTTTTATTAGATTTTTATTTTACGCCATTCATGATTAAAAAAAATAAAATAAAAAATTCCATCTTTAATTTAAAATTAATATAATAAAAATGATCAGCTAAGTATCGAAATTTTTTAGTGTAAGTTCGAACTTAAGATTATTTTAGGATAGAAAATTTAATTCAGAATTGCATCTAAAATTGATTATTATAAAAATAGTCACCTTTTCTTCTGAAGAGGCTGAACACCTGCAGCCAAAAGATTCCGATAATGATCGGAACGTATAAATCTCGGGTAACAATCCTTTTTCAATAAAAGTGTGTAAACATGTTCGGCCGCCGAGTCGAACGTAAATCTGCTTGGATTTCGCATTTCTTGATGAACCTTCTCCATCGTTTTCCCGTCGATATTTATTTCGCAGGGTGCACCGGGCGCCAGAAATTCCCTGTTTCATTCAACATTTTTTTTTATTAATCAAATGTATTTAAATTTTTTGAAACTTATTAGCACCTTTTAATTAGCGAGAACGCTTAAGTTTTTTTTAAATGATAAAAAACGTAATAATAGTAATAATAATATAAACGATAAAATAAATAAATTGGTTGATGAATTTTCAAGCGTTCAAAACTTAATCGTTCAAAGTTGTCTCACTAACTTGAAAATTTCGCTGACTTTGTCGGGTATTTGTGCCTGAAAGCTGTGCCTGAGATCTTTAACCGCCAACCAAAATCTTATATTTTCGTGGCTGTATTCCTTTCTCAAATAATTTGTAAATTCTTGAAGACCTGAAATACCAAAAAAAAGATGTATAAGTGCTACCTTAAATCACTAATTAATCAGTTAATTCTATTTTTTCAGGTCTATTTACCAGAAAATCTTCAGTTAATTAATAATTAATTAAATGTATTTTTTTACCTGTTGGATCGGACATTATTTCCTCCATCGCGAATCCCCATCTCTTAACTCGTTTTTCCGTAGGGACTTCAACTCTGAAAAAATTCATACAAAGTCAAAATCAATTATTTAAACGTTTTTTTTTAAAACGATGAAATATTTTTTTATTCTAATTCATGTATTCGAAAAACATCAGCGAATTAATTAATAAAAAAAAATTTTATTTCAAATTTTCGCTCGCTGTCGAATAAAATAAAAATAAAATTAGTTAATTTTTTCTTACAGTGGGCTATTGAGCTGCCAGAATGTGTGATCGTCGGTAATCCACGGATTTGAGGGATGTGGCTGAACGATCATTGGATCATACTCGACGTACGTTTCAAAGTGTGTCTTCAAATTTTCGATAGCAGCTGAAACCTTTATTCTCGTACGTGTCAGGCTGTTTCGTAAAAGTTCAACCTGTAAAATACAAAAAAAAAAGAAAAAAAAAGAAAAATATATACATTTTTTACGATTATAAGGAATTTATTTATTTATTTATTTATTTTTTAATTGCAACGTACCTCGCGTTGCAAATCATTTAAAGTCCTTTTACGTAACGGGATATGAGAAAGTCCTGGCCGTGCGCGTGTCGGCACGGGCACAACTTCCAGACTACTGAGACATCCTGGTGGCGGTCTGTAAACTCTCCAGAAAGCTCTCTCCTGAGAGTCGCTAACAATCTTATCGCCTTTCTTCCTTTCCTTCGACAATCGTACCTGAGAAATAACAAAATCATCGTTATCTCAGTCCAGAGTTTTTTTTTTTAACAGTAACATTAATTTTAGAGGGAAAAAAAATTTCTTTTTTTTTTAAATCTATTTTGATATTAAAAAAAAATTACCTGTTCTTCCGCCTGAAGCTGTATAATCTCCCATTTATTTTGCAAATTTTGTCGCAAACTTTTCAAGGCTTCCTGCAATGAAAAAATAAAAATAAATAAAAATTAAGACTATATCAAATTGAATAAATTGTCAATTATTTTAGTGATGCAAATTTTACTTACTGTCTCGTAATCTTCGAGGGCATGGCGTTGCTTATTTCTTAGAGTTCGTTTCGCAAGATAGATTGCATATTCTACGTTGTCGGGTGTTCTGTGTTTTGGGTGTTGCCATGGCCAATAGTATGGTGTCTAAAAAAAAATATTCAAATTACATTATTGTCATCAATTTAAAAAAACTGCTTTAACACAGTAAAGAAAAATTAGTAATTTAATTTCTTTCAAGTCACCTTTGAAAAAAAATAATTTCCTGCTGAATCAAAATGATTGAAAAATCTACATTTCAATATTTACACTTGAATATTTGTTAAAAAAAAAATACAAATTTTCGATTCTTAAGAAAATTCTATAACTCGTCAATCTTCTTCATAATTAAAAAAAAATCAATGTAAAAAATATTTGTAATATCTGTTAATTATTTTCTTCTCAAATAATCGAAATGAAGGAAAGGCTCCTTTTTATTGTAAGAGGCAAAAAAAAATAGTTGCAAAATTTTTTTAAAACTATTTTTGACAAGAATGTCCATTTAATATTTACCTGAAACCTATAGAGTGAGCTGTCGTCTTTTACAGTAAGAGTTTTGGAATCGTTCACCGGGAAGAAGTAGCCATACTGGCAAAGTTGATTAGCAATGTGGACCGCCTCTACTGTCGACAAAAAACGTCCCTTCACATCTTGATAAAAGAGTTCACGATTAAGCATTTTGCTAGGCCGGTAAAAATTCGTGCAAGATAAAATATTTAAAAAAAAAATATATATATATATATATGCATAAAAATATACGTGACATGCTAAGCGAGTATTGACAGTGCGAATTGCAATTGACATTAAGCATTTTTACTGAAAGTGCAACATTTTAAATTTTGTGTTCTCCACGTGCTTTGATTTTTATTCCCATAATACGATTTGTGTAAACCAGTCTAGCATTTTATACTCGTTTCTAAGGGATTTTCAATAAATTGAATTTTGTCAACTTTTACCTGCATAATATAATCCGGAATGTATCCTAATAAAATGTTTGATTATCGCAATAATCTACAAGCTTAACTGACTAGAAAATCGTCGTTAAAAATATTTCTTAGCGACGTTCGCGATTTCAGCAAGTTGCAAGTTACGACTGTAAATTTGACTATTAAAAACAGTGAAACTGTGCGGGCTGTATTTTAGATGTAAGTGGTATTTTTTATTTCCGCTGATTTTTAATAAATTAGGCACATTTCTAGGTCTAAACAGATTCGCGAATTAAACATTTATTACACACCATGCATACATTCATTTGATCACCAGTTTCGATACCACAAAATCTAAAAAAAAAAAAAAAATTAATAGTGATCGTAAAAAGAAATCGTTAAAAAAAATGTACAAAAAATGGTTTTTATGCTGTATTTTGAAAAAAAAAAAAAATGATATAAAGTTTTAAAAAATCGTGGATTAATATTAAAAGGAAATTACTGATGTAAAATTCAAAATAAGTGTACAATAAATAAATAAATGTACGAAAATTAAGTTGTAAGTAAAACAACGAAATTAACGATTCATTTATTTATTTTTTATTATTATTGCGAATCATGCAACATTGAACAATAATTGTAGATCACTTCGAGGCAACATAATGGACACATATAAATCGGAGTACCGGGAACACGCAGCCACAGGAGGCAAACGTAGACTTTTTTTTAAATCGGTATTTTCATTTATCTTTTTGGGAATCTCGACTATCGGATTCATACCTGATTCCTCGATGGCTAGCCGGTCCATCAGCCACTCGATGAGGTCGTAACCTGAAATAAAAATTAGTTTTACTATTAGAAATACAGTCATTTTTGTTTTCGTGAATATATATGATTTTTTGATTTATTGAAAAGAAAATCTTGGAAATAAAAAATTTGAAATCTGCAAAAATAAAAATTGTGAGAATAGTCTTGGAATTAATTTTATATAGAAAAGATAAGTTTTCCATTGAATTTATTAAATTATTTCTCAAACTGTTTAAATTCTAATTACGATATTTTTAGCTGGGCATGCTTGAATTCGTTTATTAAATATAGAAAACTTACCCATGAACGCCGAGGGGATTGAGGTGAGGAATTGTTTCTGGCTGCGCACGGGTACCCCGTTCTCAAGGTCTTGCATCTCCCGCACCAGCCCCTCCATCTGTACCGAAAAAAAAAAAAACGATTCTAATTAAGATACTTCTCAGGAATATTTCAGTGTTTCTCGTTGGGACATTTGATGCTCTTATTGCGTCTAATTTCGTGATTCTTAAATTACAAAATTTAATTTAATCACGAAGATTATGATCGTTTTATAAATGTAATTTAGGGTTTTCATCATATCTTTATATATAAAAAGACCCTTGGAAAAAAAACCCTTTGAAAAAAGGTTCCTGTAAAAAATGTCCTTGGAAAAAAGATCCTTTGGAAGGCCCTTGGAATAAATATCCCTGAAAAAAGGTCTCCATAATTTATTAAAATAAAGATAAGGTCATACCTTGTCGAAGGCGCAAGGTCTGTGGACGCGTTGGGTGCTATGGGCCTCCATCTCGTTCGTGGGGGCCCTCTGCGTCTCTGGCAGGAGCGGTGATGATAACGATGGCGGAGGGGGCTGGGGAGCTGGGCCGGAGACGGGTCTACCCGAACTCCATGGGGCTCTGGCCCCATCCCATCACTCCAGTCACCCCCGCACGCCCACTGTCAACATCAAAAATTCAAATTCATTATCACAATGAAAACATGAATAAACTTTTTTTTTCCTTATCTTTAACTCATTGCCTCTGCTTCTTTAAACACCAATTTAAGGGAAAGCCTTTTTTGAGTGATCTTTTTTTTTTTCAAAGTTTTCAAGGTCAATTTTTTAAAATTCGATTTTCAGAAAATTGGTGTTCATTTCAATGAGCATCCCATAAAATCTAATGAAATTTTCAGGTAGACGAATCCATTTGTCGTCCAAAAAAAAATGGTACCACCTTGAATTGTTGCAATTGTAAAATTGCTATTCTTCGATGCCAATCATTTATCGCATGAAATCACGCAGAAAATAAACTGCGATGCAATTTCCATTTCAACTTCTGATCTCTGACACTTCTGATTAGGGTCACAATGGAAAAGCTGCATCCACCCTTATTCATTAATCATACTCGAGTTGTCACAGGGCAACAATTCGCTCCAAACCCTTCGACCCTTTCGATAAAAAAAAAAAAAGCTACATGAAATATACTTTACAAGTGTTTTAGAAAAATCTTTATTTTCAAGTTATAAGAATTTTAATATTACCACAATATATAGAGGCTATTAGTTATGTAACAATAATAATATATTGGCCCAGCTTCCCTCTCTTCCATTGTGGTTTAATTAAGCGTCTCCGAGCTTCACGTAACTCTACACTTTCTTAAGTATCGTTCGTTACGATATACTGAAAATAACGGCAGACTATCAACAAGAATATGAAACTTTTTTTTTCTTTTTTTTTTTTTTTTTTTTTTTCACGTAGGCGTAGACATACGATAACCATTATTTTCCTCCAGAGCAAGTATCCTTCTTAACGCCTTCTTCCCATGTCAGCACAGACCAACGGAAAATTTAACACCTTACGACACGTTATCACATTGTTCTAGAGATGCTTTTTTTACAATCTTGCGACGTTATCGCACATCGTAAAGTATAGCGAGAAAAATAAATTGCTCATAAAGGAATGTGTTTTTGAGTACCTTGCGGATTTGCGAGGATGTAGAACGTTGTTTTATACAGACACTTTACTTTTTTTTTTTTTTTTTTTTTTTTTATTGAATACTAAACCAACCTCAGCTAGAGTATTCTTTTTGTTGTTGCTATATTTTGCTACTTTCTTTTTCACGTTTTAAGCACATTTGAGATGTAGAGGAAAACATTTCTCGAAGAAAATTTGTACTCGCTTTTTGAGATTACCAATCTGTAGGCAAAATTTCGAAATTTGAAATGGCGGATCCAATATGGCGGAGAATAATATAAAATGTTCTGTCGATTTGGATAAAAATTGGTAGTTGGGGGTTTTCGAGGTCAGGAGTTATAAATCTGCAACTAAATTTTTCAAAATTCAATATGGCGGATCCAATATGGCGGACAAAAATACCAAATGTTCTGACGAATCGAATAAAAATTGGTAATTGGGGGTTTTCGAGGTCATGAATTATAAATCTGCAACTAAAAATTCCGAAATTCAAAATGGCGGATCCAATATGGCGGAGAAAAATAACAAATGTTCCGTCGATTTGGATAAAAATTGGTAGTTGGGGGTTTTCGAGGTCATGAATTATAAATCTGCAACTAAATTTTTCAAAATTCAATATGGCGGATCCAATATGGCGGACAAAAATACCAAATGTTCTGTCGATTTGGATAAAAGTTGGTAGTTGGGGGTTTTCGAGGTCAGGAGTTATAAATTTGCAACTAAAAATTTCAAAATTCAATATGGCGGATCCAATATGGCGGACAAAAATACCAAATCTTCAGTCGAATCGAATAAAAATTGATAATTGGGGGTTTTCGAGGTCATGAATTATAAATCTGCAACTAAAAATTTCAAAATTCAAAATGGCGGACAAAAATACCAAATCTTCAGTCGAATCGGATAAAAATTGTTAATTGTGGGTTTTCGAAGTCATGAATTATAAACCTGCAACTAAAAATTCCAAAATTCAAAATGGCGGATTCAACATGGCTGACGAAAAAATCAAAATTTACTTTCAGATGAAAAATGAGTACTTTTGAGTCGTAAATCTTCCCACGCTACATCCTTAGCAAAAAATCGACATTACAATTAAAAGAAAAAAAATGAATATGCTTTGCACAATTTCACAATTCTACGGTAATCTAAAAAAAAATAATAAAAATCATAAATTTTTCGACCCATCAAAAGAATGATGGAACATCACTGATTTATTCGAAATAAAAAGCTTCGTTTACGAAGCTCATTATCAGATTTACAAAGCCATTAAATTATTTCAGTCAGCAATTTTTTTTCCTGAATCTAAAAAAAAAAGTCACTCTATTTGCATCGGGAGAAAAAACTTTTGTGTACAATTAGAGAGGATACATCAAGTGATCCAGTTGCATGTTTAATTTATTGTTATTCAATCTTGTAAGTCTGAGCTTGCACTGATTAATTTAATGGACTAAAAGAGACTCCCAAAGAGACTCCACTAAAAAAAAAAAAAAAAAAAACCAACGTAACAAAACTCAAAGACTGAAATGAAATGATGTGGTGGAAAGTAAATGATGAAAGCAATCAATTATGAATGGACGTCCTATGAATAGGACGTGTATCAGTTTCTGTGTATTCGAATCGGAGCAATCGAGCAATTAAAGCTCTATGGCATAAAGTATAGAGAACTTCGGAAAGCGAGTCGACGATGTGATCGTGCGGCTAGGGTTTTCCAGCATCTGGAGTAATTCCCACCGCAGTCTGCTGTAGAATCGAGATGTGCACTGAGGCACTCTCTCACTCTCTCTCTCTCTGCTAATGTTGATTGACTTTGCTATACCAAGACTCAAGGATTTCTGCTTGTTGAATACGTAATAAACGACTCAATATCGAATGGGTCATGCGCTCTCCATCCTCTTCCACTCAATCTGTTCATCTACCTAAAAAAAAAAAAAAAAAAAAAAAAAAAAAAAAAAACATGTTCCACTTTCATTAATACAAAATTTTTCGAAAAAATGAAAAACCTATTTTTTTCGTTCTTTTTGGGCTGAATGAAATTCCCTCAGTTTCGAAATTAAAGAATTAAAAGCATATATGTCAATGATATAAAAAAAAAAAAAAAAAAAGCATTGCGTAGCCAATTTGGAGTTCCCTTTGACTTTGAAACTGGCCAATGAAAAGAGAGGCACTTTTTGATGTGTTATTAAATGCAAAGTGTCCTGAAAAAGCTTGTGAAACCAATTTCATGTCGATAAATAATTTAAAAAAATAAAATCTCATTCCTGAAGCTTCACTACAGAAGTTGTTTTCACATCAAATTTTCATAAGTACAGATGTGCTATCATTTTGAAGCAACGATTTTAAACGTCCAATTTCATTGAGTTTTACGTCCCGGTTCGAGATTGAAAAGATTGAGAATGAAGATTTAAAAGGTAGAAGCGTGTCACGACCCTGTTGATTTGATCTGGAATGGCCCATATATATACACACACACACACTCACAGTTGTATATATTTGAGGCAATGCACTTACTGTCAACCTGAATACAAACGAAAATAGGTAGCTATCCACTATCGAGATACATGGGCATAGATGCACCTTGAGTGTAAATCGTTAATGTCTCACGAGGGGCATCTGTTCGCATTGCGATCGATTCGAAAGTCCACCAAGACTATAAGTATATGATGTCACCAACTTCCATTTCGTTATATTTATTTCCCCATTTCTTCTCCATTATCTTATTCCTTTTCTTCGGCGAATAGGTTGCTCTTTTAAATCCAGGCGAGTCGACGGTATCTTCATTTCCTTCCTCACTTGCATTGGAGTTTTCGAGATATTTCTCTTAGTTGAACACAAACTCTGGACTAGAAAGAAGCAGTTGAATATAAACACTGTCCGTAGTTTTGGAAGACGTTGTCCGGATAGTTTTTCATTGGAGGTAGAGAATCCGATATTTGAGAGCTATCAGGTGGAACTCTTCATCAATTGAGTTACGTTTTTCCTGAACCACTCATATGCCCCAATTTTTCAATGTGCAAAATGTGAACATTTTGCTGGAATATGCAATAAAAAAAAATCAGAATTTTTTCATCTCTTCATGCGTCGTTTTGTCGGGAGAACTCGTGTCAAGAGGATTTAACCTTTTCCAGCTTACAGGATGATGAAACTAAAAAAAAAAAAAAAACAAAAAAACATTTTAAGAATCATTATTCCTAGTCGTCTTTCCTCTGGCTCTTATTTTACAGTCAGAACTTTCATCTCGTTATCAAAGCGAAATTCGACGGGAATTTAAGGCGAAGGTCGGTAACGATGAAGCCGCGCACGAAGCCGGAAGTGACGCACGATAGAGAGCATTCAAGATTAGGGATTATAGAAGGAGGCTCAGGGTCGAATTTTAGGACGTAAGTTTGAACTTAAGATCAATCTTGAGATTGTACTTTGCATTTAAGATCGAACTTGGATGTTATGATCGAAGTTGAGGGTCTTGAGTACGATCTTAAGATCAATCTTAAGTTGCAGTTGCGCCTTCGAGTCGAATTCGTAGATTGAACGGGAGTTCAAACTTGGGTCTATAAATTCGACCCTTCATCTAAATTAAATCTAAGGTTACTCGCGTCCGAAGTTTAAATTAAAATGTGGAACCTCCAAATACCCTCTCAATTCACTTGAAATGGATAAAATTTGCAACATCCGGATATTCACCGGAGGCTCTTGAAACCTCGTATCACTCCGCAGAACCTAATCACCAGCTTAAAACATAAAAATTTCACTTTGCAATACACTCTCTCCGTTCACTCCAATTGGCTAATAAATGGTATTTCCGGAGGCCCTGCAGAGGCTCCCGACACTGGGCTCACCCTAAATGTAGGGTGAACGGAGGGTGTTCAAAATTTAAATCTCGGGAACTTGTTGCAAGCAACGTAGAAAAATCATGTCATTAATCTTTTCTTAACACTGGACTTAATTGTCGTTGGTCACAATAAAACAAATAATTGTCGCTGTTTATGATGTAAATAATGGACGTTCATTCAATTGCTTCGGGCAATTGCTTGAATCGATCGGCTTATTCCATTTCCAATGACCATCGTTTATAGACATTCTCAATACGAGAATTACGACAGCTACACTGGTGTGTAGGAATTTCCTTGATTTTCATTTCCATCTTGCTAATGAGAAATCATTTCCATTGGAAGGTTTTCTTCGCGTGACTCCCATGATACATCCGAGGTTGGTGTGGCAATATCAATTCGCATAACGAATGAATGAAAGCTCCCTTCGCTGCAAAATATCAATAAATAATTGGGGTTATCGATTTTTAACACTGTAATTAGTAATTCTTGTTTTCCATTAGATCAATTGAGAGAATTGATCTAGAAAGACTTGGAAACCATCACGAACGAAATTCGTCCAAACTTATTCGCAGCATTAGGAAATGCGTGTGGGACAAAGGAAAAAGAGCTCATATCGAAGAACGAGAAGACCAAAAGTACCTCACACCAAAATCTGCCTCACATTTAACAGAGTAAAAATGCCTCCTAGCGGAAAAAGTATCCCTCGATTTTGATCTACCAATTAAATTCGAACACGTTACAACAAAATAACCCGACACTTAAACTAAATCCATCAGAATGGCGTTTAAATGTGCATGTATCGTAAAGACTCGAAATAGCGTTTCTATGTTTATGTGCTTTCTGTAACGGCCTATAACTACTCTGAGTCATCGGGCATTATTGCACTTGTCTGATAGCGCCACGTCTGATCGTTAAAGTACCATAACTACTTATTCGTCTGGCATTGTATTCCGTTCCCATGAAGACCTGAGACATCGATCAGAGTTTCATTTATTTTGGAGTTACATTTGTTTTGCATAATAATAATGTCAAAATGTTGGTAATCGAAGAGTAACTTAATAAACGTTACAATCATTTCGATGGAGAACTTGTTTTTTTTCTTTTGTGAAAGGAATTTCGATTTCTCCGGGTCTGAATGATTTTTACGATTTCAACCAAATTTTCAATTTCAGCCTTTGAGGAACTTAGGAAAATTGGAACTCAGAAGAGGTTTAAGGGGCCTCATAGGGGGACTCATAAAGGCCTCATAAATTATGGAGTTATAAGTGTGCAATTGGAATCTCCATTTTGCCCAGCTGATGACTAAACTAGCAGCACAACTAGCGAAACAGCGAGGGCTAAGGGCCGAGTGAATATATGAAAACCAGGAGTTGAATTTCGAGGACTCCCGAGGCTAACGAAAGAGCAGCGTAACCAAGCGTTCACGCACGCATGCGATGCTCGCAAGAGCTACTGTCACCAACTGAAACGAGAGTTATCTCAAAGTCACACGTACACCCCAAGTCGCATTGAGTCATTTTAGTAGTTTATTAGCCGTCTCATTGCCCTAACTATATTATTTTGCGATCACGAAACCCGAGGTCCCCGAAGACATGAGCTAATTGCTTATTTTTGTAAAACTAATTAGTAATTTTGTAAGAAATTCTAAGAGCACGATTCTTTTTACATTCGAATATGGAAGAGAAAAATTCATGAGCTTGATGAGCCCTTGAATGAGCTTTGCTGTCTTACAGAGGAAGCTTTATGGAACTTCGAGAATAATAATGAAGGAATATGCAAGCTTTCTACTTAGCAGTCTTCTTCAAGGTTGAATCGCACATAAATTTACAAGCAAAATTTTCATTTTGGATGCAACTTGAGTATTTAGGGATGAGAGAAAAATATTTAACAAAAGATCAATCTGCAACGATCAGTATTCGATCATTTTTTTAGGGCTTCTGGTTTGAAATATAACGTTAAATTTCATGAATCGCAAATTCCGAAAGTATTTTTTTCGATAGAACTGTTATCTTTGAATTGTTAAGGTCCAACTTACAGATTTGGTTTGTTATTTCTCGGTTCAACGCTTTTGCAGTCGACAAACTTTACAAATCGCATCAGTTTGCTTTGGGACTTTAGAGAAAACTGGCAAAATGTTTCATTCTATTGACAATCGTTGTACGCTTTCATAATCTATTGAATTTCCAGTTGGAAATTGTAATTTCGCATTTCCTAAAAAAAAAGTCAGCAATCACTGAGCACAAAACATAAAATATAATTGAAGTACAGAAAACGCACGACATTACAAAAGAATGATTCTAAAAATATTCCGAAGTGTTCATCGCCACAAAGTTACAACTAAAAAAAAGCTTCGGATTTCATCGATGGTGAATTACCACGACCTGGCATCATGTAAAACAGAGCAAAGATCACATTCCATCGTAAAACAAAAATGCAATTCTTATTAGACTAACCAACTGCTTCAATCCTATCGCGATAGTTAATCTTAATTTCACTTACTCGACGAGTCAGGGCAGTCGAGCTTCATGAACGCGAGTTTGTGGTCGATCGGGACATCGGACTTCGGGAAAGTCCCCCGAAGAGTCAGCGCTACCACTACCACCACCACCACCACCACCACCACTATCACAGCACAACCACCACCGGCACTACCACCTCACAATTTCTCCTAGCAAAAACGAATGAAGAAGAAAAAAGAAGAGAAACACAAGAAAAGAAAAGAAAAACCTCGTTGTTTGTCTTAAATATCAGCACCTTCAGAGTATCAGACGGATAAAATCAGCAAGCACAACGAGGCCGTCCCTCTCTCTCTCTCTTTCTCTCTCGAGCCCGAGAGTGTCACAGGAAGAGCACACGAGTGCTGGAAAAGCGCACACGTTCGGTTAATGCACACATCGAGGGTCGTTGCGCGCGCGCCAAGTATGAGCGCGCACACTCAACACCACACAAACACACACACGCACACACAAATACATACATACATACATATACAGAGGCACACACAGAGAAAAGCTCACCCTCACCGTAGTCTCGTTTACAAATGTATACGTCGATGATAACGAGTTTCCGTATGTTTATGTGTGTGTGTTTATTCAAGCAGTGTCACAGCATTGTCACGCGATTATTAACACGAATAACCGTTTGTCCAATAAAAATCAGTGCACACCTCTTTAAAATTCTTCCTTTGTTGTTCTTTCCTTCAGGATCTTCGATCGACAGAAAACCAACAGATGTTTCTTGTCTAAATTGTATTTACTTCGCGCTCGAATCAATTGTAATTGATTCGAGAAACTAGCGAAGATAAAAGAAGAAACAAAGGAGGAACTCTTGGAGAAAATAATCGTAGCGAGGCACAGTCGCTACGAGAGGTAAAGCACGAGAGGGGGGGGGGGAGGAGGGTGGTGGAGGGCCAGCCAAGCTGACACGAAACCGACACACCCCTCTGCGATCCAGCGCCATAAACTCGACCAGCCTACTTCCTACTGTTCATTCCCCAGATTTTCACCTCACTTCAAACTACCAGTCCAAGTTCGAAATTTAACAAAAAACACACACACACACATACACACACACACACAGACACGCACGCGAGATCAGATGTATTTTTTAAATTTCATTATCCATATTTTGCACATTATTTTATCGCGCTAACAAAAGAAAATAAATAGATAAAGAAAGAGTATGTTGTTGTTGTTGTTGTTGTTGTTGTTGTTTCGCTTCCAGTTATTACGTGTCTTCTTTGTCTTCGTCCTCACTCGCTTCTTTCTTCGTCACAATCGTCATCTTCGTTATCCTGTATCGCATTGTGTCCTCTTCTGTCCTTTCATCCCTCGAAGTCTTCGTTGCTAAACACTATTTTGGCTTTTGGCTTAATTAGTACACAATTCATTAATTTAGAGCTTTTTTTGTTGTTGTTGTTGTTGTTGTTTTAGGTGATGTTATTTTAGGTGATTCTTACTGATTCCCTTGGTAATCCAAAGTCGATGACGAATCTCGATGTCCTTGTCTCGACACTACTCTGCTCTTCCCCGTTTCTTTGTCTCCGCTGACTGTCCTGAATTTGGCTGTGAAAGATTTGTTTATTTACTTTTATCGGTAAACTTATGTATACGATCAGGAGGATTTTCTGTTTTCTTTTTTCTTTGCTCCAGAGGTTAGTCGGGATGGGGATGAGCCACGATTGGGTAATCCTTGGCACGAGTACACATATTTTTAAGGCGACGTGAATGTGCTCGACGAAAATCCTCGAGGACACTTGAAACACGCACAGGTTTTTTTTTTTTTCTTTTTGGGTTCTTTGTGGTTTCCTTTGTTTTTTTTTGCTTTCTCTGCTTTGCTTGTTGTGCCTCAAGCTTTAACGGATTACAACGACAGCGAATTATTGGCCGTCATTGTGAGCCTGTGAAATTCAACGACCTGCTAGAACGACGGTGCGGTTCGCTGGAGTTTTTTCACGACTGTCGTTCGCGACGGAGGCTGATTCCGGAGACATGTCGGCGCGCAGAGTACAAGAGCCCCGACGCAGAAAGCTCTCGTGCGTACTCGGGGTTGATCGTCGCCCTTCGGCTCAGCGACGAGCGTCAGCGACGCCAACGGCTGTTTAAGCTGGCGCGGAGAAAACGGGTGAACACCGAGTTCGCAGAGCTCCGAGAAAGCTCCTGTCGAGGGAATGAAAGAGGGGAGAGGGAGGGAGGGGGGCGGGAGAAGAAAGGGGTGGATTTTAGTTGAGATGAGCTACTTGAGATTCCTTTCATCAGATTCGGAAATGTAATCGAAATTATAGCATTTGTTAAATTTTTCTTTTTTTTTTTTTTTAAATTGCAGCTATTTTGTAGTTTGTGTTATTCTTTTGTTTTGCTTTATTAAATCATTGATTTATCATCATGTTTTTGATTTTCTTAATTTTTCAGACGATCCAAAATTTCGCTATTATGCCACGCGGTGCGAGAAGTGCCTGCTCTTCTCGCACTCGTGAAATAAAGTTGTTTGCGAAACACGTGCGATAAAATGTTTTCTCAACTTGTGTGATTGTGAAACTCGTTAGAAAAAATTTTATCGCACTCGTGTGCGATTAAAATTACATCAGATGAATTAAAAAAGTAAACGACTTTTTTTGGACATTTGGCAAAATTACAACAAAAATTTATAGGAGACATTATTATTATACTATAGAATAATGATGAATTTAACTTAATTTGTTTACTCGTATGATTTATTTAACGATTAAACGTTGTTACTTCGACATGAGACTTTTCTTTTTATTTTATTCACGTCTGGATAAAAAGTTTGACTACAGCTCCCTTGGCAACTTGAGGATAGTCGAAGGGAGCAGTCATAATCCGAGATGAGGGCGATGAGGAAGGTATATATATATATGTGAGGGTGAGGTAACGTGGATGAGGGAGACGACGAGAGAAGCTTGCGGCGAAGTAGTAACCGATGCTGCCACCTACACTACGACTCACGATTTGGTGGGAAGGGGAGAAGGGGGGAGGGGGGGGGAGGATTGGGAGCTTGAATGATATTCTAAGGGGTGGGAATAGTTCTAACGCTCACTCTCCCTTCACTCCCCTTGGGACGATAACGGTATTGAAGTGAGTCGAATGGAAGAGAGAAGGAGGAGAGCGAGAGACAGACAGGAAGGAAGGCACCTTGAGCTGGTGGAATGGGACTTTGGTGAGAAGGAGACTCGAGAAAGAAAAACACAAGGCATTTCTTCGAAGAAGAGGATGGGGGATTAGGAAATACGTTTTTTGTCTTCTAATTTCTTTACTTCGTTAACATTAACTCGCGCGATATATTATTCGTCGAGTCACAAAATATAGATATTTTTTTTTTTCTTTGTTGCTATGCGGATGGAGAGCAGGACAAATATTTTTTTTTCTGCAATAAAAAAATGCTTCGATCGAAAAACATGATTTCGATGTAAAAAAATTGTAATCCTGTACAATTTAACGCATATGTGTAGCATATATTAGGGACGAATAGTGTTAAGTTACGAAATTACCTATTTTTTACCGACCATAGTCTGTAACAAAGTCCACTTCAGCATCAACTTAATATTTTTTGTTATATTTTCAACCAGATAAACACAGCTTAATATGTTTATCAATTTTTCTACTATTTTTAGTTTTTTTTTTTTCGTATTTCATCTATGATTTGAGGCATCTCGTCTATTACAAGCCAGGCCCGGATCAGTACCCAGTCCACCGTCAAATTTTGCGACTCCTGTCGAATTCACTTGATTTATTCTTTAGCCTCTGGGCAGAACCCAGAGGACAGAGGAAAACTGCAGAAAACCTCTGTCGATACAGTCGGTCTCAAGTTCGCTTCGCGCTGCCGGAGATGTAATCGCGTTTCGCCGAGAATGTAAACACTCGGACGACAGTGTTTACATAAATACATATATAGACACTGGAACTACATCGACTTCGAATATTTTATTTTCAGCGAAAACAACGGCAACGCGAATCTCTCGAACACCCTCGGCCTAGCGATTCTCTGGTTTAGAGGCAAACACACTAATCACAGTGTATATTAATGGTATATTACGATACGAGTGCGGTAAAAAATTTTCTTGCCGAGTGTGAGTTTGCAGCACTAGCCAAAGGCGAATTTTGCAATCACACGAGTTGAGACAAAGTTTCTCGCAAGAATGACGCACAACTTTATCGCACTAGTGCACAACTTTATCGCACTAGTGCGATAAAGTTGTGCGTCATTCTTGATTTAACAAAAAATAAATAAAAATTAGTAATATTTCAACGTCGTTTCGCTTAGCGTGCGAGAAGTGCCTACTTCTCACACAACTTTATCGCACTAGTGCGAGAAGTGCCTACTTCTCACACAACTTTATCGCACTAGTGCGAGAAGTGTCTACTTCTCACACAACTTTATCGCACTAGTGCGAGAAGTGTCTACTTCTCACACAACTTTATCGCACTAGTGCGAGAAGTGGGCACTTCTCGGACGCTTCTTGCACAACGTTCTCGCACTAGTGCTAGAAGTGTGCATTTCTCGTACGCTTGTAACTTTTTTGTTGTTGTTAAATCAAGAACGAAGGAAATAAAATGAAAAAATAAAATATTTTCAAAACAGGATTCACACAGAATGAAACCCGAGACTAAAAAAAAAAAATTTCAGATCTTGATACTGAAATGACTCGACTGTGTCGTTGAAACCTTCGCAAATTAATAAAAATAAATACAAAAAAAAAAAAAAACGAAATGTGGGAAAAGTAATGAAAGAGAAAAATGAAGAGCTGTCGAAGAACATGTCCAATGAAGAGAATACGAGTGAGACGAGTGGAGTGAAATGAAGGGCTTGAAATTAAGAAGAAACGTCAAGTTTGTCGAGGAAGGTGAGAAGGGTGAAGGGTGTGCCGTCCCTTTTCTTCATTCAGCCCCGTCGAGAGTAGAGAGGAGTGCAGGTTGCGCGGCTTGGCGCCGTGACGAGCCACTACGGCGTCGGTTTTTCGAGCCCCAGCGACAGCGAGCACGTTATCTGCGCACACGCAGTGGCCAGCTTTCGGGAAATCCTGGGGACTTATTGATCAGCGATCGGTATAGTATAGTAACTGTGTATGGTACAGTACATGGTGGAGATTGTGGTGGCGTGCCACCGGACGGCAAGGAACGCCGCGCCTTCGGAACGAGACACGACAGGGACGGGCACGTCTAGCGGTTGTTGACGTTCTTCTTTTATTCTTCTTCTTCTTCTTCTTCTGAATTACACACTTCGTCTCTATCTTCATTTTTCAAATGGACGAATATATATATATATATATATATATATGTTGGTGTATAGTAAAAGCCAGAATGACTCAATGTGAGAAAAGTTGCCTTTTTTCCTTCGGCTTTTTCCTGGATGCATTTACTTGTATATATTTTTTAAATTCTTTATCGAATTCAATAAAAACCCCATTTTTTATGTATGAAATTAATTTCTCGATTTTTCCGAAATTATATGATTTTTTTTGTATTTATTATAATTATGTAATTTCGTTTTTTTTTTTTTTTTCTCTATCTATATTACGTTCAGACTTGAGTTGAATTTCAAGTTAAAAATTAAATTCAGACTTGAGTTGAATCTTAAGTTAAAAATTAAATTTAGACTTGAGTTGAATCTCAAGTTAAAAATTAAATTTAGACTTGAGTTGAATTTGAAGTTAAATGTTAAGTTCAGACGTGAGTCGAATTAAAAATTAAATATTGAGTTCCAACTTAAATTGAATTTAAAATTAAATATTGAGTTTCAACTTGAGTTGAATTATAAATTAAAAATTGAGTTTCAACTTGAATTGAATTTAAAATTAAATATTGAGTTTCAACTTGAGTTGAATTATAAATTAAAAATTGAGTTTCAACTTGAGTTGAATGTTAAGTTAAATACTGAGCTTCATCTCAAGTTAATTATTGAATTTCACTTTGAGTTAAATTTTTTCATTAAATACCAACTTTCAACATGAGTTGAATATCAAATAAATGACTAAGTTCAACCTTTGAGTTGAATCTTGACTTAAATATTTAGCTCAAAGTTGAGTTGTTCTATTTGCACGAATATTAAGTTTTGAAATTGAGTTTGAAAGATTGACACACACGTATTCGCTTTTATTCCTTACCAATCGACATACGGCAACAATAGACACCCTGCATCACTCGAGGTTCGCTGCTAAGATTTTTTTTTCTGCATCCCTCACACTCGACTATGTGCTTTTTTATCTTCGTTTTTTTTTTTTTTTTCTTCTTTCTTTTTTGCGGCTTTCGATCAATGGCATGCACGACAGCCAAAGGCGGACGAAGGAAAAGAAGCATAGAGAGGAAAGTCTACCCTTTACTTTCCATGTTAGCCCCGTGGCGTGCCATTCCCCTAGCACAAAGAACCCGCTCCGGAGTCTCGACACTCTGTGAGTGAAAGGCGCGTTTTTGGGTAAACTTTTTCTTTTTTTTTTTTTTTTTTTTGCCCGACCTCATAGTCAACCCTACTTGACTTTCAACCTCGGCCGCTGTCTCCATTGTATCCATTTCCAAAGGCGAAGATTGGGAAATATGCAGGCTACAAAAATATACCTTTCATTAAAAAAAAAAAAAAAAAAAAAAAAATGATAATATAGCTATTCAGAAAATAAATGATAATTTAATAAACAAACAAAAAAATCACAGAATTTGTTTCATAAAAAAAAATTTAAGATTTTTATCTAATATTTTATACAATCTTGTCTTTATTTTTTATTTTTCAATTTAATTTCTCAATTTTATTGATAAATTTGTCATTATTCACAATTATTTTAGATTTAAAAAAAAAAACATTTTATTGGAAAAGCATTGAAATTCAAATTTAAACATTTATTAAGAATTTATTTGCAATGCATCTTTAAGAAAAAGTGCTTGGGATCCAAGACTCTCTTTGTAATATGAAATTAAATCGCCACTAACTTGAAGAAATATTTTTAAAATCCTCAGCGCTGATTTAATAATAAGTAAGATTCGTTCCACCCTTCTTAAGATGCATACATAATTGCACAAAGATGCAACCGACTGCAACAGCCTCCTTTGCACATTATAATATATGGCTGTGGTGGTGGTGGTGGTGCAAGTCGATCGATCGATCTAAGAATAACAAATTCTGCAAGAAGCCCGCAACGCAGTCGATGATCCCAGAATAAACTGTGTACGTAACACACAATGTACACTTTAGCTGCTATATAATATTACAGCACGACATAAATATTGATGGATTCCTAAGAAAAGTCGAATTCCTCGTTGTTTCAAGCTATTAAACAAGAGAATTTAATTTTAACAATAAAAAATTCATCAACGGAGCTTTGTTTCAACATGTTTATATGTTTCCTTGGTTTTGTTTGTGGACACGAGCTGAGAGTATTCTCGTATATCTTGCTTTAGCGCTTTTTCTTATTTATAGATGCACTCAGACGTTTATTGCAACAATTGCAGCTTTCGAATAGAGGAAAATATGTTTTTACGAACATTAGATTTTTTTCGCAATTTTTTCATGGTTTAATTTTTATCATTTTTATTTAACCATAATTCTAAAAATTTCGATATCAATAATATTTAACGATTTTTTGGAAACGAAACTTTGTTCAATGATTTTTTAAATTTTGTTTCTGTAATACAAACATTTTTTGTGAATATATGAATTTTTATATTTTAGTTTTTATAATTTTTTTTTTAACAGGGATGCCGAGTTGAAATTTGTAAATTGCTTCCTCATTATTTTCCATTTTTCTCTCAAATTTCTAAGCGTAGATTGTACTCTAAAGATTCATGGATCATTAGGGCGATAATTATATTTCAATGAAAAAAAAAAAAGATTATAATCAACATGGAAGACCCTATAAAGCACCATTTTTGACAATATTAATTTTGAGTACTTTGTCCAATTACACAAAAAAAGTGTAGGAATTAATTAATTCTCTGAAATAATAAAGATTTTTAGGCAGAAATATCGAATACCTTGAAACTCAATAGATAATAAAACCTTGAAAGACATAAAAATGTCCTATCGGTAATGTAGTGTAAGGTAATACCTGATTAGTTGGCGAGAATTTTCTACTTTGCCGACTGCCTCGCTCGATAAGAGACAATATGAATATTATTGTTTCCTTTTAATCTTCCTATTGTATCTGCATATGGTAACTGAAATGCTTATGTTGCCTACATTACCATCATCGGGTACGTGTTGTATCTCACTCATTGCCCAGTTCGCAGCTCTGATATCGATTCTGCCGAATATATAGAGCGTAGAATCTTGAAATTGGCTGAGGAATGAAGGCCAAGCTAAACTGCATACATAAGAAAATTGTTATTTTATATATTGACAATATATTAAATATTATACAGATTGAATGGCAAAATAATTATTATACTAATTGTTTTTCAATTATCCTTGATTATCCTCTTCGGAAATATCTTCTTCTTCGATTAAATTAAATTCTTCAACATATGTACATGCAAATATATGAAATATATCATTTTATCTATTTTAATTTATAATAAATTATTATTTAAAATTAATAATATACAATTTTTCAAAAATTTCTCCACGCAATCACTTATATATATCTTCTTCTTAAGCCCACTAAATTTATTTAGGACAATAGAGTATTTGATGGCATAGCGTAATCCCACTAATTACGCGAAAGATCATTCGGGTATCCGTGTGATGACATTCATGGGCGTGGTATGAAGAATATTATCGAGAAGTTGAAGAGCGCGATGCAGATGTACTTCAATCCAGCAGGGCGTGTCTTTGATATTCGGTCTCGGATAATCCGGTCCCCATCCTTTAACGAAACTCAATCGCAGTATGCAGAAACGTCGAAGATCATCGACACCGATTCCAGCAGCTGCGTTAAGATTCTGCTGTACCGACGGGCTGTTGGTGACGTGACCGGCGACTGCGGCCGCTTGGGTGGCAGCTGCTTTTTGCGCTGCCACAGCTTGTTCCCTCATTTGTTTGTAACATTGACGTAGATCAAAGACCTTGATATACGCTAACGGATGAATTTTGTGAACATATGTACCGGGCGCCAATCCCGATGTGGTATCCAAGTGATAAGACTGAAGAAATAGACTGTGATCGCTCTGACAAGAAAGCCAAACATCGCCTTCGTCGCGAACATCCAGAGTCAAGCCTTTTCCAATATGCATTCGTACTTTTTCACTCTGTTCGGTTCGATGAACGTTGCTCAATGCACCAAGACAAAATCGATGTCCTTCGCTCGGATTGACATAACCATCGACGGTAACCATAGGACAGCTCTTTTTGACTTTGAACATTTCACCAACGTTGTTATCAAGCTCGTAGTATCCCACGGAGCACCAATAATCCGGTGCTGGTAGTGTCGTCATTAAACTATCGAATCTTGCGTCGACTTCGTCGCGTTGACCCCAGTACGATGTATTGCACAAACGATTGTCCGGAATTTGTGTGTTTTGGGTGTGCGTTAGAGTGTTCGCACCTTTCCATTGCGGACCTGTGCCAATGTTGTACGAATTTACAGGGGCAGTAACAGGATATCCAGTTTGATGAACGTGGTTTATGGTTGAACTTGGCAACCGTGCCGATGATGCACCCAAGTTTGGGCTTATCGACTGGATGGATCTTTGGGGTGGTGTCGTTGAGCCGTATAATTGGTTCATCGTTTGTCCTTGCATTGGATTCGCGTGCCTAATATTCGCTGATGTCAAAGATTGCGGTTTTAAGCCATAGATCCCTGGGCTAATGACATTGTGGACACTCGAGCCTGTGCTAATGGGAAGTCCATTTTGATGAGCTTGGATCACGGATGTGTTCTGCGATGGTTCCGAAGGAGTTACCAAAGATTCTGGGCTTAACGACTGGAGGACACATTGGGGTGGTGTCGTTGAGCCGTACATTTGATCCATCGTCTGACATTGCGTAAAGCTCAATGGGTCCGTCGTGAGATCATGAATGGTCTTCGCATTTCTACCATCTTCTAATTCCAAGGGTTGCGATACTACGCCGTAGTGACTTACGGGCATCAAGTTCTGCAGGGAATTGTCCAACGACGTGAAATTCCCGTGATGTTGAACATTGTTAGGACCAATACAATCATTCCAGCTGTCACCACTAGCGGAATTGGGTGACGGATTACTTGATTGATAATCTTGCTGATGACTATTCGCTACTGATGAACTCGTGCCTGATCCATTATAGCCAATTGTGGAATCATCCGTTACCTGCATTTCTGGCGAACCGGAATGTAGTTCAGCTTGACGCATAAGTGTCGAGATGTCCTTAACGAACAATCCAATGCTGGAGGAAACGACTCTCTCGTAGTGATATGGATTAACGCAAACGTTATCGCACTTTAGGTCAAAGGCAAATTGGCAGGACTTGATGTGCTTCAATTCGTTTTTGTGAAGGTCCGGCCATCTCCAGATTTTCGCATAAATCACGTGGGGAAAGCCTTTTCTTCCGGCTATTTGCAATCTTCCGTCCAATGTTCGATGTATTGTCACGCATTTGCTTGGCTCGGTACCGCCCGTAGTGATCACCGTCATAAGACACTCCAGTTCGTTACGTTTGCCTTTCAGCTTCTTTAACAGAGACTCAATTGCACTTCTGCAGAAACCTTCATTTTCACCACCCTGCCGATGGCACATCAAAGTGTGCACCAGATTAACGCACGCTTCGGCCGGTGAATTGGAACTTACCGCGATATCCTGCATTATTCTTGGCTCTTCAGCATGAAAATTCACTGGGATTAACATTTGTTCGAGCATCTCACAATTACACCGGAATTACACAAGATGGATTCTTCGGATTTGCCGGAAATCTGGTTGTCAATCTTTTCTTTTCTGTAATAAGGAAAAAGCTTATTTATTATTTATGGCTTCTTTATAGCAATTTAAAAAAAAAAATGACTGAAATGCAAATTTTTATAAAATTTTAATTACTTTATAGATTTTAGTTGAATTTAATATTATACATTGACACACTCTATTTAAGTTTCATGCAACATTTTAAGATCATTTGAACCGTTCTCGAGTTATGGCATTTAAAAAAAAATGCAAAAAATTCAAAAATCCATAAAAACAAAACCGCTTTTCCGAATTCTGCCAAAATCAGTACCAAATTATTTCGAAAAATATAACAAATTTTATGAAAATTAGAGCGTTTACGGTCATTTTTTTTTTAAACAAAAATATTTATTCTCCAAAAAAGGTTTATCAACGTTGAAAAAAATTAATTAATTAATAATTGATTAAAAATTAAACCAAAAAAAATATATATATAATTTCAATACCAAAACATTTGCATACATTTTATTCATAGAAGATATTATTTCACTTTCAGATGGCACAGACAGACAGAAATAAGTGAAATGACTTTTTTGTAATCTAGGATACTCAAAAAATCTATTTACATAGAATACAAAGTTAGGGCAGTTGAATTTTTTTTTTTTTTTTTAATTTAAGTACTTTTACATACTCTGTATGTGATGAGAAAGTCAAAATCGGTTATTGTTGACATTTCAGATATACGGAGAATTTAAAAAAACTTAAACTTTATGATATTTTGTACTTACATATTATTTTGTTTCCTATCACCGGCTTGATGACTATAATAGTGCTTCATGAAATGAAGACTATTGACACTGATAAAAATTTCACAAACACCTTTCACAAAAATCACAAATGGCGATGAAAACTTTGTTATAGCAGCCTAGATCGAACTTTGTATTCTATAGAGTTCAACAATATTATGAGAGCTGTTTGGTATCGCAGCCACTATTATGGTGATTAGATTCATCCCTTGTAACGTGATTGGTCACCGGCACTACCCTCTCCATCTGCAACCAGTGCTACCGATACGCCCTTTCGATTCGATCGTCAGGACACCGGAAGGATCTAATTGGTCGATAGTGTGTCGAATGTAGATGTGCTTTTCTTGTCAATCAAAATCGACGTTATCGACACTTTTTTTACTGTCAGACGGTAAAGAAAAATATTACAACCTGTTGGTAAAATGATCGCGAACAGCCGGTAAAATGTTATCATCAGACGGCGAAAAAGAACATCGATCAATCGCAATTTCGATCAGTTCGACGAAAAATCGATTGTGCAGAATCGATTATTTTCCATGAATTTTAAAGCATAGAAAAGTATTTTTAAAACCGAAAATTATGAACTATGTGGATAAAAATATTTAAAAAAATTCATGACCGAGGTATTAAAAAAAAAAGAAAATAGATTAAAAATTTTTAAATCGATAATTTAATAATTCGTTATTATTTTTTTTTAAATTTTAATTAGATTTACAGTAATAGATTTTTGAGAACTTTTTGGCACAGGAGAAATGGTTTATTAAATTATTTATTTAAGCTGTTTTAAGGATATTCACTCGAACAGCTTCACCAGCATTGGCAATGGCTTTCCGGACAGTACGGAGGATTATGGAAGCAATTCGAACGGCACCATTCGCTCATTCCAGCAACATTCATCTGCGCTTTCGAGGGTCCGCAATCCGTTTTGCTGTAATAGAAATAAAATTACTGCCTCATGTCGTAGAATTTAATGTGAACATTTCATAGCAAGTTTTAATAATTTGGTTTATTAAAAAAAAAAAAAAAAAAATTTATTACCTTTCGGGTGCATTTTCGACTGCATTCATTTGTTGATCAATTCCTAACGCATGCCAAGGCACGATTACGTGATTGGCAGTATTATCGTCCGAGACACCTTCGAGATTGTCTAATGAAAAATTAATAATTATAATGCTAACAATTTTTTTTTGCCATTTTAAATTTCACAGGAAAACTTCACTTCGTTTTTTTTTTATTTAACAGAAAAAAAAAAACCCTAAAAAATATTTACGACAGAAAAACTTGGAAATTTTTTTCAGTTTATCAGAAATTAAATAATAATGGTAATTTTTGAGTCCGTAAGGATTTTTAGAGCTCTGAATGATTTTTTTTGTTACCTGGGTAGTCGAAAATTTCTGGAGCTGCAGAAGCTAAGAACGCTACTGCAGAAACAAAAATTAGCACAAAATTTGACATAGTCAAAGGTATTTTTTTTTTTAAGTAATTTTACGCAAAAAAATAGAGCGACTGAGTTGTAGCCAGGTAGCATATGGCTTTATATTGAAGCATTGCGACTGTGGAAACATACAGCTCCTCTTTATTTCGCGATACGTTTATCTGTATACATATAATGTCGTTATTTTACAGCCAGCAGTACGAAGCATGTCCTTAGCATGAATCAGCATTTTTTAAAAGAGTTAGTAGCTTTTCTAAAAATGCGTTTTTTTTTGTGCACTTGTAGGCTCTTAACTCAATTTTTTAATGGGACAGCGAGATTAATGAAGATGAATCTTCATCATCGAATGTCTATCTACACTTGTTAAAACATTGGTCACCTTTTCGAAATTCGGCACACCTGTCATCGTCTCGTAAATTTCGCATTCGTTCACATATATGTTAAGGTAAATAACTACATTTTTCGAATTTTTTTTATCCGGAAGAAAAAGAAAATTCGTACTTTTTTTTTTTTAACATGAAAGAATAAAAATATGTATGTGAAAAATTGAAAATTTAATAAAATTTTATTTTATTTAATAGAATAAAAAAAAAATTATTTATTTTAATGAAATAAAAATAAAAAATTTAATAAAATTTAATTTTATTTAATAGAATTAAAAAAATGACAATAAAAAAAAATTATTTATTTTAATAAAATAAAAATAAAGAATTTAATAAAATTTAATAAATTTAATAAAAATTTTGATAAAATTTAATAAATTTAATAAAAACTTTGATAAAATTTAATAAATTTTATAAAAATTTTAATAAAATTTAATTTTATTAAAATTGTTACCTTTTTATACACTGAACAATTACATTTTTATGTTTTAATATCAATTTCTGCATTAAAATCGAAAATGTCTGTTTAATCTTATGAATTGCGTCAACGCGGAAGTGATAAGATTTTTGTGTCGTGATGGTCAGGTAATTTCGATGATGCACATGTGAAACGTGGGAAAGGCAGCACGACCGTTACTTCTAGAAATAGTGGAGCTAAAAAATGCGTAAAATTATGTCTCATGGGATCGTGGCGTAAAAGCCACATTTCTTAAAAACAATTTGACTAAACAATTGTTCAGTAAATTTATTGCTGTACAGTTTTTTTTTTAAATTTAAGGAGGAATCCATGAATTAAATATTCACTACCAGTTTCCAGTTGAATAAAATAAAATAATAAAATAATAAAATTTATTTGTACAAACAAATAAATTGTTTGTACGCATTTTGTTTGCGTGTACAAACAATTTTCGAGATTTTCGAGCTCCAATCGACCTGACTGCTATCGCCAAATCCACCTTAACGAGGTTTGTCATGTTAATCCGTGAATGTCATAAATTGACCTGCCACGTAATTTACAAAAAGGTACTTAAAAGCTTACAGCAGCTACTTGTTAATTGTGCTCTCACCAATTTCACGGATCGTTAACAACATGTAATGTTGTGAGCGTCCAGAGGCTTCTATTTAAAAAGTACACAACAGGTAGAGTAATAAAGCTTGGAACTACCCAACGTTCAGGTATGGATTTCATCAAGGTAATACCAAAAGGGTTCATTGTATTCCCTCGAGCGAATTCCGTCGATGGTTTAACGCAGTTAAATCGCTCTTAATCCTTGTAACAATTATAGCCTTCCGTGCTGTCATTGTCGATTATCGTGTTTGCTTTTACAAAGCCTATTTCAAGCATCAGAGGGGCTTAATGGTAATCAAGGTTTTACCGAAAAAAAATAAAGTGACACGATCACCCAATTAAATGTAAAATATTTTCGAGTTTTCTCAAAATATGTACTCACAGTTTTTTGAGAATTAAAAAAAAAAATCGACGCAAAAATTTCGATATCAAATACAGAATATTTGAGAAAAGGTTCAAATTTTCAAATGGCAACAAAAAAAAAAAAAGTTTTGGCAAAAAATGTAAACTTTTGTTTGGAGCATATGGAATAGTATAAAAAAAATTGTGGAGTGAATTGGAAGGTTTCCAGGCTTGAACGTTTACCCATTTGACAAGGAATAGCCCATATATAACCCTGAAACATTTTTTTATATACCATAGATTAACAAACGTGACGTCTGATAATCTCTCAGCATTGGCGTAACCGATCTGCTCGTACACGCCTCTTTTCGAGACACATTCGAATCACACTGTAAAACTGACGTCAGGAATCCCCGTTCGAAAGTTCAACATATCGCAGGAATCATCGATCGAAAAAAAATTAAACTTCCGCTTGGCAAAATGACGTAGCGGATGACGTATTTGGAAAGTGTATTTGTTCGCATATGAAGAAAGGCATTTCAACGAACAAAATGTAAAAATTTCAACTAAATTAGAAATGCCATTTCGGCGAGGAAAAAAGTGGCAAGTTTATTTAATTAAAAAATAGCATAAAATGAAATCGGAGAATTTTACAAAAAATCTTGTTGGAAAGTACGTTGAAAATCCAAAATTTCATGTTGTTACGATTTTTTTTTTACGAGCCTTAGTATTGGCGTTAAAAAATAAACAATGATTATTTTCAGCGATTTTCAATGCCTGAAATATGCAATAAAAAAGTCTGAAAAAATTCCTACGTTTTCTCTTCAACTAGACCAACATATCCTGAAGAAATATGAGGACGTTTTGTTAACATGAAAAATTGGGCTGGCCTACTTGACGTGTTTTGCCCCATACAAAAAAAAATCCCAACGTACTTTTTGATCTTCACAAAAGTTCCTCTATGAGGCAGAAAAAAGAAAAAAAAAAGCGAGGGTATATATCATCTTATAAAAATATAAAGTGACGAATTTTGATCCAGGACATAAGATTTCTTTACATAAATGTCCCTCAGAGTACAATATAATTCGTTATCTCACATCACACTCTACGTCAAGTTTTTTTTTTTTTTTTTTTTTTTTTTTTACGATAAACGCATACGATTCAGATAACTCGAAGGCGGTATTAAAAGTCGTAAAACGTAGCAAAGTTGGATACAGCGAATCCGCGTTGATAAAAATTTGGGTATCAAAGCCGTGTGGTCAGGGACCGGATAAACGGTGGTTTCCTATCGTCAATGACTCATAAATATATATATATATATATCTCTCTCTCTCTCATCTCTGTCCCTTTTATACGTGAGAATTTATAAGGAGCCAACATTCTGCTCGGTAATCAGTATTTTACTTAGCAGCGTTCTCTTGTAAAGATGGCAAATCATTCGAGGAGAATTATCACAATGTTACTGTGGACAGTTTTGGTGATAATGTGTTTGCACCCAAAGCAAATTTCTGGACTAATTCACGACGATTTGTATTTGAGTAAAAGTGATTTTCTTGACAACGATTATTCGGACAAAAGCAATTTGAATATCTTTGAATCGGTGAAAAATGATTTTCCATTCAATCAACGACGACACACGAAGACACATCGTCATCATAGTGATGAAGAAATTTCAAGAAACAATCTGGGAATTGAACCTGAGAGATTTTACTTGGCGGTGGATCTGCCGAAAATTCGGCATCGATCGGTCAAAGATACTTGGAAGAATTCTGTTAATTCAATCTCGAAAATTCGGAAACCCTTCGGACATGCCGAAGGAAAGGATAATGAGAAAGCAGCGTTGACTCTACCAAGTAGATTTTCATATGTTGCCCAACAGTTTTATCAGTATGTTTGGGAAAAGCGAAATAATAATAAGAAAGATCACCGAGATATTGATGATCGTAAAGAAAATGATGACGATGATGATGAGGATGATGAGGATAATGATCGTGATAATGATAATGACGATGGTGATGATGATGATGATGATGATGGTATCGACAAGGAAGAACCTCGAGTTCCTGTTTTTACAACGGCGTCACCGAATGGTGGACAAAAAAGGCCGGAAATCCTTTGGAGAACCGTTATTGGTGCGGTGCCAACTACTTGTCCGGATGGTCAACGAAAGGACATGAATGGACGGTGCAGAACTCCCATGTAAGTAATTCGTAAAAATATTTGCAAGCATCCGTTGTTAGGTAATCGAAATAGAAACAAAAAAAGTCTTATAAAATGTTGTTTTTCAAGCAATATCTAAGATGTAACCGCGTGTCAAACCGAAAAATTGACTCTACTTTTTCGAAAAACAGTCCAAATTTTTTTTTGAAAAAATCTGTTGAAAGATAAATGAAAAAGGAAAAGAAAAGTCCCCAGACTTTTTTTTCTCAAGTTAATAGTTTAGGCGCTACACCTTGCTAAAGTACATTTTTTGCAGATGAAAAAAAATTCAAGGTCATTTAAAGGGTACTGTCAGTGCGGAAATATGCCACTTGGAAAACTTCAAGAAAAAGTTCCGAAAACGACCACTTTTTTTCGAAAAAATGGAGATATCGAATTTTTTCCTTCGCCATTCGTTCCAAGTGGCATATTTCCGCACTGATAATACCCCCTAAATGCCTTTTTGAGTGATTTTTTCGAAACCCCCATTTTTGGGCCAAAACTTCGAACTTTGGTTCTGACAATCGGCCAAAAAATGGGAATTTCGACAAAATGGCTCAAAAAGGATTTTAGAGGGTAAATTCAGTGATGCCATATGCGACTTGAAACGAATGGTGAAGGAAAAAATTCGATATCTCAATTTTTGCGAAAAAAAGTTGCCGTTGGCGGACTTTTTCCTCGAAGGTTTGGCACCGGCCATAGGCCAAAAAATGGGAATTTCGACAAAATGGCTCAAAAAGGATTTTAGAGGGTAAATTCAGTGATGCCATATGCGACTTGAAACGAATGGTGAAGGAAAAAATTCGATATCTCAATTTTTGCGAAAAAAAGTTGCCGTTGGCGGACTTTTTCCTCGAAGGTTTGGCACCGGCCATAGGCCAAAAAATGGGAATTTCGACAAAATGGCTCAAAAAGGATTTTAGAGGGTAAATTCAGTGATGCCATATGCGACTTGAAACGAATGGTGAAGGAAAAAATTCGATATCTCAATTTTTGCAAAAAAAAGTTGCCGTTGGCGGACTTTTTCCTCGAAGGTTTGGCACCGGCCATAGGCCAAAAAATGGGAATTTCGACAAAATGGCTCAAAAAGGATTTTAGAGGGTAAATTCAGTGATGCCATATGCGACTTGAAACGAATGGTGAAGGAAAAAATTCGATATCTCAATTTTTGCAAAAAAAAGTTGCCGTTGGCGGACTTTTTCCTCGAAGGTTTGGCACCGGCCATAGGCCAAAAAATGGGAATTTCGACAAAATGGCTCAAAAAGGATTTTAGAGGGTAAATTCAGTGATGCCATATGCGACTTGAAACGAATGGTGAAGGAAAAAATTCGATATCTCAATTTTTGCAAAAAAAAGTTGCCGTTGGCGGACTTTTTCCTCGAAGGTTTGGCACCGGCCATAGGCCAAAAAATGGGAATTTCGACAAAATGGCTCAAAAAGGATTTTAGAGGGTAAATTCAGTGATGCCATATGCGACTTGAAACGAATGGTGAAGGAAAAAATTCGATATCTCAATTTTTGCGAAAAAAAGTTGCCGTTGGCGGACTTTTTCCTCGAAGGTTTGGCACCGGCTATAGGCCAAAAAATGGGAATTTCGACAAAATGGCTCAAAAAGGATTTTAGAGGGTAAATTCAGTGATGCCATATGCGACTTGAAACGAATGGTGAAGGAAAAAATTCGATATCTCAATTTTTGCAAAAAAAAGTTGCCGTTGGCGGACTTTTTCCTCGAAGGTTTGGCACCGGCCATAGGCCAAAAAATGGGAATTTCGACAAAATGGCTCAAAAAGGATTTTAGAGGGTAAATTCAGTGATGCCATATGCGACTTGAAACGAATGGTGAAGGAAAAAATTCGATATCTCAATTTTTGCGAAAAAAAGTTGCCGTTGGCGGACTTTTTCCTCGAAGGTTTGGCACCGGCCATAGACCAAAAAATGGGAATTTCGACAAAATGGCTCAAAAAGGATTTTAGAGGGTAAATTCAGTGATGCCATATGCGACTTGAAACGAATGGTGAAGGAAAAAATTCGATATCTCAATTTTTGCAAAAAAAAGTTGCCGTTGGCGGACTTTTTCCTCGAAGGTTTGGCACCGGCCATAGGCCAAAAAATGGGAATTTCGACAAAATGGCTCAAAAAGGATTTTAGAGGGTAAATTCAGTGATGCCATATGCGACTTGAAACGAATGGTGAAGGAAAAAATTCGATATCTCAATTTTTGCAAAAAAAAGTTGCCGTTGGCGGACTTTTTCCTCGAAGGTTTGGCACCGGCTATAGGCCAAAAAATGGGAATTTCGACAAAATGGCTCAAAAAGGATTTTAGAGGGTAAATTCAGTGATGCCATATGCGACTTGAAACGAATGGTGAAGGAAAAAATTCGACCCCCCAATTTTTTTTCGCTCCCATTACTAAATTATCCAGCATTTTATTATAATTTCTAGATGACCTCAATCTTCTATCTTCCAGATGGTGAAGCAGATCTCGAGGCTCCAAAAATCACTAGCATATCAATTATTGACTACACTTGACAGTTCACTTATTTACAACGAGATTAAAAACTATTTTGGAAATAGAATTTTATACATATATATATTTCATTGGATATGGTAAAGAGCGGACAAGGCAACACATTGCTCACTACATTTTTGGTTGCTCGACCTATTGACATCAGTTTTAAAGAGGACATCGTCTAAGAACCAGTAAGTCTATACATATATACATATATACATATATATATATATATATAAAATTTGATAAACATTACGCAATCGAAATCAGAGCGCACACGTGTTCTCGAAATATATACACGAAAAAAAAGCCAGTGTTTATATCCATATCACAGCATAGAATCCCATGACACAGCAACCATTCATTCGTTTAGCAGAGAGCTCTTTGGTAGCGCGTGTGGGGCTTCGTAGCGTGAATTCTAAAATTGAATATCAAACCCTGTTTGCTTCTAAGCTTCCTTCTAACAGTTTGCAAAAGATCGAATTGGTTTCATTAACAATAAAGCAGCGTTCTAAGCCGGATCAGCTCCAAACACTCAAGATTAAATTTCCAAAAAAAAAAAAAAAAAAACGAAACGGTGATTCACGAAGGTGGAAAAATTATCAATCGTATCAGTGTTGTACAAAAGCTACAAACAATAGTCATCGTATTGATACGATTAGATAGCAAGACACTGGAAACTTTGACTTTGTCACTTTGAGTGCTGTCGTGATAGAAAAGCGTCATCAACGATTATCAGCGAGTGAGCGATCTTCGAATTAAAACTACTGTGGACTCATCAAAAGCTGTCCGAACCAGTCCGAACGACAACCCGAGCGACCGTGAAAGCTAGAATCAAGGAAACAAAAATCAGATGGAGGTGATTCCGATTGAGGGAGACTCGGGTAGCTTCCAAGCTCAAAACAATGAAGACAAGAAGATTACGGAAGCAGGTGACGTTGATGAAGAAGCACAATTGCCGGACAACGAAAGTCTACAAGTGCAGCAGGAAGCTGATGTACCGAAAAGAAGAACTAAAAGACAGATTATAACAGCACCGCCGAGACATTTAGGCGGAAACGCGCGTTATCGCAGAGACGCTAGGGGACGATGGCGACAAGTTATTATGTAACTTTTTTTTGTTTCTATGCATCGTTGAACTTTGCATAACAGAGAAGAAGGTAAATGGGTTGATCATACTGATTAGAATTTCCTGGTTTGTCTATTCGAACTGTACATGACACCTTTTTTTTCTTTCTCTTAGAGGAAACTTCGTTTTCATGATTTTTTTTTCGAGTTAAAACGCTGAAGATGATTTGAAAGGTCGATAAAAGTGGTTCAGAAAAATCGGATTTTACTGGTTACTCGTTTCAACTTGAGAATCTGTGCTGATTCAGCACATCAGATCCTCGAGTGAAACGAGTACCAGTAACGGTGCTTGCAACGGTGCTTCATAGCCGTATGTGGTTTATTATTATTTTTTTTTTATTGGATTATATATTTTTCATTTCTAATGCGCGTACGTATCAAGATTCAATTGCGCACAATTCTCGAACGGCATTATGTATCGAGCTGAAATTTTGCACGCAAGTGGAGTATTAATTTCTCTTCAGTTATACTGTGATTTTGCACAAAAAATACAGATGCACAGATTTTATAGAATTTTTCGATTATAAAAAAAAAGGACATATTAGTACCAAAAATATAGATGCTAATTAAAAATGATGGAATGTGGAACATTGCACATTTTTTCTTCATTAAATTTCATTTTTAAGGAGGAAGCGTTGTGCAATTTTCTACTTTACATCATTTTTTAAAATCATTTTTTTTGTAAATAATATTTTTATACTAATAATTTGTAATAATAATAATAATAATAGAAATTGCTTTTAAAATATTGATAGGTAACTTTTATACGAAATAATTTGGTCAAATTTTTGAAAATCACATTTAGAAAAGAATAAAAAAATGAAATTTGTATTTAAAAAAAAAAAAAATTCACGGAGATTTTATTGAAACTTTGTTCAATGATCTTAAAAAAACTGGAAATCATTTTTAAATTCTTAAAAAAAAAAAATCAGAAAACCAGTTTAATATAAAAAAAGTTTTCTTAATTCTTATTTAATTTTGTTAAACACTTTTTTTTTTGGTACTGATTTTACTGACGGACTAAGTTGAATTTACTGCATTATTCATTTTCTCCAGAAAAACGATTCTCAATATTAGGAAATGCAATTTAAAAAAAATTCTTCTCCAAAAGTTACATTTGTGTCTTGCAAATGAAAATTGCTTCATCGGTGCAATAAACTCTAGGAAAAATAATAAATAAAAAAAAGATATTTGCAATCAACGAACTATAAACAGCAGCAAAAATATGTTACCTGTTCTATTTCCTTGTATCGTATTTTTTTCTTCGTCAAATTAGGAATTGCTGACGTCTTTACACGCGGAAAATGATTAATCAAATGTGCATAATCGATTTTTTTTTTATTACCGCCACTGACGTATGTATAAAATTAAGACGTTTCTATAAATAAATAAGGATTACGGGCTGGGACAAAATTGCAAAGCTTAAGGATACCCCGTCGCAGGTATAAATATCGAAGATCTTCGCGATACTGAACTGAGAACGAAATCACACTTGTGCGGAGCTCTAATATTTTGTTACTTTTTTTCTTGCGCTCGCGATTAACGTGAATCGTTGTGCTGCCGAATATTCGTCTTGAAAGAGCAACAACGAGTTTGTAAATAATTACGTCAACGCCATGAAGATACCAGGCAGTCGTTACACCTTTTTCATTCTTACTGCTATAGTGCTGTTTATATTCAGTGCCTTGAATACATCTGTGCATTGTGGAGACACAAAAGCAACAAAGTTCGAAGGAACCAACAGACTTGCAAACGCAGTTATTGGGCCTTGTCCAAATGGCTCGAAAAAGGACAGCAACGGCCGTTGCCGTCGGATTTTATGAAAGAAAAAAAAATGATTCTTTTAACTCTGAATATACGCTGAAATTAATTTTCTTCAGGTATTGAAAAAAAAAAAAAAAATTGTCCATCAGTAATTTTTTTTTTAAATGTTGTTAAAGTGTTTGAAAATTCGTCTTGACCAATTTTTTTTTAAATTTGGGAATTTAATTAAAAAAAAAAAATTGTGAAAGGTTGAAAATAATTAAAAAAATATTTCCATTTTTTTAACACTCGACAAATATTATAGTTTTCTTTTAAAATTGTGTATTAAGTAGAAACGATGAAAACTAAAAGCATCTAAATTTAATTGGTCTAAACTATCAACGTTTCGTGTCTGAAACAAAAAATTGCATCTCACGTATACTAATTAGAACGAAATTTTATTTTTTGTTGCAGAAATTGATGTCCTTCAAAGCCTCGTCGATATTACAAGCAACGTAATGAACATAATAATATTTTATTGAAATGTTAAATTGTGAAAAATTGTATCTTGCTGAACGAATAGATTTTTAGCTCGCTTCTGTAAGTCAACTGTTTGATTATTATGTCCGATATTATTATATTATAAATAAACAATTTGTATAAAAGCAAACGGAAAGACTGCGTTATTTTTTTTTAAATATAAATAAATATAAGTGGATAAACTATGTGAGGCATTCTAATGAAATGCTATATAATTTTTTAAATTAGATATTCATCTTTGATTTTTCGTAATTCACCAAATTGTTGTAAAAAAATTCTCGAGATTTCCAAAATTCGTTCAAAGAAAGCTTTGTCTAAAAAACATTCAATTTTCATTTTTTAAATTTTTACACTTGATTGAATTTTATTTAATAATTTTTTTCTTCATTTAATTGCAATTATTTAAATTAATTGTAATGAAGTATTCAAAATAATTAAATTAAAAATGAAAATTTCACGAAGAAACGTATTTATTTTTACATTTTTTATCAGCGATATATTCCGATATGATATTTATATTTAAAAAAAAAAATTTGTTCTTCATTAAAAAATGCGAACTGATGTAAAATAAATGTATGAATAAATTGAGATAAATAGTTACGCATTTCGAGGAAGTGTCTAAGCCAGTTTTGCATCGCGTGCAGATATTCAAGGCAAATTTATACTAACACATATTTGCATAATGTGTATATACTCGTGGAAACGAGTGTCAAGTTCGTGGCGTCGTATATAAAGGTGAGAAATTCACATAGACCGGACAGACTGCAAAGACTTAGTCTCGTGCATAGCGATATTAAATTTAGAGTTTCTGCGAGAGCGATTGCAACTTGGGACTTGTGGTTTACTAAGTTTGTATCTCTATCAGAAGAAAAACGTTAGTTTTTTTTTTTTTTTCGAGAATTAAATCAGCGACATGAAGATACCGGGTTGCCAATGCGGTTTTTTAATCCTCACGGCTATAATGCTCATTGTGTTTAGTGTTTTAAGCACATCTGTGCATTCTCAGGAAAAAAATGAAGAACCGACGACCAGTCGAATTTTCGAAATAATCACCAGCCCTTGTCCGGATGGCTCCAGAAGAGACAGCAATGGGCGTTGCCGTAAAAAAATGTAAGCAAATTATGTTTTCTACGTAAATATTTTAATTATAAACAAAATTTTAAGTATTTTATACGCTTACGCAATTTTGTATATTTAAAAAAAAATGTATTGCTTTAAAAGGGCTTCGAAGATTCTCAGTCAGATTTCGAAAATTGCTTGCACATATTTGGATAAAAGAAATTGGTATCAAAGCAGAATTTATTTGAGTCACAATTTTTTAATTAATTTTTTAAGTTAGCTTTTTAAATTAATTTTTTTAATTAATTTTTTTAATTAATTTTTAAATTAATTTTTAAAATTAATTTTTAAAATTAATTTTTTAAATTAATTTTATAAGTTATTTTTTAAATTAATTTTTAAATTAATTTTATAAGTTAATTATTTAAATTAATTTTATAAGTTATTTTTTTAATTAATTTTATAAGTTAATTTTTTAATTAATTATATACGTTAATTTTTTGATTAAATTTATAAGTTAATGACACTAAAAAATTGTTGCATTTAACTTTATATATATGGACGCAGATCGTAATTAACATACGATTGGATTCCACATACTCGATACGACATTGAATATATTTGACGCGCAGTTGATTGACTAACTAGAAATGATAATTGCATGTTTTTTCGCGGAAGTAATCAAATCATGTACTTATAACATCTTTTTTTTTTTTCTTTGTTACAGAAATTGAAGACCTCACGATTCTCTTCAGTTCACATCGCATCATAATGAACACACAATTTATTAATAAAACAGTATAATATAAAAAATTGTGTAGTTTTTTTTCCCATCATATTCAATATTTTCTTTATATATTATAAAAATAAAATATTTCTGTTGACAAATGAAACAGGACGAACATTTTTTTTTTTGCCTAATAATAATAATAATAATAATAATATACGCTATTTTTTAATTATGTGTATAATTTTCAATAGCAAAAAAAATATTTGATTTTAATCAAGTTTTGCAGTAATGTTTATAAAAACGTAAAGTTTAAATAAAAATATAGTTAACGCATCGCGATGGTAAAGTAGAATCGTGCTCTTTCTATTCGCTCATTCTCGATCTAATTGGCCGATACGGTCGAATGTCAGCGAGAATGAGCACGGCAGATGAACGAACTTTATTCGTTTACACGATTATAGATGAGCTTTTTTTTTCTATCAAAATCGATGTATCGTCACATTTTACTATCAGTCGGTTAAAAAAAAGGGTTACCATTAGTTGGTGAAATTATTACTAACAGTTGGTAAAATGTTATCATCAAACGGCAAAAAATCGATTAATTGCAGTATCGATTAGTTCGACGAAAAATCGATTAATTGCAGTATCGATTAGTTCGACGAAAAATCGATCAATTGCACTATCGATTAGTTCGACGAAAAGTCGATGAATTGCAGTATCGATTAGTTCGACGAAAAATCGATGAATTGCAGTATCGATTAGTTCGACGAAAAATCGATGAATTGCAGTATCGATTAGTTCGACGAAAAATCGATTAATTGGAGTATCGATTAGTTCGACGAAAAATCGATTAATTGCAGTGTCGATTAGTTCGACGAAATTATTTTTAATTAATTTTTTTTTCAATTAATTACAATTATTAAAAGTAATTGCAATGAAGATTTCAAAATATCAATTAAATTAAAAGTCAACATTTTACAAGAAAATTTTAATTTTTTTTTAAATTTAAATTTTCTATCCACGATATATTGTGATATGATATTTAAATAAAAAAAAAATTGATCTTAATAAATGCCGAACTGATGTAAAATAAATGTATAAACAAGTTGAGATTAATATTTACGAATTGCGATGAAGTGTCTTCGCGAGTCTTTTGCGTCGCGTACAGAAATTCAAGGTAAATTTATACTTATTATATACGTATTTGCATAATTTGTATATAATCGTGAAACAAGCGTCAAGTCCGTGGGGTGGTATATATAGGTGTGAATCTCACAGAGACCGGACAGACTGCAAAGACTTCGTCTCGTGGATAGCGATATTAAATTTGCAGTTTCTGCGAGAGCGATTGCAGCTTGTGACTTGTGGTACTAAATTTTATTTCAATCAGAAGAAAATCGCTCGATTTTTTTTTTTTTTTTTCGAGAATTACATCAGCGACATGAAGATACCGGGTTGCCAATACGGTTTTTTAATCCTCACTGCTATAATGCTCATTGTGTTCAGTGTTTTCAACACATCTGTGCATTCTGCCGAAAGAAATAGGCAATTGACGACCAGCCGACCTTTCCAAATAATCACCGGACCCTGTCCGGATGGCTCCAAAAGAGACAGTAATGGTCGTTGTCGTACACGAATGTAAGCGAATTATTTTTTCCACGTAAATATTTTAATTGACAAAAAAAGATTTTTCAGCATTTTATGCTCACGCAATTTTGTATTTTATTTTTCGAGATATTCACTACTTCAAAGATACTTCAAAGATTCTAAGTTAGATTTCGAAAAATAAAGTAAATAAAAAATTTAAGAATTTATACGAGTGTCGTAAATTACTGTTTTTAGTACAATTAATTCGTGCGAATATAGTTGATGAGCAGTTTATTGACTAACTAGCAATGATAATTGCATTTTTTTACGCGGAAGAGATTAAATCACGTACACATAACGTCATCTTCTTTTTCTTTGTTGCAGAATTTGATATCCTTACGACTCTTCTCAGTTCACAACGCATCATAATGAACACACAATTTAATAAAAACAGAATAATGTAAGAATTGTGTTATCTTTATATTTCATAAAAATAAACTATTTCTATTGGAAAATAGAACAAAACTTTTTTACTCTTTTGTTTTTTTTTTCTGTTGAGTCAGGAGTTTTTGTACATTTTATAATTTGCAATTCTTGCGAAAATGGAAACTCTCAGTTGCAAGAATTCCATTCAGAAATACTTCTAATAGCGTATATGTTTCTTTTTTTTTTTTGTATAAATCAGCCGCACCAAGCGTTTGATAATTTTTCTTTTTTTTCCAACTGCAAATTAACTCGATAGCGCTCGTTATTTCCACTATTATAAATATACTCATCGCTGGACTCGCCTCTATAATAATGATTCTTTATGATGTGGAATTCGCGCGGAATAATTGAGAACACCAGGACAAAGATGGAGGTAAAGTCTGAAGTGTCTCACGGGAGTATAAATAGTGAAGAGCGCGCGCTCGTGTAATTGGAAAGAACAAGTTAATCTCATCAGTCTCACGAAGGTTTAGAAAATCCGACTTGTCGTCAACTTCATTCCGAGCCTTTTGTGACTGAAATTTATATTACATTTTTTTTTTTCCAAAAATTGCTGTCTAGTTAAATACATCGACGAAATGAAGACACCTGGTTGTGCCTTTTTCATCAGCATTGCAATAATTCTTATTGCATTTTCTGTCATGGATGCAGATGCACATTGTACCGAAGAAAAATCAGAAAATCAGGATAAGCCTGCAACGTACGAAGAAACCGCAACAATCCTGCCACAACAGCCTGCAGAATACGATAGTGACTCTCATGAGACAAAAACCCATGGAAAAAAACCGAAACCAATCCTGCCAGGTTTAGTACAGTTTAAAATGTTGTTAAAAATGAAGCTGCAAAGTAGAACCTTGCAAATTGCTTCCTCATTATTTTGTATCTTTGATAAATTTTTTTTTTTTTCTTTTGCAAAGTTAACTTTGCGAGGAAGTATGTTGATCAATTTTGGCTTTCTCATAGAGGAAGCTTTCTAAAAAAAAAAACATATTAAAGATTCTCTGAATTATGAACTATTTGTAAAAAAAAAAAATTTTATGCACAATTTTGGATCAGCTGCTTGAACTGTTCTCAAAGTTACAGGATTAAAAAAAAAAATTATGAGAAAGAAAATTTTTACAAAATTTTAGCTGCTTTGTTTTTTTTTTTTCCAAGTTCAGCAGCAAAAATTAATACACTGTACTTAAGTTTTATATGCAAAAATTTAGATCAGTTGCTTGAACCGTCGAAAATGCAGATTTCTATAAAATCTTAAATAATTTATCGGTTTCGCCTAAATTTAGTATTAAACATTAGAACATTCTAATTAAGTTTTATGCAGAATTTTAGATGAGTTAATTGAACCGTTCTCGAGTTATAGTATTTAAAAAAAGAAAATATTTATAAATTTTGATTCCCTCAACCGATTGAAGGAAAATTAGCGAATAACTTTTTTAGTGGTAACTCGACTCGCCCAAAAATTGCGGTAGTTAACTTTTCATAACACACAATTTTTTTGTTTTAAACAGATTTATTTTTATCAAAAATTGTTAATACATTTTTGTTGGAGTCGATATCGAAAAAAAAAATCGTTTAGACAATTTTATCATTATTACTGCTTAATTTAAACATTGATTATGATTTACAGTGACTATAATTGGCGCGCCTTGTCCGTCGGGAACGATTGAAGATGGCAACGGGCGATGTCGTCCACCTATTGTTTAAGAATAAGTAAAATCGTTATATCTACTTATATATCCTATTTTTATACGAATAATAAAATCGCATAAGCAGTCTATAAAGTCTTATAAAGTATTTTTTTTTTTTTACCAAAGTTCCAAAAAAGAAAATGCCCCAAAAAAAGATTGAGATAAAAATCAGATGGAAATGGTCAGAAAAACAAATTGCTCTGGTAGTTAAATCGAAAAAGTGTAAAAAAAAAAAAATACTATTTTGTGATTTTAATTTTGCTTTATGGTTGTGGAAATAATATTTTAGTTTTTATACTATTATTTGTTTTTTTTTAAATAATAATTTAATTATTTTTTTTATACTATATAGTTTTAAATTAGTTTTTATACTTTTAAGGGAATTGTTTTGTTGAATTTTTGGAAAAATTGTCTGAATATCTTAAAACACAATTATTTTACGAAGACAATAATACATTTTCGTATTAACAAGATAATACTTTTTTATGTTCCAGCTGGGGATTTATATATGCGTTTCAGTCTCATCGATACGTCGCAAAATTAACAAACATAGAATTAAAAAAATGCACTGTAATTTTTGAAAAAACTGTTAACACGAATAAAATATCTGGATGATTAGTTAATAAAGCGTCTATCGAAATACACAATTGCTAGTGTTTGAGTTGCTAGACTTAGTGGATTGAGATTAAAATGACGATATTAAAATCGTTACCTTTACAAAAAAAAAAAAAAAAAAAATTTATCCTTATATGATCAATTTATCGAAATATGTAAAAAAAAAAACGATTATTCGTCAAAGATTCATTTGGCGTTCTTCTTGATTTTTGGATTTTGCGATATCATTGAATTTTTTAATTTCTCGCATCGCCGATTCGCAACAATCGGATCCGTTTTTTTTTCATTACCAGAAGCAACGGATTTCTGATTGTGTCCTTGCTGTCTCATAGCAGTCGAAATTCCCCGAGTTGCCTTATTTTTATCTGCTGCTCTCAGATTCGTCGTGGAATTTTCTCGTACGCCGGTTAGGGGCTTAAAATTCGGAGCAGGTTTTGCGTGAAAGATCCTCGCTCGTTTCTCCTTCTCGACAATCCGATCCATCAACTCTTTCCTCTTCTTAATGGCAAGTTCGTTCCTTTCCTGAAAGCTCATCGTACGAACGTTTGACGGATTCGCTTTGTTAGGGTTATTTTCCTTGGACCTAAGGGTCGACGTTTTTTTCACTGGATTAAAAGACGGCGCGGATTTGGCGTGAAAAAGCGATTTCTTCGGTTTTTCCTCGACCTGTAGATTTATCAATTTTTGCCTCTTGTTCTCCAATTCCTTGTCACGGGTGTTAAAGCTAAACGGCTTGGTACGCGTCATTTTCTTGTAACCATTGACAACTGGTATGCCAAAGTGAAGAATTTCAACGTCTTTGATCTTCATTCCATCCTCGGTTGACACAATAGTCGGAACAGTTTTCTTGCATGGTGCGTGTTTGCCCATTGATTCGGACTTCAATGGTGTCAACATAATATTCGTGTCATTCGAGCAGTTCAGCTGGACGATTATTTTGTCAATCTCCTTCAGCATTGGCAAGACTTTTGGCGATAGCTTCGTTTTCTTTTGTTCTGGCGAGGTGGTCGATGGTTTTTTCTCCATCTTATTCAATGCTTTACCATTATTGGCCAATTTCTCTTGCGCAGAAGACAAAGTACGTGGAATAGTCGTGAATTTTGAATTTTTCAGACAATCCTGCTCTTTGTTTGACGCTGAAACGTTCGTTCGAGTTCGCGTTTTGCAACGTAGAACCGGTGACTTTGGGCACGTTAGCTTCGCTTTTGTCTGTTTCAATTTCTCAATCGATCCAGTTTTGTTATCCTTGTTATTCGCCACACGCTTTGATGTTCCGTTTTGGAATCGAGGAACCACATCGGGAAGACTCACAGGTTCACCGGATTCTCGTCCATGTTTTGTGATACTGCGACGACGCACCTGAGACGTCAGGACTCTAGATTTGTTTGATTTTCCCTTTAGATTCCTTTTATCCAAAATTAATTTTTTTGATATGTCTGAACGACTTTCCAGCTTCGTTTGGTCGTCAACCCTTTTTTTCTTGGGTTGGTCTAATTTTTCTGCTTTCAATTTTGGCTCCAGGGTTTTCAAAGCTTCCGCTGTATCGATGATCTTCACAGCTGGTTCATTCGTAGTCTCGATTTTCTCAGCATTTTTTTTCTTGATGTTGTTTACAGATCCTGAACCTCCTTTTTGCTGGTCCTGCAAAGAAAATAGAAAAATTTGTAATACGGTTCTACATATTTGTCCTAACTTCTAGAATTTACAAGATTTTTTTTCTTCTACGCCTTTCTGTTATAGTCAAAGTTCTAGAATAGATTGTAAATTTGTTGAAAATAATAAAGATGAATTACCTGAGGTGAAATTTTTGTGGAATTGTTTTCATAAAAGTCACTTCCTGTTTCATTCTTTTTAGTCACAACACTTTTGTCACCATCTATCGAAGAGCTTTCAGATGCGCTCTTAACTCTTTCACTCTTTAAAGTTTTCATTGTCACGAACCGTTTTGTCAATGATTTTTTAGCCGAATCGATATACAAGGCGTTCATAGCACTCGTCAGACTCTCGCTGGTTTTGTTTAGAAGTGAAGGACTTCCTCTGGACGTTCTTGTCGTAACCATTGAATTAGACAAGCCATTGACACCGGGACTGTTGTACGTGGAATTCGAGACACTAATGTTGGAATTTGACAAATTTGTGAAACTCTCGTTCGACGTTTCGTCGAAGTATCTCGGATGTTCGAGCTCCTTGTGTTCGGTATTAAAATAATCGTCAATGTTGGACATCACACTGGAGTTCAAATCGGCCCATTGAGGAGCATTCCAATTATCCATTTTTTATTGAAAAAAAATGGGCTTAAAGATTCACGAGTTTCACCAAAAAAAAAAAATGGCCAGACGATAAAACACTGTCTCCACTGATTTAATGAGTCAAAATCTACCTTTTGACGATTGCCAATTATTTATTTCCACACAGAAAATAGTTTAGTAAACTTCGTAGCAAGAAATAACACAGCACTTGTGACGTACAACTGCTATTAACATACTGAGTGACGCTGGGTCGTTGCACCGGGGTTTTATACAAGCCCCGGTCAGTCGTTCATTGGCTGTGGGAGCGCTAGTGGGGAGGAAGTAGTTGGGAGGGGTCTGCCGGCCGACCGCCGCACCAATCAGAAAGGACTTGGATTCTCCCACTGAGTAAATACATTATGAATGTAAACGAAGTATATCTATAATTATACTGTAGTTTTCGTGTTAGGTTTCATGCAGTTTTCTCATTTTCTGTTGTTGAAATATGGACTATTAATTCACCAACAAACATTTAAAAATAATACTGTTTAAAAATCTAAAATATTTAAACTCTTCGCCTAATTGCGAAGTGAAACGAAGCAAATGACTCGATGATTTCGTAAAACATAATTTAACGAAAAAAATAAATGTCTTTTCTCAAGATCGAATTATCATTACAAATTTCACTTCGATAAAATTGTACCAAAAATATATCTCACGGATTCTCGGCGAAAACTCATTTATTTTTTCTATAAATTGATTATGTTATATATTTTTTAAAAACCCAAAACAGAAATCCATAAATTTCACTTTAACTGCTTCGATACGCGATTTCTTTCGAAAATATTATGCAAACTATTTATGAAGTCTTGGTACTCGAATCACCTTTACGACTTTAACGTTGAAGCCTCCTTAAATCGGAAGTAAAAAAATTGCAAAGTAGACATCTGCACATTGCTTTCTCATTAATTTCGATTTTTTACAAAGCTACTTATATGACACATTGTGAAAAATCGATTAATAATTAAAAATCGAATAATGAATTAATGAATTAATGCAATAAAAAAAAATACAAAATTAAAAAAACTATAAAATATTAAAATAAAAAAATTAAATTCTTTCAAAATCATTAATAAAAAAATTCAATTCGTTTAATTCATGAACTATTCTGAGTGTCCTGACATGAAAATTTCGAAAAAAAAAATCACATTGACAAAGCTTGTTTCATGAGGAAAATTAGCTCAGCATCCATCGCATATTTTAGCTCTAAGGACAACACGTCTATTTAAATTCTTGCATATTCATAAGGATGTGAAATCATCATATCTTGAATGTTGAATCCACGGACATCCTTACCTCCATCTATTTTAATGTCCTTCTGTATGAATCCCCGCGAAAATACTAATGTACAGCGTCCAAAGATCAAATGAAAGTCATAAACGTCACTGGCTATAAATATAGCAAGGAAGTTTGCACTAAGTGGACAGACAAGAATGTCTTTAGTCTCGCGAAGGTAAACGCTGACTGCGTATAGTCTTGTCAACACGATCCTGAGTTTGTGTTACAGAAATCAGAAAAAAAAATTTTAAAACTGCTTCACATTCAGTGATATACGAAGATAATGGGCAATTTGCGCGGCTTATTAATCGTCATTGTAATAACTCTAATTGTATTCAGTGCAATGGATAAATCTGTAAATTGTGCAGGAAGAAGAAACTATAACAATAGGGCCAAGAATAGCACTTCGTCACAACGGACAGGTGGATACCATAAAAGTGGTGGAGGACATCACATAATTACCGGACGATGCCATGGAGGATTCAAACCCGATTCTAACGGCCGATGTCGTCAAATTATGTGAGAATTCAAAAATATTATTATTATTCATATATGAGGTATTAAAAAAAAATGATTTTCGCTGTTTCGTGTCGTCTCTCTGTTATGGCATTTTCTGTCATATTGGTAGAAAAATTATATAAAAAGTGTCGAAATTAATGAAAAATAATGATATTATTATTATTATTATTATTATTATTATTATTATTATTATTATTATTATTATTATATAATATTATAATTAAATTATTTTTCACTAATTTCGGCACTTTTGATTTTGCTTTCAATTTTATACAACCAACAGTGAAATATACAGATATAGAAAAAAATCACAGAGTGGGTAAAAAAATATTTGAAGGGGTAATTTTTTTTTGTTCAATAGTTATAATTCCTCATTTATAGATATTTGAGCTACTGTCAGAAACTACTTTCTGTTTTATAGCATTGGAATTAAATTCTATCTTTTTGAGTTAAAAGATTTTTTCCATCGCACTCCAATTTTCATAATTTAAAAAAAAAAAAAAATTTTTTGTTACAGGTAGGATGTTTGACATCCATTCGAGTCTCATCGATTCACCATAATTTCATGAATATCCAATTTAATAAACGGGTCTTAAAAAAAAAAAAAAAAAAAATTTGCGAGTTTAGTTCAATTTTTCCAGATATTCCTAATTTATTATTAAAATTAATAGTTATTTTTATATTATTTGGATTTAGAACAAAAATATCAATAACTTTGTCAGTTCTGCGAAACTCGAGTTGTGTGAAAATCTATGACTTTTTCTTTGCTCAACTTCTGGTTCTTTTTTACCGAGGCAGGGCTGTTGAAGAGCTCTGCACTACCTAGTGAGTTACTATCCGTGAGCTTAACAACCGTCGGTAAAGTATCGGCATGCGGTGGAATGCTTGGCGGTGAGTTACGGGCGGATTGAGCAGAGATGTCGCCACGCGAGACATCCGCAGTGTCGGTGTATAATTCGCGTGAGAAGTGGACAGTGGTTTCTTCGGTTACCCGAGAGATATCGTTATATAGTTAATATTTCTGTCCTTCATATATTAACCTAAAATTTTATCGCGAGATCAGAAATTTCTAATTTACTGGATACAAAAATGTAATTTTAGATTTTTTCACTCCGAGATTTAGGAATATATTAAGATAATTTTAGTAGAACAAAAAATGTGACCGAAAGTGAAATTTGAACAAATAATTTCGGTTCCATCACTTTAAACTTAAGTTTTCGGCTTAAAGAAAATCCTCGTTCCAACCGGCGCACCAATCAGGGAGGACGCGAGTATCTTTTCAGGGATCAACCGCCGCACCAATCAGAGAAGACTCTAGTCTCGTCTCTGGGATTTTAACTCGCGATGCAAAAATTCGACCGGCGCACAAATCAGCCAACAACAGCCTTTTTATTTTATTTTTCCGTTCCCACTATTCTAAACTTTAGTTTTCATCCTAATGATTTTTACAAAAATGTATTGCTTTTATGTTTAAGCTGCATTTTAACTCGAAAAAAAAATGGATACGTCTCTTCTGGTCTAACGAATCCTTTTAATTGCCGATGGTTTAAAGTTAATTTTTAAAAAATCTTGTTAAATCGTTAATGATCAGGTATGACGAAAACCTGAATAAAATCTGTGATGTTAACATAAATTAAAAAAAATAATAAGCATATCAAAGATTTAACAAAGGGTATTAATGAATCAGAGTGACAATATAATTACTTATATATCTGTGTATTTTATATTGTCCACAAAAAGTAACAATGTACGGTGTACCGTATTTAATTTATCTACAACAATCTACAATACATTACAATATATCTGGTTGTTAAGCCGGTGGGTAGATGGAAGAAGGGGGGGGGGGGGTTTAGGGGTAGGATATAATGATAAATAGTCGACGCAGGCCTCTTTTGTTCATTCTTCGTAGTAAGTCGTATTAGTTAATTTGATATCTAGAACAAATTACACCTTATCAATTAGTCGTCCTTTATACATGAAATAGAATATGTATATACATATATGTATCTTGATGATCGACGACAACCGACATCCCCTAGCAACTTAAGTGCCAGGGATGTTAGGTCTTTCGCTCGTGAACAAATTTTTTTCATATTTTTGTTGTTGTTTTTGTGGTCCTTTCGTATTTGAAAGCTGAAGGAGAAGATTTTTTTTATAGACTCGCTACATTATACATCTGTATCTGCTTCTACCATTTCAAGGGTTTACGAGTTCATTTTATTTTTTTATTTTTATTTTATTTATTTATTTTTTTTTCGTCACGATTTTTCTACGTTGACGTTAATTAATTTATGATATGATTTAAAAATTCTGTACAGGTAAATCAAGGCCCTCGATAAATTCGAGGTCATTTATTGAAATGGAAATATTAATTAAAAGAGCTTCAAAGAGACATCGCTTCGTAAAAAAAAGAAGAACAAAAAAAAAGAAGAGAAAATAGAATTTATCATAAATCTCACATTCGACTCAACACATCGTTTTTTTTTTATGTGCTTATTATAGGAACCTGTCTATATGGTAAAACGCTGTTAGATAGGTAAGGGATTCTTATGGTTAAGAGATGCAGCGATATAAAGTTTTTGTTAAAAATTTCTTATTAAAATTGTGCAATATACTTCTTCTGTCTAACGCCGATAATTGGCGTGTGTGTATGTGTGTGTGTGTGTGTGTGTGTGTGTGTGTCTGTTCGGTGGTCTGGCAACGTGCAAATATTCACGTTAAGCTAGAAATACAGTGCCCATAAATATTCTAGTATTAAGTGCGTATTATTTCAACCACTCATAACAATTTTAAGCAACATAAATTTTCAAAACACGCTCTATCGTCATTTCTTTCTTACCCTCGAAATTACCTAGATTTTTTTAAATCTTTCTTTTTTTTTTATAATGCTAAGCAATATCGTATATGTATATTGAATTATTTAATTTTGAACGTGATTTTGCTACATTTTTTTTTAAAGATGTTATTTAAAAGCACCGCGAATAGCCGAAATTCAATTATGATGTTGATCCACTTTTTCCCCCCGAAGTATTATTTCAATACAGCGCATTCATTCGCCAGCACGCATGTTGATATTGTGTTGAATCAGCGATACAGTTTTTATGCTTTAAGTTAATAGAAATAAGAAGCATCCAGTCAATGAGAGTGAGAATATCAGTAAAGTCATTCGTAGAACATCCCATAGTTAAGATTAAGTTGTGTCTGGGCAATTTAATTCAGTTTTGAGATCTTCAACGATTTTTTTTTTTTGTGTTTTATCGAAATTTTCTTGAAATTATTTCAAATGATCTCAAAATCAATATAGCGGTCGTAATTGGTCTAAATTTAATTTTAACATTCATTTTCAGTCAGTTCGAAATTTTTAGAAAATTCGATCTGTCGTAAATGTTGAGACTGGAAAAAACTCCAAATGAAATTTTGAGTATCCTCACATTAAAACTTGGAAATTATTTTTGTTTTCCCAACGAATCAAAGCTTTTCTGTATTAAGTAATTTTTAAGTTTTTTTTTAAAGTGTAAATTTAATAATTAAAAAAAAATGTAACTAAATTTTTTAAAGTTTTAGATTAAATAGTCAATTGTAAGAATAGTCTCAAAACTGAGCTGGATTGCCCAAAATACACGTATTTAAAAAAAAGACAAGATTCAAAATATCGATGTGGTGATTAACAGGAAATAAATTGTATACTCTCGTTTTATTTTCGAAATTTCTTTAAGAGGGCAAGTCAGCTAAAATATTAAGATTTCTCGTTCAATACTTTCTTTTTTTTCCCCTTAGTGAATGATAAAAATTATTAAAAGTCTATCGATTGAGAGCTGAATAATTTTTATCAGTGTCATTTATTTATTTAAATAAATAAATAAATATTTATCAATTGACAGGAAAAAAAAAAATATACAAAAAAAAATTATCTTTTAAGTGACTGGACCTCTTGACGACTTATCGATATTGAATGTAATTTATATTTAATTTCAAAGCGTTGAAAATAAACATCAACAATCAACGTCAGCAATACGATAAGTATGAATTTTCATATCACATGAAAATTCATACTTTTATACGATTTTTATTTAAATCGGTAAACCTGTAAAGTTCAGAATATTATCAACAGTGCAAATGACTTACGAAGAGATTTTCCTTCTTTACAACGTCGTTATATTTCTTTTTGTTTTTCCACTATTGATCGATGTCTTTGCTTGCAGCTTAAATTGCTGTTTTCACAGAAGTCAAAAAATGGACAAAACCGATTTGTAACAAAATTTCATGACAATTATAGAGAAATCAAATTTTGCAATATTATAGTAAAGCTGATCGTGAAATATCGATCCTAAATTTGTGCCAACGATTTTGTGATTGCGAACACTGAATTTAGACAATAATTTCAAAAAATGAAAAAAATGAATAATAATGATAATAATAAACGTAGTAAGAATCTCAAAAACCTATTAATAAAAAAACTTTTCTAAAACATCTATAGACGGCGAGCATAATGTAGCATTTGAGGGTTAATCTTTTTTTTTTTTTTTTAATTGTGAGTTGAAACGCCATCACATGTCTTGATTTTATTCGTATTTTGTTGCACCGGGCAATGTTTTTTTTTTCCCCAGATCTACTAACATCAAATCAATATTTGTGACTGTGACAATAATTACTTAAGTGGTCCCTATTTTATAAAGCTTTATCATTTTTTAAATTTCACGAAAAAGAATCATTGGGATTCTCTCGCAAAGAATCATAAACAATAGTGGAGAAATTTTCAACCTCTCGTCTAAGTTTGAGATTTAATGAAAAGTGGATAGAACAGTTTTATATTTTTTAAGTATCTTTTACGAGGAAGCCAACAATTATAGACTTACTTAGCTATAGAGAAAATTTTGGAAATCATGAAGAAAAAAAAAAGAAAAAAAAAAACCAGAGGAAGCGATGAGCAAATGTTATTTAAAGGATTTCAAAATAATGTTGAATATTTATTCATTATTTTGGTCGGTAGTGCAAAAAACGTGTTTTCCTGTTTTACTTGTAATAATAATGAAAAATAATATAAAAAAAAAAAAAAAAAAAAATTCACAGGAAAGATAAATAAATGTTTGAATATCGTTAATTGTTATTACCGTTGGTTAATTCCCCACATCTAAGCATTCTTTAATATAAGAAATTCAAGGGCATTCGTCCGGTTAAGGCATTGGGGAGATGTTTGCCAACAGTAATGAGGATGCTAAATCATTTAAAAGTTAAAAATCTTTTTATCTCGATCAACTACTCCATATGTCAAATTATGTTGAGATTTTCCTTTTTTTTGCACTTTGAATATTGACTGTGCGGACAAGTAGTGGGAAATAAGACAATATTTTTTTTGTTTGTTTGCATAAATTGGTCTAGTGTGGCCTTATGAATATCATAATTACAACTGCCAGACTAGTGTGCGATAAGATGACCATGACATAACTAACAAAACTTAAGCAAAAGTACAAATAACTGAAGTGTATTATTTCTCATGTGCTTCGATGACCATTCAGCATTTTCAGCTTTCAGAAATTTGGGCACCAGAAATGACATCCGATATATGTGTTAACGCTAATAATAATAATAATAATGATAAACAAAAAATACACAATAATAATAATAACAATAATAATAATAATAATAGGGGTTCTGTTTGTAACATCCTTCCAGAGGTGTAATATATCGTATGTACACGTCAGTTACTTATTACAATGACAAAGATTGAACCGCATCACTTTGAATTCGAGATCGTAATATGTCGTACTAGAGTGTTTCATTTTGAACTTTTTTTGTGTCGTCTTCCAGGCCGTTCAAGTATTGATTTGGGTTTAGAAACAGACTTCACGAAAGAGAGGCCATGACCTTTTTTTTTTTGTGCATTTAAATCCCTTTTCAGAAGTCAAAATGAACCAATAAAGAGGTTCATTTGGATCTAATGGACTAGTACAAAAATCACCACCAGGTGGCACATCGTTCTACTTCACTTTCCAATTAAGTTTAAAGTGGTGCCTAATGGTCATGAGCAAATAAATCCAGTGCGAATTTTTTTTTCAATAGCCTTTCTTTCGTTGGCCTTGTTTTCAACCGCAAATCTGTACTCGGACTGAGTGTATAAGAGAAAAAGAAAAATGTTAAAAATGCAACACTAATGTCGTACATGATCGTAGAAGTGGGGACCGAGCGGTCATGGTGGGCACGTGCGCAGAGTGGGATAAACTCGACCCCAGATTCAAAGTGGCGACAATAGAGAAAGGCCCAAATCTAACTTATAACTTTGAAATCGGCAATTATATATTAATTATACAGAACTGTTTAATTGGTTATCTTTTCAGACTTCAGCATGTAACGTGAGAAACTATTTCTCATTATAAGATATATATATATATACATATAGATATATATATATCTTTTTTTTACTACATAACACAGCTACGTTATGTGACGCTGAAATTTATGAGTATTTTTTGGTTTTTTTCTTTTTAATTTAAAATCACTCTCTTTAACAGGCCGTGGTCGTCCTTCACACATGATACTCAGTGTTTTTTCTTTTTTTTCTTCATTTTAATAACAATAATCGTTAATCTTCTCAGTCTATTAACTACATAATATGTATATACATATATACACATATGGATATGTACATTATAACATATGTAAATGTGAATATATATGTATATATATGTATTGATGTATATACATCGATATATAGATATATATTCTTGTGGGTGTCTAAGTATATATATAATATTTACTGTAATATATATATATATATATATATATATATATATATATATATATAATCTCACCGCAACTGCACTTTTTGAAATGTTTTACTTGCGCTCGTTTCGTTCGCTCGTTCTTTCTTTCGCACAATTTCGTTCGTTTTTCTTTTATCTTCTGATTTTTTTTTTTTTTTTTTGCAATCTTCCGTTCAACTCGATAAAATTACGGTTTTTAAGGCTAAAACACTATTATAAACGACAATGATTATCCTAAATGTATTTTTGTTTTTTTGTGTGTTTTTTTTTTGTTTTTTTAATTTTCCGATAACTCTCTTTCAATATATTAGACTGCTCTATGGTGTATTCAATATATGCCGTAAAAAATTTGTATATAATAGTTATTTATAGTTATAATATTTCTGCTTGGATCACATGCATTATATTCCCAGTGGAACCAGTATAATAAATTACCGCGAGCCATCAATGAGCGTATAAACTTGTACATGTGAGCTTTCGTTACAATGTATATTCCTTTTTATTCAGTTTTAATTTTTTTAACTTTTTTTTTTTTGTTCTTTTTTTTTTTTTTTTTCTTTAAACGTCAATATGTCACGATAATAATGGGGCCAGTCGTAACAAATGTTCATTGTGGATTAACTATAACGTGGTTATAAAACCGTAATCTAATTTCGAAATGCAATTCACGTATTGTTCCATTTAATTAGCCGCTTCATTTTGTATTAATATTTCCTCGAAACGATTTCAGTCATAAAATGTTTATTATATTCTTTTTAAAATGCACTAAGTGTATATATCGGCTGTAACCTATGGCGACGTTTTTTTTTTTTCTTTATTTTTTTTTGTTTTTTTTCTTCTAATTACAAGTTGGTGTTGATTGCGGGGCAATCACCATAAAATAGAAATATAACGTTTGATTTGTGTAAATATTTTCTCGTTTTCAACAAGACTTATATGTTATATCGTAATATTTTTGCGAATGAAATCTGTTTCGAACCTATAAATATTTTTATATACCAGTCCTATATCTGTTTTTTTATTTCCAGGTTTTTTTTTTTCTTTCTTTTTTCGTTCTTACATTTTAAGGACTCTTCAGCGGTACCAGTCAGATTATCCGAATTTCGATCCGCCATATTGGATCCGCCATTTTGAATTTGAATTTTGGATTCAGAGATCTCAAAAATCGTGGAATAGAATTTTTCATAAAAATTAGTATACCAGGGTTTTTGAGGTTGCTGAATCAAAATCTCTGACATTAGAATTTTCAAATTCAAAATGGCGGATCCAACATGGCGGTTCGAAAATTGAAAAAATTGTTGAATTTTCTTGTGAAAATGGAGAGCTTCCAGTTTTCGAAGTGGCTGAATATGAATTTGACATCAGAATTTCGAAATAACAAAATGGCGGATTCAATATGGCGGCTCGAAATTTCGAAAAATGCTTGAATTTCTATAAAAATGACAAGCTTTAAGTTTTTGACATGGCTGAATACGAATATAATATAATAAATTCGAAATTGTGATATCACATTTGAATTCAGCGATCTCGGAATGATCTTGACTATCTCGCTGAAGTCTCCTCCTTTATGGGCCTGCGCGGCAAGGAATTCGTCTTGCGACAAATATTTGTCGCAGGACAGTCTTCAATTACATATAGCGAATAAAATCACTTTTGCTATAAATCGAACTTTCGTATCAGTATCCGCGTTTTTTTTTTTTTTCTACCAAGTAACAACATTACCCACCGACCACGATATTTTAATGCTCTTTTCGTGAATTCGATACTGACTTCGAAAGTCATCAGTTTTTTTTTATTTTTTTTTTTATTTAGAATGTCTTTTTCATGACCTTCCCTCAAAGCACCAAAATATTTAGAAAATATTCGAGAAATATTACTTTGAAATATAGCAATATTTCCAAAATATTGTTGAAATTCATTAACAATATTGTTGAAATATTCACGCGACTTTGCAATGTTAGCGCAAATTATGGCAAAAAAAAAATTATTATTCGACGAAGAAAAGAAGTACAAAAAAAAAAGAATCCAACTGCAAAAATTGGTATTCGATTTTGAGGTTTCTGATTTTAAATATATAAGTTAAAAATTAAAAAGCAAAAAACTTTCGACACGATAATTCTAAAATATTTCAGAAGTGATAGGAATTTTAGTATTTTTCAACGACAAAATTAGCTGTAACTTTTCAATGAAATATTTCGGAATATTCGACACCAAAAGTCGCGACAATTATTTCAATTGTATAATTAAATATTGGAAATATTTCTGTCATATTCTGTGCTATGCGGGTAACCTCAGTGCACTTACAATAATTTGCTTAAAAATTCTTGTTTTTTTTATTTTTTATTATCGTCATCGTCTTAGTCATCAGAACGAGAATTAAACACTTGCTGCCCTAATCATTTCAACTATTTTCATCTTGTAGTATGATTTAGCATCTGCATATGCTATTCGGAAGAAATTCGCCATTCCTACATTAACGCCTAAACGAATTCGTACGAGACTTGAATGGTCGAAAGGGCCAATTTATAGTTGAAAAAAAAAAAAAAAAGAAGGAAAAATAAATAAAGGACGAGTGTTCAATAGCTGATATTATCTCATCTTTCACTTGATAAACTATGCTGCGTTATTTTGATCGACAATTCATTTTCATTGATCGATCCACTTAATTATGTTTCTTCGTTGGTTCATCGTACTCAAGTACACGTGGTCACTAAATTCGTCACGAGACATTATTTATTTATCATTAAATGTTCGTTATGCAAAATCATTGAAATAGAATAATAGAAGATGTCAGCTATTTATTTCCAAGCTCAATTATTTTCAGCTAAATTTTTAATAGAATGAATTTACCGTACTTTTGTGATGAAGATGAAATATCAAAAGTCGCCTTCTGAAAAAAAAAAAAAAAAAAAAAAAAAATTATTGAAATTGGAAAAAAAATGTTGCGATAATAAAGTAAGATAACAGAAAAATGGCTGCAAGTTTTTGTGATAAATAAATGCTTTTACTTTAGTCATCAAAGTCTCATGAAAAGAAACAGAAAAATTGTCAAATTATTGTGACGAGTTGCCTTAGCACTTGTATGATTATTAGTGACGTTTCCTACCTATAATGTCCATTCTTATAGTCTTTATCATAATCGTTGTACATTTTTTATTTTTTATTTTTTTATTTTATTCTCTCATCGTACCGAGTAATGCGAAAATTGTTCACACATTGTGGTGATTAAAATTATGGAGGAAAGAAGGGTCTGCCGAATTTTCACTGTCAATCATTTTCAGCAAATCTGATGAACGATTATGATACAGTAAATATATAGAATAAGACCTTTTATCAGCTTGTAAGCAATTATTTGGGTACCCAATATATTGTGTGCGATGCGTCAGAATAAAAAGTGCACATAGGATATTCAAGAGCGAAAAGGTACCACTTCATCAAGGAACTATTTCGAGTGATCCTACGACATGGCCGCGATGGGGCTCGTTTCTAATAGCCTAGGGAAATAAATAATTAATGCCAAGAAAGAACCATCGATAATAAGCGATAGCAATCAACCTTCCATAATTCCCATAATGTTTCAGTGCGTTCTAGAGTGTTGGAAACTGAAGAATTAATTTAATCAAGAGTATATTCAGATAGATAAGTCAAATAAAGATTGAAATATATCGTAATTAATTGCAAATAAATCAGTGAATTTGTTAAAACTATTTTTTCATGCTTCAAAATTCCTTACTGACGGTTCTTTCAAACCGTTTTTTTTTTTTCACAGCTGTACTTGTCGTTCGAAAAAAAAAAATCTGTCTATCCTGCGAATAAAAGTGGTTTGATACCCTTTCAATTTTTATTTTCACTAGCTGGTTGTTTCGACTTGGGCGCTTTGCACCCTCTCCCTCCTCAACCCCCCGTCGCAGATTATGATTTTTATAAGTTCCCCTATTAAACCATCCCCAGCCTTGATTTTTCTAAGTCCTCTTCATAGATTCCCCTGGTCTTCGATTTTTCTAAGTCCCTCATAAGGCCCCCAGGCCTGTGATGAGTGGCTGTGAGTGTCCGTGAGTGGCTTTGAGTGTCCGTGAGTGTCCGTGAGAGTCTGTAATTGTCTGAGGGTGTCCGTGAGTGGCTTTGAGTGTCCGTGAGCGTCCGTGAGAGTCTATGAGTGGCTGTGAGTGTCTGTGAGTGTCTGTGAGTGTCCGTGAGGCTCTGGTAAGTGTTTGTGTGAGTGTCCAAGGAAACACACCGCGCTTTATAATATCGTGGATGGTCCTGAAGCCCACCACGTATTCTGGAAGGTTATAGTGTATGAATTAGTACGGTCATAAACGATATCAGCATTGATATGAAATGTTTGCGGCAACAGAAACGGCAATTGGCAGGAAAATTGAGAGAAAAAAATTGTCTATTTAACGTTTTAATCCCGACTGATGAGCTCCTCAAATACAGTTTTTGTTTGACACAACAAATCCGCCTTTTTTTTTAGACACTGAAAATAACGTTATCGTTATTTTCATTATTTTGGCTTTTCCGTTTTTCCCAAATTTGTTGTTTCAACGAAATACTATTTTTCGAGTGAATTTCAGTCAGGGGATGAAATATTAAATAGTAGATTATTTAATTTACACCACTTCCATTGCCGTTATTTTATTTACAAAAAATTTGTATGACATAACATGGCCTCCAAGTCAAAAAGACATCACAAACGCAAACATACAGGGAATTCTTTTTTTTTTCCCCTGCGCATTATTATTTATTCTCAGCCAAGCACTTTATGTTTTGTTTTGTTTTTAAGACCAAATTTATACTTGGATAGAGTGGGACCAAAAAAAAAAAAAAAGGTAATGCCAAAATGACACACTCTCTGCAAGGCTGCCTTATATTTTCTGGAAGGAAGAAATTTGAAGAGACTAATTAACGATCTAACGAATTTATTGATCAATCTAATTCAAACCGTTTCGATTAAATGCCCTCATGGAATACAACAGAAAAACGCAGTGGTCGCCCACAATATGTTATCTCCTATCGTCATATACAGGAAGCACTTGTTTTATAGGCAATCACTGTGAGTAAAATATTCCGTTGTATTCTGTAGAATCGTGTTTGGGAGCATTCGTCAACCATTAAGATTTTAATAATTTATTGAACGTTATTGGTTCTTTAGTTTCGCAATTACATCACGTACGACTTGAAATGCTGGTGTCGACAAAGTACATGAAGATAGAACTTCGAACATCTTTCCAGCAATAATGAATTTTCCTCAGATAATGATTAATGGATTTTTTTGTTTAAAGATTATTTTGCGATGTGCATCTTTTAGTTCGTAATAAAAATTACTTCCAATATTCAATTGAGCACAATTATAAACATTGAAATATTTCGAAATAAAAAAAATAAAAAAAAATATCTCTACCACGAAATGATACCCCAAGAAAAGGTGTCGTGTAATAGAAACGATGTTATGTGAAAAATTAATGGTAGAGTGGAAAATCTGTTCCAATAGTCACAATCAAATTATTCAGTTTTTAACGTTGCTGATAGTCTCTCTCATTCGCTTTCTCATATGTGCGTCAATGCCTTCGCAATCACTAACAGAATCACTCACACAATTTTAGATTTTTGATTTTTTTTTTTTTTTTTTTTTTTCACATCATTAAATAATTTTAATGAAGGCTGAAGGATGTTGGCTTTGGTATCGATATTTCCGGCGAAGGACGTTTTGACGCGAGTTCTTTACGTTGGGTTAGTTTCTCGTCTTTATACATAAAAAAAACGGTCGGGCCGAAAAGGCCGTGCCGAAACGTCCTGGCGCCAAAATGTCGGAGGCCGAAACGGTCGCACCGAAACGGTCGCCCCAAAACGCCAAAATGTCTGAGGCCAAAACGGTCGCGCCAAACCGTAATCTTGCAGCCAATTTTGAGAAAATGAAGAGTGTTTGAAAAAAACGGATAGACATGAAAATGTATTTTGTATCTAAGATCCTGACTTGTGATAACAAATTAAATTGTGTCAGATATTCAGTTATTCATTTCACCTCGATTTTCCATCCATTCCAATGCACTAATGGACCCTACAATCTCTAGATTAAAGTAAGAAACAAGCACAGAGAGGCAGACCCAAGTATTGAGCGCACATACGCACAGGTACCAATCTGATGTCCGCACCAAGTGCCAGAGCCATCTCTCTGTGCAGTTCTCAATCGTGAACTCCGGATTGGATTAAAAAAAAATAATAAAAAATAACATAAATATGTAGTTTCATACTACGATATAATTCACGATATTTTCGATCAATTAATTACCAAAAATAAATAGATCATTAATTGCAAAAAAAAAAAAAAAACGAGAGCATTGACGCACATCGTGAAGCCTATATTTGTCTTTTTCGACTTATCGAAAAACTCACGAACCGAAGAGATATTAATACAAAATTACTTGTTTCCATAAAAGCTACCCTTTATGTGCGAAATTGAGGTACTAAATATTGTATTATTACTGAGCTAATGTATATATATATATATATATATATATATATACCTAAAGTTTCGTCTAAATAAAACACGGGCCCGCGTTAAAATTCAAAGTCTCGATTTTTAATTCGCCACGGCGCGACATGTCGGCTCTGTTTTTTTTTTTTTTTTTCCTTTGTCTAGTGATATTTGCTGAACACGTCGACGGATTCTTGCGAAACCTTGCAGTCTTATAGGTTGATTACTTAATTTAAAGACGTATATGAAAACAAAAAAAAATAAATAAATAAATTAGACAATTCATTTACAAAAAAAAAAAAAAAAAAAGAAAAATCTTGTCAAAATGATCAACGAAATGTCATGGATTGCGGATTATAATGAATTATTTTGAATTCTGATTAAAAGTCACCAAACGCGAAATGTCGATCTGATACAGAAAATTGGGTGAGGGCGCGATATGGATAACAATTGGTAGCTACGATAATTTTCATGTAAAATAGGACTGAGTTAGATCTACAATTCCTCGAATCGCTATTTCATTGTGGGCTGATTTTAATGTTTTGGTGCGCGCACGGATTTCAGCATAGTCTGCAAAATTGCAAGTGGCCTGACTTTTCAACACTTTTAACAGATTTGCCATTGACGACTGAATTTTCAAGATTTTTCATGCTATTTTTTTTGTTTTTTTTTTTTTTTTTCTCATGAACGATCTTTCATTAGTGTATTCGGCAGTAAACATCTTTGCAAAGGATTCAATCAACTCACTCAACTCTTTATACTGTCTCGTGTTATTCACGTGTTAAAAGGCTAGGCCGAAATTCGGCATTTTATGGCCATCCTGTAATTATTGTTTATTATTATTCTACATATATACACTAAGTCGACATTTGTCACTATTAACTTTACATTGCACGAACCCCTTTATTTTCTATTTTTTTTTCGTCCTACCACACGCTCACGTATTGGATAACTTTATGAAACTCATTTAACTGACAAAAACAAAATAGTAACTCAATTTTATTTCTTTTTTTTTTTGTTTTTTTTTTGTTGTGTCTGTTGACGTTTGACTCAACAAATATTAAAGCAGTTCTTTTAATATGAGATGAAATACCGATGCTGTTTATTCAGTGAGAAAACGATGACTAAACCTCGGGCATTTATTGCGATTCGACAACGACTCCATTTATCATAACGCTCCATAAGTTTTTTCTAATTTTCAACTCAAATATTTCCTCGTATATCTCAGATGCACACTATTTTCTTTTTCTTTCTTTTCTTCTTCTTTTTTTTTTGGTATTTTTTTTTCTTTTTTTACTTTGTTGTATTTTCGATACAAAATTGCGAAAAACGTAGGTCTTACGAACTATAAATGGCGTTGCCCTAGGCATACGTTACGCTACCGAGCCGACCTAATATATATATATATGTTTTTTTTTTTTTTTTTTTTTAACGATATTTATAATTGTGTATTCGTGTCTCGATCGATCGTAATTCCCATTTTTCGCAGGAACAAAATCTTGCGCGATGTTGGTAAGGTTTTTTTTTTTTTTTCTTTCTTTAAATGTGTTCTCACCAAAAAATTTTGTACATCATGATTTCGTGTCATGAAACGACAATTATAAATCGAACAATTTTCACAGTACTGTAATTTCTAATACAACAAATGTATATGGTATTTATCAGCACATTGAAAAGTGTCGCTATTTATAATGTCATCGTAAAGGGTATATTTGATATAATAGTGATGCCTTTATGAAACGGAAACTATGTGTTATCACAAAACTGTAAGTAGTCGCGAAAATTACTAATTTGATTACTAAAAATTTGTGGTCTACGCAATTAAATTTTCTTGTCATTGTCATGCACATAAAAAGACAAAAAATTGAAATTAATTTTTTTTTTTCACGACTGTCGATCACTAATAATATTTCCAATTCACTTTGACATTTAAGCTTGATTTAAATGGTTGTTAAAATCATTGAATATCGCACTGTTTATTATTATCAAAGCGACAAATTTTCTCGAAAAAAAAATTAAAAAAAAAAAAATTGTTTTCTCCCACAACATCAACAAAAAATGCGTGAACCACAAATATTACCTCAATCATACAGCAAAAATTTCTGTCAATACTCAAAAAAAAAAAAAAAAAAAAAAAACCAATTTCCATCATGTAACATCAATCAACCACTTTAGGTTTCGAATGCACAATAATTTCCATTCAATTAATATATAACAGCTTCAAATCGAATATCGCTGAGTTGGATTTATCGTTTTTCTTTTTTTTTTTTTTCATTCTGTAGTAGGTAAACTCACTTTTTACAATTCGAGGGTGGATAGAAAATACTCAGGCTCCAATGGGTTTTATTATCTTACGAGAGGCCCCATTAATACAGCCTAATGCCATCGTTGAATCGATATTAACCACGGGTCTGTATATATATAAATTAATAATTATAACGGATATTTTTTTTCTTCTTATTTTTGTTGTTGTTGTTGTTTTACTACAGCCTAATTGTAATTTTTTTTATTCTCCTCTCATTCATAGTAATCGTGGCTCGCTTGACCTTTTTTTTTTTTTTTTTTTTTTTTCTAGATTTATCATTTATTTTCCTTGCTGCACAATCGGCTTGACCGAATCGATTGTACATGTATGCGTTTACTCTTAATCCCAAAGCCTTACGATATATGTATATGTTAATAAACTCACTCTTACGTTTTCGTTCATTTAACTGAATCGAGACGGAATTAATGGATTCTGCCTTTCGACGAGACAGATTGTGTAACAGGTATGTTTATTAATAGCTCATTGGTCCAACGAGCCACGAGAATAATATAACGCATTCCTTCAAAACAATTAGTATATCTGAAGTATTTCTTCCTTTTTTTTTTTTTTTTTTTACAATATTTACAGATAAGCTGTTCCAAGCAATGTATTCTCGGTTAGTGTTGATTTCTCTCTCTCTTGCTCTGTTTTTTTTTCTCTCCGTTTTCTGTTGCTGACTTTTTGGGTGGTTGTTGCAGTTGGTTGTGGCGATGGCGGTTTTAATCCTTTTTTTTTTTTTTTGGTTTCTTACTTTTTTCTTCGTCTTCTCCTCAATCTCTATTATATTAATTCTGTACAACAGTGGGATAATGCGTTAATTTGTTTGGAAACGGTATTAAATCATCCGCACTACTGAGTCTCTTTCACCGATAATTTAGCAGTGATTGATCTCTCGTTGTTGTTTCTTGACGTGAATACGCTGGGTAACCACGACGACTAAACCGGACACACGAGTATTTCGTACTCGAACATTAACGACACTGCAACGAAGACGAAGTACAGGAGGAACATGGTGAAGCCCAGGCCCCTGTTCATTCGCCATTTGAAACAGGCGATGCTGACTATTACAAAGATCAGCATGCAGAATAGTATCGCTATACTGCAGACCATTCCGACAGAGTTGACCTCGACGGGTCTTCCGTAGATCAGTCCGTATAGAAGCCACGGCACGGGAAGCCTGCGAAAATAATATACACTTTGAGTGAAATTTGTATTTCTTAGGTAAAGGCTTTTTTTTTTTTTTTTTTTTTTATACAAAAGATGCACTTATTTGTGGCCTTTTCGCGGGAAAAGGGGCGGCAGTACCGTGATTTCCATGACGTCAAAATTTGATTTTCAATTCCTTCATATTTAGGCCAAAGTGAATACATTTTTAACAGATTTGGGCAATGAACCTAAACAAAGGCAATTAAAAATAAAATAATCCAAGATAACTTAAAGAATGGCAATAAAAAAATAATCCAATGTAGAGTCACTAGCGTGTTATAATTTCTCGCGTGCTTCACGCGCTCCGCTTAGTTGTCAGGTATTATTTTTTTTTTTTTTTTTCCAGTACAGTGTTGATTTTTAGGGCAACCTGGGACCATCACCCCATAGTCCTTATCACTTCAAGATTCTTGCTTAGATTACATCAGTGCGATAATTGAACAAACGCACGAAGGGCTGTTCAATATTTGAGGATTTACAGGTGACTAATGGCTATTGAGATCAAATAAAAAAGGACAGAAAAACTGGCTCCACTTGAACGCGATGTTGATATCAAATAATGATAAAGAATCAAGGGTCAGACTCGACACCGAGTTACTTAAATATTAAAAAACAAAACAAAAAAAGAAATCTGTTGGCAGACCTTTAAAGGCATCTTTTAAAGTTGCTACACAATTCTTTGTCAATTCGAAGTGATATTCCGAAATCCGTTGAACAGATCCCTCAATGACGAAGCTGACGTCGATCTTCCTCTTCTTCTTAAGTTACTTTTAGATTCTTCATTAGTTGATGGAATGACATTTATTTTTTAAAACAATTACGTTTATCTATTGTCTTTTATTTTTATTTTTTTTTATAAAGACTCGGTGATCTCAGATAACTTACCAATGTGTAATTCCGAAATCATTTGAAACGAGCTTTCGTAACATACGCGAAAATATCTCAAATTTCAATAATTTTATGTTTGAGACTAATTAACAATCTGTCGAAGAAAATGAATTCAACGTGAAGAGTGTTATTAGGTGTACTCACCCAACGGTTACGTCGAATATATTGCTACCGACAGAACTCGATACGGCCATGTCACCGAAACCTTTTCGTGCGACAATGACACTTGTAATAAGGTCGGGTATGCTCGTACCAGCGGCAAGAAATGTAAGACCCATTACTTCCGGTGGTATTTGAATGGTGTCACCAGCGACATTAGCCCACCACACCATAAGATACGAGTATGCAGCTATCCAGAATATCGAGCCAATGAATGTGATGGCGAAGAATTTTTTTCCTGCAATTCAAGATGTCGAACAGTTTATTTATTTATTTTTTTATTTTTTTTTTAATTAATTTAAGCAATCTTAGGTCGAAGTTAGTTTGAAGGTTCGAATTTTTGGACATGAATTTTAAGATATTCTTTAAGAAAAAAAAATATACTTCTCAATATTGGCGAGAGAATTGAATATAGAAGAAAATTGGATTAGCCTCGATATTGATAATTACCACGTGGTGTGCGAGTATCAGGCAGCGTAAGCCAAAGTGGAAAAAGAATTGGCGCGACAAGGATATAGGTAAGCCTTTTTTTCGGACTCGTAGGCCAGCCCATGTCAAGTGCTTCTGGAGGTTCGTCCTCTTCCCCCTAAAACATAATAAAGAGAAATATAAATAAAATTGCAATTTCGCGTAAATTTATGTTCACGAAGACAGTGAAATTTTCCGCTGCACAATGTACGCAAAAATTGACATGAGAGGTATTAAGAAAAACAGATCTAAGAAAATAAATTTGAAAATTAGACTTTCGACAGTGAACAAATGAATAATTGTGAAAATATTCATTTGTTTTCATTGATAGTAATAAATATCGAAATAATTGCACTAAACGATGTACGAATAGAATAAGAAAAATAGATAAGTGAAGTGAAGAAACGGTAGACTCATTGTTTATTAAACTCACCGACTCGAGGCCATCATCGAGACGACCGGAGATTCCTCCATTTGGAAGTTCTTGAATGCCGATGGTATTAGCCGCGGTAGTCGTTGTCGTCGTGGTAGTACCTTGTGCACCCTGTTGTAATTGAAGCGTAGTCTCCTTGGATGTAGTACCCGAATAATGAGCAGCTGTTGACGTAGCTACGCCGTTATGTGGTCTCGTTGCATCCAACAGTACTTTGAGAGACGCTATTGCGTGCAATTGCGTAGCTTTCTCATCGACTTTTCCTGTTTTTTTTTTTTTTTTTCAATTCCATAAACAGTCATTTAGACACTTTTCCAAGCTTCTTCGTAGAAACTACTTTTTTTTTTTGATAATCATTCCAAACAATTTTGCGTGCTTGCTTTCTACCGAAATAATATTGGATATTCTCATGGAAATATAGTATAATCGTTTAATCTACCAACTGATTATTTTGGCTCGGGTGAGAGTGGCTGTGAGAGTGTTTGTGAGAGTGTTTGTGAGAGTGTTTGTGAGAGTGTCTGTGAGAGTGTCTGTGAGTGTTTGTGAGAGTGTCTAATGAAACACACCATTCATTATTACATTGTAAATTATAACTATTAAAATTGTTCATTATTTTTAGTAAATTCTATCCGTCAATTATAAAAACATTTCAGAGAATCGTCGAATGGTCGCAGTCGGACATAGAGATAAAGAGACTGAAAAATATCCTGTTAGTGTCGACGACGTAGGGGTGAAAGTCAATTTGAATTTTTTAGGAAAACTCATAAAGTGTATTCCATAGAACTTGGCCTTAAGCGTGTGTACAAGAAATTTGTGCAAAATTAATATTGTACAAAAGGATTCTCTAAAATTGAGATACCGGCTATTGTTACAATCCAGGCGGATCTTCGTAATTGATTTTAATTATTTCTAAACTACGTCAACACTCAGATTTATAATAATAATTAAAAAAAAAAAAAAAGACATTACATCAAAGCAGCATTGGGAAGGATGCAATTTGACATTAAATAACACATCATGGTAACGGTCATTTAACAGGTAACTTTCAACTTGGTACTTGTTAAGGTAAACAGTTCCAGAATTTCGATGAATAATCATCGCAACGATATATAATATTAATAACAATAATAATAATAATAAGGGGGCGTGCTAGCAGACAAGCAAGCGAGAGTGAGAAAGTGTTTGAGGATATACCGGCGCGGGACTGACCGTCGTGGAGCGGATCGATCGTGTGAATCATCAACTGAAGTAGGCCGTGTCTGAACTTGGCGTGACTCTCCCTTGATGAGTGATACTGCCCAGGGTGGTTAGTTCCCTGCTCGCAGCCCTGACCGCTACTGCTACCACCACGGCTGCTACATCCAGCTTCGGTGGCTGCAGCCGCACCGCTACTTCCACACGCTCCCGACGCACCTCCCACGCTTGTCTCGCTACTGTTCGTTGCATTGGGATGCTGCTGAAACACAATTGCACATCCACAAACATATCACTGTTAAAAGTGTTGTGAAATCTTTACAACATGTTTTAATATACAAAATCATATATATATATATCACTCAAAGTTCAAACTGTGATCATCGGCTTGAGCGGATTCAGTTGGAGAATTTTTTTTTTTTTGCATATTTTGGTCCAGAAAAGGAGGATATTTTTTTTTTAGAAAAAAAAAAAAAATGTATGAAAATTATGATATTTTTTTTGTATAGAATCTAGGACTTAAAACAAGTATTTCCATCGTAGTTCGAGAGTGGGTCGAGAATAATTTCTATTTTCTTTTTAATTTAGGAAAAAAAAAAAAAATTCTAAATTTTGGAAATTAAAAATTTCAATCATGCTTTTTTGTAGAGGAAAAAAAAAATAAAACATGTGATTTAAAAAATTCCCATATTTTGAAAGTAAAATGCTGAAGATTCGCCCAATAATGAGAATGAAATTGAAAAAAAAAAAAAATAAGCAATTTTAATCAGAACAAAAATTAGGATTTTTAGAAATGTAAATCGGGTCAAAATTCGTTTTTACTCAAAAGTTATTTTATAGAAAATAGAATAATAACGGAATAAAAATAAGATAAATACAGACTAAAAAACAAGCCATAAAAATCTGAAAAAAAAAAATCTTTTTTTTGGACCAAAATATGCACAAAAAAAAATTCTTCACCTGAATCCGAGATGATCAGGCTGATGATCAAGCGAGTTGACTTGGAATGCCCCATATACATATATGAAATGTACAACCTATAGGTGTATCAAATTAAAATTCATATACATTGCATTTGAATTTCAATAATGTAATCATAAATGCAATATAGCTGTTACATTAGAAAAAAAATGATATTTAACCATAAACAATGTCACCGATGGTGACATTATATTGAGATTACGTGCCAACTATCCTCTCTGCTCGTCGTTGATTCCTCCGGCAAAAAACAATTCAACATAGTACATGCATGTGCCTTGATTAGGATTGTCCCGAATCCACAACATCGGAATTTTGACGGCCATGTCTCAGTGGATCAGCCAACGCCGTTCTTCTCTGCATATGATCCGATTAATTACTCCAGTTAGCCAGATGGTACCGCTTTTATCATATATCAGCCGAATATCCCGAAAATTGGTTTTCCTTCAGATGGATTGCACGCGTATTTAGATCGCGATCAGTCCGACACCTGTTGGTCGGTACAGATTGAGGATATTTAGCTCTTCAACCTGTGATCCATCAGCTGCTTTGGGATATTTTTTATTTCACCAATCAGGCGACACTCAGCATGAAGGATACTTTATCTAATTTCTATTTCTAATTAATATTCTAATTGTATATTCACGCCAGTCCGTTACCTCTATCCTAATTAACTATAAATATAAACACCTGATGAAATCTCAACGCCGGACGTTCAATTTTCTTTTTACTTGATTATTCATTCCTGCTGCCTTTTTAAAGCGATGCCAGTATCCCCCCCCCCCCCCCTCCCTCCAATACAAAGTGTAGTGTAGAAACTTACAATTTTAATCAAGGATGCAATGTCGGGATTTTACACGCCTGTTTCCCCTCATTACTTTTCACAAAGTTGTCTGCTAAGTAAGGCAAAGTCGTTCGACAACTACCTTGAAGAAGTTCAACATTCAACCCGTTAGTTTTTTTTTTTTTTTTTTTTTTTTCTTAGTCCGAAGTTTTAAAAAGCGAGTTATACGAAACAATATATGTAAATATTATGAAAAAATAAAATTCTCTTTGTTAAACAATTGATTGGAGTTTTTATTTATACCCTTGATTGCCGTAATCCCGAGAATTTTTTTTTCTCCAACTTTGTTCTAAAATCTTTTTATCTATGCTTAAAATAAATAATTGTAAGATGTTTATTGAGTTATGTGAATATATTTTTATTTTGTGAATTGTGAATGTGATGCATTAATGGATAAACGGAAAATTCGAAATTACTCGTGTGATTGATGAAAAGACAGAGGAAACGATTTAACGAATGAAAAATTTTTAAGTTTGAGATTGAGGCATGCGACTCACCAATGCCTGGGCGGCGCCATGATGCTGCAAGCAAGAAACACCAAGTTACTATAAGTCATAGTGACACTTCGGCAGAAGGTTTTTTTTTTTTTTTTTTTTTTTTTTTTTCTTTTTTTTTGTGATGAATAAAGAAGTATAAAATGTGCTGTGCTTATTAAATGCATGTTAATCGTGCGCATATGGTGTTCGTAGATAATATATACTGATGCACTGCGATGGCTATGTAGTACGTTAAATAGATACAAATATTTCCTGTCACAATCAAGTGCATTAATCGTAAATCGGCCGACATGAATGTTTAGTGTATAACGCTGTTGTCTTCAATGTTTTTGGGCAACATCAGCTTGTTCACCCTTAAATGTTATCTCGGATTGGCTGGATAGGCAAGAAAATCAAATCTAAAAGTAGAGAGTGGGTCTCAAAATTCAAGACAACCGAAGAAACGAGAGACCGTTGAGAATCTGAATATTTTTAATCATAAATCAAAATAGGAGAACCTAACTTAACCTAACCTGAAAGACCCTGAAGAACACGTGAATTCCTAAGATCGAATAATTGATTTTAAAACTATAGTAATAGGACCTTAAAAACCGATTGGCCCTTTAGGTTCCTTGACAGTAAAGACAGGGAACATTTTTACCGGCATCGTCTGCGGACGCTCGAAGCACCGGAATCGCCCTCTCGTGTCGCAGTGTCGTACTAATTCCAAGGAAATTTTCTTTTTACTCATCACAGAGCATATTTCATGTGTCTTGGAAAATTGACAAGACAAGTTTGTAATTCTACGATTTGCACCTGGCACTTCTAATGCTTTCAATCTCTTCTAATAAGTTTGATTAACTTTTATCAAAAAGTTTGTTGAAAAAAGAAAAATTGTCAACCAGGGATTAAATACGCAGAATATCCATAGCGATGAAAAAACAAAAAAACAAATCTGACCAACTGCATCGGTCGACTGGAATTTTGGAAACCTCTCGTTTTAATATTACAATACGCATTCATAATTCAGTTCTTAAAAAAATCATGTAACGATACTTTATCGAAGCATCTCGCACCTATTGTCATCATTTTTTTTCATCCCAAGTCATTTTTGGTCCCCTCCAGGACCAAGTTCAGATTTCTCGTTTATGTCAAAGATCTGAAATGAAGTAATCCGCCTACGACATTCTGTAAAAAGTTCATGGACAACGATATTTCTCGATTTTTTTTTTTATGTCGAATCTATTTGAAATTGCGATTGTATCCATTGTTGTCGGTTTTAGTGGCCATTCGTTCTGTGATTGGCCGAGGAACATGAACCAGGAACTAGTTCACTTTAGTGTTAGAGCTGCCATAAAATAAAAAAAAAAACGTAATTCAAAGCTTAGCCTAGTACCATTTAAAAAAAAATTCGATTGGGCAATATAATTCGCATTTATCGACATGATATTTGAGCTCATCGATTCGAACTCTTCAACGATAGCTTTAAGTCTGAATTCTTGCTACAGTTCGCTCGGACTGGCGAAATTTTGAAGTTTGATAATCATTATTTTGGATTAGAAATAAATGATAAATTGAAGAAAAAAAAAAAAAAAGTAAATGGCCTCACGACATTGATCTCCGATTGCAGTATATAAAGAGGCAAAGGCCAATGAAGCAGGAACTCAGAGAGGTGAAAGACGTGTGGGAGGAAGGAGATTCAGAGTAGACGGAAGGAAATAAAAGGAAAATGACTAAACCGATGTATATAAAAAAAAAAAAAAAAAAAAACACTGGAAACATGAAACAGACGACAATTCAAAGGCACTTTGTCTCACCGATGGCATCAATTGATCGGTTGATCTGACCCTGGTCACCTTGTTTCTGTAGAGTATTCTCTTGACGAATTTCTCCATCGGCTGATTCCACTTCATAAAACTGACGTAAGCGAGATAGAAACAGAACAGCACTAGTGCCTCGTACCAGTGTATAAAGTTGTCGCGAAAGAAGTATATAAGGGTTAGTAGACTTGCGCTGTAGAAAGTGCAATCGCGAAATAGAGGCCACCATGTGAGTGAAAGCACTGTCTTAGAAAATATAGCGCACATGCCGATAACAAACAGAATATTGAACACGGCCGAGCCGACGATAGTGCCAATGCCAACGTCGTCAAACGACACAAATACACCGATTATCGAGGTGAACAATTCAGGCGCTGAGCCACCAGCGGCCATGAAAGTAGCTCCTGCCACGTCATCCGCAATTTCAAATTTCTCAATAATCACATCCAACGACGGCACGAAAAACTCATCACACACTATTGCAAGGGCAACGAACATATAAACAACACCGAGTACATGCAGAATAACCGCGCCGCGTCTACGTTCCTCAAGTGAAAACAGATCACGGGGAAATAACGGGGTTTTCTCAACGGTCTCATTGTCGGAACCCGGCGCAATGCTATGATGATGATGATGTATCGTACTGTTATAACCATCCGCCATTGTGATTATAACATTGCTTGTACTGGATACGACGGATGTACTTGAATTTGGATAAGTACCAAACGGTACGGACGCTAAGATGGGGGACGTTGTGCTAACACCTGACATTATCGATGGATTGTTTGGTGATGGTCTGTGGCCCCTCGTCGACGAGGTCGAAAGTGCTAACACTACGACCACACTGGTCGCCAGTCCCCGGGTTAGCTGCAAAAAATTGCCCCAGACACTGCTTCTAGCTCCACTGTAACCATCCCTATCCTCGAAACTTGTCCTTTCCGTCGACCTCACTGTCATCGTCATCCTCTACTGTCCCTAAGTCCTTTTCTTTTTCTTCTTCTTCTTCTTCTTTCTCTTGCCCTTCCTCCGCCACGACCACCTTCTGACTTTGGTGCACAACGAGCCAAAGCCCGACGTAATCCGAAGCAACGTCCTCGTTTTTGTCCTTTCTTTATCTTCGCCGCTGATACCTCGTCATTGGGGCCGTTAGATTGCGGCACTGCTTTCTTCGATATCCCACAGAGTTGCTAGAACGGAAAGCCAAAAAAAAAAAAAAAAAAAAATACCCGCACTCGAGAAATGCGTGTCAAAGATTTAGGAGATGATATCCTATATCCTCTCGTGCCATCATGACGATGCCTTCACTCGGTACTCCAGTTTAGAGGGGTATATATGATGACTTGGGTCGATATTATTATTTGCAGTTTTATTATTATTGTTGTTGTTGTTATTATTGTTACGATTATTATTCCTTCTCATTTGTCTTGTATGGGCTAAAAATCTCAGTAAATGCTTTCTGGACTATGTGTATATCGGAGCTTTCAATCACACTCGTTTGTTCTCCTTCGGGGGTGAAATATTTTACTTTTTTCCCCACTGTGCTCTCCCACTTTTCCCTAAACCTCTTGGAATCTTCCTGCCATTTTTGTTCCTACACTATACACACCTCTCACACAGCAGCATACACATTATTATTATTATTATTATTATTATTATTATTATTATTATTGTTACTATTATTATTTTTTAACACGAGATTCTTTTGTTCAATTGTATTTCAAGTTCCCACTGTCACCTTATTCTTCTAGCGTGATTAAGTTCGTTTCTTTCATTCTCTTTGTCTTTTTTTTCCTTCTTTTTTTTTTTTCTTTTTTTTTTCTCAATCGTTCACACGAGTTCACCTCGAAGTACCGATTATTCCGTTCCGTTCCTTATAACCTTCAAAGAAAAACGGGTGTCCCTGATTTATCTTTGTTTGATTCACAATGTGTTGTATTAGCGTCGTTCATCGGCCATCAGTTCCACATGTCGTGTATATATTATTATATCTTTGTCACAGAGCTTACAGCTCTGATAATGCTGTAGGTAACATGAAAAATCGGAAACGATGGTGAGCAAACACACACACACACTCATACATTAGAGGAGCAGCAGAACGGCGCCCCCGCCGCGATGCCCGCTCGCTGCACACTGGAACACCTTATTCCGTTACTGCGCTCGTCCTTAACAACCCTCCCTTGCCTCCCACCTTAACCAACCGTCGTAGCCGAAGGTTGGGAGGCCTGTTATCTCTATCTCGTTCACCCTTTTCCGTTGTTCACTCTTTGCCTCCCGCGCGCGCGCCCCCTCCCCCCTCCCGTCTGTGTGTTATATTTTCCTTCTCTTGTTCGCGGATCTGTGCTGACGCTACCTTTCCTTCTTAATCTTTCTATCCTTTTTTTCTTTTCTTTTCTTTTCTTTTCTTTCTCTTTTTCGCTATATCTTCGTCTTTCACGTACTGCCATCTACTGAGACACAGAGTAAAGACGTGAGAGTGTGAGAGTGGAAAAGAGACCGCGCGACACTATTGAGACAGGGTACGAGAACGACAATGCGAGCCAAGAAGTGAGACAGAAGGAGGGAAAACGCTAGCGCGCGCAGGCAGGCGGGCAAGCGCCTCATGCCGGACCGCCCGCTCGATATCGGGGAGTCAACTCTACAACTCTACTCCAGAATGCCAAGGGTGCATATGGGTCATTCCACGGCAACTCACACCAGTTCGAAACCAGACCAACAATCAACTATCGAGTTTTTTTTTCTTCTTCTTCTTCTTCTTCTATATTCCCCAAAAAACGCGACGTACAATCATTAGATAAGTTTATTAACACTTCCTAGCTCTCCCACAATATTTATAAAAAGTTATGAGATCAAATTAAACCATCGGTGTTAGGTATTACTAAGTCCAAGTTGTTTATTTATTAGACCTGATGAAGATTTATGTATTCGTAGACAAATATTTTATAAACCTAAGTCGTATTTGGTTATAAAAAATGGGCTTTAGTACTTCGTGGGTTCATACGGTAATACCATGTTGTACGAAGGAACGATAATTTCCTACATTTCAGGAATTTGCCAAGCTCTGCAGTCGACTTCTTTTTTTTCCAATCAAGTTCATGTTGCAGTAAGCTTTTAGTCTATGATATATATAAAATGTATATATTTATATATGTATAGGCTATGATTTCTTGCGGCTGGGGCGCGTACCGCCCTGACACCGAAATGACCCAAATACCCAAATGACCCAAATGCCCTGTGTTAGAAAACTCAGGGCCTGTCGAGGATACTTAAGGTTCCTGTCTCTCAAGAACGCCTCCCCTCTCGATACACCATTTTCGGACACCTCAGTAATATTCATGCATTTCTTCGGTATAGTGTCTATTAGGTCTTCCCCTTCTTGTTCATAGCAATTTCCCCTTACACCTCTCATTCTCTCACGAGATTAGGGGTAACACTCGTGTTTCCTGCAATTCCTTTACGCACCCCATTCTAACACGATATTAGGCGTTCAGGGTTGCTTGCTGCAATTCCCGTACGTACCTTGTCCTAACATGGAACAAAGCGTTTAGAGCTGCTTCATTCAATTCCCTTACGTACCCCATCCTCTTACGACACTAGGGGTTCAGGGATATGCTTCCCGCAATTGTCTTACGTACTCCATCTTCCCCATTCAAGATTGGGAGTTCTTGGATAAGTGCGTTGTTTCGAACTTTCCATTCATACCAGGAGTTACTGTACATACGGTGTGTGCGCATCGTCTGGACAATGTCCTAAGTGAAAGCACTCTGTGATTTCGGGTTTCTTGTAGTTATCCTTTTGCGTTGGAGCAGCCATCGCGAATAAACACCGAGAGACCTAGTCTACCGACGATTTTGGCGCGAAGTTCATACTTTCGCGGGAAATTCAAATTTCATATGACGGAAGCATTTCATTGGTTAGCACGATTCCAATAGATGAGGCAGATTCAAGCGAATAGCAGATTAATTCATTGTCTCAGCTGGTCTAGCATTTCTGCACAATGCGGTATTTCTTGCGTAGACATGCACGAGAGCAATAACAAGAGTACATGAATATTAAAATGCCTTTTCTTGTTTTAATTCATTAACATTTTTCCATGTATTTTGGAATCTCAGATTAAACTTACCCGCGCTCGAGCTTCCGACGATGCCGCACGATCGGTGGGTCCGCGAAACGCGTATCAAATTACCGTTAGGCTTTTCAGTTTGTAACGCCTTCTGTCGGCTATTCGCCAGTACTTGGCGCTCTACTGTTGGTATCAGCCGCAGCTGGTAATCTGCTGTTGCACGGTAATCGCGCGCTCATCATGACTCGACCTAAGGTACATTTTGGAACTATCGCAAAAGTATCAAAAAGTTACTGAGCAAACTTTACTCTGTTCTGGCCCAAACTACAACAAATCTTATATCACGCACAATTGTAAATTACTACCGGTTGATTATCCAATATCTGCCGAATCTCTATTATTGTTAATTACAACATAACATAAAATTAACTGTCCAACATCAGCCACGTGTACTTCTACAGCTACCACTACAATTATTCTTAGCATGATGGGACCTGAAAAACCAAGGTCTGTTTCAGGTTTTCGAGACCCCCGATCCTTCTATCCATCTGAAATTTCTACCCTCATAAATTCCTACCACCCAGAGCCCACTAACGCTGAGTACCTCTTATCCCTCGGGGAACCTTTAATCCATATATAATCCTTCTGTCTGAGGTTGTTAACAGATTGATCGCGATTCTTTTCACAAGAAACGCGACGTTAGTTTCACTCATGAACTCATCACTTGTCCCGAGACTTTACCGTACCTGTGGATGCACTATGCTGATATACAATGATCGCCGAGTTACTCCGGGGCTCTACAGGACCAATTCGTATACTCGTCCGTTCACTGCAGCTTCAAACTTTTCGGTTCATCACCCGAATAATTTACCGCCAGCTGCAGTGCATCACTACATAATTCGGACACTCCATATTCGGCGGTGCTATATCACCCGGCCGTCTACATTGCTTCACGTATTGTGTGTCGTTCACGTTTGCAAAGTGCAACGGTGTAACTGCAAGAGTGTATATGGTTACAGATAGGGAGGAAAATCCTGCCCCGCAAGCTAACGGAGTGTTGCACACTTATTTAGCGCAAAGCACCAATACGTTTGCACTTGTATGTCATCTGCGTCATGCGTGCCGTTACTCGGTATTCGCGTATTTTAATACTTCAACACTGTAGAACGCAGCTTCGCGTGTATCACATATACATTGTATTTGATAGATACTGGTAGATTTGAAACTGTATGAAGCTTAATTCTACTGTGGTGTTAGTGTTACGGATGACTCGCCGAGGGTGTTTGTATAGTTATATTATGGTTATACGGCATACTACGGAATCAGGAGGTTGGGGAACGAGGAGGTTCCGCGTGACGACGAGTCGTCCAGTCCGGTGGTTCCGTGTTGCTCGAATACGAGTGGGACAATGTTTTCATTAACCGAGTACATGGGGACAACACGTCACAATGCTCGGCCTTGTACACGCCGCACCTCTCACATTCGAATTTACGCGGCGTAAGCCAAAATTTGTGGATGCCTGACTGACTGACTGACTGGTTATAGCTGGCTAGCTACGGGGATGTGCGCTTGGTGGATGTGGACGCACACACGTTCATCGGTATACACGCGATAATTTTTTATTTTTTCATTTTTTTTTTTCAAATTTTCGTTCGTCCCGCATTGCAAACAAAGGGCTTTCTCTCAACTCCTGACGGTCAATATACAAACTGCGCTGTTCATGTACGCCTGCAGGGTTAATACCATTAAATTTGCTTTTGTAAATAATTTACCTTTCCATCCGCTAAAATCATTTTCCAGGAATTTCCAACGATTTTTTAATTAACATCCTCATAGTTAATAACTTTTTTCCTGTGTACACAATAGACAGACAGTTTTTTTTAGGAGGTGATATTTTGCTTATAGATGGGTTTGTGTATCACAAAGGTTTTTTTCCAAAGCAATAGTTTCACCAAGAAAAAAGATCTTTTCCCAGAATGTCTTCAATCATTCGACTCGGTCACCTCTTAATTTAACAAAAATGCCAATGCACAGCACACAAATAAAGTTCGCACAATTCCTTTGCATAGATTTGTTCCCTAGATTCAACAGAGGATAATGCGAATCATGGCTTTTGTGTATCTACATAAGAAATATGTGGAAAAGACGGGAAACGTGGTAAAGCTTCATCGCTGTTTTTCCAAGCTTTTTCCGTCTCCACGATGAGACGAATATGGTTTCCATGTATCGCAAGGATGTAACCAACAGCGACACGAAGGTTTGCAATAAACCGCGGGGACCATGAGCTATGGTATGTATATACAGTGGCATAGGTGAGCATAAATATGCATACCGGGCTGGCTCCACCGTCGGTTCCAAGCTGGAGCACTAAGATACAAGCACTACCGCGCTTATTCATGCGCCTTTTAATATTTAACCCGACAGTTTACCCGCGTCTCTTCGCACCAGTATAATTTTTCTGATATGCCCGCCAGGCCACCTCCTCAAAATCCCGTGATCGTGTACACACTATCATGTGCTCTTTGCGTTGCCCGCTATATATATATAGAAGTACACTACTGGAATTGTGGTGAAAGTCGCAACGAAGGTAGAGGCGAGAAGAGGATGTCTCGTATATATCGTGCTATGCGAGTAGTGCGATACCGAAAAATAATTCACGCTGCAAGAGCGTGTGTATGACGACCCGGTATGCGAGGGAACGAGGCACTTACTAGACTTACGGTAGCTCGCACAAATTCTCCGTACCCAAGCATCGCAAACTGCATGGCCATAGAAGCCGCATTTCACCGTAAATTGATCCTGGACTCTTGATGTATCCACACGTTATAATTACAGGGTGACTAGTCCATTAGACAGAGTGGTCGTCTCGTGTCGAAACATTTTCAAAAATAGATTTAATTTTTTTCTTCTATCGGCTAATAAATTTAGCTGCAATGTATCTTTGCAGTAAAGTAAGAAGTCAAAATTCGTGATAATTGACGAGTTCTACATAAATTTCATTCAATGTTTTTAGAAATTGTTGAAAATTATTAAAAAAAAAAAAAAAAAAGAAAACCGGTACGAACCTTGGTCATAGTTTCCTCATGATTTTTCACGTTGCATAATGTTAAACGGTTCTTCCTAACGGTTTAGACCATTCTAAGTATCCTGACATGAAAACGATGCATTTTCTTTCTCATTTTTTTTTTATTCGTGAAGTTGAAAGCTTCCTCTATAAGAAATGAAAATTAGCAATAAAAAAACAAACAAAAGTATAAAAATAATTGTTTTAGTTGCTGCTTTCATAAGCGGTTATTATGCCAGAAAAATTGAATTATTGGTTCTCTTGTCAATATAAAAATTCATAAATTTATTCTGACTTACCTACAATAATGGGGCAAAACATTGTCAATAGCACATATTTGAAAAAAAAAAAAAAAAAAAAAAAAAAAAAAATGTATTAGCAGCCAAACAAGTGAGATATTCCTCAATGAAAATCACTGATTTTGCCCCGACACTATTCACTTAAGGAGGCATCATCGGTACAGTTAAGTCACTCGAGTGCCAAAGTCCCCCAACACGTTTTCAACGCATTTACGCTAGATTCGTTTGACTGCAAGATAGTTATTGGACTGATGTACATGTCACGAGGGTCACCTCGTATTACATACTGATGATAAAAAAGGCTAGGAGCCGTCAGTCTCCCACCCAGAGGACCGTCGACTTACCTTGTCGTACCAGCTCTATATAATTATTGGTTGAATAATAGAAACCGTCAGAAATGACAATATCTTCATTCTTTTTCCGTCCTCTCGTGGGATAGGTAAATACCTTATTCCAGTTGAAACGATCGATGCGAAATTAGCGTTGAATTCACGAGAAAATATGAGACAAAATAGTCACAGGAAGCTATAACATTGTACTCGTATAATAGTATTGTCTTGCTGAATAAATTGCCCATCAATATGTAAATATGTCGACATAGCGACGGCATTTCTTCGCGATATGTGCAACAAGTTAGAAGAAAAAAAAAAAAAAAAAAAAAAAGAAAAAAAAAAACAAATACTTGTCTCAGTACACAGTGGCACTCTCTCCAGAACGCAAGTTCTTATAGACACAAACTATAATGACCTCCGATACTATACACCTCGATATGTATAGATTACCATACGTTTTTACTATTATGAAGTATTGCGGAATTTGGCGACCGGTCGAGTGGTCTTCGGGATGGAGGCGAAATATTTATTGGCTTTATACCGCAGTGGTAATTTCCGCGATATACACATTTTCATTATCGGAAGCAGTTTACGCATTTCAGTGTATCGACGATTTGGAAGAAATGGCAAACAGTTCATTTATGCTTGTGACAATTGCCTGCGTGGCATGCAAGGCCGGAAATATTCTTAACAAGCGGCGTGAAATTATAAGATTCGAGGATATATTGAAAAACGATAATTGCAGACCAAACGGACCCGACGAAATCAACATTCTGAAGAAATGTGACACGCAAGTTAAGTGAGTGAAAGAGACTGTGTCAGACTGTGTCTTGAATTTTCGGGGATAATTTTTGAATTACTGTCAGTTAAGACACCTTCATTTACCAAATTTCATCACAATCAATTAATTTTTCGCCTTTTCGTCCGCCATATTGTATCCGCCATTTTGAATCTTATTTCATGTTCAACTCGAATTCGTCATCAGCAAATCCAAAAACCCTTCGAGTAACAAATTTCAAATGTATTTCATGTAAGGATATACTTCAAAGGACCAAAGAAATTTCGCTCTCAAACCTTGACGAAGTTTCGTAACGAAAAAAAAAAAAAAAAAAAAAAAAAAAAAAAAAAAAACATTGAAAAAATTACAAAATATTTTTTTACATACGATTATATTACAATTTTCAAGACAGACTACTCTGTGGTACGTGACAATGGTCGGATCGTCAGTGGGGACAATATGGACTGGATCTTTATTTATAGGTGTTCCTCGACGAAAATTGATCTTTAACGCCTGGCTGCCTTTCAATTATACAACCCCAATGCTTTTTTGGTCGGCTTATCTTCATCAGATATTCTCACACGCCATCTCTGCCGCTGTTTGCGTTGCTTACGACGCCCTCTTATGGGGTTTAATAATACAAGCCTGTACTCAGTTAAAAATTCTTAAGTACCGATTGGAATTCATGCCTCGTATGATTCTCGAAAAAGCGGATGACGAAAGGAAATTGCATCATGAGGATAACGCACATGAAAGGGAAAACAGAGTACTGGCAAGATGCATCGATCAGCACCGCGACATCTTTCAGTTAATAAGCTCTATTTACTTTTAGCTGCGAATACAGTTAATGCACTTAATGATGTTTCGGTAATTTTTTTCTTCAGCTTCACGGAATCGATCAATAGTACCTTCAGTTTTGTCATATTTCTGCAGTGTGCCGTGAGCACATTCGTATTGTGTATCAGTATCTATGCGCTCTCAAGAATGAAACCCTTTACCTCCGAGTTCACCTCAATAATTCTCTATACATTTTGCATGCTCACGCAAATATTCGTTTACTGCTGGTTCGGAAATCAGATTATTATTGAGGTAAGACAAACGACATACGATTACTCTGGTTTTTAAGCTTTCACCGAGAAAAAAAAAAAAAAAAAAAAAAAAAAAAAAAAAAACGAAGAGGATGTAAAATTTAAGTGTCCTACATTTGTTTCCTACCTTCCCCATAAAGTAACCTTAATGGGGAGGTTTTTTAGGATGCGTTCCTAAAAAACCTAAAGGTCGGCAAATTAGGTACAGAATTTGTGAAATTCATTATATGATTATTCATTCGTTGCTGTAGAACATTGGAGATCTGTTTATATTTTTGAATTTTTGAATTTTTCGTTTACAGTTTCGAAATATAACGCGAAACAAAAAGGATTCGTCTTATTTGTTTCCAGAGCATGGATGTTGGGAATGCGGTTTACGCGATGGACTGGTCGAAATTGAGTGTGAAAACGCAAAAAAATCTCGTTGTTGTTATGATACGCAGTATTCAGCCAATGAGATTCACGAGTGTAAACATAATTATACTGTCGCTTGATACGTTCATCAGTGTGAGTTACCTCCAAACGATGCCTCTACATATCTAAAAAAAAAAAAAAAAAAAAAGAAATGCAATCTACAAGCAGGCTTTGAATGAACTAATCTTTTGTCACAGCTCCTAAAACTCTCCTACTCGACGTTTAACTTGCTCCAGCAAACGTCTCAACAGTAACATGATATCCATGCAGCGATAAGTAATAAATACAACTTACGATGGAACGATTGTCGACATAAACTTTTTTCTATACCCCAAAATATTGAGCAGAAGGAAATAAATGCTTTTCAAATTTTAACTTTTGTAATTGCACTACCACTTTTCTCGAGGATTCGACACATTTTCAAAACTTGCTGCTTAAAACAGGTGAATCCAAATTTATGAATTCCTGAAGTTTAGAAAAAGTGTAACAATAGATTTACAAAAAAAAAAAAAAACGACGCGTTTAACACCAACGACCCACGAGAAACTTTCAATTTTGAATTGTGATTAGTCAATTTCCATTGACAAAGTCGCCTAATACATTCTGAACGCACTTCTGCTAGATCCGGTTGACAGCAACATAGTTATCGGACTGTAACGACGATCGTGCTACTAAATGAAAAGAGCCTAGGAGCCGTTGGTCTCCCTCCCAAGCGGCTTCAATTAAGTTTCTTGTCGTTTCAGCTCTATGCAATTATTGTTTGAATAATAGAAACTCTCGACGAAATATCTTCATTCTTTTTATTCTCCCTCGCATGGAATAGAAGAATACCTCTTCCCAGTAGAGTCGATCGATGTGAAATTAGCGTTGAATTCAGGTAAATATGTGAGACAATATACTGACAGTGGAAACATTGTAAAGTCGTATAATAGTACTCTGTCTTGCTGAATAATTGCCCATCAATATGTAAATATGTCGACATAAGAACGGCATTTCTTTGCGATACGTGCATCGAAAGAAAAAAAAAAAAAAAAAGAAAAGAAAAATACTTGTCTCAATTGACAGTGGCACTCGCTCCGGAACGCAAGTTCTCGAAGGCAAAATATAATCGGACACTGTATATCTCGATATGCATAGACTACCATACGTTTTTACTATTCTGAAATATTGCGGAATTTGGCGACCAGTCGAGTGGTCTTCGGGATGGAGACGAAACATTTATTGGCTTTATACAACAGTCGCAATCGTCTCGATGTACACTTTTTCATTATCGCAAGCTATTTACTCCTTTCAGTACATCAACGATATGGAAGAAATAGCCGCCAGTTTATTTATGGTTTTCACAATAGCCTGCGTCATTTGCAAGGCTATAAATATTCTCAACAAGAGACGTGATATTATGAGCTTCGAGAATGTATTTGAAAATGATAATTGCAGACCTAATGGACCTGACGAGATCGACATTCTATTGAAAAGTGACACGCGAATTAAGTGAGTGACAGAGATTGAATTTTCATTAATTTTCTGGAAGAAAAATTGTCAGTCACCATAATCTATATTGTACTGTAATCTACTGTGCACTATGTAAAACAATAAATAAATAAATGACAAAAAAAATTCTCTAATTAAGATTATACATATTTCAAGACAGACTACTCTGTGGTACGTGACAACCCTCGGATTGTCATTAGTTGCGGGTTGGACTCGATCTTTCTTTATAGACGTACCTCGACGAAAATTGAACTTTAACGCCTGGATGCCTTTCAATTACACAACAACGCCAACACTTTATTGGAGCGCTTATCTTTATCAGATATTCTCACAGTACGTCTGTGTCTATATTAGCATTGCTTACGACGCCCACTTATGGGGTTTAATAATGCAAGCCTGTACGCAGTTAAAAATTCTTAAATTTCGATTGGAATTCATGCCTCGTATTGTTCTCGAAGAAATGCATCAGGAAAAAAAATTATATCACGTGAAAAGCGCACAAGAAACGGAAAACCGAGTACTGGCACGATGCATCAATCAGCATCACGAAATCTTTCAGTTAATAAAGCCAATTTACTTTTAGCTGTAAATAGTTAATAAATTTATTAATACTCATGTATTTTATTTAGCTTCACAGAGTCGGTTAACAGTACCTTCAGTGTCGTCTTATTTCTCCAGTGTGCCGTCAGTACTTTCGCATTGTGCATCAGTATTTACGTGCTTTCAGGAACGAAATATGCTACCGCCGAGTTCACCACAACATTTTTCTTTACATGTTGCTTGCTTACACAAATATTCGTTTATTGCTGGTTCGGAACTGAGATTATTGTCGAGGTAAGACAAATGCTTAACATATTATTCTGGTTCTTAAGTTTTCACCAAGAAAAATACAATGATGTGAGGTTGAAGTAGTTAATTTTTGAATCACAGTTTCGAGATGAAACGAAGAGCAAAAAAAAAAAAAAAAAGAATTCGTCTTATTTGTTTCCAGAGCATGGATGTTGGGAATGCGGTTTACGCCATGGACTGGTCGAAATTAAGTGTGAAAACGCAAAAAAATCTCGTGGTTCTTATGATTTGCAGTATTCGACCAATTAGATTTACGACTATCAACGTAATTGTACTATCTCTTGATACATTCATCAGTGTGAGTATCCTCTTAGTGATCTCTCTATATATCTAAAATAATAATAATAATAATGCAATTAACAAGAAGGCCTTGAACGAAATAAACGTTCTTCGCAGCTCCTGAAGCTCTCCTACTCGTCGTTTAACTTGCTCCAGCAAACGTCTCAACGTCAGTAACCTGATAACCACGCAATGATAATTAATAGGTATAACTTGACAATCGGACTCGCAAGGAACACCAAATATATTTCTCAATTCTTACCTCTCGTAACTACACTGTTAAAAATATTAACTGTAAGTTTTTATACGTAAACAGGATGCATTAAGTGTCACATACAAGTGCGATGTAAAATAAAGATAAAATAAAGAATCTGCAACGTTTAAATCACATTTCTCAACGTTTTCGACCTGTTTTTGTAATTTCTGCACTCTCTAACAATAGAACCGATGATTCAAATGTTTTCAGAAAAAACTCAATTGTCCAGAAAATGAAAAAAAAAAAAAAAAAAAAAAAAAAAAAAAAAAAAAAAAAAAAATTGGTGAAATGCCATAAGTTAAAACAGTAATTTAAAAAATTATTTTTATAAATAAATTACAACATTCTTAGTTTTACGACACGTTTTCAACACATTTGTGCTAGATCCGGTTGACACAAGATTAAAGACAGCAAGTTATTGGAGTGAAGCACATGTCACTGCGATCGGCTCGTATTGCATACTGAAATAAAAGTCGAAGAGCCGTCGTTCTCCCTCCCAAAGCAACTTCATCTAAGCCTGTCGTTCCGGCTCTGTATAATTATTGGCTGAATAATAGAAACTATCGGAACTTACAATATCGTCATTCTTTTTTTTTTTTCTCTCTCTACCTCTCGTGGGTAGATAATTACCTTCTCCTAGTAGAAACGATCGATGTAAAATTAGGGATGAATTTAAAAGAAAATATGATACAATATCCTCGCAGGAATCTACAACATTGTACTCGTACAACAGTATCGTCTTCCTGACTAATGGCTCATCAATATGTAAATACAGGCGACATAGCGACATGGCATTTCTTTGCAACGAAAAAAAAAAAAAAAAAAAAACAGGTACTTGTCTCAGTACACAGTGGCACTCTGTCGAGAACACAAGTACTTCTGGGCACAATATAAAAACGTTGAATACTGTATCTCAATATGTACAGATTACCATACATTTTTACAATACTGAAGTATTCTGGAATTTGGCGACCGATCGAGTGGTCCTCGGGATGGAAAAGAAATATTTATTGGCTTTACACCGCAATCGTAATCGTCGCGATATATACATTTTCATTATCGGAAGCTGTTTACGTTTTTCAGTGCATCGACGATTTGGACGAAATGGCAAGTCGTTCATTCATGTTTTTCACAATAGTCTGCGTGGCTTGCAAGGCTGGAAATATTCTTAATAGACGACGTGACATTATAAGATTTGAGAATATATTTAAAAATGAAAATTGCCGAGCAAACGGACCTCACGAAACCGACATTCTAAATAAATGTAACACGCAAATAAAGTGAGTGAAAGAGGTTGAGTTATTCATTAATTGTCTCGGAGAAAAATTCTGAGTTACCATTATCAACTGCAAATTTATATCTGGCTGTTCGAACTTACACTGTTGACGGAATTTCAATCCCAATCAATTAACTTTTTGCTTGGGTATTTTGGTCCGGCGTATTTTTAATTTTTTTTTTTTTTTTTTTTCAATATTCAGCTCAAATGCTTTTTATGTAATACGTTAAGGAAATAAGTAAAAAAAAATACGTCAAAGGACAAATGAATTTTTTCGCTCCGAAATTTAGTGTCGCGGGTAAAACGCTCGACATATCTGAGTAACTATACTGTAAAATGTCAAAACATTCTTACAGAATTTTCGCTTCGAAACACGATTGAATGCGAAACTATTAGCTGTAGATGATCGCGACTAATTACTTTTTCTCGGTGTATAGTACGAGCAACAAAAAGTGCCAAAATATTTTTTTTTAAATGCGCGACCATACATTTTTCAAGACAAACAACTCTGTGGTACGTGACCGTGGTGGGTTCGGCAGTGGCGGCAGTGTGGACTGCATCTTTGATAACAAATGTACCTCGACAAAGATTGATCTTCAACGCCTGGATTCCCTTCAATTACACAAAACCAATGCTTTTTTGGAGCGTTTATCTTCATCAGATGTTCTCGCACGCGCTTTCCGTCGGTGTTTGCGTTGCTTACGACGGACTCTTATGGGCTATAATTATTCAAGCCTGTGGTCAGTTAAAAATGCTTAAATTCCGACTGGAATTCATGCCTCGCATGATTGCCAATGAAGCGGATCATGTGAAAAACTTGCTTCATGAGGAAGACGCACGAAAAACGGAAAGCAGAATACTGGCAAGATGCATCAACCAGCATCGCGAAATATTTCAGTTAATAAACACAATTTACTTCGCACTGTTTAAATAGTTAATACACGTATTAACGTATTTCCGTATTTTAATTTAGCTTCGCAGAATCGGTTAACAGCACCTTCAGTGTCGTAATATTTCTGCAGTGTGTCGTCAGCACTTTCGTATTGTGCATCAGTATTTACGCGCTTTCAAGAATGAAACCTTTTTCCAGCGAATTCACCTCCATAATGCTCTATACATTTTGCATGCTCACGCAAATATTCATTTACTGCTGGTTCGGAAATCAGATTATTATCGAGGTAAGACAAATACATACGATTACTCTGATTTTTAGCATTTCACCAAGAGAAAAGAGAAATAATGTATGATCAGAAGCTTTATACAATATTTCCCAGCTTGCCGACAAAGCAACCTTAATGGGATAGTCTGTTGATCAATTTTAGCTTCACAATAGAGGGGGAAAAAAAAAAAATTGTAAATCGTGGAAATAAATGAGTAAGCAAACAATGTTAATCATCGGTTCGTGCTTTACGGTCTTTAGGATCCGCGGTCCGTAAAGTAAGAATCTAGATTACTGACATTCCGCGGTCGGTATATATATACATATATATATATATTTTAATTTTCGAATCCCAGTTTCGTCTTTAGAATTTGTCTTATTTGTTTCCAGAGCATGGGTGTTGGGAATGCGGTTTACGCCATGGACTGGTCGAAATTAAGTGTGAAAACGCAAAAAAATCTGGTGGTTCTTATGATTTGCAGTATTCGACCAATAAGATTTACGACTGTCAACGTAATTGTCCTATCTCTTGATACATTCATCAGTGTGAGTATCCTCTTAGTGATCTCTCTATATATCTAAAATAATAATAATAATAATAATAATAATAATAATGCAATTAACAAGAAGACCTTGAACGAAATAAACGTTCTTCGCAGCTCCTGAAGCTCTCCTACTCGACGTTTAACTTGCTACAGCAAACGTCTCGACGTCAGTAACCCGATAGCCACGCAATGATAAATAGTAGGTATAACTTGACAATCGGACTCGCAAGAAACACCAAATATATTTTTTAATCCTTACCTCTCGTAACTGCACTGTTAAAAATATTAACTGTAAGTTTTTATACGTAAACAGGTACATTAAATATTATATACGAGTGGGATGTAAAATAAAGAATCTGCAACGTTTAAATCACTTTTATCAACGTTTTCGACCTGTTTTCTAATTTCTGCACTCTCTAACAATAGAACCGATGATTCAAATGTTTCCAGAAAAAACTCAATTGTCGAGAAAGTAAAAAAAAAAAAATTGGTGAAATGCCATAAGTTAAAATAGTAATTTAAAAAATTATTTTTATAAATAAATTACAACATTGTTAGTTTTATGACACGTTTTGAACACATTTGTGCTAGATCCGGTTGACACAAGATTAAAGACAGCAAGTTATTGGAGTGAAGCACATGTCACTGCGATCGGCTCGTATTCCATACTGAAATAAAAGTGAAAGAGCCGTCGTTCTCCCTCCCAAAGCAACTTCATCTAAGCCTGTCGTTCCAGCTCTGTATAATTATTGGCTGAATAATAGAAACTATCGGAACTTACAATATCGTCATTCTTTTTTTTTTTCTCTCTCTACCTCTCGTGGGTAGATAATTACCTTCTCCTAGTAGAAACGATCGATGTAAAATTAGGGTTGAATTTAAAAGAAAATATGATACAATATCCTCGCAGGAATCTACAACATTGTACTCGTACAACAGTATCGTCTTCCTGACTAATGGCTCATCAATATGTAAATACAGGCGACATAGCGACATGGCATTTCTTTGCGGTATGTGCAACGAAGAAAAAAAAAAAAAAAAAATAGTTACTTGTCTCAGTACACAGTGGCACTCTGTCGAGAACACAAGTACTTCTGGGCACAATATAATAACGTCGAATACTGTATCTCAATATGCACAGATTACCATACATTTTTACAATAATGCAGTATTCTGGAATTTGGCGACCGATCGAGTGGTCCTCGGGATGGAAAAGAAATATTTATTGGCTTTACACCGCTATGGTAATCATCACGATATATACATTTTCATTATCGGAAGCTGTTTACGTTTTTCAGTGCATCGACGATTTGGAAGAAATGGCAAGTCGTTCATTCATCTTTCTCACAATAGTCTGCGTGGCTTGCAAGGCTGGAAATATTCTTAATAGACGACGTGACATTATAAGATTTGCGAATATATTTAAAAATGAAAATTGCCGAGCAAACGGACCTCACGAGACCGACATTCTAAATAAATGTAACACGCAAATAAAGTGAGTGAAAGAGGTTGAGTATTCATTAATTGTCTCGGAGAAAAATTCTGAGTTACCATTATCAACTGCAAATTTATATCTGACTGTTCGAACTTACACCGTTGACGGAATTTCGTCCCAATCAATTAACTTTTTGCTTGGGTATTTTGGTCCGGCGTATTTTTAATTTTTTTTTTTTTTTTTTTTTTAATATTCAGCTCGAATTCGCAATCAGCGACTCGAAAATCCTGCGAGTAACATATTTCAAATGCATTTTATGTAATACGTTAAGAAAATACGACAAAAAATAAAAGAATAGAATATTTTTTAGAAAGAAAATAGAAAAGCGACAAAATATTTTTTTTTTTTTAAATACGCGACCATACATTTTTCAAGACAAACAACTCTGTGGTACGTGACCGTGGTTGGTTCGACAGTCGCGACAATGTGGACTGGATCTTTCGTTACAAATGTACCTCGACAAAGATTGATCTTCAACGCCTGGATTCCCTTCAATTACACAACACCAATGCTTTTTTGGAGCGCTTATTTTCATCAGATGTTCTCGCACGCGTTTTCCGTCGGTGTTTGCGTTGCTTACGACGGACTCTTATGTGCTATAATTATTCAGGCCTGTAGTCAGTTAAAAATTCTTAAATTCCGACTGGAATTCATGCCTCGCATGATTGCCGATGAAGCGGATCATATGAAAAACTTGCGTCATGAGGAAGACGCACGAAAAACGGAAAACAGAATACTGGCAAGATGCATCAATCAGCATCGCGAAATATTTCAGTTAATAAATACAATTTACTTCGCACTGTTTAAATAGTTAATACACATATTAACGTATTTAAATTCAGCTTCACAGAATCGGTTAACAGCACCTTCAGTGCCGTAATATTTCTGCAGTGTGTCGTCAGCACTTTCGTATTGTGCATCAGTATTTACGCGCTATCAAGAATGAAACCTTTTTCCACCGAATTCGCCTCCATAATGCTCTATACATTTTGCATGCTCACGCAAATATTCATTTACTGCTGGTTCGGAAATCAGATTATTATCGAGGTAAGACAAATACATACGATTACTCTGATTTTTAGCATTTCACCAAGAGAAAAGAGAAATAATGTACGATTAGAAGCTTCATACAATATTTTCCAGCTTGCCGACAAAGCAACCTTAATGGGATAGTCTGTTGATCAATTTTAGCTTCACAATAGAGGGGAAAAAAAAAAAATTGTAAATCGTGGAAATAAATGAGTAAGCAAACAATGTTAATCATCGGTTCGTGCTTTAAGGTCTTTAGGATCCGCGGTCCGTAAAGTAAGAATCTAGAATACTGACATTCCGCGATCGGTAAAGCAGGCACATAATTTACTACATTCACTAAATTAAATATACATAATACTCGTCATTATTCGTTCATTGCTGTAGTAAGTTTGAGGTCGATTTATATATTTTAAAATTTTTTTTCTATTTTTCAATCCCAGTTTCGAGATGAAACAAAGAGCAAAAAAGAGAATTCGTCTTATTTGTTTCCAGAGCATGGGTGTTGGGAATGCGGTTTACGCCATGGACTGGTCGAAATTAAGTGTGAAAACGCAAAAAAATCTGGTGGTTCTTATGATTTGCAGTATTCGACCAATAAGATTTACGACTGTCAACGTAATTGTCCTATCTCTTGATACATTCATCAGTGTGAGTATCCACTTAATGATCTCTCTATATATCTAAAATAATAATAATAATGCAATAAACAAGAAGGCCTTGAATGAAATAATCATTCTTCACAGCTCCTGAAGCTCTCCTACTCGACGTTTAACTTGCTACAGCAAACGTCTCGACGTCAGTAACCCGATAGCCACGCAATGATAAATAGTAGGTATAACTTGACAATCGAACTCGCAAGAAACACCAAATATATTTTTTAATCCTTACCTCTCGTAACTGCACTGTTAAAAATATTAACTGTAAGTTTTTACACGTAAACAGGTACATTAAATATTATATACGAGTGGGATGTAAAATAAAGAATCTGCAACGTTTAAATCACTTTTATCAACGTTTTCGACCTGTTTTCTAATTTCTGCACACTCTAACATGAGAATCGATGATTCAAATGTTTCTAGAAAATGAAAAAAAAAAAAAAAAAAAATTGGTGAAATGCCATAAGCTAAAACAGTAATTTAAAAAATTAATTTCATAAATAAATTAGAACATACTTAGTTTGATGAGAAAAGAAAAAGTTACATTCACCCCAAGAGGGTTCATCTGAGTGAGGGACGGTGAATTGTTTGGAAATATTTGAATTACTGGTTCCTCTTATGCATGAATGTAAAAATCCATTTATTACCTACAATAATAGTGCAAAACTTAGTATTAGGAAAGGGAACTTGATATTAAAGCAGGTGAAATCAAGTATTCTGGATACCTGCATTTTAAAAAAATGTACAACAGTTTAAAATCACAGAAAAACGACGCACTTAACACCCAACAATCCATTTTTTACGCAGTTTTATACGAGTCGAATTTATTTTCAAATTTAAAAATCGCGATTATCCAGACATATCTATCATGCTAATTAAATATTCTTGTTGCTACCTTACCTATTGCTAAATTTTGAGTTTACGAATTCCTTCCATAAAGTCGCCTAACGCGTTTTCATCACATTTTTGCCAGATGCGGTTGACGCAAGATCAAAGACAGCAAGTTATCGGACTGATGTACATGTCACGACGATCGCCTCGTACTGCATATTGAAAAAAAGAAAAAAAAAAAAAGAAAAATAGTTTAGGAGCCGCCGTTCTCCCTCCCAAACAACTTCATCTATGCTTGTCGTTCTAGCTCTATATAATTACTGAGTGAATAATAGAAACTGTCCTGAAAATATCTTCATTCTTTTTCTTCCTCTCGTGGTATAGATAATAATATACCTCTTTCGAGTAGAATCGATCGATGTTAAATTAGCGTTGAATTCAAGAAAATATACGAGACAATATACTGACAGAGGAAACATTGTAGTCGTATACCAGTACTTTGTCTTGCTGAATAATTGCCCATCAATATGTAAATATGTCGACATAAGAACGTCATTTCTCTGCGGCATGTGCATCGAAAAAAAAAAAAAAAAAAAAAAAAAAACACACTTGTCTCAATTGACAGTTGCACTCGCTCCGGAACACAAGTTCTCAAAGGCAAAATATAATCGGACACTATATCTCGATATGCATAGACTACCATACGTTTTTACTATTCTGAAATATTGCGGAATTTGGCGACCTGTCGAGTGGTCTTCGGGATGGAGACGAAATATTTATTGGCTTTATACAACAGTCGTAATCGTCTCGATGTATACTTTTTCATTATCGCAAGCTATTTACTCCTTTCAGTATATCAACGATTTGGAAGAAATAGCGGCCAGTTTATTTATGTTTCTCACAATAGCCTGCGTAGTTTGCAAGGCTATAAATATTCTCAACAAGAGACGTGATATTATGAGCTTCGAGAATGTCTTTAAAAATGATAATTGCAGACCTAATGGACCTGACGAAATCAACATTCTAATGAAAAGTGACACGCGAATTAAGTGAGTGACAGAGATTGAGTTTTCTCATTAATTTTCTGGAAGAAAAATTGTGAGTTACCATAATCTCTATTGTACTGTAATCTACTGTGCAGCATGTGAGCAATAAATAAATGACAAAATATTCTCTAAATAAGATTATACATTTTTCAAGACAGACTACTCTGTGGTACGTGACAACCCTCGGATTGTCATTAGCGGCGGTTTGGACAAGATCTTTCTTTATAGACGTACCTCGACGAAAATTGAACTTCAACGCCTGGTTGCCTTTCAATTACACAACAACGCCAACACTTTATTGGAGCGCTTATCTTTATCAGATATTCTCACAGAGCGTCTCTGTCTCGGTTAGCATTGCTTACGACGCCCACTTATGGGGTTTGATTATTCAAGCCTGTACTCAATTAAAAATTCTTAAATTTCGATTGGAATTCATGCCTCGTATTATCCTCGACGAAATGCATCAAGAAAAAAAATTATATCACGAGGAAAACGCACAGGAAACGGAAAACAGAGTGCTGGCACGATGCATCAATCAGCATCGCGACATCTTTAAGTTAATAAACCGAATTTACTTTTCCGCTGTAAATAGTTAATAAATATATAAATATTTATGTATATTATTTAGCTTCACAGAGTCGGTCAACAGTACCTTCAGTGTCGTTTTATTTCTGCAGTGCGCCGTAACCACTCTCGTATTGTGTATGAATATCTACGTGCTTTCAAAAACGAAACTTCTTACCACCGAGTTCACAACAACATTTATTTTTACATGTTGCTTGCTTACCCAAATATTTGTTTATTGCTGGTTCGGAAATGAGATTATTGTCGAGGTAAGACAAAAATACTTAACACACTATCCTAGCTTTTAAGTTTTCACCAAGAAAACACAAAATGTATGTAAGGTTGAAGCTTCATTCCTACATTACTTGCCACCTTGTCCATAAAGCAACCTTAAAGGAGACGAGTGTTCATCAAGTTTAGCTTGACAAAAGGGGGAAAAGGTTGTAAACTTCGAGTAAATAATGAGTGAAAGAAAAAATGTTAAGCATCAGTTCGTTCTTTAGGACCTGAGATCGGCAAAGTAGGAATCTATATTATTGTCATACCGCGTTCGGTAAAGTATGTACCGAATTTAAATTTACTAAATTAAATATATAACACTCGTCATTATTCGTTCATTGCTGTAGAACGTTCGAGGTCTAATTATAGATTTTTTTATTTTTCAATCCCAGTTTAGAGATGAAACGAGGATCTAAAAAAATCATTTTTATTTCGTTCCAGAGCATGGATGTTAGGAATGCTGTTTACGCGATGGACTGGTTGAAATTGAGCTTGAAAACGCAAAAAAATCTCGTGATTATTATGGTCTGTAGTATTCAGCCAATGAGATTCACGACTGCCAACATAATCATACTGTCTTTTGATACATTCATCAGTGTGAGTTTCCTCTTAATCATGTCTCTACATATCTAAAAAAAAAAATAATTATACAAATTTCTTCACAGCTCGTGAAGCTCTCGTACTCGTCGTTTAACTTACTCCAGCAACAATCTTAACAGTAACACATTGCCAATGCAGTGATAAGTATAACTTATGATGGAAGAAAATCCAACGGTTACAGAATTCACGACATAAACTTTTTTCTATACCCCAAATTCAACAGAATGAAATACATGATTTTTTTTTTTTTTAATCGAACTCGCGAGGAAAAACAATATATTCTTTGGTTTTTAAATCTCGTAACTGTACTGTTGAAAATATTTCCCGTCGGTTTGTGTCCATAAACTGGTACATCGAATGTAGTATACAAGTGGAATGTAAAATAAAAGCAAAATAGTTAAAAATCTGACGTATTCAAATCACTTTTTTCGAGGTTTTGGACTATTTTAAGTAGCCGAACATGAAAATCTCGAAAAATGTTTTTCTTTTAAAACGAAAACAAAGCTTTCTCTGCATGGAACTAAAATTAGTAATTAAAAAAATAAAAATATAAGATTATTTGTTTCAGTTACTGTTTTCATAAGCGCGTATTAAGTCCGCAAAAAGGTAAATATTAATTATAGATTAATTCAGTGTTAATAAAAAAAAAACACGTGAATAGTTAAAAAGATATATTTTATAATGAACGAAGTAAAGAAACACTAAATGAATGTGCGAAATATTTTTTTTTCAACATTTGCACATATGTTAGTTGACCCTGACAATTGATAAAAAAAAACTATGCTAATAGATTTTTTTTTATTAAATATAAAAAATTATACAAAATTTATGGATTCCTGAAGTTAGAAAAAAGTATAACAATAAATTTACCGAAAAAATCAAGCAGTTTACACAAACATTCCATGAGACATTTTTTACGCAGTACGATAGAAGACAAATTTATTTAGAAATTTGATAATCGCGATTCCTCAGACATTTCTATCATGCTAATTAAATATTCTTGTTGCTACATTACCAATTGCTAAACTGTGATTCGACCAATTCCATTGACAGAGTCGCCTAACACGTTTTGAACACATTTGTGCTAGATCCGGCTGACACAAGATTAAAGACAGTAAGTTATTGGACTTATTCTTAAGTACTGATGCACATGTAACGACGATCGCCTCGTATTGCATACTGAAAAAAAAAGCCTAGGAGCCGTTGGTCCCCCCACCCAAGCGACTTCAACTACGCTCGTCCTTTCAGGTCTATGTAATTATTGGGTGAATAATAGAAACGCCCTGCAAAATATCTTCATTCTTTTTTCTCCCTCGCCTGGGATAGAAGAATACTTCTTTCCAGTGAAAACGATCGATGTGAAATTAGCGTTGAATTCAAGAAAATATATGAGACAATATACTGACAGAGGAAACATTGTAGTCGTATAATAGTACTTTGTCTTGCTGAATAATTGCCCATCAATATGTAAATATGTCGACATAAGAACGGCATTTCTCTGCGGCATGTGTATCGAAAAAAAAAAAAAAAAAAAAAAAAATACTTGTCTCAATTCACAGTGGCACTCACTCCGGAACACAAGTTCTCGAAGGCAAAATATAATCGGACACTATATCTCGATATGTATAGACTACCATACGTTTTCACTATTCTGAAATATTCCGGAATTTGGCGACCTGTCGAGTGGTCTTCGGGATGGAGACGAAATATTTATTGGCTTTATACAACAGTCGTAATCGTCTCGATGTATACTTTTTCATTATCGCAAGCTATTTACACCTTTCAGTACATCAACGATTTGGAAGAAATGGCGGGCAGTTTGTTCATGTTTTTCACAATAGGCTGCGTGTTTTGCAAGGCTATAAATATTCTTAACAAGAGACGTGATATTATGAGATTCGAGAATGTCTTTAAAAATGACAATTGCAGACCAAACGGACCTGATGAAATCAACATTCTGATGAAAAGTGACACGCGAATTAAGTGAGTGACGGAGATTGAGTTCTGATTAATTTTCTAGAAGAAAAATTATGATCTACCATAATCTCTATTGTACTGCAATCTCTGTACAGTATATAAGCAATAAAAAAATGACAAAATATTTTCTAAATAAGGTTATACATTTTTCAAGACAGGCTACTCTGTGGTACGTGGCAACTTTTGGATTGTCATTCGCGGTGGTTTGGACTAGATCTTTATTAATAGATGTACCTCGACAAAAATTGAACTTTAACGCCTGGTTCCCATTCAATTACACAACAACACCTACACTTTTTTGGAGCGCTTATCTTTATCAGATATTCTCACAGGGCGTCTCTGCCTCTGTTACCATTGCTTACGACGCCCAAATATGGGGTTTGATTATTCAAGCCTGTACTCAGTTACAAATTCTTAAATTTCGATTGGAATTCATGCCTCGTATTATTGTCGACGAAATGCATCAAGAAAAAAATTTATATCACGAGGAAAACGCGCAAGAAACGGAAAACAGAGTACTGGCACGATGCATCAATCAGCATCGCGATATCTTTCAGTTAATAAACGCAATTTACTTTTCGCTCTAAATGGTTAATAAATTTATTAATATTTATGTATTTTATTTAGCTTCACAGAGTCGGTTAACAGTACCTTCAGTGTCGTCTTATTTCTGCAGTGCGCCGTAACCACTCTCGAATTGTGTATGAATATCTACGTGCTTTCAAGAACGAAACCCTTTACCACCGAGTTCCTCAACACATTTTCTTATTCTTGTTGCTTGCTTGCACAAATATTCGTTTATTGCTGGTTCGGAAATGAGATTATTGTTGAGGTAAGACAAATACTTAAAATATTATCCTGGTTTTTAAGTTTTCACCAAGAAAAACACAATGTATGTAAGGTTGAAGCTTCCTACATTACTTCCCACCTTGTCCATAAAGCAACCTTAAAGGAGATGAGTGTTCGTCAAGTTTAGCTTGACAAAAGGGGAAAAGTTGTAAACTTGGAAAAAATAATGAGTGAAACAAAAAATGTTAATCATCAGTTCATGCTTTAGGTTCTTTAGTAGGTACCGAATTTAAATTTACTAAATTAAATATATAACACACGTCATTATTCGTTCATTGCTGCAGAACGTTCGAGGTCTAATTATATTTTTTTTAATTTTTAATTTTTGAATCCCAGTTTCGCGATGAAACGAGGATCAAAAAAATTCGTTTTTATTTCGTTCCAGAGCATGGATGTTAGGAATGCTGTTTACGCGATGGACTGGTCGAAATTGAGCTTGAAAACGCAAAGAAATCTCGTGATTGTTATGGTCTGTAGTATTCGGCCAATGAAATTGACGGTTGCGAACATAATCATACTGTCTTTTGATACATTCATCAGTGTAAGTTCCCTCTTAATGATGTCTCTACATATCTAAAAAGAATAATAATAAACATTTCTTCACAGCTCCTGAAGCTCTCGTACTCGTCGTTTAACTTACTCCAGCAAACATCTTAACAGTGACATATTGCCAATGCAGTGATAAGTATAACTTATGACGAAAGAAAATCCAACGGCTCCAGAATTCACGACATAAACTTGTTTCTATACCCCAAATTGAATAGAATGAAATACATGATTTAAAAAAAAAATCGAACTCGCGAGGAAACACAATATATTCTTTTCACCCTGACAATTGATAAAAAAAACTATGCTAATAGATTTTTTTATTAAATACAAAAAATTAAACAAATTTTTGTAATAATTAGAAGGAAAACAAAATTTATGGATTCCTGAAGTTAGAAAAAAGTATAACAATAAATTTACCGAAAAAATGAAGCAGTTTACACAAACATTCCACGAGACATTTTTTACGCAGTACGATAGAAGACAAATTTATTTAGAAATTTGATAATCGCGATTCCTCAGACATTTCTATCATGCTAATTAAATATTCTTGTTGCTACATTACCTATTGCTAAACTGTGATTCGAGCAATTCCTTTGACAGAATCGCCTAACACGTTTTGAACACATTTGTGCTAGATCCGGCTGACACAAGATTAAAGACAGCAAGTTATTGGACTTATTCTTAAGTACTGATGCACATGTAACTACGATCGCCTCGTATTGCATACTGAAAAAAAGCCTAGGATCCGTTGGTCCCCCTCCCAACCGACTTCAACTACGCTCGTCCTTTCAGGTCTATGTAATTATTGGTTGAATAATAGAAACTCTCGGCAAAATATCTTCATTCTTTTTTCTCCCTCGCATGGGATAGAAGAATACTTCTTCCCAGTGAAAACGATCGATGTGAAATTAGCGTTGAATTCAAGAAAATATATGAGACAATATACTGACAGAGAAAACATTGTAGTCGTACAATAGTACTTTATCTTACTGAATAATTGCCCATCAATATGTAAATATGTCGACATAAGAACGGCATTTCTTTGCGGCATGTGCATCGAAAAAAAAAAAAAAAAAAGAAAAAAAAAATACTTGTCTCAATTCACAGTGGCACTCACTCCGGAACACAAGTTATCGAAGGCAGAATATAATCGGACGCTATATCTCGATATGCATAGACTACCATACGTTTTTACTATTCTGAAATATTGCGGAATTTGGCGACCTGTCGGGTGGTCTTCGGGATGGAGACGAAATATTTATTGGCTTTATACAACAGTCGTAATCGTCTCGATGTATACTTTTTCATTATCGCAAGCTATTTACTCCTTTCAGTACATCAACGATTTGGAAGAAATAGCGGGTAGTTTATTTATGGCTTTCACAATAGCCTGCGTGATTTGCAAGGCTATAAATATTCTTAACAAGAGATGTGATATTATGAGCTTCGAGAATGTCTTTGAAAATGATAATTGCAGACCTAATGGACCTGACGAAATCAACATTCTAATGAAAAGTGACACGCGAATTAAGTGAGTGACAGAGATTGAGTTTTCTCATTAATTTTCTGGAAGAAAAATTGTGAGTTACCATAATCTCTATTGTACTGTAATCTACTGTGCAGTATGTAAAACAATAAATAAATGACAAAATATTCTCTAAATAAGATTATACATTTTTCAAGACAGACTACTCTGTGGTACGTGACAACCCTCGGATTGTCAGTAGTGGCGATTTGGACTAGATCTTTATTTCTAAATGTACCTCGACGAAAATTGAACTTTAACACCTGGGTGCCTTTCAATTACACAACAACACCTACACTATTTTGGAGCGTTTATCTTTATCAGATATTCTCCCAGGGCGTCTCTGTTTCTGTTACCATTGCTTACGACGCCCACATATGGGGTTTAATTATTCAAGCCTGTACTCAGTTACAAGTTCTTAAATTCCGATTGCAATTCATGCCTCGTATAATTATCGACGAAATGGATCAAGAAAAAAAATTACATGATGAGGAAAATGTACAAGAAACGGAAAACAGAGTGCTGGCACGATGCATCAATCAGCATCGCGACATCTTGCAGTTAATAAACCCAATTTACTTTTCGCTACAAATAATTAATAAATTTATTAATATTTATGTATTTTATTTAGCTTTGCAGAGTCGGTTAACAGTACCTTCAGTGTCGTCTTATTTCTGCAGTGCGCCGTAACCACTCTCGTATTATCTATGAATATCTACGTGCTTTCAAGAACGAAACCCTTTACCACCGAGTTCCTCACCATATTTATTTATTCATGTTGCTTTCTTGGACAAATATTCGTTTATTGCTGGTTCGGAAATGAGATTATTGTTGAGGTAAGACAAATACTTAAAATATTATCCTGGTTTTTAAGTTTTCACCAAGAAAAACACAATGTATGTAAGGTTGAAGCTTCCTACATTACTTCCCACCTTGTCCATAAAGCAACCTTAAAGGAGATGAGTGTTCGTCAAGTTTAGCTTGACAAAAGGGGAAAAGTTGTAAACTTGGGAAAAATAATGAGTGAAACAAAAAATGTTAATCATCAGTTCATGCTTTAGGTTCTTTAGTAGGTACCGAATTTAAATTTGCTAAATTAAATATATAACACTCGTCATTATTCGTTCATTGCTGTAGAACGTTCGAGGTCTAACTATATTTTCTTATTTTTTATTTTTGAATCCCAGTTTCGAGATGAAACGAGGATCAAAAAAATTCGTTTTTATTTCGTTCCAGAGCATGGATGTTAGGAATGCTGTTTACGCGATGGACTGGTCGAAATTGAGCTTGAAAACGCAAAAAAATCTCGTGATTGTTATGGTCTGTAGTATTCGGCCAATGAAATTAACGATTGCCAACATAATCATACTGTCTTTTGATACATTCATCAGTGTGAGTTCCCTCTTAATCATGTCTCTACATATCGAAAAAAAAAAAATAATAAAAATTTCTTCACAGCTCCTGAAGCTCTCGTACTCGTCGTTTAACTTACTCCAGCAAACATCTCAACAGTAACACATTGTCAATGCAGTGATAAGTATAACTTATGATGGAATAAAATCCAACGGTTCCAGAATTCACTACATAAACTTGTTTCTATACCCCAAATTGAATAGAATGAAATACATGATTTAAAAAAAAATCGAACTCGCGAGGAAACCCAATATATTCTTTAGTTTTTACCTCTCGTAAGTCTCTAAGTACCCGAACATGAAAATCTCGAAAAATGTTTTTCTTTCTAAATGATAACAGAGCTTTCTCTGCATGGAACTAAAATTAGTAATTAAAAAAAATAAAAATATAAGATTATTTGTTTTAGTTACTGCTTTCATAAGCACGTATTAAGACCGCAAAAAGGTAAATATTAATTATAGATTAATTCGGTGTTAATAAAAAAAAAACATGTGAATAGCTAAAAAGATATATTTTATAATGAACGAAATAAAGAAACACAAAATGAATGTGCGAAATATTTTTTTCAACATTTGCACATATGTTAGTTCACCCTGACAATTAATAAAAAAAACTATGCTAATAGATTTTGTTATTAAATACAAAAAATTGTACAAATTTTTGTAATAATTAGAAGGAAAGCAAAAATTTATGGATTCCTGAAGTTAGAAAAAAGTATAATAATAAATTTACCGAAAAATCAAGCAGTTTACACAAACATCCCAGGAGAAATTTTTTAAATATTCTAATTAAATATTTAAATATTCTTGTTGTTACATTACCTATTGTTAAATTGTGATTCGACCAAATCCTTTGACAGAGTCCCCAGACACGTTTTCAAGACATTTGTGCTAGATCCGGTCGACACAAGATTAAACACAGCAAGAGTTAGTGGAGTGATGGACATGTCTCGACGATCGCCTCGTATTGCATACTGAAATAAAATTCAAGGAGCCATCGTTCTCCCTCCCAAAACAACTTCATCTAAGCTTGTCGTTCGAGCTCTATATAATTATTGGCTGAATAATAGAAACTATCGGAACTAACAATATCTTCATTCTTTCTACTTTTTTTTTTTCTCTACCTCTCGTGGGTAGACAAATACCTTCTCCTAGTAAAAACGATCGATGTAAAATTAGGGTTGAATTTAAAAGAAAATATGATACAATATCCTCGCAGGAATCTACAACATTGTACTCGTATAATAGTATCGTTCTCCTGAATAATGGCTCATCAATATGTAAATACAGGCGACATAGCGACATGTGCAACGAGAACAAAAGAAAAAAAAAAGAAAACGTACTTGTCTCAGTAGACAGTGGCACTCTCTCCAGAGCACAAGTACTTTCTAGGCACAATATAATAACGTCGAATACTGTATCTCAATATGCACAGATTACCATACATTTTTACAATACTTAAGTATTCTGGTATTTGGCGACCGATCGAGTGGTCCTCGGGATGGAAAAGAAATATTTATTGGTTTTACACCGCAATCGTAATCGTGGCGATATATACATTTTCATTATCGGAAGCTATTTACGTTTTTCAGTGCATCGACGATTTGAAAGAAATGGCAAATCGTTCATTCATCTTTCTCACAATAGCCTGCGTGGCTTGCAAAGCTGGAAATATTCTTAATAGACGACGTGACATTATAAGATTTGAGAATATATTTAAAAATGATAATTGCCGAGCAAACGGACCTCACGAAACCAACATTCTAAATAAATGTGACACGCAAATTAAGTGAGTCAAAGTGGTTTGAGTATTGATTAATTGTCTCGGAGAAAAAATTCTGAGTTACCATTATCAACTGCAAATTTATATCTGACTTTTCGAACTTACACCGTTGACGGAATTTCATTCCCAATCAATTAACTTTTTGCTTGGGTATTTTGGTCCGGCGTATTTTTAATTTATTTATTTATTTTTCTTTTTTTTAAAGTATTCAGCTCGAATTCGTAATCAGCGACTCGAAAATCCTGCGATTAACAAATTTCAAATGCATTTTATGTAATACGTTAAGAAAATACGTAAAAAAAATGCGTCAAAGGACAAATGAATTTTTTCGCTCTGAATATCTGATTTACTATACTGTAAAATGTCAAAAAATTCTTACAGAATTTTCGCTTCGAAACACGATTGAAGGCGTGACTATAAGCTGTTGATGATCGCGACTAATTACTTTTTCTCGGTGTATAGTACGAGCAACAAAAAGTGCCAAAATATTTTTTTTCTTAAATGCTCGACCATACATTTTTCAAGACAAACTACTCTGTGGTACATGACCGTGGTTGGTTCGACAGTGGCGACAATGTGGACTGGATCTTTGTTCATAAATGTACCTCGACAAAGATTGATCTTCAACGCCTGGATTCCCTTCAATTACACAAAACCAATGCTTTTTTGGAGCGTTTATCTTCATCAGATGTTCTCCCACGCCGTTTCCGTCGCTGTTTGCGTTGCTTACGACGCACTCTTATGGGCTCTAATTATTCAGGCCTGTAGTCAATTAAAAATTCTTAAATTTCGATTGGAATTCATGCCTCGAATGATTGCCGATCAAGCGGATGATGAGAAAAATTTGCGTCATGATGAAAACCCACGAAAAACGGAAACCAGAATACTGGCAAGATGCATCAATCAGCATCGCGAAATATTTCAGTTAATAAATACAATTTACTTCCCACTGTTTAAATAGTTAATACACGTATTAACGTATTTAAATTCAGCTTCACAGAATCGGTTAACAGTACCTTCAGCGTCGTAATATTTCTGCAGTGTGCCGTGAGCACTTTTGTATTGTGCATAAGTGTTTACGCGCTTTCAAGAATGAAACCTTTTTCCAGCGAATTCACCGGCACAGTTCTATACACAATTTCCATGCTAATACAAATATTCATTTACTGCTGGTTCGGAAATCAGATTATTATCGAGGTAAGACAAAAATACATGCGATTACCTTGATTTTTAGCATTTCACCAAGATAAAAGAAAATAATGTATGATTAGAAGCTTTGTAAAATATTTCCCAGCTTGCCGACAAAGCAACCTTAATGGGATAGTCTGTTGATCAATTTTAGCTTCACAATAGAGGGGAAAAAAAAAAAAAAAAAAAAAAAAAAAATTGTAAATCGTGGAAATAAATGAGGAAGCAAACAATGTTCAATCATCGGTTCGTGGTTTAAGGTCTTTAGGATCTGCGCTCGATAAAGTAAGAATCTAGATTACTGACATTCCGCGGTCGGTAAAGTAGGTACAGCATTTACTACATTCACTAAATTAAATATATATAATACTCGTCATTATTCGTTCATTGCTGTAGAAAGTTGCAGGTCGATTTATATATTTTTTATAAAAAATTTTTTTCTATTTTTCAATCCCAGTTTCGAGATGAAACGAAGAGCAAAAAAAAAAGAGAATTCGTCTTATTTGTTTCCAGAGCATCGATGTTGGGAATGCGGTTTACGCCATGGACTGGTCGAAATTAAGTGTGAAAACGCAAAAAAATCTCGTGGTCCTTATGATTTGCAGTATTCGACCAATGAGATTTACGACTGTCAACGTAATTGTACTATCTCTTGATACATTCATCAGTGTGAGTATCCTCTTAATGATCTCTCTATATATCTAAAATAATAATAATAATAATAATAATAATAATAATAATAATAATAATGCATTCAACAAGAAGGCTTTGAACGAAATAAACATTCTTCACAGCTCCTGAAGCTCTCCTATTCGACGTTTAACTTGCTCCAGCAAACGTCTCAACGTCAGTAACCTGATAACCACGCAATGATAATTAATAGGTATAACTTGACAATCGGACTCGCAAGGAACGTCAAATATATTTCTTATTTCTTACCCCTCGTAACTGCACTGTTAAAAATATTAACTGTAAGTTTTTATACGTAAACAGGTACATTAAATGTCATATACAAGTGGGATGTAAAATAAAGATAAAATAAAAAATCTACAACGTTTAAATCACTTTTCTCAACGTTTTCGACCTGTTTTTCTAATTTCTGCACTCTCTAACAATAGAACCGATGATTCAAATGTTTCCAGAAAAAAAACTCAATTGTCCAGAAAATGAAAAAAAAAAAAAAAAAAAAAATTGGTGAAATGCCATAAGCTAAAAGAGTAATTTAAAAAATTATTTTCATAAATAAATTAGAACATACTTAGTTTTATGAAAAAAAAAAAAAAAAAAAAAAAATAGTTACACTCGCACCAAAAGGGTTCATCTAGTGACGGACAGAGAAATATTTCGAAATATTTGAATTACTGGTTCCTCTTATGCATGAATGTAAAAACCCATTTAATACCTAAAATAATGGTGTAAAACTTGGTATTAGTAAAGAAAACTTGCTATTAAATCAGGTGAAACCAAGTATTATGGATACCCGAAATTTAAAAAATGTACAACAATTTAAAATCACAGAAAAGCGACGCACTTGACACCCAACAATCCATTCTTTACGCAGTTTTATAAAAGTCAAAATTATTTTGAAATTTAAAAATCACGAATCCAATCCAGACACATCCACCATGCTAATTAAATACTCTTGTTGCTTACCTATTGCTAAATTTTGAGTTTACGAATTCCTTCGATAAAGTCGCCTACCGCGTTTTCATCACATTTTTGCTAGATGCGGTTGAAGGCAAGATTAAAGACAGCAAGTTATCGGACTGAAGTGCATGTCATGACGATCGCCTCGTACTGCACATTGAAAAAAAAAAAAAAAACGTTTAGGAGTCGCCGTTCTCCCTCCGAAACAACTTCATCTATGCTTGTCGTTCCAGCTCTATGTAATTACTGAGTGAATAATAGAAGCTGTCCTGAAAATATCTTCATTCTTTTTCTTCCTCTCGTGGTATAGATAATAATATACCTCTTTCGAGTAGAATCGATCGATGCGAAATTAGCGTTGAATTCAAGACAAAATATGAGACAATATGCTCATAGGAAAGAATAAAATTGCAGCCATATAATAGAGTACTGTCTTGCTGAGTAATTGCCCATCAATATGTAAATAGAGCGACATAGTAGCGATATTTCTTTGCGATATGTGCAACGAAAAAAAAAAAAAAAAAAAAAAAGAAAAGAAGAAAAAAAATACTTGTCTCAGTACACAGCGTCACTGTCTCCAGAAGAAATTTTCTTCTAGCCACAATTGAATAACTTCGGATACTCAATCTCGCGATATGTCTAGTATACCATACGTTTTTACTATTCTAAAGTATTCCGGAATGTGGCGACCTATCGAGTGGTCCTCGGGATGGAGAAGAAACATTTATGGTCTTTATACTACAGTCGTAATCGTCGCACTGTACACTTTTTCATTGTCCGAAGCTCTTTACGCCTTTAAGTACATCGACGATGTGGAGGAAATAGCATACAGCTCATTTATGTTTTTGACAATGGTCTGCGTGGTTTTCAAGGCAATGAGTATTCTTAATAAGAGGCGTGATATTACAGGATTCGAGGATATCTTTAAAAATGATAATTGCAAACCAAACGGTCCTGACGAAATCAACATTGTCAATAAATGTGACACGGAAATTAGGTGACTGCAAGTGATTGATTTGTGATTAATTGTCTCGAAGAAAAATTGTGAGTTACCGCAATCCGCTGCATAAATCAGACGCTTCGATTTTACACTATTGGCCTGACGAATTGACGGATTGGGCCTAGGAAATTGATTTCACTCGGGCTATCTTGGAATTTTCTGTTTAGAATTTTAATGGCCGACTTTTATTGAAATGAAGTAACTTTTTGCATTTTCGACTGACATATTCAAAAAAAAAAAAAAAAAAAAATTAAAATATTGATTTACTGAGTTTTGAGTTCATAAAATCGTGTGACTCTTGGCAATAATTTTTTCGATACAGATTCGTGATCAGCGACCTAAAAAAAACTTTTTGCATTTTGATCCACTATTTTTTATTTTTTATTTTTTTTTAATATTTAGTTCGAATTGATGATGAGCTTCTTCAAAATCCTGCGATTAACAAATTTCAAATGAATTCTTTAAAAGGAAATACTGTTAATCAATACTGTTGATTATCGCAACTAACTATTTTTCTACGGTGTACAGTATGAGCGACAAAAGTTGAAAAGAATATTTTTGTAAAAACGATTATATTACAATTTCCAAGACGGACTACACTGTGGTACGTGACATTGCTCGGATCGACAGTAGCGGCGGGATGGACTGGTTCTTTATTTACAGATGTACCACAACGAAAATTGAACTTTAACGCCTGGGTGCCTTTCAATTACACAACACCTATACTTTTTTGGAGCGCCTATATTCATCAGATATTTTCACACAGCATCGCTGTCGCCGTTGCCAGTGCCTATGACGTTCTCTTATTGGGCTTAATTTTTCAAGCCTGTACACAGCTAAAAGTTCTCAAATTTCGATTGGAATTCATGCCTCGTATAATTGTCGATGAACTCGATGACAAAAAAAAGTTGCATCATGAGAGAAATGCACAACAAACGGAAAACAGAGTACTGGCAAGGTGCATCAATCAGCATCGCGACATCTTTCAGTTAATAAAGCCAATTTACCTTTCGCTGTAAATATTTAATAAATTTATTAATATTTATGTATTTTATTCAGCTTCACAGAGACGGTTAACAGTACCTTCAGTTTTATCTTATTTCTCCAGTGTGCCGTGAGCACTTTTGTATTGTGTTTCAATATCTACATGCTTTCAAAAATGAAACCTTTTACCACCAAGTTCACCTCGACAGTTCTTTATACATGTTGCATGCTTGCACAAATATTCGTTTACTGCTGGTTCGGAAATCAGATTATTATTGAGGTAAGACCAAATAACGTGTTACCCTGATTTTTAACTATTCACCAAGAAAAGCACAAGGATTTAAGGTTGAAGCTATCAACATTACTTCCCACCTTGTCCATAAAGCAACCTTAAAGGAGATGAGTGTTGATCAATTTTTGCTTCACAATAAGGGAAAAAAAAAAAAAAAAAAAAATTGTAAACCGTGGAGAAATAATGAGAGAACAAAGAGTGTTAAGCATCGATTCGTGCTTTAGGTTCGTTAGAACCTGCGGTGTCGGCAAAGTAGAAATCTATCTATATATTACCGACATCCCGCGGTCGGTAACGTAGGTACAGAATTCACTAAATTCACTAAATTGAATATGCAACACTCATGATTATTCGTTCATTACTGTGGAACATTCAAGATATACCTAATTTTTGTTTTTTTTTTTTTTTTTTTTTTTTTTTTTTCATTTCTGCGTCCCACTCTCGACATGAAGCGCAGGTCAATAAAAACTCATTTGTTTCCAGAGCATGGACGTTCGTAATGCTGTTTACGCGATGGACTGGTCGAAATTGAGTGTGAAAACGCAAAAGAATCTCGTGGTTGTTATGATCAGTAGTATTCACCCGATGAAATTCACGACTGCCAACATAATTATACTGTGTTTTGATACATTCATCAGTGTGAGTTTCGTCTTAATGATGTCTCTACATATAAAAAAAAAAAAAAAAAAAAAAAAAAAAAAAAAAATACGATCGACAAGAAGGCCCTGAACGAAATAAAATATCTTCACAGCTGCTGAAGCTCTCGTACTCGTCGTTTAACTTACTCCAGCAAACGTCTTAACAGTGACATTTTGCCAATGGAGTGATAAGTATAACTTACGATGGAAAAAGACCTATTATCAGCGAGAAAAGTTCATCCAACGGTTCCAGAATTCACGTCATAAACTTCTTCTTCTATAGCCCAAATTGAATACAACGAAATACATGCTTTTCCAAAAAAAAAAAAAAAAAAAATCGAACTCGCGAGGAAAAACGATATATCCTTTATTTTTACGTCTCATAGCTGCACTGTTATATTTACAATCAGCCTCCATAAACTGATACATTAAATGTAGTATACTAGTGGGATGTAAAATAAAAATGGAGTAGTTAAAAATTTAACCGATTCAAATGAATTTTCTCGACGTTCTGAATCATTGTAAGTATCCTGACATGACAATCTCAAAAAAAAAAAAAAAAAAAATTATGAAATGAATTATCGATTATAGACACACAAAATAAATGCACAAAATATTTTTGTCAACATTTGCAAATACGTTCAGTCCGATAATTTACGAAAAAAAAAAAAAAAAAAACTATGCTAATAGACATTAAACACAACAAAAATATACAAATATTTCAAGTCACTAATTAGGAGCAAAAAAAAATTCATGTTTTGTAGTCTAAAAAAAAAAAACAAAAAAAATTCAAACTTATTAAAAAATTTCAAAATCGCGATACTTCTGATATATCTACCATGCCATTTAAATATTCTTGTTGCCACATTACCTATTGCTAAATTGTGTGTTCGAAGAATTCCTACGAGAAAGTCGCCTAACAAAATTTCAACTCATTTGTATACTAGATCCGGATGACAGCGATACATTTATTGTACTGCTGTACATGTCAGAACGATCGCCGCGTATAACATACTGAAAGAAAAAGTACCTATAGGAGCCGTTCTTCTCCCTCCTGAGTAACTTCAACGAAGCTTGTCGTTCCAGCACTATATAATTATTGGTTGAATAATAGAAATTGTCGGAAAAAAATATCTTCTCCCTTCCGTCCGACAGATAAATACCTCTTTCCAGTAAGATCGATCGATATAAAATTATCGTTGAATTCAAGACAAAATACGAGACAATATCCTCATAGAGAACCAATAACATTGTACATTCGTATATTCGTACTGTATTCCTGAATAATTGCCCATTAATATGTAAACACACAGCGACACGGTGACGGCATTTCGTTGCGATATGTGCGACGAAAAAAAGAAAAAAGAAAAATGAAAAAAAAAAAAAAAAGAAAAAGAGAAATGTCTCAGTACACACCGGCACTATTTCCAGGACACAAGTACTTCTAGGCACGATACAATAAACCTCGTCTGCAACATCTCGAGATGCATGGATTACCATACGTTTTTACAATTCTGAAGTATTGCGGAATGTGGCGTCCGATCGAGTGGACGTCGGGATGGAGAAGAAACATATATGGGCTTTACACAACTGTAGTAATTGTCGCGATATATACATTTTCATTATCGGAGGCTGTTTATGTTTTCCAGTGTATCGACGATTTGGAGGAATTGGCAAACAGTTCATTCATGTTTGTAACAATTGCGTGCACGGCTTGCAAGGCTGGAAATATTCTTCACAAGCGATGTGATATTATAAGATTCGAGAGTATCTTCAATAATTGCATACCAAACGGACCTCACGAAATCAATATTCTGAAGAAATGCGACGCGCAAATAAGGTGATTATCGCAATGAACTTATTTTCCTCAGTCTCTATACAAAAAAAAAAAAAATGATAAAAAATATTTTTTTTTTTAAATACGATTGTACATTCTTCAAGACGGATTACTCTGTTGTACGTGTCAATGGTAGGATCAACAGTGGTGACAATGTGGAGCGGATCTGTATTTATAGATCTTCCACGTCGAAGATTGCTCTTCAACGCCTGGTTGCCTTTCAATTACACAACTCCAATGCTTTTTTGGTGCGCTTATCTTCATCAGATGTTCTCAAACACCACCTCAGCCGTTTTTTGCGTTGCCTACGACGCCCTCTTATGGGGTCTGATTATTCAAGCCTGTACACAATTAAGGATTCTTAAATTCCGTTTGGAATTCATGCCTCGTATGATCGTCGGCGAAGTGGATGAAGAAAAAAAATTGCACAATGATGATAATGCACGAGAAAGGGAAGACAGAATACTGGCAATGTGCATAAACCAACATCGTGACATCATTCAGTTAATAAATCCAATTTACTTTACGTTATTAAATAGTTATATAGCGTTTATTAATATTTCTTTGCTTTGTTCAGCTTCACAGAGTCGGTTAACAGTACCTTCAGTTTCATCATTTTTCTGCAGTGTACAGCGAGCACCTTCGTACTCTGTATCAGTACGTACGCGCTCTCAAAAATGAATCCCTTCACCACCGAGTTCACCTCCATAGTTCTTTATACATTTGTCATGCTAACGCAAATATTCGTTTACTGCTGGTTCGGAAATGAGATTATAATTGAGGTAAGACAAATGTATGTACCATTACCCTGGTTTTATAAGTTTTCATCAAGAAAAAAAAAGCAGGGATGTAAAGTAGAAGGATCCTGCATTATTTCCCACCTTGGTAATAAAGTAACCTTAATGGAGAAGTGTGTGTTGTTCAATTTTAGCTTGTTAATAGAGAAAATTTTTTAATTCATGGAAAATAATGAGGAAGCAAGCAGTGTTAAGCATCCACTAGGTGCTTTAGGTTCTTTAGGATCTGCGAGTCGGTAAAGTAGGAATCTTAGTAGAGTACAGAATTATACTAAATACACAAAATGAAATCTATAGCCCTCATCAGAATATTCGAGATCGAGTTTTATCATTTTTATTTATCGTTTTCACTTTCGCAACAATTCACTAATCACAAAAGGATTCGTCTTTATTTTTTTTGATTCCAGAGCATGGATGTTGGAAATGCGGTTTACGCCATGGACTGGTCGAAATTGAGTGTGAAAACGCAAAAAAGTTTGGTTCTCGTTATGATTCGTTGTATTCAGCCAATGAGATTCACGAGTGTCAACGTAATTATACTTTCCCTCGATACATTCATCAATGTGAGTTAATTATTAATGATGTCAGTGACTAAAAAAAAAAAAACTTATCCAATCATCTTGAACAGACTAAACTTTCTACACAGCTCCTGAAGCTCTCCTACTCGACATTTAACTTGCTCCAGCAAACGTCTCGACAGTAACATGACGTTCATGCATTAGTAAGTCAAACACTCGGAAAAAATGGATCATATATAATATATATATATATATATATGATTGTATATAAATTTTGTATCCATACAATCAGGCCTGAATTCGTGCCATTAAGGAGACGTCAGCGGTGCAGTCAGGTCGTTCGAGTATCAAGATTTTGAAAAAAAAAAAAAAAAAAAAAAAAAAATGTTTTACACATTTTTAAAATTAACTTCGTATTAAACCAGGTAAAATCGAATTTATGGATTCGCGAAGTTTTGAAATATGTGTAAAAACAAAATTTTCAAAAAATTGACGCACCCAACACCAAAAGCTCGTGATACATTTTTTACGCAGTTTAATATAAGTCAAATTTACAATGAAATTTGAAAATCAAGACTACTCAGATATTTTTATCATGCTAATTAAATATTCTTGTTACTACATTACCTATTCGATCATTTTATTCCGACCCAATTCGAAGTACCTAGTACTACATCCGATTGACAGCAAGATAGTTATTGGACTGATGTACATGTCACGACGATCGCGTCGTATTACATACTGAAAAAGGTCTAGGAGGCCGTCGGTCTCCCCCGAAGAAAAGGGCCGTTCCAGCAGTATGTAATTATTGGTTGAATAATAGAAACAGTCAGAAAAAATATCTTCATTCTTTTTTTTCTCTGCCTCGTGAGATAGATAAATACGTATTCGCAGTAGAATCGATCGATGTGAAATTAGGGTTGAATTCATGACAAAATATGAGACAATTTTATCATAGGGAACAATTGTCTTGCTGAATAATTGCCCATCAATATGTAAATATAGCGACATTGTGACGGCATTTCTTTGCGATATGTGCAACGAAAAGAAAAAAAAAAAAAAAGAAAAACAATGCTAGTCTCAGTAGACACCGGCACTGTCTCCAGAACAACAGTTCCTCTAGGCAGAGTATAATAACCTCGGATACTGTACATCTCGATATGCATAGATTGCCATACGTTTTTACAATTCTGAAGTATTCCGGAATATGGCGACCGATCGAGTGGTCCTCGGGATGGAGAAGAAATATTTACGGGTTTTATACAACTGTCGTAATCGTCGCAATGTATACTTTTTCATTATCCGAAGCTGTTTACGCCTTTCAGTACATCAACGATTTGGAGGAAGTAGCATACAGTTCATTTATGTTTTTCACAATGGCCTGCGTGGTTTGCAAGGCTATGAATATACTTAAAAAGCGGCGTGATATTATAAGATTCGAGAATATCTTTAAAAATGATAATTGCCGACCAACCGGACCTGACGAAATCAACATTCTAATGACCGGTCACACGCAAATTAAGTGAGTGACAAAGATTGATTTTTGATTGATAACAGTCTCGAAGAAAAATTGTGAGTCACCTCAATCTACTGCATACATACCGACCCTTCGATTTTACTCGATTGGCTTAACCAACATTTTGCATCTTTGCCGGCCATTATTATTATTATTTTCTAAATATTTAACTCAAATTCGTGATCAGCGACTCGTAAATCCTGCGACTGAGAAATTTGAAATAAATTTTATCTAAGGAAAAAACCATATCTGATTTATTAGACTGTAAAATATTTCGCTTCTAAGATAGATTGAACGCCTAGCTATTAACCGTTGATTGTCGCAACAAACAATTTTTCTACGATGTACAGTATGAGCCATAAAAAAAAATGACAAAATATTGTTGAAATGTATTTTTCAAGACAGACTACTCTGTGGTACGTGACAATGATCGGATCGTCAGTGGCGGCAATATGGACTGGATCTTTATTTACAGATGTACCTCGACGAAAATTGATCTTTAACGCCTGGGTGCCTTTCGATTACGCAACAACACCAACACTTTTTTGGGGCGCATATCTTCATCAGATATTCTCGCACGGCGTCTCCGTCGCTGTTTGCATTGCTTACGACGCCCACTTATGGGGTTTAATTATTCAAGCCTGTACTCAATTAAAAATTCTTAAATTCCGATTGGAATTCATGCCTCGTACGATAGTCGAGAAAATGGATCAAGAAAACATGTTAAATCATGATAAAAACGCACAACAAATGGAGAACAGAGTATTGGCACGATGCATCAATCAGCATCGCGACATATTTCAGTTAATAAACCCAATTTACATTTCGCTGTAAATCGTTGATACACTTATTAATATTTTTGTATTTTATTAAGTTTCACAGAGTCGGTTAACAGTACCTTCAGTTTCGTCTTATTTCTCCAGTGTGCCGTGAGCACTTTTGTACTGTGTATCAATATCTACGCGCTTTCAAGAATGAAACCATTTACCGCCCAGTTCACCTCGACAGTTCTTTATACGTGTTGCATGCTTACACAAATATTCGTTTACTGCTGGTTCGGAAATCAGATTATTATCGAGGTAAGACAAATAGTTAAAATATATTAGCCTGATTTTTAAGTTTTCACCAAGAAAAATGCAACGATGTGAGCTTCAAGCTTTCCTACATTATATCCCAGTTTGTCCATAAAGCAACGTTAAAAGAGATGAGTGTTAATCGATCCTAGATTCACAATAGGGAAAAAATTGTAAACCGTGGAAAAATAATGAGGAACCAAAGTAAATTGAATATACAACACTCATGATTATTCGTTCATGACTGTAGAACATTCGAGATCTACTTATATATATTTTATTTTTTATTTTTTATTGTTTCGTCCCAGTTTCGAGATGAAGCGTGGATCGAAAAGAATTCGTCTTATTTGTTTCCAGAGCATGGATGTTGGGAACGCTGTTTACGCGATGGACTGGTCGAAATTGAGTGTGAAAACGCAAAAGAATCTCATGGTTGTTATGATCTGTAGTATTCAGCCAATGAGATTCACGACCGTCAATATAATTATACTGTCTTTTGATACATTCATCAGTGTGAGTTTACTCTCAATGATGCTTCGAAATATCTGGAAAGCACAAAAATAATTGAATCGACGAGAAGGCCTTTTCAACGAAATAAAATTTATTCACAGCTCCTGAAGCTCTCGTACTCGTCGTTTAACTTGCTCCAGCAAACATCTCAACAGTAACGTGTTGCCAATGCAAGTGATGAGCAGTCGCGAGGAGAAACAATATAAAAACGATATATTCTTTGGTTTTTAATATCTCGTAACTGGCAACGTGGGATGTAAAATAAAAACACAATAGTTAGAAATCTGTCGGATTCAAATTACTTTTCCCGACGTTTTCGACCATTAGTAAATATCCTGACATGAAAATCTCGAAAAAGAAAAAAAAAAAAATTGTTCATAAAAACAAAGCTTCGTCTATAAGGAACCAATATTAGCAGTTGAAAAAAATATACATAGATATAAATTTATTTGCTTTATTTACAACTTTACATAAGCAAGTATTTTGCCAGCAAAAAGTTTGATAATAATTGTTGATTAATTCGAAGAGGAACTTTGCATTAAAGCACCAGGTGAAACAAAATTCATGGATTCTTCAAGTTCAAAAAACATACACAAACAAACCATGAGATATTTTTCACGCAGTTTGATAAAAAAAAAAAAAAAAAAAAAAAAAAAAAAAAAAAAAAAAAAAATTTGTTTAAAAATTAGAAAATTTCGATTCTTCAAACATTTCTACCATGCTAATTAAATATTTTTGTTGTTACATTACCTATTTCTAAATTGTCATACGATAAATTCCTTTGACAAAGTCGCCAAACACATTTTCAACTAATTTCTACTAGATACGGTTGACAGCAAGATAAGTACTGGACTGATGTACATGCAACAACGTTCACCTCGTATTACATACTGAAAAAAAAAAATTGTAGGAGCCGTCGCTCTCCCTCCCAGGTAACTTCAGCTAAGTTTGTCATTGCAGCTCTATATAATTATTGGTTGAATAATAGAAACTATCGGAAATGACAACATCTTCATTCTTTTCTGTCCCTCTTGTGGGATAGATAAATACCTCTTCCCAGTTTAAGCGATCGATGTGAAATTAGCGTTGAATTCGAAAGAAAATATGAGACAATATACTCGCAGTTAACAATACCATTGTGCTCGTATAGTAGTAGTATTGTCTTGCTCAATAATTGCCCATCAATATGTAAATATAGCGACATAGTAACGGTATTTCTTTGCGATATGAGCAACGAAAAAAAAAAAAAAAAAAAAAATGCTTGTCTCAGTACACACCGGCACTGTCTCACTGTCCTAGAGAACAACAGTTCCTCTAGGCACAACACATAATAACCTCGGATACTATATCTCGATATGCATAGATTGCCATACGTTTTTACTATTCTGAAGTATTCCGGAATGTGGCGACCGATCGAGTGGTCGTCGGGATGGAGAAGAAATATATATGGGTTTTATACTGCTGTCGTAGTTGTCGCCATATATACTTTTTCATTATCCGAAGCTGTTTACGCATTTCAGTATATCAACGAATTGGAAGAAGCAGCATACAGTTCATTTCTGTTTTTGACAATGGCCTGCGTGGTTTGCAAGGCTATGAATATACTTAGCAAGCGGCGTGATATTATAAAATTCGAGAATATGTTTAAAAATGATAATTGCAGACCAACCGGACCTGACGAAATCAACATTCTAATGACCGGTCACACGCAAATTAAGTGAGTGATAAAGATTGATTTTTGATTGATAACAGTCTCGAAGAAAAATTGTGAGTTACCTCAATCTACTGCATACATACCGACCCTTCGATTTTACTCGATTGGCTTAACCAACATTTTGCATTTTGGCCGGCCATTATTATTATTATTTTTTAAATATTGAACTCGATTTCGTGATCACGAACGACGCCAAAATTCTGCGACTGACAAATTTGAAATAAATTTTATCTAAGGAAATACCTCAAAGGACTAGAGAACTCAGTCTCCAAAATGTAGTGTCACGCGTAATGCGTAACGTATCTGACTTATTAGACTGTAAAATGTTTCACTTCTAAAATAGATTGAACGCGTAACTAGTAACTGTTGATTATCGCAGCTAACTATTTTTCTACGATGTACAGTATGAGCTATAAAAAATGACGAAATATTGTTTAAATACATTTTTCAAGACAGACTACTCTGTGCTACTTGACACTGATGGGATCGTCAGTGGCGGCAATATGGACTGGATCTTTATTTACAGATGTACCTCAACGAAAATTGATCTTTAACGCCTGGGTGCCTTTCAATTACACAACAACACCTACACTTTTTTGGAGCGCATATCTTCATCAGATATTCTCACACAGCGTCTCTGTCGCTGTTTGCATTGCTTACGACGCCCACTTATTGGGCTTAATTATGCAAGCCTGTACTCAGTTAAAAGTTCTTAAGTTCCGATTTGAATTCATGCCTCGTATTATTGTCGACGAAATGGATGATAAAAAAAAGTTACGCCATGAGGAGAATGCACAAGAAACGGAAAATAGAGTACTCGGAAGGTGCATCAATCAGCACCGCGACATTTTTCAGTTAATAAATCCAATTAACGTTTTTCCTCTAAATAGTTAATAAATTTATTAATATTTATGTACTTTATTTAGCTTCACAGAGTCGGTTAACAGTACCTTCAGTTTCGTCATATTTCTCCAGTGTGCCGTGAGCACCTTCGTATTGTGTACAAATATCTATGTGCTTTCAAGAATAAAACGTTTTACCACCGAGTTCACCTCTACAGTTCTGTACACACTTTGCATGCTCACACAAATATTCGTTTACTGCTGGTTCGGACATCAGATTATTCTTGAGGTAAGACCTTGGATTTTAGCTTTTAACACCAAGAAAAAAAATACAAGGATGTATAGTAGAAGCATCCTATATTATTTCCAACGTTTTGACCAATTTTACAATAGAAGAAAAATTGTAAATCGCAGAAAAACTAATGACGAAGCAAACAATGTTTCTTCGTGATTTAGGTTCTTTAATGATCTGCGCTCGGCAAAGTAGGAATCTAAATTGCTGACTCACCGTGATCGGTAAAGTAGGAACGGAATTGACTAAATTCACTAAATTAAATGAATAACATTCATGATTATTCGTTCATTCCTTTACAACAATGAACACATTAGAGTTCTACATAATTTTTTTTTTATTTTCTCTTTTTGCGTTCCAGTTTCGAAATGAAACGCGGAACAAACAAAATTTCGTCTTGTCTGCTTCCAGAGCACGGATATTCGGAATGCTGTTTACGCTATGGACTGGTCGAAATTGAGTGTGAAAACGCAAAAAAATCTCGTGGTTGTTATGATTTGTAGTATTCATCCAATGAGATTCACGACTGTCAACATAATTATACTGTCTCTTGATACATTCATCAGTGTGAGTTTTCTCTTAATTATGTTTTTAAATATCTAGAAAATACAAAAATAATTTAATGGACGAGAAGGCCTTTTGAACGAAACAAAATTTATTCACAGCTCCTGAAGCTCTCGTACTCGTCGTTTAACTTGCTCCAGCAAACATCTCAACAGTAACATGTTGCCGATGCAAGTGATAGACAATCGCGAGGAGAAACAATATAAAAACGATATATTCTTTGATTTTTAATCTCTCGTAACTGGACTGCTAAAAATATTTACAGTCAGCCTTTATACATAAACTGGTATATTAAATATAATATACACGTGGGATGTAAAATAAAAACACAATACTTAGATATCTGTCGGAATCAAATTACTTTTCTCGACGTTTTCGACCATTAGTAAATATCCTGACATGAAAATCTCGAAAAAGAAAAAAAAAATTGTTCATAAAAACAAAGCTTCGTCTATAAGGAACCAATATTAGCAGTTAAAAAAATATATATAGATATAAATTTATTTGCTTTAGTTACAACTTTACATAAGCCAGTATTTTGCCAGCAAAAAGTTTAATATTAATTGTTGATTAATTCGAAGAGGAACTTGGCATTAAAGCAGCAGGTGAAACAAAATTGATGGATTCTTCAAGTTCAAAAAAAGTACAATTATAAATTTACCGAAAAATTACGTATTTTACACCAACAAACCATGAGATATTTTTCACACAGTTTGCTAAAAAAAAAAAAAAAAAAAAACACAAATTTGTTTAAAAATTAGACAATTCCGATTCTTCAGACATTTCTACCATGCTAATTAAATATTCTTGTTGCTACATTACCTATTTCTAAATTGTCATACGATAAATTCCTGTGACAAAGTCGCCAAACACATTTTCAACTAATTTCTACTAGATACGGTTGACAGCAAGATAAGTACTGGACTGATGTACATGCAACAACGTTCACCTCGTATTACATACTGAAAAAAAAGAAAAAAAAAAAAAAAACGTAGGAGCCGTTGTTCTCCCTTCCCAGGTAACTTCAGCTAAGTTTGTCATTGCAGCTCTATATAATTATTGGTTGAATAATAGAAACTATCGGAAATGACAACATCTTCATTCTTTTCTCTCCCTCTTGTGGGATACATAAATACCTCTTCCCAGTTGAAGCGATCGATGTGAAATTAGCGTTGAATTCGAAAGAAAATATGAGACAATATACTCGCAGTTAACAATACCATTGTGCTCCTATAGTAGTAGTATTGTCTTGCTCAATAATTGCCCATCAATATGTAAATATAGCGACATGGTAACGGTATTTCTTTGCGACATGAGCAACGAAAAAAAGAGGAAAGTAAATACTTGTCTCAGAACACAGTGGCACTCTCTCCAGAGCCCAAGTTCTTCTAGGCACAATACAATAATTCTGGATACTGTATTTCGACATGCATAGATTACCATACGTTTTTACTATTCTGAAATATTGCGGAATGTGGCGACCGGTCGAGTGGTCCTCGGGATGGAAGCGAAATATTTATTGGTTTTATACCACTGTCATAATCGTTACAACGTATACATTCTCATTATCGGAAGTTGTTTACGCCTTTCAGTACATCAACGATTTGGACGAGATGGCAAACAGTTCATTCATGGTTCTTTCGATGGCCTGCGCGGCTTGCAAGGCTGCAACTATTCTTAATAAGCGACGTGATATTATGAGATTTGAGAGTATCTTTAAAAATGACAATTGCAGACCAAACAGACCTGATGAAATGAGCATTCTAAAGATAGGTGACACGCAAATAAAGTGAGTAAAAAGGAGATTGAGTTTTCATTACAAAGTCTCGAAGAAAAATTGTGAGTTACCATAATCTACTCTCAGATGGTTACATCTGACCCACCGAATTTACTCGATTGGATTAGCGAAAGGAAGGAAAAAGGAAAAAAAAAAACTTCTTGCATTTCAGGCCGCTATTATTGGATCCGCTATTTCAAATTTTTTAAATGTTGCGCTCGAATTCACAATCAGCGACTCTAAACCCTCCGAGTAACAAATTTTAGATAAAATGTATGTACGAAAATACTACAAAGGTGTAAAGAAATGTTGCTCCCAAATTTCAAGTCATACGCAAAGCATACTTGAATCTGACTTAAAATATTGTAAAATGACAAAACGTCCTTAAGGAAGTTTCGCTTTGAAAAAAAAAACGATAAGAAGGCGTAACTCTTAAATGTTGATTCTCGCAACTAACTATTTTTCTCGATGTGCGGTACGACCAATTGAAAATGACAAAATACTGTTTGATTATACATATTTCAAGACAGACTTGTCTGTGGTACATGACAATGATCGGCACGTCAGTGGCGGCAATATGGACCGGATCTTTATTTACAGATGTTCCACGACGAAAATTGATGTTTAGCGCCTGGGTACCATTCAATTACACAACTCCTATCATTTTTTGGTGCGCCTATCTTCATCAGATATTCTCACACGGCGTCTCTGTCACAATTGCCGTTGCTTATGACGCCCTCTTATGGGGCTTAATTATTCAAGCCTGTATTCAGTTAAAAGTTCTTAAGTTCCGATTTGAATTCATGCCTCGTATTATTGTCGACGAAATGGATGATAAGAAAAAGTTACGTCACGAGGAAAATGCACAGGAAACGGAAAATAGAGTACTCGGAAGGTGCATCAATCAGCACCGCGACATTTTTCAGTTAATAAACCCAATTAACGTTTTTCCTCTAAATAGTTAATACATTTATTAATATTTATGTATTTTATTTAGCTTCACAGAGTCGGTTAACAGTACCTTCAGTTTCGTCATATTTCTCCAGTGTGCCGTGAGCACCTTCGTATTGTGTATAAATATCTACGTGCTTTCAAGAATAAAACGTTTTACCACCGAGTTCACCTCTACAGTACTGTACACGTTTTGCATGCTCACACAAATATTCGTTTACTGCTGGTTCGGACATCAGATTATTGTTGAGGTAAGACACCTTGGATATTAACTTTTAACAGCAATAAAAAAATACAAGGATGTAAAGTAGAAGCAATCCTATATTATTTCCTACCTCAACCATAAAGCATCCTTAATGGAGATGTGTTTTGACCAATTTTACAATAGAAGAAAAATTGTAAATCGCAGAAAAACTAATGAGGAAGCAAACAGTGTTTCTTCGTGATTTAGGTTCTTTATGATCTGCGCTCGGCAAAGTAGGAATCTAAATTACTGACTCACTGTGCTCGGTAAAGTAGGAACGGAATTGACTAAATTCACTAAATTAAATGAATAACATTCATGATTATTCGTTCATTCCTGTACATTTTTTTTTTATTTTCTCTTTTTGCGTTCCAGTTTCGAAATGAAACGGGGAACAAACGAAAATTCGTCTTGTCTGATTCCAGAGCACGGATGTTCGGAATGCTGTTTACGCTATGGACTGGTCGAAATTGAGTGTGAAAACGCAAAAAAATCTCGTGGTTGTTATGATTTGTAGTATTCATCCAATGAGATTCACGACTGTCAACATAATTATACTGTCTCTTGATACTTTCATCAGTGTGAGTTCTCGCTTCATTATGTTTCTAGATATATGAAATTTTTTTTTTTTTTAATAATGCAATCGACCAAAAAGGCCTTGAACGAAATAAACAAAATTTTTACAGCTCCTGAAGCTCTCCTACTCGTCGTTTAACTTGCTCCAGCAAACTTCTCAACAGTAACACGATGTCCATGCACTGATAAGTAATAATGATAACTTGCGATGGAACAAAACCTATTATCAGTGAGAAAAGTGCATCCAACATTTCTACAATTCCCGACTTAAGCTTTTTTTCTATATACCCCAAACTATTGAATCGAATGAAATAAATGTTTTTTTAAAGTAATCAAATCCGCGAGGAACGACAATATATTTTCTTAGTCTTTAAGTCTCGGAACTGCTTTGCTAAAAATATTGACTATAACCTTTTTTGCATAAACGGGTTGCATTAAATCTAACACACAAGTGGGATGAAAAGAAAAATTGTACGAAATTTTTTTTGAAAATAAGGAAGTCTAATATAACATTTAATATTAACAAATGCAACAGTGTAAGTGTATATTTATATACTCATATACAGCACAATGGTGCCAATATTTAATTACAAAAGTCTAACTTTAATTTTTTCAAAAATTCTTGTTAACTACAAAAATTAAGTGACGTCTGAAATATTTTCCAATAATTCTGTTGAGAGGTACGTTTTGTACGATTAATTCCAGTTTAATATTTCTCAAGATTTCAATAAAATCCTTTCGGAAACTGGAATTCATGAAATTTAACATTTCTTTTTTTTAAACCTTAAAAAATTCTCGAAATCACTCATTTTGACAGATCGGATTTTTTTCTCACTTTTTTTTACCACCTTTTTTTCATTTTACAAAAAAAGGTTAAATATTTTCTCGTCGTTCTTACAGTTTCAAGGTAATTGATTTTTCAAAATTCCGTTCATACAGTATACAGCAGCCGTGATAGAGTCTAGACACGAGGATGAGGATATATTGAATACAACTGGGAATCAATACTTGATTTACTCCGAAGAGCCCTTTTCTACGTTGTATAAACGTATTACATATCCGTACTGGCAGAGAGAGAGAGAGCTGGAAGTCCTCTTTCCCTGCTCCTGCACAGTCAGCGACGCCCCCCCCCCCCCCCCCCCCCGACCCCTTCCCCGAGCAATTTTTGTTGTTCGACTTCCTGGCAGCCCATTCCACACAATTCCATTGCCCTGCCTGCTCTCACCGAGGAGGTTTCCTCTCCTGAGCGCATGTATTCGTTTATCAGACAAACTTGCCCATGGATATCAAATTAAGTTTACTATAAAGCTTCAATTTCATTTCCTAGGGAAAACTGCACTTCTTGTCCTGTGTATATTGGATAGATGAGCGCATATTGCCTCGGCCTGATATCCCTCGACAGTGATCGCACAGCATTCTATTGCTTCGACCATACACGTTGAGACAGAGTCGATACACGTACTTTGCTTTCACATCGAAGAAGCTTTGTCATGGTGAAACTTTTTTGCTTCCTCATGGCGGAAGCTTTTTGTGAGAATCTTTCTTTTTTTTTTCTCGAGATATTCAATTTCAATTTTTTTTGGTCTCCCAACTCAAAATGTGTCGCCAAATACTTAAAAAAAAAAAAAAAAAAAAAAAATACTCTTAAATCGTCAGTACGTAAATAAAAATTTGGCATAATTGAGAAAAATAATTTTTCAATTTTTTTTTTTAAATTCACCAGCGACCAGTAAATATTTTTTTTCACGTACTGATGGATTTAGGAGGACTTTCTTTTTTAGTATTTCTCATTACTTTTTGAGTTCAGAGACAAAAAAAAATGGTAGTTAAAAATGAATCACCCTGATATGAGTTATTCCTTATAAAAAACTTAAAATAAATTGTTTACCCCTCCAAGTATGTTTTGTCCACTCTGTCTATTTTTCTATACATTTTTTCCATAGACATTCTATAGATGAAGGTAATAAAAAAAAAAACTGTTGGAATTATTTTTAAAAGAATATAATTGGAAAAGAGAGCGTCTCGTCTTGATAAAGAACGCCTCATATATATATTTCCATACGGGAGCGAGCGTTATGAGATGCAACCAGCTCATCGTCTCAAGAAACGAAAAATTTCAAGAGACTCGGACCAGAATGGAACAAGAAGACAGTGAGACTGACTGTGAGGAGAGAAAGAGAGAAAGAGAGAGAGAGAAAGAGTGGGAGAGAAGAGGACTCGCGCTAACAAGACGATCTTAAAGCAGAAAAGCGTTTCCCCAATCATCTGTTAACATCTTTGTCTCGTACTTCTCAAGACCGGCTTGTGAATATATTCATGAGATGAAGCGAGATGGCATGCGGGAAAGGCGAAAAGGAGAGGAAAGGGGAGAATCTGAGTGGAGTTATCGACCGCCGAGAACCGTCGTCTCTACGTCTGTCTGTCTGTCTGTCTGTCCGTCAGTCGCCGTTTGTCGCTAACAAACGACGAAAGCACAGATTTTTAATTGGGCCATTATCGTTACGATTAGTGGATGCTAATCAATCGTCTGTTGTCTCACCAGTGGAGCCAACTCTCGTGCATCAGCATACGTATACATTTTTTCTTTTTTTTTCTCTTTTTAAATATTATTTTAATAATCTGATATTGAATATCCATGAGAACGTGAATTACTTATAGCAGCATGACATACTATTTAACTTGGTTTGTCGTTTGAGGGAAGCGACACAGTTATACATCACGAGTTTAAATTTATGATGTACTCCGGAGTAATTGCGATTTTAATTTATTGTTTAATTAGATATCTTGTCAATCTCAAATGATTACATTGGGGGGTTTTTTTTTTTTTTAGTAGCTACTCTATTATTCATTATCTTTGGCTTGTGGCTCAGAGAGTAATGTAATAATAATTCATCTCTCAGGATGTTATTCACGAGAAATTCAACGAAGATTAAAACAAATGTGGTTCTTTACTTTTTATTTTCATCAGTTATGATTCTTTTGTTCTCTGCGAAATATTATGAAGATCGTTATTTTTTGTATTAAAAAAAATTACAGTCCCTCATTTTTATGTCTTTTAATATTATTAAAAGTCCTCGATTTTTTTTGGAAGCCTCAAAATACAAGGTTTTAATGTTTTTTTTTTTACAAAACATTGAATGCTAAAACCATTGTATAATCTTGACAAACAATCTGTTAAGGGCATTAAAAAGGACAAAACTTTCTTCAAACTCTATAATGAGGCAGATACACGAGTGGGGGCCGCATTCTAGGACAAATAGAAGATGGTGTGCAAGAAGCGGTATACATAGTTGTCTCATCCTGGTTGCTCGTCGATAGTCGCTAAGAATGCGAAAAGAGCCGCTTTTCCGGCCCTTATCGATACGTTGCCGGACGTGCCGAAGACGTCGAGGTGGTAAAGTTAAAATCAATTACCGTTAATCAATGCGCGGCGGTAATGAGGAACGGCGGACAGGGACAGCGAACGGGGAACGTTCGAGTTCTCCCAGGCAAGCCGTTTCCATTATCGAAATTTAATCTTCCCTAATATTCAACTCGGGCAGAGTGTAATGTAGAGCGGACATCATCGCGTGGCTCTCTCGTCTCGTCAACGAAAATCTCGCCACGATGAAGGGAAAGCCAGTAGCTGATCGCTACTACGCTTTCGCAAATATTCGATGCCAAAAAGGCGAGAATCCAATGTACAGTCAACTCCAGCCTATATGGCTAATAGTAGGAATGTGGATGAGCGCGCTCGAAGCTTCAGTGGCGAAATATGGTCGGTAATTTCACTCAAAATCTCAGTTGACACAGGCAGATAGAACGCTTTGTCGACATGAGCGCTCACTCGATTCAGACGCCTTAGTTTTTTTAGCCATTCGTGGTAACTAAGCGCTCAAACCTCTTGTGCCGACTGAGCGCTCGAGCGCCAGCGCCATTTATGTCGACTGAGCGCTCGAGCGCCAGCGCCATTTATGTCGTCTGAGCGCTCGAGCGCCAGCGCGATTCATGTCGACCGAGCGCTCGAGTCCAATGAGCGTTTGAGCGGAACGCTTCCTTATATTTCGCTAGAGTACGCTCAAGCGCTAAATGCAAAACTCGAGCGGGCTCGAGTTTATTATGAGTGATCTTTCCGCTCGAGCGCTCGTTAACGCTCACACACAAGTCTTTAATTCAGAGTCAGGCACAAGAGTGACAACATCAAGAACCATTATTGGGTGAATCATTTTCGCTGACAGGCAGACAGACTAGAATTCACGAGTGATGTGAATATAATCCGGTTTGCCAATCAAGTGTGGCAAAAAGTTTTCCCTGACTTTTACCACATAAAAAAAGAAAATTATTGTCAAATACGTGGCTATTAAATGTATGCGCGAGTGTACTGTAGGTATATATAACATCGCATGGAGTGTATGTTTATATATATATATGAGATCGGCGGAGGCAACTCGACGGGCCTCGTGGTTTATCCGGTCCGACGAGTGACGGACTTTAATTAATATATACCTACTTAATTAAGCTTCCACTTTCGGAGGTATATTGTGTAGGATATTGAGTTGCCATGGGGGGCATGAAAATGGCGGCGGGGAGGGGGGGGTGCGCCTGCTATCTCTATTGCCGGCAGATACACCGTCGGTGGTTCACCAATAAAAGAGACAGATTGAATAGATATGCCCTATTCTGTAGCATATTCCATGCGAAGTGGACTCAACCACGGTGCGGAGAATATCCTTCGTATAGATTCCGCAAGCTCATTAAGTATGTACACGTTGCACACCAGTATAACTGTTGCCGTTGCATCGTAATTACTCCAGTCTCCAACTCTCCAGTTTCTCGTGTCCTCGTCCGCACTAACAGTGTATTATAGTTATAGAACGATAGCTCAATCACTTTCCTTAGCATCGTTAACTGGGATACAATATCATAATCATGACGTATTACGTAAATAGTTAGTAACGTCACGTTTAACTTCATGGGTTAGCCAAAAACACAAAGTATACAAAAATTAGGACATGTACATGAACGGACTGAAGGTTGTGAAATAAACTGAAGTCATTCAAAGCACATATTGTCAAGTGCATGTTATCCGGACAAAAATACGACTGTGTAAAAAAGTTATGTGGCTTTAACTGTAGATCTGACAAAAATAAATACGAGTTCCAACTGTTACAAGAAACAGAACACAGAAAAAAAAAAAAGAGAACTTGGCGTTTTCGCCATACCCAAAGCATTGATGTCACATCCAGTAGATCGACGCCAGATTCGTCATTATTCTTTTTGTCAGTTTCCAGGAATTCATAATGTGGATTATAAATTTCCTAGAAATGTGACAGTCAGTCTTCAGAATCGCGGACAGTGATGTACGTTCGAAAATGATATAGATATAGAGAAGTCAAAGTATACATCGCGCGTATAATAATAATCCAGCATCTGGTGGTGAGCAATACAGATTTTCCCATTTTCACTCTTTCGCTACTTCCCTCCTCGCCCCTTTCCTCGGTTACCCCTGGCCATTCTACGATTTGCTGTATAAACATACGCGCCACTCGTACCCGTGCTCATCGTCGCGCCTCGCTTCGCCGCGATACTCATAACTGCTGACGTTATTCGATACCCGCGCAGCAATATCCGGTTTAGGAAACGGGATAACAGTTCCAGTATGACCGGACTGGAGGGCAGAGCGCGGAATGTTGTTGGTGAATTGTGTATACATATACACGTGTGTTTATGTACGCCATCATGTAAAATATTGTATTGCTCTTCAAAAATACTGTAGGAATACAGTATAGTGGTGGCTCTCACTCGAATGAGCTTTAACCTAGCCAGTGAAGTATACTCAATGATCAACAGCCGCGCTCTAGGTAGTTGTGGAGTATAATTGTTTGCATTCCGCTAACAGATGAGTGTTTCAAAATAAACACGTTTGAAAAGCCAAAAGAGATCACTCGAAAAAAAGCAAATCCGCTCACGTATCAATCATATTACTAACTGAATTATCCTCATCATTTCTTATGCATTAAACGCAACACAAAGTTAATACAAAAAAAGTCTGAAAAGTAAAGTCTTGCTTCCTGATTACTTTCAGACGGTTCAGAATTCCACTTCTATAAAAAAAGTTCTCTCATCAAATTTTGGCTTCCTCGGAAGTATTGCGCGAGGTTCTACTTTGCAGACTCCTTCCCTCCGACTCTGGTCAGCCCTCATATCCTTATGGAATACCTCTATTCCTAAGAAATCCTTATCCCTCCGGACGCCCTATTTCTCCTGAAGTTGAGTTATCCTCCTGAAATCTATTCCTAGGGATTCATCCTAACTGTAGGGACCCCACCTGGGGAAAATACCTGTTCCTATGGAACACATTGCCTCCATTCTTCCTCCTTAGACAAAACCTTCCATCAATTCTTAGGGCACCCTAACATCCTTAGGGATTCCTTAGGGATAGAGGAGTTATCCCTAAGAAATCCCTATTCATCGAAAAACCCCTATCCCTCAGGGTCATTCCTATTTCTCGAATCCCTCGATCCCTAAAGAACTCTATATCCCTATGGACAATCCTCATACTTGCCAAACCCCTCCTGAAATTGAGTTATTCGCTTGAAATTCCATCTTTCTCAATTCTCTCTATCTCTCTTGTGCTGCCTATTTCTCTATCTCCGATAATTGCGCTGCTAAATAAGTTCGTTTCCTCCACATTTGCACAGAAATGCGTGAATATCCGATCGCGGAGGGTAAAAAGAAAAAGTCGATCGGAAGTGGAAACAAATGACAATTGGGGTGAGGTGTTTGGTGCACGGAATGCACGAACCTCGAATCACCCCTGGTAAATAAATGTGTACGCGGCTGTGTATATTAATACACGTACACGCGTGTGGCAATGTTTGATATATTCACGTGAGCGATAACACGAAATATCGCTCACGCGGTAACGCACACATCCGTGCACACACAGGTAACGGGTTATTGTGAGTATGCGCGAAATGATCGACGTTTTACCGCTATAAACTGCCTCTATCCAGTGTTATTCGACAACTACAATATGGGCCAAAGCTTCCAGCATCCTAAAAACTGAATACCAAAGACACGCATATATTTGTGGCGGTAAGAATGAAAAAGTCGCAATTGGTTGGTATGGAGATAGCATATTCTTGGAATGAGAATATTCCTGAAAGGAAGTGAAAAAAACTCTGCGCATTTAAACAAAATGACCGAGTTTCGAAATCTTAATTTCAAGAAAATCGAAGTTAAAGTTTGTAAATTCGGATTACTAGACTCATCAACAAAGTCGTATGATTTCCTTTCGCGACTTTGTCCACCATATTGGATTCGCCATTTCGAGTTTCGAGGATTTAATAATCTTGAATTTCATTCGACAATTCTGTTATCGAGCTCAAAGTAGTGACGAATTTTATGTGAAGCTACCGTTACAACTTGGAGACACGACGCCCAACGACAAGAAAATAGAAGAAGAAAAAGAAAGAAAGAAAAAAAAACGTAAAAAAAAGCCATGCTTGTGAAAGGATATATACGAAATAATGGACAAGGTGGAAAGATAGAGAAGGAGGACGGTGATTAGGACACGGGATACAAGGATATCCCATTGCCGACCTCCCACGGGCTCTTCAGCAGCACATCTCATGCCTCTCCAGCTCCAGTACTCTCCTCTACGATCTTCTGGTTCCGCGGTGTAGATACAGGCATACACAAGTCCTTGGAGCACGAGTGAGATCGCGTCTATTGACTTTCAAACGAACGCGAGAAGGAGAGCGACATATAGACGAAGCCGGGGAATACCGGGCGAGCTATAATTCCAAAGCTCCTACCGTGAAACAATGTGAGACCATAGTCGCCCTCTCTGTGTCTCGTCGTTTCTCGTGCGAACACGCGCGAGCGCGCGGCCGCGCGCGCTAGCGCACTCCTGTCGCGTGTATATATCTGAACCCGGCTATATCTTCTCTACTCTGTACGTACTCACTCTGCCATAAGGTTAATATGCGCTATGAACTCTATGACTTAGCGTTAATGGATTACAAAATCCGATGTAGTGAGATATGGCTGCACGATAATCTTAAACTATATTCATTCAGCTAACATTTCACCGTATTTCACGGATATTATGGTAAAGATCAAGAATAATAATACCGTCACGTTTATTTTCAATATTCCATCGAGTCTGTAGTGAATTTTGATTTTAAAGATATTTACTTTTCACAAAGTGTGTAAAGAGTGAAAGTACTGCGGTATCTTAAATTTTTTTTTTAAATACACACATCGACTCTGCCTATCGAATTTTCTTGTGTTTCAGGTAAAGTGTCAGAAGAAGTGGAAATTTTCGATTGGATTTCAATACCAAAATTGTATTTTGTACATAGAAGAGACACATAAAATTTCACTGGGTTTCACAATTTTTTACAAAAGTTATTGTGCTTTCGGACAGCCACCTGCCACAGACAGACAGAAATGAATGAATGCTTTTTCTGAAATCTCGGGCCCTCAAAATGCCTATTTCCATAAAAATCTGGAAGTCAACATGTCGTTCGATCGCAATAATTTCTCTTTAACATACTCCGTATGTGATGACAAAGTAAAAAACGCTAGTTTGACTGGCCTAAATGAGTAAGCACCTTATTCCTTGCGTTAAAACAATTTATAATACTAAACTCTCGTGCGATATTACTTCTTAGCCGTTGGAATCCACGTGGCATTAACTGGCTGGTGTATGGCATGCGCCTGTTACCATTGTTACCTTATCCGAAACGACATTAAAAAACATGACAAATTCGATAAAAATCGACTTGACGGTGAGATTACGTGAGACGTTGCCAGTAAAAGAAAGAAAAAAAAAAAAAACAAGGAGCAAAACGCCAACGAAAGCTTGTATATCGTAACTGTATTCGTTTTCGTGTGCGTCACATTGTAACTCTAGAATTTCAGATAGGCGCGTGGCCGAGAGCTAGCACGCCATCACCGCACCCCGCGAAGGTCTTTCACTTTCTTTTTCTTTTTTTTTCTTTTTTCTTCATACACTGCTTTCCGTCGTTTGGCTGTGTCTATAAACGTAGCTCCGCTCTATTGCTTCTTTTTCTTACAAGCACGCCCACGCTATACTTCTGAAGATCGAATCTTGAAGCTCTTTCACGTGTACAACGCAGATAGCGACGCTTAACTAGAATTAATTAATTTCATCTCGGGCATATTTATTTTCTCGTGTAGTGCGTAAGATTAGATAAATAATATGCAAAACGTATATTGTAGCTCGTAAGCGACACTCTGTAATACACCAGAACATTGATTAGACGTATGAATTTTTTTTAAGTAGGCTTAGTTCGAATGAGGTAAACACCCTGTTATTCTATATATTAACCATTTGGTATAGAACTTTATATAAATAACTAATATGCAATAGTAGTATTCCATATTAATTATTAGTAATACGCAAGGTCCCATATATTTTCTCGTTAGGTCAATTCCGGTAGACATTATTGTAGTTATTAATTGATGTGTATCATTGTAAAGACATTTTTCTGTACCTCCCAGTGAATTGTTGTGCAAACCTTGCACCCAAAACAGTGAACATACACATTGATTACGCAGTTCAGCAAACACGCTAAGCTCATTCTTGTTGCCTTCATTTTCAAGACCGAAAAGGTACTTGCCGTAATTCAAGGTGCGACAGGCGGTTTCGGAAAGGAAGAGAGAAAGCGTGTAAGGCGGACGGGGGGCCGGGGGGAGGGCAAGAGAGCGAGGGGGTTTGAGGGGGTTGCGAGTCTGCGATTGTGACACATAACGAATGCATTCATTTCGCATGTACGTGACGTCTTACTCGAGCCACTTTAAGAGTCCCGTCGAGCATTCGCCAAGGATGCATACACGGTGCCCGGCCTGAGGGTCCGCGAAAACACGGGGTGGGGGAGGAGTGGGCCCTAATGGCCCCGAGGGACCAGTGAGTCCCCGTCGAAAAGTCTCCCTCGTGTTGAGGCCTCTGGGCCACGATGTCGGGCGAGCCACTAGCGGCCGTGTACCGCGACTAAAGCGCGGGGTGGGGGCGGAGGGGGAGGGTGTGGGGAGGAATGACCGTCGAGTGGTGCCAACTTAATGAGGAACAACCCACCTTCAGCGGTTTGTTTTTCAGGACGGCTAAAGAAAAATGCCTGCAACGGCGTTGGAACAGGAGAACCAGAAGCGTCGCGAGAACGTGAACGGTAGAATCGGGCCAGGCAGCCCTGAAGGGATCGCGAGATTCGGCTCTTCGATCGCGTTTATATACCCTCTCTTGCACGCATCTCGCGCACGGCCATTTATGGCTTGTATCGGACACTCGCTATATGCGCGTCCTTGCTTCCGCAATTTACGCGCGAAATTTTACGTGACTTGGCTACTGCTTCGACTTTCAGAGCTTTTATACATTATATTACTATATTGAATACTAACAGGTTGGATCGAGGGCGTCGCGTTACCTTTCGAATTCAAGTAATTCGATTGAAAGATTTTGTTTTAAACGTTTTAGCCACGATTACGTTAAGATCAAATACTTGTTTAACGTAATGCGAATGGATGTAGGTGGTAGAATTTTTTCAAAATTACGAAATTTCAATATAGCTGACCCAACATGGCGAACCAAAATATCGATTTACTGTCATTTTCGTTAACTTTTGAATCACAGAAACAATATTTAAGCATCCCCGAGCTATGTTCGATAGCCCGAGAACGGAAGCAGGCACGTTTTATCCTTTCCTTCGTGCGCGGTGCACCTACCATAGCCTATCTATATCTATAGCTGAGCTACAATAAGGAAGGAAGCCGGGTAGAAGTGGCGTGGCTCTACTTCGTGGCGAGTAAGGTCGTAGCGATTCGCACACACCATTCTGGAATAAGCCAAACTCTACGCCCGGGGGTAACGGTATCGCATTAAGGTCAGGTCAGGCCGCTCGACATCTGCATAACAATGGGCCGAGGGGCGAAGGGGCAAGGGGGGCAAGCGAGGGGTGGCCGCGTTACTTCCGAATCGAACATCGCACAAGCGTACATTCGCGAATAGTTGGCGACAGAGAGGTGGGGGGCGGGGCGGGGAGGAGGGGGATGGGGTTTCGTGCGACGATGAGATTCTCATCACTCTTCGGTCTACCGCAATCCAGGCTGCGGGAGAGGTGCAGTGTACTCGGGCCCGGCCAGTAGCACTTTGCGCCGCCCTCAGCCTCTCTGATCGAACTCTGCGGATGCTCCCGACGAAATTCCACACCTCCTGTGGAGAACCGATTGCACCAACGAATTTCGCAGCGGAAATCGTGCGTCGATTAAGGACATTGTGGAGAATTAAAAAAGATGCCACCGTACACAACAGGAAAAAAAGGTTTTATTGATTCTAAAGAAATGTTGCAATTTCTTTAACTAGCCGATAATTTTGGCTCTGGGGCTTACAACCCCCCCGATAAAAAATTTATTTACGTAATCACCGATAAAAAAAGAAACTATAATAAAGAGAAGTTTATTTTGAAAATTAAATTTTTCTTATATGTTAGGCTCTATCTGGATTACACAGCGGTGTTGAAATTAACACCAATGCGTGTTCATTTCTGATTGGTTGTTGCGAATTTATATCTACAAATCAGCACCGATTGGTGTTAATTTCAAACACCACTATGTATTCCATTTTTTATTACCGCGTACGCTATAGTACTTGCCACCGGTACCAGGTCTAGGGAAATAAAAGTACGTGCAGGTCTTTGGATACGGGGAAAAGCAAGGGTAGGTATCGTTGGCCGACAAATTTATTGTCCCGTATCTCGTCGCAACGCCGACGAAAACCACGAGCAGACCCGAACAAAAGAGGCCACCCTACCCTCGAGTATCACATAAACTAGCGAAATCGCGATCTTACCGTCAGCAGGGGAGACTATCCTGAAAATGTGTTACCTATGTTAGTATAATATAATACTACATGACTTATATTAGATAGTCCGTCTATATTATAGGATACATAGGGAAAATTTCACGTAATAAACTACTATTCTTTATGCCGCGGGAGTAAAGCCGAATGAGCGTCATGAAAAATGTGTTATGCGCAAATTCTACGATAATTCGATATAAAATAAATAATAATAAAAGGAAATATTTGAAAAATGGAATATCTTAAAATAATTTAAAAAAAAGATACATCTTAAAAACCGATTTACAGATTTTTTTTTTAAATTCTCGAAATAATAGAGTCTGCTACATAAATTTGTTTAAAAAAATGGTGCCTAATTTAAAACGTCTGGGATTAATTTAATATTGGACTAAAAGAATCAATTCTCTTAGAAGATCGAATGAGAAACAAACAATCCTAACCGTAGAGACTGAGGCAATAATTTGGATTTCAGGAGTTACTCAATATTCAAAATATTATTTTTACCTACCCCTTTCTTTGTTCTTTAATAAAAACCGAGAAAAAAAATGTGAATCTTTCCGGGCATGAAAATCGATACTCCGGGGCATTTCGCGTATGGGGAGCTATAGTTCCAAGCCATACCTTCCAAACAAAAGTAAAAGTAGCGGGGCTTGGATACGGTCAGTCGGTAAGTGAGAAATACACACGCATACCGATTGTTGCATTAGTCACCGCAAGATGTCGTTGAATGTTCGCGCTTCAATTTCAATTGGGTTGTGTTTTACAAAAGATAGTGTTACTTTATTTATTGAAAAACAAACAAAAAACACACAATAATAATATGTTGAGTACGAGAGAAATTTTTTTTTAAATATGAAAAATTGATTTTTCCTGGATTTTCACTGTAGAATTTCGATTGATTTTTCAACTTCGGAAAAAAAAGTCTGGGGACTTTACTTTTCCTTTTTCGATTATCTAACAACCGATTTTTCGAAATATTTTTTCAGAATTTTTTTTTTGGCAATCTGTAGCGCCTAAACTATTGACTTGGGAAAAAAGTCTGGGGACTTTCTTTTATTAGAATAAATTTAATTAGACTGTTCTTCGAAAAAGTTCTTTTTTTTCGGAAGAAATATTTCGAAAAATCGGTTGTTAGGTAATCAAAAAGAAACAAAAATGTCTTATAAAATGTTGTTTTTCAAGCAATATCTAAGATGTAACAGTGTGTCAAAGTTAAAAATTGACTCTACTTTTTCGAAGGTTTGGCACCGGCCATAGGCCAAAAAATAGGATTTTCGACAAAATAACTCAAAAAGGATTTTAGAGGGTAAATTCAGTGATGCCATATGCGACTTGAAACGAATGGTGAAGGAAAAAATTCGATATCTCAATTTTTGCGAAAAAAAGTTGCCGTTGGCGGACTTTTTCCTCGAAGGTTTGGCACCGGCCATAGGCCAAAAAATGCGGATTTCGACAAAATGGCTCAAAAAGGATTTTAGAGGGTAAATTCAGTGATGCCATATGCGACTTGAAACGAATGGTGAAGGAAAAAATTCGATATCTCAATTTTTGCGAAAAAAAGTTGCCGTTGGCGGACTTTTTCCTCGAAGGTTTGGCACCGGCCATAGGCCAAAAAATGCGGATTTCGACAAAATGGCTCAAAAAGGATTTTAGAGGGTAAATTCAGTGATGCCATATGCGACTTGAAACGAATGGTGAAGGAAAAAATTCGATATCTCAATTTTTGCGAAAAAAAGTTGCCGTTGGCGGACTTTTTCCTCGAAGGTTTGGCACCGGCCATAGGCCGAAAAATGCGGATTTCGACAAAATGGCTCAAAAAGGATTTTAGAGGGTAAATTCAGTGATGCCATATGCGACTTGAAACGAATGGTGAAGGAAAAAATTCGATATCTCAATTTTTGCGAAAAAAAGTTGCCGTTGGCGGACTTTTTCCTCGAAGGTTTGGCACCGGCCATAGGCCGAAAAATGCGGATTTCGACAAAATGGCTCAAAAAGGATTTTAGAGGGTAAATTCAGTGATGCCATATGCGACTTGAAACGAATGGTGAAGGAAAAAATTCGATATCTCAATTTTTGCGAAAAAAAGTTGCCGTTGGCGGACTTTTTCCTCGAAGGTTTGGCACCGGCCATAGGCCAAAAAATGCGGATTTCGACAAAATGGCTCAAAAAGGATTTTAGAGGGTAAATTCAGTGATGCCATATGCGACTTGAAACGAATGGTGAAGGAAAAAATTCGATATCTCAATTTTTGCGAAAAAAAGTTGCCGTTGGCGGACTTTTTCCTCGAAGGTTTGGCACCGGCCATAGGCCGAAAAATGCGGATTTCGACAAAATGGCTCAAAAAGGATTTTAGAGGGTAAATTCAGTGATGCCATATGCGACTTGAAACGAATGGTGAAGGAAAAAATTCGATATCTCAATTTTTGCGAAAAAAAGTTGCCGTTGGCGGACTTTTTCCTCGAAGGTTTGGCACCGGCCATAGGCCAAAAAATGCGGATTTCGACAAAATGGCTCAAAAAGGATTTTAGAGGGTAAATTCAGTGATGCCATATGCGACTTGAAACGAATGGTGAAGGAAAAAATTCGATATCTCAATTTTTGCGAAAAAAAGTTGCCGTTGGCGGACTTTTTCCTCGAAGGTTTGGCACCGGCCATAGGCCGAAAAATGCGGATTTCGACAAAATGGCTCAAAAAGGATTTTAGAGGGTAAATTCAGTGATGCCATATGCGACTTGAAACGAATGGTGAAGGAAAAAATTCGATATCTCAATTTTTGCGAAAAAAAGTTGCCGTTGGCGGACTTTTTCCTCGAAGGTTTGGCACCGGCCATAGGCCGAAAAATGCGGATTTCGACAAAATGGCTCAAAAAGGATTTTAGAGGGTAAATTCAGTGATGCCATATGCGACTTGAAACGAATGGTGAAGGAAAAAATTCGATATCTCAATTTTTGCGAAAAAAAGTTGCCGTTGGCGGACTTTTTCCTCGAAGGTTTGGCACCGGCCATAGGCCAAAAAATGCGGATTTCGACAAAATGGCTCAAAAAGGATTTTAGAGGGTAAATTCAGTGATGCCATATGCGACTTGAAACGAATGGTGAAGGAAAAAATTCGATATCTCAATTTTTGCGAAAAAAAGTTGCCGTTGGCGGACTTTTTCCTCGAAGGTTTGGCACCGGCCATAGGCCGAAAAATGCGGATTTCGACAAAATGGCTCAAAAAGGATTTTAGAGGGTAAATTCAGTGATGCCATATGCGACTTGAAACGAATGGTGAAGGAAAAAATTCGATATCTCAATTTTTGCGAAAAAAAGTTGCCGTTGGCGGACTTTTTCCTCGAAGGTTTGGCACCGGCCATAGGCCAAAAAATGCGGATTTCGACAAAATGGCTCAAAAAGGATTTTAGAGGGTAAATTCAGTGATGCCATATGCGACTTGAAACGAATGGTGAAGGAAAAAATTCGATATCTCAATTTTTGCGAAAAAAAGTTGCCGTTGGCGGACTTTTTCCTCGAAGGTTTGGCACCGGCCATAGGCCGAAAAATGCGGATTTCGACAAAATGGCTCAAAAAGGATTTTAGAGGGTAAATTCAGTGATGCCATATGCGACTTGAAACGAATGGTGAAGGAAAAAATTCGATATCTCAATTTTTGCGAAAAAAAGTTGCCGTTGGCGGACTTTTTCCTCGAAGGTTTGGCACCGGCCATAGGCCGAAAAATGCGGATTTCGACAAAATGGCTCAAAAAGGATTTTAGAGGGTAAATTCAGTGATGCCATATGCGACTTGAAACGAATGGTGAAGGAAAAAATTCGATATCTCAATTTTTGCGAAAAAAAGTTGCCGTTGGCGGACTTTTTCCTCGAAGGTTTGGCACCGGCCATAGGCCAAAAAATGCGGATTTCGACAAAATGGCTCAAAAAGGATTTTAGAGGGTAAATTCAGTGATGCCATATGCGACTTGAAACGAATGGTGAAGGAAAAAATTCGATATCTCAATTTTTGCGAAAAAAAGTTGCCGTTGGCGGACTTTTTCCTCGAAGGTTTGGCACCGGCCATAGGCCGAAAAATGCGGATTTCGACAAAATGGCTCAAAAAGGATTTTAGAGGGTAAATTCAGTGATGCCATATGCGACTTGAAACGAATGGTGAAGGAAAAAATTCGATATCTCAATTTTTGCGAAAAAAAGTTGCCGTTGGCGGACTTTTTCCTCGAAGGTTTGGCACCGGCCATAGGCCGAAAAATGCGGATTTCGACAAAATGGCTCAAAAAGGATTTTAGAGGGTAAATTCAGTGATGCCATATGCGACTTGAAACGAATGGTGAAGGAAAAAATTCGATATCTCAATTTTTGCGAAAAAAAGTTGCCGTTGGCGGACTTTTTCCTCGAAGGTTTGGCACCGGCCATAGGCCAAAAAATGCGGATTTCGACAAAATGGCTCAAAAAGGATTTTAGAGGGTAAATTCAGTGATGCCATATGCGACTTGAAACGAATGGTGAAGGAAAAAATTCGATATCTCAATTTTTGCGAAAAAAAGTTGCCGTTGGCGGACTTTTTCCTCGAAGGTTTGGCACCGGCCATAGGCCGAAAAATGCGGATTTCGACAAAATGGCTCAAAAAGGATTTTAGAGGGTAAATTCAGTGATGCCATATGCGACTTGAAACGAATGGTGAAGGAAAAAATTCGATATCTCAATTTTTGCGAAAAAAAGTTGCCGTTGGCGGACTTTTTCCTCGAAGGTTTGGCACCGGCCATAGGCCGAAAAATGCGGATTTCGACAAAATGGCTCAAAAAGGATTTTAGAGGGTAAATTCAGTGATGCCATATGCGACTTGAAACGAATGGTGAAGGAAAAAATTCGATATCTCAATTTTTGCGAAAAAAAGTTGCCGTTGGCGGACTTTTTCCTCGAAGGTTTGGCACCGGCCATAGGCCAAAAAATGCGGATTTCGACAAAATGGCTCAAAAAGGATTTTAGAGGGTAAATTCAGTGATGCCATATGCGACTTGAAACGAATGGTGAAGGAAAAAATTCGATATCTCAATTTTTGCGAAAAAAAGTTGCCGTTGGCGGACTTTTTCCTCGAAGGTTTGGCACCGGCCATAGGCCAAAAAATGCGGATTTCGACAAAATGGCTCAAAAAGGATTTTAGAGGGTAAATTCAGTGATGCCATATGCGACTTGAAACGAATGGTGAAGGAAAAAATTCGATATCTCAATTTTTGCGAAAAAAAGTTGCCGTTGGCGGACTTTTTCCTCGAAGGTTTGGCACCGGCCATAGGCCGAAAAATGCGGATTTCGACAAAATGGCTCAAAAAGGATTTTAGAGGGTAAATTCAGTGATGCCATATGCGACTTGAAACGAATGGTGAAGGAAAAAATTCGATATCTCAATTTTTGCGAAAAAAAGTTGCCGTTGGCGGACTTTTTCCTCGAAGGTTTGGCACCGGCCATAGGCCAAAAAATGCGGATTTCGACAAAATGGCTCAAAAAGGATTTTAGAGGGTAAATTCAGTGATGCCATATGCGACTTGAAACGAATGGTGAAGGAAAAAATTCGATATCTCAATTTTTGCGAAAAAAAGTTGCCGTTGGCGGACTTTTTCCTCGAAGGTTTGGCACCGGCCATAGGCCGAAAAATGCGGATTTCGACAAAATGGCTCAAAAAGGATTTTAGAGGGTAAATTCAGTGATGCCATATGCGACTTGAAACGAATGGTGAAGGAAAAAATTCGATATCTCAATTTTTGCGAAAAAAAGTTGCCGTTGTCGGACTTTTTCCTCGAAGGTTTGGCACCGGCCATAGGCCGAAAAATGCGGATTTCGACAAAATGGCTCAAAAAGGATTTTAGAGGGTAAATTCAGTGATGCCATATGCGACTTGAAACGAATGGTGAAGGAAAAAATTCGATATCTCAATTTTTGCGAAAAAAAGTTGCCGTTGGCGGACTTTTTCCTCGAAGGTTTGGCACCGGCCATAGGCCGAAAAATGCGGATTTCGACAAAATGGCTCAAAAAGGATTTTAGAGGGTAAATTCAGTGATGCCATATGCGACTTGAAACGAATGGTGAAGGAAAAAATTCGATATCTCAATTTTTGCGAAAAAAAGTTGCCGTTGGCGGACTTTTTCCTCGAAGGTTTGGCACCGGCCATAGGCCAAAAAATGCGGATTTCGACAAAATGGCTCAAAAAGGATTTTAGAGGGTAAATTCAGTGATGCCATATGCGACTTGAAACGAATGGTGAAGGAAAAAATTCGATATCTCAATTTTTGCGAAAAAAAGTTGCCGTTGGCGGACTTTTTCCTCGAAGGTTTGGCACCGGCCATAGGCCGAAAAATGCGGATTTCGACAAAATGGCTCAAAAAGGATTTTAGAGGGTAAATTCAGTGATGCCATATGCGACTTGAAACGAATGGTGAAGGAAAAAATTCGATATCTCAATTTTTGCGAAAAAAAGTTGCCGTTGGCGGACTTTTTCCTCGAAGGTTTGGCACCGGCCATAGGCCGAAAAATGCGGATTTCGACAAAATGGCTCAAAAAGGATTTTAGAGGGTAAATTCAGTGATGCCATATGCGACTTGAAACGAATGGTGAAGGAAAAAATTCGATATCTCAATTTTTGCGAAAAAAAGTTGCCGTTGGCGGACTTTTTCCTCGAAGGTTTGGCACCGGCCATAGGCCGAAAAATGCGGATTTCGACAAAATGGCTCAAAAAGGATTTTAGAGGGTAAATTCAGTGATGCCATATGCGACTTGAAACGAATGGTGAAGGAAAAAATTCGATATCTCAATTTTTGCGAAAAAAAGTTGCCGTTGGCGGACTTTTTCCTCGAAGGTTTGGCACCGGCCATAGGCCGAAAAATGCGGATTTCGACAAAATGGCTCAAAAAGGATTTTAGAGGGTAAATTCAGTGATGCCATATGCGACTTGAAACGAATGGTGAAGGAAAAAATTCGATATCTCAATTTTTGCGAAAAAAAGTTGCCGTTGGCGGACTTTTTCCTCGAAGGTTTGGCACCGGCCATAGGCCGAAAAATGCGGATTTCGACAAAATGGCTCAAAAAGGATTTTAGAGGGTAAATTCAGTGATGCCATATGCGACTTGAAACGAATGGTGAAGGAAAAAATTCGATATCTCAATTTTTGCGAAAAAAAGTTGCCGTTGGCGGACTTTTTCCTCGAAGGTTTGGCACCGGCCATAGGCCAAAAAATGCGGATTTCGACAAAATGGCTCAAAAAGGATTTTAGAGGGTAAATTCAGTGATGCCATATGCGACTTGAAACGAATGGTGAAGGAAAAAATTCGATATCTCAATTTTTGCGAAAAAAAGTTGCCGTTGGCGGACTTTTTCCTCGAAGGTTTGGCACCGGCCATAGGCCGAAAAATGCGGATTTCGACAAAATGGCTCAAAAAGGATTTTAGAGGGTAAATTCAGTGATGCCATATGCGACTTGAAACGAATGGTGAAGGAAAAAATTCGATATCTCAATTTTTGCGAAAAAAAGTTGCCGTTGGCGGACTTTTTCCTCGAAGGTTTGGCACCGGCCATAGGCCGAAAAATGCGGATTTCGACAAAATGGCTCAAAAAGGATTTTAGAGGGTAAATTCAGTGATGCCATATGCGACTTGAAACGAATGGTGAAGGAAAAAATTCGATATCTCAATTTTTGCGAAAAAAAGTTGCCGTTGGCGGACTTTTTCCTCGAAGGTTTGGCACCGGCCATAGGCCAAAAAATGCGGATTTCGACAAAATGGCTCAAAAAGGATTTTAGAGGGTAAATTCAGTGATGCCATATGCGACTTGAAACGAATGGTGAAGGAAAAAATTCGATATCTCAATTTTTGCGAAAAAAAGTTGCCGTTGGCGGACTTTTTCCTCGAAGGTTTGGCACCGGCCATAGGCCGAAAAATGCGGATTTCGACAAAATGGCTCAAAAAGGATTTTAGAGGGTAAATTCAGTGATGCCATATGCGACTTGAAACGAATGGTGAAGGAAAAAATTCGATATCTCAATTTTTGCGAAAAAAAGTTGCCGTTGGCGGACTTTTTCCTCGAAGGTTTGGCACCGGCCATAGGCCGAAAAATGCGGATTTCGACAAAATGGCTCAAAAAGGATTTTAGAGGGTAAATTCAGTGATGCCATATGCGACTTGAAACGAATGGTGAAGGAAAAAATTCGATATCTCAATTTTTGCGAAAAAAAGTTGCCGTTGGCGGACTTTTTCCTCGAAGGTTTGGCACCGGCCATAGGCCAAAAAATGCGGATTTCGACAAAATGGCTCAAAAAGGATTTTAGAGGGTAAATTCAGTGATGCCATATGCGACTTGAAACGAATGGTGAAGGAAAAAATTCGATATCTCAATTTTTGCGAAAAAAAGTTGCCGTTGGCGGACTTTTTCCTCGAAGGTTTGGCACCGGCCATAGGCCAAAAAATGCGGATTTCGACAAAATGGCTCAAAAAGGATTTTAGAGGGTAAATTCAGTGATGCCATATGCGACTTGAAACGAATGGTGAAGGAAAAAATTCGATATCTCAATTTTTGCGAAAAAAAGTTGCCGTTGGCGGACTTTTTCCTCGAAGGTTTGGCACCGGCCATAGGCCGAAAAATGCGGATTTCGACAAAATGGCTCAAAAAGGATTTTAGAGGGTAAATTCAGTGATGCCATATGCGACTTGAAACGAATGGTGAAGGAAAAAATTCGATATCTCAATTTTTGCGAAAAAAAGTTGCCGTTGGCGGACTTTTTCCTCGAAGGTTTGGCACCGGCCATAGGCCAAAAAATGCGGATTTCGACAAAATGGCTCAAAAAGGATTTTAGAGGGTAAATTCAGTGATGCCATATGCGACTTGAAACGAATGGTGAAGGAAAAAATTCGATATCTCAATTTTTGCGAAAAAAAGTTGCCGTTGGCGGACTTTTTCCTCGAAGGTTTGGCACCGGCCATAGGCCGAAAAATGCGGATTTCGACAAAATGGCTCAAAAAGGATTTTAGAGGGTAAATTCAGTGATGCCATATGCGACTTGAAACGAATGGTGAAGGAAAAAATTCGATATCTCAATTTTTGCGAAAAAAAGTTGCCGTTGTCGGACTTTTTCCTCGAAGGTTTGGCACCGGCCATAGGCCGAAAAATGCGGATTTCGACAAAATGGCTCAAAAAGGATTTTAGAGGGTAAATTCAGTGATGCCATATGCGACTTGAAACGAATGGTGAAGGAAAAAATTCGATATCTCAATTTTTGCGAAAAAAAGTTGCCGTTGGCGGACTTTTTCCTCGAAGGTTTGGCACCGGCCATAGGCCGAAAAATGCGGATTTCGACAAAATGGCTCAAAAAGGATTTTAGAGGGTAAATTCAGTGATGCCATATGCGACTTGAAACGAATGGTGAAGGAAAAAATTCGATATCTCAATTTTTGCGAAAAAAAGTTGCCGTTGGCGGACTTTTTCCTCGAAGGTTTGGCACCGGCCATAGGCCAAAAAATGCGGATTTCGACAAAATGGCTCAAAAAGGATTTTAGAGGGTAAATTCAGTGATGCCATATGCGACTTGAAACGAATGGTGAAGGAAAAAATTCGATATCTCAATTTTTGCGAAAAAAAGTTGCCGTTGGCGGACTTTTTCCTCGAAGGTTTGGCACCGGCCATAGGCCGAAAAATGCGGATTTCGACAAAATGGCTCAAAAAGGATTTTAGAGGGTAAATTCAGTGATGCCATATGCGACTTGAAACGAATGGTGAAGGAAAAAATTCGATATCTCAATTTTTGCGAAAAAAAGTTGCCGTTGGCGGACTTTTTCCTCGAAGGTTTGGCACCGGCCATAGGCCGAAAAATGCGGATTTCGACAAAATGGCTCAAAAAGGATTTTAGAGGGTAAATTCAGTGATGCCATATGCGACTTGAAACGAATGGTGAAGGAAAAAATTCGATATCTCAATTTTTGCGAAAAAAAGTTGCCGTTGGCGGACTTTTTCCTCGAAGGTTTGGCACCGGCCATAGGCCGAAAAATGCGGATTTCGACAAAATGGCTCAAAAAGGATTTTAGAGGGTAAATTCAGTGATGCCATATGCGACTTGAAACGAATGGTGAAGGAAAAAATTCGATATCTCAATTTTTGCGAAAAAAACTTGCCGTTGGCGGACTTTTTCCTCGAAGGTTTGGCACCGGCCATAGGCCGAAAAATGCGGATTTCGACAAAATGGCTCAAAAAGGATTTTAGAGGGTAAATTCAGTGATGCCATATGCGACTTGAAACGAATGGTGAAGGAAAAAATTCGATATCTCAATTTTTGCGAAAAAAACTTGCCGTTGGCGGACTTTTTCCTCGAAGGTTTGGCACCGGCCATAGGCCAAAAAATGCGGATTTCGACAAAATGGCTCAAAAAGGATTTTAGAGGGTAAATTCAGTGATGCCATATGCGACTTGAAACGAATGGTGAAGGAAAAAATTCGATATCTCAATTTTTGCGAAAAAAGGTTGCCGTTGACGGACTTTTTCCTCGAAGGTTTGGCTCCGGCCATAGGCCAAAAAATGGGGGTTTCGAAAAAATTACTCTAAATAGGTGTTTGGGGGGTACTGTCAGTGCGGAAATATGTCACTTCCATATTCCAAAACATTGTTTGCGAATTTCTAGCAAAAAAGTGAAGACCGTATAGTGGCGGTAGATAAAAGAAGAAAATTAGATGAATCTCAGCATAGAGTTATCCATTAAAAGCTTACTTATATTGTGACCCATATTACTACAATCCTCGCCTATGCGATTGAGTCACCAAAGGAGCAAGATGGAGATGGAAATACCGAAACGAGGTACCTACTACAGATAGCGGGTTAGGCAGGCAGGTAGGCAGCCAGGCAGGCATGCGGCAGCGTAGAAAGACAGAGGTCGAAGAGAGACTACATTGCGCGCAAGGGAGCAGCAGCGTACAGCAGTCACAATCGGGTTTTGCGAGAGAGGTTTCGAGGGGAGGTGGGGATAGAAGTGTTGAGGGGGATTCACGTGAGCGGGCCGCGGGGATACGACACCAGTGGCGTTCCAAGCAGCTCTGTAGCCCCTCTACAATACCTAAGGTGGTTGTGGACTAGCACCCATTATTTTTCCAAGTACTTGAAATTTCGACTTATTCAAAAATTTCAAATTATTGTAATTTTTCGAAGAATTTCAATAACACCTTCGAAAAATGCAAATAATCCGAAATTTTCGAATAATAATTTTTCGAATTATTCGAAACTTTCAAGTTGTTTGAATTATTAAAAAATTTGAAATTATTTGAATTATTCGAAAATTTTAAATTATTTGCATTTTTCGAATTATTCAAAAATTTCAAATTATTTGAATATCTCGAATTATTAAAAAATTTCAAATTATTTGAATATCTCGAATTATTAAAAAATTTCAAATTATTTGAATTTCTCGAGTTATTAAAAAATATCAAATTATTTGAATTTCTCGAGTTATTAAAAAACATCAAATTATTTGAATTTCTCGAATTATTAAAAAATTTCAAATTATTTGAATTTCACGAATTATTAAAAAATTTCAAATTATTTGCACATTTACACATTGTTTCCTCATTAACGTCGATTTTTCACAAAGTCACCTCTACGAGGAAGCTTATTTATCAATTTTGGTTTCCTCATAGAGAAAGCATTGTGAAAAATCGATTAACGATTAAAAATCGAATAATCAATAAATGAACCAATGGAATAAAAAATGTATAAGTGTATAAAGCTCTAGCCCGCTCTGTGATATCTTTCTAAACTACAATCTGTTAAAATAAAAAAAATTCAAATTGCTCCTGCATCGGAACCCATTTACCGATTTTCACTAAATTTCGTACACAATGGTGAATATTTTTTCATCTGTATTCTTGGATTCATAAAAAGTTTCAATTAATTCATTGTCAGTTGATCTGAATTATAATAAAACGTTAATTAAAAAAAAAAAAAAAAAAACACGTAAAATGCGAGCTGTTTTACCGATCATCACCAAATTTCTTACGTAGCAGCGTTAAATGTTATTTTTCGTTTGTAAAAAATTTCAGTTCGTTAGGTGAGATTTTACGTGAGTCCGAGTAAAATAATTTTTCTTTTTTTAAACTCAAAATATCCGATAAAAATCGAACCTATTTGTCGATTGGTTCCAAATTCAATACCGATCCTCATTCAACATAGTTTGTCTTTGTAAAAAATTATTTAGTTCAATAGCTAACAATTTCTTGCAGCCAGAGAGTGTACAGAGATTTTTCAAAAAATTCCAAATTTAAATAAAATTAGACCATATTTTTGAATTTTTTTTTTAAATCATTAAAAACAAAGGTACTTACCTGCCCCGCATGTGTGCCAAATTTCAGCCCGATTGGAAGAACCGTTCTTGAGATATGCAGGTTTGAATTTTGAATGCCGGCTACACACACTCACACACACACACATGCGCGCGCGCGCGCGCAGCAATGTTTTCTCGATGTTTCGGAACATTTTGCGTGTCGTGACACGAAAATCTCGAATCACGCATAAAAAATGATTTAGCTCGATAGCTAAAAATGTGTTGCAGCTGGAGAGCGTCGAAAACATTTTCCGAGAATTGCAAAGTTAAATAAAAATTGAAAATGTATTGTTTTAAAAATCATTAAAAACAAAGGTACTTACCCTCCCCGCATCTCTGCCAAATTTCAGCCCGATTGGAAGATCCGTTCTTGAGATATGAAGGTTTGAAGTTTGAACGCCGGCTAAACACAACACACACACACACACGCGCACGCGCGCACAACGGCTTTTCTCGATGTTTTGGAACATTCTGGACGTCGTGAAATAAAAAGCGTGAAAAAAAAAAATTCACGAAAACAAAGGTTTCCACTGTGAGGAAGCAAAAAAAAAAATATTTAGAGATCACTACTGTATTAAAAAATCAAAAGGAGAACAATTACTTTATCATCTATGCATTCAATTTCTTCAAAACGGTTTATAAAACATTTCAATTTTTCTTTTGTTTCCCATTAAACGTTACAACGATGTGATGCACTTTTCACTCTCTCTCTCTCTCTCTCTCTCTCTCTCTCTCTCTCTCTCGCTCCGCCGCGAGCTTCGATAGCTCTGTCTCTCTCGCACTCCCGGCGGCCGAAAGGTGCACATCACATCGCCGACAAACGAAAAAAAATAAAATGCAATAAACAATCCAACACTGTACACATCACTGACTCTAAACAATAAACACAATGTTCTGCTCTACGGAGGATCGATTCTGCATGTGCACCGACTCTACGCAATCCCATTTTTCAACACAAGCACGCAAATTAATCACAACAAAAGAGTCCAAACAAAACACTCTCGACGCAACCTCCAAAATCGCTTTTATTTTTCACGCACTAATCAGTTAAGATCCATTGTTTTACCCGATATTTCGCACTGCTTCTTTAGTCGAGAGATTAAATTAAATAAATAAGAGCAAATTAAAGATGCCAAAGAATCACCGTAAATAGATAAAACTGCGTGAATTTGCGGGCACGTTCGTAAATAGTTACGCCACTGTACGATGCCGAGGCTCTCGAGCGGCGAGGCTGGTAACCGGCAATGTAGGAAAATGGTAGGAAAAGAGGGAGCAAGAACGAGCACGACGGAGCGAGACAGAGTGAGAGAGTGAGAAAGCCCAGAGAGCCAACGAGCCAAGCTTTGCCAGCCGGCCGAGCCGGCGATGGTTGGTGGTGGGGGAAGGACGCTTTCTCGCCCCTTCGGCGGTTAGTTTCGCCGCTGACGTTGTCGGGAGCGGATCGAGCCGAGTCTCGTATTCCCCACGCACATCGTCGTCGTTTTTTCTCACGTTCAATTCAACACACTATCGCGCGCTTTAACAGTGGAAATTTATATTTTTATCTACGACCAAAACAAAAATATTATAACTGCCTCTGGCACTTTAATGCATAACCATAATTTTTTCACTAATCAACGATCTTTCCCCTTTTTCTTAATACCTCAAACTTTCGTGCTAAAAAACAAGAAAAGAAAATAAAGAAAAATAGAAAGCAGAAATTTAGACGTTCGGACGTGGAAAGCAAGCACATCGTGCTGCATCGAGAAAAAAAGTGTATGCGTGCAGTTTACAACAACACCGACGAGGTGTTTATACTCTATCGAATATCCGTTTTGAATCCTTTGTCAAGGATTTTTCATTTGTGCTGTGATTGAGTTGACGGTTTTTTTTTTTTTTTCGTTTCTCTTTTTTTTTTTAAATACGAAATCTGTGAGTGTATATTCGGTCAGCTTTATCTCGTCACTCATCGAGGAAAAGTGTTTGGTGTCTGTGAGTGTGCTTTTTTTTCTTCTCTTTATTTTTTTTCATTGGATTCCGCATCGAGGATAAAGCGTACACTACATATATATATATATATATATATATTTATATATATATGTTTATAGGCGTCCTCGACTTACAGGATTAATAACGAATTTTGAGGATTCCCGAACGTTTCTCGTTCTTCCGGCTTTTATTATTATTGTTGTTGTTGTTGTTTTGTGAGAGGGGGGGGATAAAGATTTTGTGCCAGTGTCGAGGAATTATCAGATCGATTTTCTGCTACTGAGTTGTATTTAATAAATTAAAAAAAAAAAAAGAAAAGGAAAAAGAGGTTAAATGGTGCGCGGATGAAAAAGTGTCGGGCTCTGGCGATTCAAAGCCGCTTTAAAGTTCAACTAACCCGAATCGACGCCGACGCCACCGCCGCTTTACTTGTGGATTTATTACCTACCTTCGACTTGTTAATCGGATAAAACGTCTTCGTCATCATACTACGTGTTTACAGTGTTGGGGTTTCCTTTTGTTTTTGTTTTTTTTTTTTTTTTTTCTCTCTCTCTCTGTCCCTTATTCTTCGTTTGTTGCGATATGTGCCTGAATCTCGCCGTCGGATTCGTTCAGCCTGTAAGTAAAATTTTACGCTTCTTTTCGTTTTTAAGGCCTTTTTCTTTTTTAAGGCGTTTTTGCGGTAATTGACAAATGTATGGAAAAAAAAATATTGCAGAGTTGCTATATTTTGTGACATGAAATTATAATTTGACATTTTTCAGTGAAATTATAAACATTTGGCTTTTGACATTTTTAGTTTGTGAAAAATTGTTTGATACGGATTATCCATTTAATAAGTTTAATTTTTATTCAATTAAAGAGATTTCTTATAAATTGATTTTTATTCACGATAAACGAGCCATGAGAAATTTGTTTATCGCTCGATCTTTGATATTTGATGATTATTAAGTTTGAAAAGAATTATCGTCGCACACGAGAAAATATAAATATATTAAATATATGCTTTTTGGCGATTTATTGTTATGATTTTTTTTTTTTTTTTTTTTTAACTTTAATGGGAATTTTTTAACGTGATTCTTCATAATAGTTTGCTTTTTGAAGTTTTCTTCTTTGATTTATAATATAAATTATAAATATATTTTTTTAATATAAATTATGAATATATAAAATATGTTTTCTGTCGATTTATTATTATTATTATTATTATTTTTTCAACTTTAATGAGAATTTTTTAACGAAATTCTTCGTAAAATAAAATTCGTTTCTTTTTTGAAACGTGTGAAGAAAAAAAAAAACAATTTTTGTTGACAATTGCGATGACTCATTTTATATATTTATAATATAAATTATAAATATATATTTATAATATAAATTATAAATATATATTTATGACATAAATTATAAATATATATTTATGACATAAATGATAAATATATATTTTTAATACAAATTATAAATATATCAAATATGTATTCTGTCGATTTATTGTTATGATTTTTTTTTTTTTTTTTCATCTTTAATGGGAATTTTTGAACAAAATTCTTCACAATAGTTTCTTTTTTGAAGCGTGTGAAAAAAAAGTAAAAAGAATTTTCGTAATCTTTGTTGACAATTGTGGCTGACCCGTCGAAGTCTCCTTAATTTGTAAATCGTTTCGTGGTACTCTGTGTCAGTGTCTGTGAGAGGGACGGACGAGGAGAACGCAACCGATTCACGTTCATTCGCTTCGTCTAACTCTTTCAATTATATAGCTGTTGTTTCGTTTCTCGAGGCGAATTTAAGCACTTTAATCCATCTCAATCAAATCCTTCTAAAACATTTCAACACATCAAGAGTCGTCCGACTCGAACGCGAAGTATTAATAAAAAAAAAAATTCAATTGAATTAAAGATGCCTTTTTTTAAAAATATATTAGCGTAATATTCGAATCAAAAGTGAACACAATTCATATATATATATATATTAGGGTGATCCTTAAAAGAGGATTAAATCGAATTTTAATCGTTTCTCTCCCTAAATCGATTTTTAATTCAAAAACACACCCCAATTTTTTTTTAATTAAAAAATAAAATAAGCCTCTGTCCATTAGGGGTCGAAGTTTCCACGTTTAAAATTACATATTTCGTAATCATAAATTGTTATTTTGATCTTCTTTCTGAATAAATTTCATTGACTGACTAATTTTGTACACAAAAATTTGAAATTTAATGGGCATCTTGTTGAGGCATGTTTGGATAAGGGAAAAAAAAATTTCAACCACCCAAAATATGGCTGGCACAATTGTCAACCCTCTCAAGTACATTTTTTTTTTTCGTCTCTGCGTTGTTTAATAAAATCGTGATTGAACTAAAAAAATTTTTTGGGGGTAACTGATGGCGATTTTGAATATACAATAATTTAGTTCAAAATTCGAAAGTACACTTGAAATGATTGTTCAAAAATTGCGATAATCGTTTGGTTTTTTTTTTTTAATGTGTATGACAATTGTAGATTAGGTCAGCTATTCTTTTTCATTTGTATGAAACAAAAAAAAATTCATAGTTTCTAGTTTCATCTATCAACAAAATATCCCCATATTTAAATTTCATTTTTCTACTAACTGAGAAGAGCCCAATTTTTTTTTTCGGCTGCATTGGAGATAGAAATCCCATAAAAAGCCTATAATTCCAAAATATTTCCAAATCTCCAAATAGCTGCGACAAAAATACGATCGACCATCTACAATTAAAATAAGCCCATTTTTTTACCCCTATGTATACGTATTTTTATTAGATAAAAAATGAGATATATGTGTTAATATACATATACCTAATTTTTTTCATGAGGGAATACAGTCGCTGGAATCGTTATCTGTAATAACTCGAGCTTTGCGAAATATGTTTCCGAGTACAGTGACTCCTCGGTAATCATTTTCTTATATTCTCTGCTCTCATCCCCGGGCATTTTTTTTTTTTTTTTTTTTTTTTTTTTTTTTTGATGTTCTACTTGGTGGATCACGCGTAAGTAGCGCCTCAATGCGTCGACGCGGTAGCAGTGATAACGCTCTATCCAACCAAGAGAGTCCCCCTTCATTCTCGTCTTTCATCTGTGTCTCCGACTTCTCTCCGTCGTCGAGACGTATCACATTAGTGATGATTGCTTTTATTTCATTATAGAGACTCGTATCATTATTATTATTATTATTACTATTAATATTATTATCATTATTATCATTATTATCATTATTAACATTATTATCATTATTATCATTATTATAATTATTATTATTATTATTATTATTGAGTTTTTTTTTGCTAGATTTAGTGTGTTTGATAGATGACACATAAAAGTGCATAAATAGTTTAAATATAGGCGATGTTGATAAAATAAACATTGATTTTTGTACATTGATAAAGTAGAAAAAGTAATGGAGAGAAACTGTCGTTAATTTGTAGCTATATTTTGCCGAAAATTAAAAATCTATATCAGGTTTAAATACTCAAGAGTATGAGAGTTAAAAAAAAATGTCTTGATACATATTTTATTTTAAAACATGTGTCGGACATTATATGCGTCACTCGTGTGTGATGAGGAGAATGTATAGTTTATAATTTATGATTAATGGATGTTATATACTCATGATGCATTAAGTTTGAAGCACGTTTTCGAATAATTCTGTAATGTTATCTCATACAAGATATAAGGAAATTTATTTAGAATTTTTTTCTTTCTTTTAATCGTACATTCAGAACGAAAAAACTTGGGAATTAAATCAACGACAAAAATGTGCAGTAAAGAATAGAAAAATGTAATTTATTTACACATTTTTTTTCTCTTTTTTTTTTCATTAGTTTTTAAACTCACAATTTTTTAATATTCAGATATAATTCATACAATTATATACTTCACAGGTAACATTTTTTTTTTTTAAATACAGAACTGCATTTAAGTTATTTTTATTCGTTGATCGATAATCTATTGACCGAAAATATGCTATCCTTTAATATTAAAATGTGACTTTATTATTAATGTGGAAAAAATGGGAATACACGAGATTTTAAAGAACCCTTAAATAAGTGATTTGAAGTTTTTTTTTTTTTTTTTTTCCAGACGACATGTTTGAGGAATATTATAAAAAAAAAATTCACAGGTAAATATTTCAAATTAATGGAGTATCTCACTTAATTGGACAGTTGTTTTGCGACATAATTTGATAAACTTAATATTTGAGATGTATCCCAACTTTGAGCTTAAATTTTGACGAAAATATATGTCTGACCAGCCAATCGGTCATGCACGCGGGGGGGGGGGGGGGGGGGGGGTGGATTAAACAGTTATACTGTTTATATGATGAAAAATGAAAGTGCAGTTGTCAGAGAAGAGTATGTGACTTCTCTTTATATTCAGTCTCGAGTTTAAATGGAGAGCGCGTCACCACTCATCTTTTCTATCTATCCCCAGCGACACAAGAAACAAGGAAGTCTGCGGAGCTCGGCTCTCTCAAGTCTTCATTGTGGCGAGTCTGTGAATCACACTCGTCGTGCATGGCTTCGTGCTTTAAAGTGCATACAACTATCTACGTACTTAGAATTATCAATGTGTGTACACGTAGATGGTGTTTTGTATATACGAGGCATTCTCTGTCAGTATTACACAGATAATTCTCATAATTTGACTGTCTTGTGTGCATCACTCGATAGTACTTTTTGTGTATTTTTTTTTTTTTTTTTTTTTTTTTTTTAAACAAATTCTTTAATTCATTATTTGAGAATAAATTAAACGATAAAATTATTTGACAAAATTTGTTTTAAAAATTGATATAAAATTACAACTTTTATGATGAGACATTTTTTTTTTTTTTTCTGTGATTTGTAGTTTTCGAGATATGTTGACTTAAAAAAAAAAAAAATGATAGCTTATTCTCAAATACTGGATTTAAAAAAAAATTTGAAGAATAATCACGGAAAGTATTGTTAAGTGATACACGAATCTGTAACATTGTGAAAAATTTCTTGTAGGTAAAAAAAAAATTGGCTGTGTTGACAGAGAATGCCTCGTGTATATATATATATATAGTTGAACGTAAGACGTCGACGCGGCTCGTTTCACAAGCGTTTTCTCAAGAGCCCTACCGGCACTTGCAGCTATAACCAAAGACGCAAAAAGAAGCAACGGTTCAGACTCATTACGGTAATTTCGAATGTAGTTGCGTGCACTTCCCATTGGCGCACCAATCTCTCGCCCCAACATTTTAACACTCACCGATTCTCTCGTTGGGCTCACCTTGAACCTTCGTTTTTCAAGCTCTTTCTATTATTGAGAACTCAAGTAAAACGTTATGACATCGGGTTTTTATGAATTTTATTCGTCTTTTCTTTAATCCGAATTTGAAGTTAAATTTGTGAAATATAAAATGGCAAGAAAAATATTTGGATTTGAATCGAAATGAGCAACAATGTCGTTTTTTAAATTCCAACATTAGTTCAAATTTTTGCTCGCCATGTTGGATCCGCCATTTTGAATTTGGTAAATCTAGCATTTAATTTGCATTCCGTACCTTTGAGAATTTTATTCGATTTTTTAAATCGAAATCCAACATTTTTCCAAATTTTCGGTCGCCATATTGGATCCGCCATTTTGAATTTAAAAAATCAGATTCCGCAGCTTCGAAAAAATGAAAGAAATATCGATTTTTATCGAATTCCAACATTTTTCCAAATTTTTCGCCGCCATATTGGATCCGCCATTTTGAATTTGGCAAATCTAGCATTTAATTTGCATTCCGTACCTTCGAGAATTTTATTCGATTTTTTAAATCGAATTGCAACATTTTTCCAAATTTTTGGTCGCCATGTTGAATCCGCCATTTTGAATTTAAAAAATCAGATTCCGCAGCTTCGAAAAATTGGAAAAAAAAAATCGATTTTCATCGAATTCCAACATTTTTCCAAATTTTTGGTCGCCATATTGGATCCGCCATTTTGAATTTTCACAATCCGATATGAAATTTGGAATTCAGCGAAACCCCAAAAAACCTTCGCGATAAAATTCTTCATGCGATTTTGAAAAATTATTCTTTCTTAACACATTTATGGCGCGAAATGCTTCTTTTCCAACTGACACAGCTTCAAAGGATTAGAATGTATGGGATAAATTAGAAAAGTAAATTCGAAATAAACTTTCGCCAATGGGGGGAGGGGGGGGGGGGGGCTTTCGGCTTTTACCTTGTAGTTTACATCGGCGCAGTATCTTGGAGCTTTGTGATATCTCTGCGAGTCTCAGGCACTCCGAATCTATTCCACTTGTGGTAAATCGCGATTATCTCCATTTACCGGTCCCGTTAGCATTTAATCTCGATAGCGCATCGGTGCATTCTATGCGCTCGGATCATTACGAGTGTAATAATTCTACCGCGGTAGCAGCCCCGTTTGATGCTACACGCATATATATACATATATACATACATATATATACATATATATATATATATCAGATGCTATAATTTCGTCAGTGGTTTCGAAACTTCAGATACCCCTACGTAATATTCCACTAATAAATTATAAACCTTGGAGCCTTAAATAACAATCTTGATATCCGTCTGAAATTCATAATCAAAGAATTTTGTAAATTCAATATATTTTTTTTTTGGTGCACTATAATTATTACCATCAAATTTAAGCTGACAACAAACTAATTTCTTTTTAAATTACCTATCCAACAGCGTAACACGATCCCTTTGTTTTCATATACAATTTTATTTATTCGTGATAACGAAAAAAAAAAAGAAAAAAAAAGAAAAAAAAAAAAACTCGTCAAGATTGCACAACAAAGGGTCAGCTGATGCATACATTTTAATTCCCTTTACAATACTTGAAGCGTGTACTCTACCCATACATCGTTAACCAAACGTTTTCATTAGATTTATGCGGAAAATTCTTCACCTGTAAACTTGACAAGCAATATAATAGACTCGCAACCGCCATTTTAGATTTTTTTTTTTTTTTTCTTTTTTTTTTCTATAATTTTATGTGTGGCATATGACAAAAGTAGTCGTAGTACATAGCATCGATCCATTAGAGGTAAAACGCGATTATTCTGATTTCCGGGTTCACTTATCGCACTTAATCTCGAGACTCGAGACGGCATCGTTGCATTCGCTGCTCGGATCATTACAAGCATCGCTGTCCAATAGCGCGCGCGCGCTCCTGAGTGTGTGTGTGTGTGTGTATTAGAAGTAACGCCACACACACACACACACACACACACACATTTATGTCGGTGAGGAGCTTAGCCAGAAAGGTAAATGCCCTGCCATTACTGTAAGAATCGCTCCTCACAAACATTTCAAAATATCTCTCTACAACCATGAATATGGATATAAAATCCATCGGAGGAGATTATTTGATTGGCTAAATCCAAAATCTATTTGACAAATTCCGTTGAGCTAAAGTAGCAGCATCAATCCTGATTTAAATATCTAACAGCCACCAGATGTAGCAATTAGTACTGCGTCGAGTGAAAATGGCAGCGTCTATTTGGCCTTCCATTTGCGTAGCTCTGTTATTCTTGTGAAATAGAAATTTATGACTAATGATAAAGTCGCAACTCAATTTATTTATTTAGCTGCGTAATAATTTAGTACACATTTAATGGGTCCATCAGACACTCACAGATATTTAAGGACAATTACAGACATTGAAATCTGCACTCACGGACACTTACATAAGACACTAAAAAAAAAAAAAAAAAAAAAAAAAGGTTCTAAGGAACTCGTGGGATATTAAAAATTTTGTTGCTCGAACGTCATGAATAATTGCTGTTACCCGCAATGTCGTAAATCTACCGGTAATAGGAGCATTCACTTTACCTCGGTATTTTCTCTCAGTGTCGATGGAGTAGAGCGACATTACGCTATCTATATGCGCATGTAACGACCGGTACATGTGTTACTCATACGTTGGACAGGTCCCCGGCATTTCTGCACGAGTCTATCGAAAGAACGTCTATAGCAAGACACGTGTCCGAGTCATCCGCTCTAACTTCATCGTACACGAGTGTCGCGTTTCTCGCACGAGCCAATGTCGGATATATTAGTACACCACCGACACAAGTCGAGTCCTGAATTTCAAATCCGACACTCTTGAATTACTTGTGTTGTCTTGGGATTTTTTTTTTTTTCTTTTTTTTTTTACCAATTTTTAAAATTGAAATCGATTTTTATGGAGATTAGGATCTTTTCAATCTGTGCCTTTTTTTTTTTTTTTTTTGCTTCATCTTACAGGCGATTAAAAAATATGTCTCATGTTTCACGATTTATATTTAATATCCAATGGAACAAACATGTGAAAAAGTGATTGAGTTTTGTAAAGTTATGAAAATCGTCGACAAACGCTAACGCTGAGACAATAAAGCAGACAAATTATTTAGGTATAGTAATGGTCGGTAATTAACCTTTGCTGCTGAATTAAAAAAAAAAAAAAAAAATGATTACTGTCTTATTAAAGGAGACGCAAATAATTTGCACTCGGCTCTGTAATGAGTATATAAAAAAATAATAAAAGCACTTCGACAATTACTTATTCCGAGGGAAACTATCGAGTCATACGTTTTATAAATAATATTGCTATCGTATAATTGATAATTAGACTATGGAGGCACTTCACAGCTAATTAGAAAATTGAGTTATTGCATATTCCGGTGAGGAATCCTTAAAATAATGAGCCAACAGTCGGGGCGACAGTTGGGTAAGATTGGCACGAATTATTTAATCGAGCAAACGATTTATACATGTGACGAAGATTTTGCTTCTATTGACATAGACGCTTCTTGAATTTTCGATCTCAGAGAATATCTCGCTATCGCGTATTCTTCTTAGTCATCTCTCCTCCTGACGTTCAATTAATCCGTTTAAGAGGATCGAGTCACTTAATAATCATGAGAGCGAAATTGTGCTTCAACTGCACATGAGAAATCGTGCAATTTGATTTTTAAAAATTCTTAAAAAGCATTTAAAAAAAAAAAAAAATGGAACTGGTTAGTGTAATTTTTCTTTTCATTTACAACTTGTCGTAGAGTTCACATTATCCAGAAAATTTTTTAAACCAAATTTTTCTCTACGCATTAACTATTTTTTTTGTTGTTTTCAAATTTCTCTCTACGCAGTAACTTTTTCTTGCAAATTTCTCTTTACCCAGTAATTTTTTTTTTCTTGCAAATTTCTCTTTATTCAGTAAATTTTTTTTTCTTGCTAATTTCTCTTTACCCAGTAATTTTTTTTTTCTTGCAACTTTCTCTTTACCCAGTAATTTTTTTTTCTTGCAAATTTCTCTTTCGCAGTAACGTTTTTTTTTTTTTTCCATATTTCCCAGTAACTTTTGCGTAGGAATAAAAAAAATGAAAAAATTCCTTTACCTACACCCGACAGTAATTCTCAAAAATCCAGAATGAGTGCCTCAGAAGCCCACTCAATTAACTCCATTGTTGCGGCTTGAACTCTACAATAAATCGTTGAATTAATTCATACGCAGTCTCACTATGATCGTAGAGAATTGTCGATGCGGTAAAACGCGTTGCCGTGCGGACAAAGAGAGCCCCGCGCGCGCGCGAAGATCGTGTGCGATTTGAGTTGCGAAAATGCAACTTTTGCCGGGTAATAATAAAATAATGTTTAGCTGTGAAGGAACCGTGTCGAACGTGCGGCGGATGAGAGAGATAGAGAAAGTTGATGCGAGCGGAACGGAGGAACACAGCTTGCTCGAGAGCAGAGAGGAGAGCAAGCCAACCCTCTCTATCTCTCTCTGTTTCTGAGAGAAGAGAGGTGCCTCAGCCCTCTCTCGTACACGTAATGGTGGAAAAATTACTGCGATTAAGGCGTGCACAGAGCATCCACCTCGCCGCCGCCATTTTCTCACAACACCTGCGAATTACCGCGCGTAATTGCCGCGAACCTTCTTCTCTTCCATCTACTGACTCTCTGGGCGCGCTCTCTCGGCCTGGCTATTTCTTTCATGGGAACTCACTCGCGGCGGCAGGGCCGATTTTATTGTCTAACGCCACGCGCTACTCACTGCTTGCTTGGTTGCTTGCTTGCTTGCTTGCTTGCTTGCTTGGTTGCTTGCCTGCCTACCTGCCTGCTTTCCTGCTTGCCTGCTTGCTTGCCTGCCTGCCTGCCTGGCTGCCTTCCCGCCTATGAGCGTCTGCCAGCCGACCGTCCGCCTGCCACTCGCATGTACGTACTCGGCACCTACTGCACATATACACGTATATATCAGTTATATCTGTGTACCTCTACCGACGAGACCGATATAATAATCCCCGTGTCGAATCGAAAATTCGCAGCTCTCGACTTTGCTTCCTTCACCAGTCTTCTACCCTTCTTCTCGTTGCTTTTTTTTCTTTTTTTTTTTTTTTTTTTTTCTTATTTCTCCTTTTAATCTCTCCGCTTCTGATATTTTTTCGCACCGGCGACTCTCGCTCTAGTAGGCTTTTGTGACTCTGGTAGAAGAAAATACGGTAATAGGCGTTACGATTTGGATCTAGAAATGATCTTCATTAGTGTTGTCTATTGAAACTTGAAATTTAAATTTCTTCACATGTAAATTATACATGTCTGAAATTTTCACAGCCAGAATTAGCCGAAAACGGCGGCGGCGCCCCAGAAAACCCCGAAATATCGGCATTCCGGTTGAGAATTTTTTTATTGTAAACGATGAATTATTCCATGGAATTATTTTGGTATTTTCGATATTCACTATTTTCTCTCTTTATTTTTTTTTTTTTTTTTTTTTCGATCACATTCTCCGTGTAAAAAGAAAAAAAAAAATGTTTGTACGAAGACACTGGAATTGGAGGGAAGAGTAAAAATGTAGCTCTGCCGCGTTCCCTCTAAAATTGTAATAACAGCAGCGGCAATAATACTAATAACGTTAAATATATGTCTATAGCACGCTGCAATGTCAGCATGCGAAGCGGTAATTGCACGACACTTGTTCCATTTAAAATAATAACCACCGAACTCCCTCATTTATTTATTTATTTTTATTTTTTTTACTCTTTTACTTTTTTAAATGATTTTTATTCATCGAAGATCACACGCAAAGCTATCGCGATAGTTAAACGCACACTGGGGGATGCTGACGCACACACACTTGGCATTAATATCCTCGTACGTTGTATGCGCATGCGCTCATATATATATATATATATAAAATATAATATATATATATATATAGGTATTGTAGGTAATTGTCGTGCGTGCACGGCGAAGGCCGCAGGGCATCGGGAGCGCGTGAGATGCCGAGATGAACGGCAAGGTCGGCCGGTTCTTGTGGATGTTGGTACATAAGTTTTGATACACGGTTGGTACGCTTGGCAGTGTATGCGCGCGCGCGCGTGCGTTGCGTTGCGTTGCGTTGCGTTGCGTTGCGTTGATGCGAGTGAGCGCCGCCGTCGTGCCAGGCTGGCCGCCAACAGAGGGCGCGAAATCGAAGTGACGGGTTTCTTCATGACGCCCGATGCTTAGAATGGCGAATCTCTTCTCTCTCTCTCTCTCTCGCTTAGCGTAATTTGCGCGTAATTATCGCGACTAATAATATTCCTTGTTGTAACGAACCATTTACATGATTAATAGACGCTACGCGGTGGTGCCCGCGCGATTCAAGTCCGGGACGAAAAATATATAGAAAGAGGTTCTGGGGGGCGGGAGGCGCGAACGAAGCAGTATACAACGCGGAATGCTTTTGCCACGGACTCGTTTCACTCTCCTCTCGCTCGTATAAAAGTCGTGAGAGGGCCTCGCCTCCGCTCGCTTCCTCTCATTCACTCGAGGGCTATGCTATTATCATAATTGCCACCAATAACGGCCCCATCATTGGCCAACTTGACGCTTTTGAGTGTTCTTATTCGGTAGCCTCTTCTCGCGCCGCTAGAAACCACTAACGTTTTCATTTCGGGGCCCTTGGCCATGAGAGTTGGGGCATAAAAAAAACGAGGCGAATCTGCATTTGGTGCACAGTGACTGATTATTATTTTGTCCTGTTTAAGATAATTCTTAAGTTTTCACTTTGTTTGAGTCTTTACGGGCTTTTGGACTTGAATGTTGATATATATATACACTTGGTAGATGATCTCAGAACTTGGATCGAAAATCGAATAGTCTTCGGTTTTTTTTTTTTTTTTTTTTTTATATGTTTTGCAGATAGTACTCGTGCAGCGCAGATGCGGTGATGGCTTATTGGGAATCGAAAAGTCGGCGACGAGGGTCGCTGAAATCTTCAGATTCATTAGATTTCTGGTTGATTGATGGTTTTATTGAATCTTTAGGATTCATTGAATTTCTTGAATGAAGGGTTTCGTTAGATTTCTGTTGGCTTCATTAGATTTCTTCAGGTCTCATTAGATTTCTTCATGTTTCCATTGGATTTCTTCAGATTTCATTAAATTTCTTGACATTTCATTGAATTTCCTTTCGTATCAATGGGTTACTTTAGAATTGTGTAGATTTCACCAACATTCATATTACCGTTAAAAAAAAAAAATCATCAGACAATCTAAAAATGAGGGGTGTTTTGAAGTATATTGTCGAGGAGTCGGTAAAGAAAAAGAAATGCAAGTGCATCAAGCGTGAAAAAAAAAAAAAAAAAAAACGAAAGTGAAATTGGAGATGAAGAGCGAGACGGTGTAACAATAAAGCGAGAGAAAATGTACAGCGAAGGGAGAGAAACAGGAAGGAAAGAGAGCTATATCGCGAGCTGAGGTTCAAGTCAAAGCACAGATAGGCAGGAAAAACGCTGACGTGGAACCCCGAGAATCGTTTGCATAAGAGCGCCGCGCGCGTCTTGTGAGCCGGAGCGGTGTGCAAACGTGGGGGGGGCAAGGGTTAGAGGCGCTCTACCCCCTTGCCGGCTCTATTTTTATCGGACAAGCCGTTGATGTACGCGGATTGCATACCAACTCGGGCATCCCCCTCATGCTGGCTTCCGTGTACAGATTTTTCACGACTATAATATCCTATAGGCATATTTGACGCTTACGACTACGTCCAATACGACGTTTCCGCTGTCTATCAAAAGGAAAATATTGTGAAGCTTCGTTGCTTATATCTGGCGTTATGAATTAGTTATCGAAATTACGGGGGTGGGGGGGAGATCTGGTGAAACTTTTACCATACTTTTTATCGCGACAGAAAGCAAGGGTAAAGAGAAAGCTGTCGACATGGATTTCCAACTGGTAGTTTTTATATGGCTACTGGAAATAATAGTCTGCTGTTTTTTTTCCTTCCTAGACGCTTTGTGCTATTTTCATAGAGAGAGAAAAAAAAAAAAAATGTCTTAGCAAAATCATCGTTGTCGTGGTTGCCATCTTTATTCGTGATAATTCTAGAACGTTTTTGAAAAGCTCTGATGAACAATATTTATGTCTTGAGACACACCTGCTGTCGCCTTCGTTGACGCAAGAAAGCACTTAATACAAAAGTCAGTGGCACAAAAATATTTGGACACTTTGCATCCTGCTTTTCGTTTTTTTTTTTTTTTTTTTTATGATTCACGGTTCAGCGCAGAAGTGGAGACAGTTCATTGAGTATGGAAATTAGCGGCGAGGGTGAACGGAATCTTTTGACTTTTTCAAGTTTCTTTTGTTCAGGTTTCACTGATTTTCTTTAGATTGCATTGGATTTCCGCAGGTTCTATTAAATTTCTTTAGGTTTCAGTGAATTTATTCATATTTCATTTGAGGAAAGGTACGCAAAATGACTCGGGTATGGAAATCTATACCTGATGCATTTGGCGCGTACGCGGAGCTCCAATTTACAGTTGAAATGAAACGAAGGAAATTTTCGACTGGTCGCTTGTTTCTTATTGTCAACAGTTGGACGAACGGAAGTAGCAATGAACAAAGAGTCGCGGACCTTTTTTTTTTTTCTTTTTTCTTTGCTTCACTGCGGTTAAAACTTCAATTGACCCTGTTTTTCTCAACGAGTATTCCGCTTAATTGAACGCCAGAGAATTACTGGAAAAAAAAAAAAAAAAAAAAAAAAATGTAGTTGGCTTTCACTACTTTTATCGTAGTACGCAAATATTTTCGCAAATCTCAACATACAAAAATTACAATCAATTTTTTCGCGAATATAAAATAGTGCGTTTGTTGTTTTTGAGCTTCGGGCGGACAATAACGTTTGTACATGCAAAAATATCTCGTATAAAACAGCGGACTCTTGATAAACGAGCTGCGAGCAAAACGAGACGCGGGAGCACGTTGCTTCAATGCCGAGGTTTTACAGCCGAATAATCCGAACAAAAAAAAAAAAAAAAAAAAGACGAAGGAAAAAAAAAATGCTCGGTGTTTCGCTCTTTTAATCCTTTGCACTCGGTGTAACGTTAATCCGCGATGTCGGTGCGGGTAAGCGGCACGCACATGTGTGGAATGTATAACGCTGTCTGATTCGTGAATGTCGGTTTTCCTTTGAATCCAGAGGTCTCGCCCTATCGTACATGTACGCCCGGGATTTTTCTTTTTTTTTTTTTTTTCTAATTCTTTTCGCATTATAACGCATACGTCCGCTTAATCGCGAGCAATAATACATATTTTTACTAACGTCTTTTTTTGTTTAAACTTATATTTTTCTTTTCGGTTGTTGGCTCGGCAGTTTTTTTTTTAAATTTTTTTTTAATACTCCGTTATGGCGGTCGCTGTTATAAACTGTTTCGGCGCGTGTTCAACGCTGCTGAAGAGCTTTCACGAAAGCGCCGAAAAAGAAACAAAAAACAAAAAAACACGCCCAGCGTTGAAACGCCGAATTAACAAAGCGAGAGAGAGTGCGAGGAAAAAAGTTTTTCCGGATTGTCGAGGGTTAACCGACAATCGGTATATACTAAATTAAAAATAATTAACGTCTATTAGGGAAATTGCTATATGCCGCGGACATTTTGCAAACTGCGCAGCGTTTGAGTATCGTTAAAAAAGAAAAGAAGAAAAAAAGAGGGGAAAAAAAAAAAAACGTCGCTACATTCAAGTCCGAGTAATAATCGTAATCCGACGATCGGCGCAATCCACAGTCGGGGTCAATTAAACTGAGAAGTAAAAGACCCAAGCGCTAATTTCCTCTCTGTCTCTCTCTCTCTCTCAGCGCCATGAAATGGAAATGGAAAATCCTGTATGTACCGCACATACACGCGGGCACACACATATCTTGGTGACCAGTGTGCGATAACCAGGGACATTCGAGCGACGATATAACCACTGCAAACCGACATGGATAGAGTAACTCTTTTTTTTTTTTTTTTTTTCGTTTCAAGCTTTTTCCCGTACAGCTCAAAGCTTACGGTATAAGTTACGTCCAGAACGCAGTATAAAAAAAAATCGCACCACCGATTATCTTCCGGTTATTTGGAGAAAAACCCATTTGCGAATTTTCAAGATATTTCTTATCTCTCATCATTTTGTTTTAGTAGAAACAAAATGGAATTGATGAAAGTATTTTTTATGAAAATAAAAAACACATTACTTAGAATTTTTAAAAAACTCGGCAGCGTCTCTACGCGTCTGATTTCTCGAAACCATTCCACCCGCATTGGCTCTTAAAAATCTCAACGAAAAATCGAATCTATCTACCAATTGTCGTCGAATGGTCGTCTATATATACACATATAAGATGGTACACAGTAATGCTCTCTCGAGTTCTCTTCTCCTGTTCGTACAATTATTTTCTAATCGAAATCAATGGCGAACGGAACTGAATATTGTAGTACGTTGGGATGGTTATTTTTCGCCCGAGTGTAAGGAACGCAACGGCAATGCGACGCTTTAGTCGCGCTGGTCTATCTTGGCCAGCAAGTACAGCAGTGCTGCAGAGCGCAGCGTTAATTAACCGGGGGCACACGGTACGGTCGCACGAGCGACGGGAGGCGGGGGGGGGGGGGGTCCCCCACAGTCTACAGTACAATCGGATCATTTCATTGCCGGGCGTCCGCCTCCGCGCGTTGCTCTCTAATACCGGCACCAAGGGAAGTGCCGTCGGCTTGGCCACCGCGCTCTAGGCGCTTCTTAATGAAGCAACGGTTTTTCTTTGCTCTCACTCTGTGTTCTTCGGCTTGGAGCCACGGCCAACTCGCTAATTTTATTCGAATCTCCGACTGTACTCGTCCGTCACGACGATCGTGTTCTTTCGTTACAATTTTATTCGATTACGACCGATGGGGCATATAATTACAAGTACGAAATTTGTTTCAAACGTTTGTGCCAACTGCGTTTAATCTCTTAACGGAGAATTTTGCGTTGATTGAAATATATGGAAATATATTTATTGAGTGTAAGAGTCATTTCGGAATTTCCGTCCAAACGGCAGTCGAAATATGTTGGATTTGCTGAAGTAACCAATCGCTGGTCTCAATGTAATATACCGCGATTGGATGCGGAAAAATGTATCCACAACTGACTGGGGATAAAAAGAAGGAAAGAAAAAAAAAAAAAAAGTTGTCAACACACCCTAATGCGGGTATATAAAGCTCGGTGACGTTTTTTCTTCTTATTTATATCCCGAGAAAGCGAGGCGAACACAGAGAGATAGATAGAGAGACAGAGAGAGAGGTTAGTCTGTGCGGAGAAAGGATCCGAGTTGAAGCCCAAGTTTTCCGTAGCCCAAGGGTGTTAGGCGAGTCGGGTAAGACAAGTGGGTAAGCGAAGAAACCAGCGGAAGCTGGAAAGCAGAATGAAGGTAGAGAGACAGAGAGAGTGAGCGAGGAAGGGTAGGTTGGTTGGGTTGGTTGTACGTTATAGAATAGTGCGCGTTACGATAGTCGGAGTGAGGCGGAAAGACGCGGGAGAGTGAAACGCGTGGACAGATAGGCTAAAGAAGGAAAGTAAGTAAGAACGCGAACGGCGGGTGGAACAAGAAAGAGGGTGATGAGAATTTAGAAGGCAAGCAGAAGAGATGTCGGGTTGGACTTGGAAACTCTCAAGTTTCCTTAATTGTCCTGAGTTTTTCCTCAGCTAGAGCCAACTGACTATACTCGAGTCATCTCCTGTACCTTTGTACTATACTCTGGCGCTGCTACTATTGTGTATATATATGTATATATATATATATATATGTGTGTATATCTTACACATAGATGGAGCTTCTCTTGGGAAGCGGGAGCACAGCATCAACGAGCTTCAGCTGTTGTGCCCAATGAGGTTCGAGATGGCGTTGAAGCACGTAATCTGCTCGCGAATGTGATGTTACGCGAATGAAAGAAGAAGCGAAAAACGAAGAGAGAAGAGGAGAAACAAAGCAAAAAAAAATAAATATATATATATATATATATATATATACATATAGGAAGGCAAGAAATAAAAGGGCACGAAAAATGTTGAGTCACTCCGGTGTCGGGTGAATCGATCGGTGGGTACCCAAACCCATACAATGCTTGTATATAGTGTGACGACGGTGTATGGCTACTTCATGCCGAAGCATATAGCTATACTCCTTGGTAATGAAATTCCAAGACTAATTACAGCAGACTGAGCACATGGCAGTGTCTCGATATATAATGCGGTTAACGCGTAGTGTATGGAAAAAAGTAATACGCAATATACCATGCGCGATTTTTTTTTTCTCTTCTTTTTAATACATGGCTCATTACGCCAATTACCCACATAAATTTTTTTCATCGACAATCTGCATGAAAAATAAACGCGAAAAAGTTGCAACTTTTTTTCCTATGTGTATTACCATCCTCTGAGTAATATATTTCAAACTGAACGTGCGGAAATTTCGATGAGAATCCCACAGGATCCTGTCTCGAATTTTCATCTTTCGGTTGGATTTCACTTGGTCATTGAATCGGATTCCAAGGTTTCTCCATGGATGAAGAGAAATTTGCATATTTTTGAGTTATGTCGATTTTTTTTTTTGTTTTCACTGAGAAAATTTATTACATAAAACGAAAGTGCCACGTTTGATTGTTCTGAATAGCGTCGAAAGTATAGAAAACATGAAGTAGCAGCTCTGAATATAAAAAAAAAAAAACGTATTTTTTTTACGGCTTTTTACAGAGTACATCTGCCCGAAAATCTTAAAAAGATTATTTTTCTTCTCTTTTTTTTAACACCGCGTTGAGCATAAATCTATGGGCTGGATAGACGTTGCGGTATAGTGCACCATTTGATTTGTTTCTGGGGACATAGACCGAGAGTATACTTACCCGCAGCGGTGCATCTATAATGTGTTTTATGTGTACCATGAAAAACATACGCTACTTTGACGACCTGCTCAGGCTTGCGGAGTGACGCGCAACGGTCGTAATTTAAACGTTCACGCAAATGTCAGTCTTGTTCCGACGGTTTCCACAATATCCTCTAACCGTAGTATAAAGGAAAAAAAAAAAGAAAGAAAATTAGGTTTATATTTTGCTTAGGAACAATTTGCACTTGTATTCCTTTTACTCTGAATTACCAAGGCGAAATAGTCGACGTGAAATATCAATTTGCGCTGATACATCGGGAATATATTGGACGAAGTGTTTCTGATTTCAAACTGCATAATTCAATCGTATAGGATTAACTTGAAATGTCCCGTATACAATAGCCAAAAGCTCGGTAGCAATATAATTTCTCCCTCGACTTTGCAGTGGCAACGTTTCGGCATATTGTCACGTCATACGCCGTATATAAAGTTATATACGTAATCCTGAATAATATAGTTGCGTCTCCGCATCGTCGCCATATTGCGGATCTAACAGCATATGCCCGATTGCTGAGCTAGTCACAAGGCTTCCAAAACTTTACCTGGTATCAACCTATATTCCGTATGTCTGCAATCGAGAAACTCTGTAATTCACACACACACACACACGCACACACACATGAACAATATCACGTTGATATAGTTTTCCGTATGTGCGGTTATAATGTATTATCAAGAGACGCGAACAGCGTTTCGAGCCAAGTACATTAACCTACCTTACCAACTGAACCAGCGAGATGCCACAATTTATTCTTCTAAGCCATCCTATTTTAACTGCTTTCCATAAATATAATAGTTTTTTAATGCATTTCTTGATTCCTAAAATTCGAAATAATGAAGAAAAGAAGAAATTTCAACATATTCTAGTATACAAATTATATATTTGAAATACACTTAATTTCCATGACGGTTGTTCTTCAATCCTGCCGTGTTTGAATCGCTCTCGCCAATATCAGCCGGAGTGATCCGTTGGTTCAACGACGACGACGACGACGACGACGACGACGACGACGACGACGACGACGACGACGACGACGGGAATGGCGATGGTAGTCGTTCCCCATCGCCGTCGTGAAATGTTTGGTGCGATTCCGCACACGCCATTCGCGTATTACCTCGCCGCGCTAATGGCACAAGAAGATGCAACCAACGGGGTGGGACTCCGGCCACTTCCGGCGTACGCTCGTACATGAGTTTCTTATATATATATACGGGATACGCGTGCGTCCTAGTTATAAGTATATGTGCGCTAAAGCTATTAGCTGCATGCCTCTTGCTCTCTGATGCTGTCGAAACGACGTACGCGCGTGCAACTTCGTAATTTATGTTTTATTGCTCAAGGAAAATAAGGGAGCCTTGTATTAAATGAAAACAGACAAATTGTGTTGAAGCGTTTGTGAGTAAGAAAAAAAAATGCGGGAGAGGGAGAAAAGTTTTTGAAAGTTTGGGCTTATTAGTTTTTTTTTTATTTTTTTAAATTTTTTTTATGAAGGATCCTCTTAACTTGACGACGATCCATGTGCCGGCGATTTTAAGGGAGAGAAAATAGGGGGAGTCGTGTGGTACAGAGGAACCCACGATACGACTAACAATACGCGCCTTATGCGTTAAGCTGTTTTGGCCGCTACGACTGCGGTTTTGTCACGTGTATACAAGTAACACAGAGCACTCATAAAGGGAATACATCTCAAAGCGTCGTCCAGTCGCATCGTTCAATTCTCGTTTTACAATTGTCCCTGTTTCTCTTGCACTCGCGGCGACTGAAACAATCGTGAAATTGCTATATATGCCGTCGCTTAGCGACGGTCCCTAGCGACCAAATGCAAATCTCGAGCCTGGGAAAATCAGGGCGATCCCTTGGAAAATCGAGGTTGAGACAAAGCGCGAGGGTCTCCCGTTGTCTCCCTTTGGGGTCGCGGTGAAATGAAAACCTCCTTACCACCAACAGAGTTGTGAGTCAATCTTTTCGGTCATCTCACAATTCGCGACATTAACTTTTGCCAACCCACTATCCGATTATTTATGAGGTTTCAAAACGAAACGCGAACAGCCAAGTGTGTGTTTTCTGATCTCTGCATCGCCAGTGACTCTTTAGACACTTACAAACTCGTTGTTTTAATACGACAATGATACGTAAGCAATATAAATGAATAAATAAATACTCTCGTTATACTTGAAAAATGGAACGTCGCATAAATAACGCGAATGGGCAACTTTCCATTGGGCTTTCTTCTCCGAAGCTGTATATTTACGCCCGTGATATAGTCCAAATCCCCGGGTAGCCTGGAATTTGTGTATGGGGCCGTGATGTTTCGTGAGAATTTATACTTTCCAGACGTCATCGTTCGAACGTTCCGTGAAACAAGGAACGTAGTTTCGTGGTATAAGAAACTCGATACTACTCGGGCTATATACTATGTATAATGCGCCTACAGAATACGAGTATATGTTTTTACTTTGGTAGATGTATAGCTTTTGTAGCCCGTCGCTTCTGTTCACCGATCGAGCACTTTCTTCGAAAGAACTGCAAGTCCCCCCCCCCCCCCCCCCCCCCCCCCCCCGGGGCCAACTGAAATCCCTACCTGAGGACTTTGCATTGGAATTTTAAGTCTCAAGGCAAATCCTTGTACGCGCTCACAGGAGAGCAAGAGTAGCGGCAACCCCGTCGGGCTGGGTGCCTGGGCCGCGTCACCGCGCGCCCCATATCTACAATGCTTCGTCCGCGGGATAAGCGGATTTAGACCCTCGGTTTCTTGACCCGGAGAACGACCTAGCCCCTTGCGCTACTGCTGCTGCTGCTGCTGCTGCTGCTGCCTCAGCAACCTCTTCTATACCGCACGAGTGTACATTGCCACTGCTATCCTTTCTGCCTCTCACCTGTGGTTCAATCCACTGGAAAATCGCTCGCCGACTAGCTCTTGTACACATAAAACACACGTTTCTAACTAGGTTTACAAAGAAGAATGGTTCTTTTCGAAATCAAGACATCACCGGTTAAAAATGTGTGTCCTTTCCAATTTCAATAATTTCACTTGAAATTATATTTCATATTTTCGGTATGAAAATGGCGCTCACGAGCTTGGTTAACTCTTTTTTCCCCTGGCTTTCTTAGAGTGCTATGTATATTAAAACGTGTTCAATTTTCTTCCATCACAAATCAAATATTTGTGAAATAATGTCGTAATCTTTGAAGCTCCGTTTATATCCTTTAGAATGAGTCCATTCGAAAGCTTTGTTGCTTTGAAATTGATAAATTTATTCACAATTAAGATAATTGCACTTTGCTCGCACATGTTAAATAGCGAAACGCAAATGTGCTTTGGGCGATCTGTAAATATCGACCGATTAAGCTCAAATTTATATTCCATGTTCATCAAGCTATAATGTATTCATATCTACCTGGAAATCCCTAAGAGACCAAAAAATTCAACACCACTTAAATGCATATAGTTAATATACATGTAGCTTTATGCGTCAGCTTTTCGTGCGATATCTTCGCCGGGGTGTATTACTAAATATCATAAATTCCCGGATACATATGAATAGTATAGTTGCCTCATGCGGCGCGTCTCGGTTTTCACACGAAGAATGACGAGCTTCTTTGATGAGAATATGCGCTTTTCTCCCCCCCCCCCCTATCCAGTTGCCCCTTTCGTCCTTCCCCGGGGAGACAGTCTCAGGGCGCTCTACTGGGTGAGATGCGATGATGCCTCTTTTAATTGGATCTAATAGACGCCCGCTTCACGGGTATGGCTATGAAGGCGACGGGGAGAGGCGCAAGAGCGTTTCAACCTTGGCGCGATTATCCTCGCCCGCTCAGACCTTATCTCGAAAACCCATAAAGCGAATCCTTCTCCAGCTCTCTGCGTTTCTCACTCCCTCCTGTCCCCTCCTGTCCCCGCCCCTCCCCCCCTCCCTCCCTCCTCATACCCCTCTATCTCGCTCCCTTTCGAACGAATCCCGCGGACGAGCTCACTGGCGCCGATGACGAAGCCGTAAAGCGTCGCTCGTCCGACACGATACTTTTACTGCCAACCAGTCCGCACACATAGGCATCGCCACTACGTTGCCGACGTTGAATCAATGCTACGCCCGGAGAACGACAGCAGCGGTAGCACCGGCAACGTATAAATTCCAACGTCGACCAATCCTACAGTGGCCTCTGGTACTATTACGCGTTACCCGTTGAACGCTTATTCTACAAGCCTGCCGACGGCGACGCCCGCAGGTGTCGCGTTCCTCTGGCCTTCCACTATTTTACTTCTGAACAAACCCTTGACGATGTATTTTCCGGTAACCCAGTTCGATCAACGCTCGGATTCTCGGCAATCACTCCCTTGGCACTTACGTTTTAGAAGCGTATTCGTTTCAACACTTTGGCGTTAACTCACTTTCTCCGCGTACCGTTAAATAAAATAATTGAAAGTGCACAGACGAAAACGAATTTACTCTGCGGTTGTGCATTCAATTGGTTCACACTGAGGTTAAAAGGTTCAAAAAAGTGTACATGCTCAATGATTTGTCATTCGAGTTTAATATATCCAATAACATCATAATCAAAATTAGGGTGATTACATTTACGTAGGAAATGTCGCGTGACATGAACCCGCGCAGAAGTTTGATCGTAGATAGAGTTTCGGATGGGCGGAGAAAAAAAGGGGTCATTGGGTGTACCACCGAATTGACAGATGTCAATCAACCGATTGGCAAGCCAACTAAGTGAAAATAGTTGATGGAAGCAATGATGGGTCGCATACCCAAAGCATGTTTGTTTCCTCAACTGACCAATTCTCCTCCGTGTAGACTGCCGGAATAGGGTCTGGACAATCCGGGACAGTATCCTGGATGAAATTCGGGATTTGATTCGAGATCTTAATGTCCATTCTCGACTTGGTTTAGGACTTGAAGAACACTGCCGGACTTTGTTCTTGACCGTTTCAATAATCTTGGCCGGATGGAAATATACCAAAAATTTAATCACATGTTTAGGATCATATAAGTAATTTCACTGAGTCCTAGGTTTGCTGTAATAACATTCTGTAAACCAGCTATTTTGGGGTCAGTTTGAGTGTACATAAATGTGGAGTTTGAATGCGAATGATTGTTGGGAACATTATTCAGGATATGATAATAATAGAAATACGAAAACACGTGATACAAGCGTAGGATGTGCAAATGGACAGGCTCGAAGTACTAAATTGCTGCGTCGAAGGATGACCGGTATGATATCGCTCTTTAGCGTTAGCGCATCACGCAAAATATTCCTGCGCGTCGAGTCGTTTGCGCGAGAAGTCGTCATTTAGATACTTGCTAAAAGCGATTCGCCATAAAAGTGAAATCTCACGAGTGCCCAGGCGAAGCACCGCGTCGCCCCACTCGGATAAGAAGTCTAATGGCTGTACGTTTTTTTTTTTTTTTTTTACCGTGCAAAAGTGCCACTCTGAATGGACGTTTATGACACGAGCCGGGCGTTCTCGTTCGATGGGACATAGTGGAGTCCAATGCCTCACGATACTCGTGTTTCTTTTTTTTCTCTCGTATCATTCGTTGCAGCTATAAACGGGGCTATCGCAAATATTGCTGATACCGGACGGATTTGTTTGTGGCTTGACGGTTTAGGAGCACGGAGAGACAACCGAAAATCAGGAGAATCAAACTGTCCGGAAATTGCACGTATAAAATTTTGCACGTTTATATTATATCAATCACGAATAAAGGAAATATTTACTAAGATCATTTACTAAGAATTTTACTTACGATCATTCTAACTTCGAGCTTGTGCCCAAAAATTCGAGAGTTTGGGTCGATGGATTAAATTAGCTTTGCAGTGTTTGGTGACGACCTAGAAAAGAATCTGCTAATGTCAAGTGGTATATTTTCTATCAAGTTGCATCTACTCGATAATTGTTATTCTTTGTATTTTATGATTAATCCGAGTTGAAGAGATGTGAAAAATAGAGAGAAAGAGAGAGCGGTGGTTAATTAAACTTTTATTCGTGTCAATCTCGAGTGGGTTTGTCACTTGAAATTTGTCATTTTAATTTCTTAATCTCTCCATTCGATAGTTATTCAGTTTGAAAATTCTTGTCGATATTCTTGAGGCTTTTGACGTCTCGTGTTATCCCGAGTGGAGTTTCCTCGTTAACGTTTCTGCGATAACGCCCATGTCCATCATGAGCAAAAGCTCGGAGAATATTGGTAACACCGAGCTTGTCGATAAACATGCACGGATAGTGTACAGTACAGTGAAATACTATTGTATAGATACTGGCAGGCCATACGATACAGATAGTACCCGGGTGCGCAGGTATGTCTGTAATCTCGAATAGATCGCCGAACCTCCAACGCTGTTTCGCCTCGCTCTCCAAAATTGAATCCCCTCACATATACCCAATGCGAATAATACTCACGCACGTATCTTTATATACCGAGCGAGAAAGCCCTCGCGTGCTTTCGACCCCTTCGTGAATCTCTCTATCGCGGGGTGAAAGTTTCATTTTCAAGCATCAAACCCTTCCAGCTCGAGGATCATCAACGATCTCTATATACGTGTATCGGCAAGCTAGTTTAAACGAAAAGTCGATAACCTGACAAATTGTACTAAATAAAAAAAATTTAAAAAGCGTATAAATGAATTACTTTCCAACTCATGGAAAATCGTTGAGATGAGTCTTGTGGAATGCAATATCGTCGTTGTCAAGTTTAATATGCAACTCGAGTGTTTGGATTATATCATGGAAATTAGTAGCGAAGTTAGAAGGGTCTGATTGATGAGAATAATAATAATAATAATAATAATAGTAATAATAAGGAATTATAATACAATTGCTTGGCTTCGAAGGTTCGAAGATGTAAACCCTAGAGATCGTAACACACTATCTGCCCAAAATCATCCTATAACTGGATTATGATGATAAATTTGAAACTACGTTGCAATTTGGTGGAAGATAATATGGCGTAGGTGATAATTATGATCTTTGAGCAAAGCAAGTCTACACAGATCTGTATTTCGTTTCACGTAGATAAAAAAGAGAGTTCAGTATGAGATCCGGAATGAACTCATCCTGGTCAATTGTCCAGGATGGACAATTCCTGGGCTCCTTTCTTGACTTCTTTCTACACGTGTTTTGTTTTCTGCATTTCTAAAACGTATCGAAATTGATGAAAACTCGAGGTTCACGTAATTATTTACATGTACGTAAGCCAATAATACCTCTCTCAGCAAGGTACACAGCGACGGTGGACAAGGGTGAGGAAGAGCTGTAGCAGGAATAGCATCAGCCACAGCAGCAGCAGCAGCAGCAGCAGGGCAGCTGAACACGTACGTGTAGGCGGAGGCTCGCTCGATCCGATTGCATGCCGCAGCGATATTAATCATCGGTGGCCTGACGTGCCCTCGCCCCTTCGTTTCGCGTTATTTACCTCCCCGCCAACGCCCGGGCACCCCCTCGCTGGCACTGACGCTATATGCTGTCCTTGCTGCCGACAGTGAGCGCACGTCAGTGAGAACACCGGTACCTATCGCCCGAGCCGACCCCCCAAGTGACCCTACTGAAGCCAACCCCGGAGTTGCCGAGGAATGGTCGGAACCCTATGAGGCCCTGCTGCCTGCCGCCGCCCCCCTTCTCCACTCCTGTTCAACCCCTTGTAACGTTCCTCGACCATTCCTTCTTGATAGTTATACGTGATCAGGATGAGGCCAGGCTTTGCGAATGAACGGGAGACGGATATCCATCCATGCGACGCCTCGTGGAATTCTCATAAAAAATACTTTCGCGATTAATTAAAAAATGCCACGTAGTTGGGATCCGAGGCCGGATAGAGCGGGTATGAGAAGAAGATGAGAATGAGTAAGATCGCCGACAGAGTTTTCACGGTGTATATGCGTATCTAATAGGCGACCTATTCAGCGGCGAGAGATGGGTCATGCGGAATTTTACTTCAGCACCAACATATACGTCCACATTGCTGGATGTCGAATCGAAACGTTGTTGGATCTTTTAATCACAATTTGAAAACATGCTTTCTGCTTATTTTTTTGTTATTGAAACAACACAACACAGGGTTTAACAGAAATATGGTAGAATGTTTGTACTATTTGACGCGGGATGATCGACTGAATATAAAAAGTATTAGGTTTGGATGTCGTGTGATGAATAGTTTTTGAGTAATATGCGTTTTAATATGTTGGATAGTCTCGTAAGGAGTCTCGATGAGACTCTTTCTGATAATTTGAGAGTCTCGCAAAGACTCGACGATTCTCATGAAATCTTTATGAGACACAACGAATGTAAAAGAGTCTTTGTGAGACGCAACGATTCTCAAAGAGTCTTTGTCAGATCTGAAGAGTCTTTAATAGACTGTTACACCCTGCGTATACGTGGAATGAAATTCTCAGGACGAGTAACGTAGGTACAATTTAGTGTGTATGTATCCGGAGAATATTCGTGATGCTTCGACTCTCGGACTCTCGCACCTATAAGGTGCCCACGGTGTTGGCGAATGTGGAGGGAAGGAAGAAAGGAAGGAAGGGGAACCATTAATTTGTACATCGCACGGTCGTGCGAACGCACCCAGAGTAACCCGGCGCACACAAGGCCTGTCCGCATCCGAACGAACCGAACACTTGAAGGCTGCATCCCGACCCACCACGTACACAGATAAATTTATCTTCTACAGATGTACGAACAACGTTTCTCCGTCTGCTAACCCTTCCACGTTCATTCCGTTGGTACACTACAACAGGAGCTCGTGTGCCAACCACCAAGTACAACTATTGTAGTATTTGTCCCTTGGTTACAAGTTGATGTTGCAGCATCTTCTCGAAATACAATTTCATGGAGGAAATTTTGCGGGGGAAAAAAAAGTAAAGAAACGGAAAATAATGAGAATAAAATGCGCCAAGGTGTCTACTCTGCAGTCTTGAGGAACAGACTAGACACATTTTATTTTTTTTTTTTGCCTATCGAGAAATTATAATACAGATATCCAGACATTTTTGTCTGGATGAAAATGTGGAGAAATATTTTCGACTACGACAAAGGTTGCCGAGGGAAGGATAATGTGAAAGCCGCCGAGTCTTGTGATCATCAAGCTTGACGCTTTAAACAGCCTGTATAGCATAAAAGAACTTCTACTGATTGCGGAAAGACTGACTACGGCCATCAACATTGCTTTGCCCTTCTTTCGCGCCTTCATCCACAACTTTTTTTTTTTTTTTTTCTTCTTCTTTCTAGGCTCTCGTGCTCGGATTTTGCTCTTTTTTTTTTTTTTTTTTCTTCTTTTTTTTCTCCTCTTCCAAGCGTACCGCAGGATGGCGGGAACACGGGGGCGTACACGCGGGGGCTAGGGGTGCTTTTTCCTTTGACGCGCGTAAGTAGAGGGCTCACGGTACGTTGATCGGGGTGCGCGCTTCGGCCACGATCTGCGCGAACGTCTCGGAGCGTGTTCACGACGGATCGCAGCCTTGATGAAAGAATGAAACGGCGAGAGAGAGAGAGAGAGAGAAAGAGCGAGAAAGTAAAAAAATATACGAGTAAATATTCCTCTGTTGGAATTACTCCCGTACGGGGGAGGGGGGGGGGGGGGGGGAAGGGAGAATATTGAATTTTACCGATAAGGGTTGCGTACAATGATCCGAAAGGTTGGAACGATCGATTTCATTGAATTGCATCGAGGGGCTTCGATGACTGTGTGCTGTCTAATATCGAGGGGGTTGCCATATGAATGGTGTATGTGAAAATGTGCACGTGTTGCCAACATTTCATCAGCAACCATCTATATCCATATCATTGTGGTTCATCGCTTGGTTTATACATTACATCATAAATTACCATAATACGAAAACCATATTGGCCGATTGTGGATGACATGGCTTGTTCTTTCAACATTTTTGCTCCTGATTCGGAGGGAGTCTCAGAGAGGAACTTTTTCTTTTTTTTTTTTTTGGTCTATTTTAGGAATTGGACGAAATTCCGATTACAAAATTAATCGGTTCTAAAAGCTTTCAATCGGATTTTTGTCCGTTTAATTGGTTCTAATGGAATCCTTTATTCAGGGAGACTAAAAATAGGAATCAAATTGATTTTCAATAAATCGTATCTCTGGTAATATGCATCGAAACAATTAGCATTACATAAACTAATAATATCCATTATATTAACAGCACTTTACGAAAAAAAAAAAAAAAAAAATGTATCATCAGCTGCAATTTTTAATACCCTTTAAAATGAATACTTCGAAAGCCCCGTAGTTTCGAAATTGATACAATTATTCACAACTAAACAATCAAAACAGGAATTTTAACATATTATTTAAATTCTAAACAAATGTGCTCTCATTCCACATTCATTTAGCTGTAATATCAGAATATCTGACCGGAAATGCTAAAAAAAAAAAAAAAAATGTCAATACAAACCATTATATAACACAGTGAGAAATATGGTACAGGCTTTATTTTCATATAGGTAATGGATTTTTCAACTGCCATTTTCCGTTGGCCCTCTTAATTCAGGTCTACTTCTCCTCGGTATATATTGACGGGGGGACATAAGTGGCGAGCCGTTGAAAGAGGATCCAAATGAGGTCAAGTTGGGGTGGCAGCATACCTAATACACTTCGGTTCGCTCGTTCACTCGCGCTTTTGCACTTTAACACCGGACTCGGAGGGATGTCGCCGAGTGAGTACGCGGCGAGGGGAGCGGCACCACCGACCACTCCGGCCATTTGCCACCGGCAAATCGAAACCGCAGCTCTCGTCCCGCCGACCACAATTGCGCCACCGGGCCCGGGCTCATGCTTTTCTACCCATACATATCCAATACTGGGCCAACCAAGCTACGTTCCATATACTCAAGTTCACACGAACACACAACATCCAGGGTTCATTGGTACGAGACGATGAATTCGCAAATTTCGAAGTACCGTCCGGGGTCCCCCCCTCCCCCCACTGGAAAGTCAATATTGTTTTCCTCGTGTAAATGTGACAGTGGCGTGTCACGTACCGATACACCGCAAGATCGCGATACCCGGTTATATCTCTTGCATATGACAACCATATTTTGGTACACTAACTCACTGATGCATACGGTAAATTTCATACCGATCGACCTCTGAGCCCTGAATCCCAAGATCTCTCGGATTGTATCCACACAACTTTAAGTTTCATTTTAAGAACGAATTCACGTTCGAAACGTCGTCTCTAGGAGACAACCAGAATTTGATATGTTCAACATTTGATGTATTTATTCAAATTTCTTTCCACTTGTTTCTATTTTTCTAATTATCTCTGAAGAAAATGTCACGACATCAGAAGTGGTATTTAAACCTGCTGATGCACTTTTACGTGGAGTTAATTATGGATTTGTCGTTTGTTAGCGCGGGCATTGTAACGTAGCGTAGCGAATATCGACGACAGGAAAGCTAATAATACGATAATATCGTGCGTAAATATTTACAATAACCGAGGGGATATCGGTGCTAGGCGCAAGCGGTTCGTACGATAACGACACCGGGAAAAGAAGCCACGTCTCGGAAACGACTTAGTCGGAAAATACGACTGAGAGTATCTCTTTATCGCTGATAAATATAAGAGATTAAACAACAGGGCCGTAAAAAGATCGATTAAACTTATCGGTTTTCGTGGAATTTCAAGATATTGGAAAGCATATTACGCGCACGCAGAGAAGGATCTCCGTTGGCCGTCTGAGAAAAAAAAAAAAAAGAAGTTACGCGTAGTTGCGAGAATTTCTATCATATATCCAATCATTTTTTTTTACTATCATTTCTGATGAACTTTTTGCTTTAAACAGATTTCCGTTGTTCAACACAATTCATTCCGCATTAGAATTTGATAGCTTGGAACTATTGACGAGATAGGGAAAAAAGATATGAAAGCCGTTGCTAAAAGTGCTCAACGATAAATTTTAGCTTCCATTGTCTTCTTACCTACGTTCGATTTTCTGTTGATTGCGATCGCTGTTAAAAACCCACTTAAAAGTCTTAACGTTTCGCTGTTTACCTCGAGTCATTGTGGATGTCTTTTGATCGAAAGTATAGCCTAATTGCTGGATGTGTTGTACCGCAACTGCCTCTCGGTATTAAAAGGGAATGAGTTGCGCTGTTAGTGACGAGATGGCGTGCGGCGCGAGGGGCGGACAGAGGAAGGGAGGGGGTTAGTGTTAAGGGTTGGCGAGGGCGGAAGGTAAAAGTGCACGTAGACGCTTTCTCTCGCGGTCTGCCGGTTCTTTTAACGATAATCCCCGGACAGAGATTGAAGCGCGTTGCTTCCGGGTATGACGAAGCATTGCTTGGGAACCCGCGTCAGGGACGTGTTCACCGGGGTTAGGCTCAGTCCGTGAGGCAGCCAAGAGCATAGAGCTCTTTCTCTCGCACCCCTGCATCGGCGGCCCCTTTACGCCATGTGCGCACTCTTTAATACGTATATCTACATACGTACACGTTGGAGAAAACGTTTTGTGCGCCGAGGTATATAGTATACACACCGCCAACCAGAAAACCTGCAAGAGTAATCGGGGGAACCTTGGCACTTTGCGTAATTACCTGACCCGACAGCGGGCTTGGGGGGTAGGGCGGATGAGGGGGGCAACACGTCGGCGAGGGATATATTTAATCGATGTGCGAAGAAGGGTTAAAAGAAGCCAAGGAATAGAGGAGGACTCGAGAGAGGCCACGAGACAACCATAGATATAAACCATGGCGTCGAGTACTTTTTGCCTCATGGCATCCTAAACATCAAGACGTGACTAAGGTATAAAATCGATTCAACACACTGGCTCGTCGAGCTGATGGCAAGCTATTCGTAACACATGTTTCTTGAAATTGCACTTGATTATTCTGTACTTTGGGTTGTTTAGGTTCTCTCATTGACTGCCAGGAATTTATTGAATTTCATCTGTTTGTCACGGACATTGATGGGTTACAAGGTTTGAAAAGTGATAGCCGAATAATCTTTAACACGCTCACTCGTGTGTGAACAATTTACCTGACACGGTAAATCAGTTTCAGGACTGTTGAAAAATATCAATTGTCTTTGACACTGTTGTGACGAGAGAATTTGTGATAAATTGTCTTGATCGTTATACGATTGCACAACAGTCCACTCGATTTATGCTGATTTGACAAATCGGCATATGGACTAATGACCTGGTTTCACTGGGATCCGTCGAAGGCGCAGAAAGAAAAAAGCAACATCATCAATTTTCGGGATATTGCAGATTTTTTTTTTTTTTTTTTTTTTTTTTGTAGGTTCGTTAGTTTCTATATAAAAGAAATACGCTCACTCATTTACGTCTGTTTGCTTGTTTATTTTATAACAAGAGAGCCGGAGTTTCTAGCTTAGCACTCGTGAGATTTCACCCACGGACAATTTGTGCGTGTATGTATGTATAAGCACATAGATAGCATACAAAAGAGGCGGCACGCAGGAATATTGCTGAAAAGTTGGGTCGACATACGACCCTTGAGCAGGAAAGGAGATAGGGCCATAGTGTGTTCACGATCCCGTGAAGCTCTTCAAGTGTTTTGCAGGGTAACAAATACGGTATACGGCTGCTTGTGAAATTAGATCCCTCGGGCGTATCGTGAGTTGTAAAATGCAGTTAACATATTTATGTCAACATTACGCATGTTTTTGTATTCGTTGGTTTATGTAATTCGGTCGTAAAAGTTTATTTTACTATTAGAAGTCGTATGAAAGGGTCTCGCGATGCTTTTCAGCTCTCGTGAATTATTGTCTGTCACCGCATATGTATATTAATTTTACTTTAATTAATTTACGTATACGTACTCGTATAGAGGTTTATATGCGTGCTTTTGAGTATGTCACAAGTTGGTTTGCGTGAGCGAATAAGCAATTGGCTCTCTTTTTGCGAAACGAATATTATTTTCATGTTGACGTAAACATAAGAGATTTTTAACACGTCAACATTAATGACAGACATTGCGAGGATTTGCGAATAGAGGCGATATATTGAAATAAATGTTTGTCACGAGTTGTGCTGCATTTGAGTTTGTGAGAAAATAGTGAAGAAAAGGTTGATTGCTTGATTAATCAACCGAGTAAATCGAGCGTGAGACTGTTTTCACAGCTTTCGTCGTATCGTTATTTCGAGATCTCTGTTAATTGTAAACGATTAAACGCGAACGCCTTAAATAGGAGGGGGGGGGGGGGGGGGGGGGGGAATGTGCATACACTTATCGCCGAGAGGCATTGCGCGAACGAACACAAAAGTTTAATCAAACTGCATATGTACAGAGTGCAAGAAAAATAATGCCGCACGGCGAGTAAAAAAAATCGATGCGCGATGATGATGCGAGTATTTTAAAGATTGATAGTTTTGGATAAAGTTTTATCGAGACTAGTCGAGTCTTAGAGTTTCTTGAAGTCTCAGAAGTTAGTCTCGACGAGACTGAGAATCACGAAAATTGTCTCGACAAAAAGAGTCTCTCGGAAAGTGTCTTGATGAGACTCAGAGTCTGCAGAAGACTATCTGTACATTTAAACGTATATCAGTGAGAGAAAGAAGAAAAAAAAATACTATGAACGACATTAGTACTCGAGAGTTTTGTTCGAAGTAGTTGTGTTATCGTAAATTTCTGTTGCACTCTGTGTATATATATATATATATATACAACGGGCAACAGCGGAGACTCGCTTTTCCGCCGACTAATCATTTCGAAATCTCCTTCTTTGTCGAATTCCGCAGGGTAAGCCATTTAAAGACATGTATGTATCTCCTGGCGAATGTCTCACTAATTATGCACTTATTCATTCACACACTGACGAGAAGAAGGAGCTCTCTCTCTCTCTCTCTCCCTCTCTCCCTCTCCCTCTCTCGTGTGACCGCTTTCAGTGAGCGAGAATACGTCGTTTACACACATACCGAATCCACTAATTACAACTCATTAGGAAAGCAGCCGCCATCTGTCCCGGGCAGACCGTGAATCACTCTTAATCATTGCATCTGGAGAAACCGAACACTCTTTCTCTCTCCCTAACGTGCATGTGCACGAACACACACACACACACACATAGACACACACATACACACATTTTGTTCTAAACCACTTTTCTCGATGTTTCGAACCTTTCTTAGTGTCCTAACATGAAAAATCTCGTGAATCAAATACTTTATATCCATACTTTTTGTAGATTAACTCACAAGCACTTATTGCGCGAGACGTTCTACGGTGCTTGGGCCACAATTTTCAGCGTGTTTATTGCGTATTACATGCTCGGCAAAGATCGTCTCGAGAATCCGCATTCACATGACCGTCTAGGCCAATTATGCGTGCGATACTCATCGAGCAGATGTGGGAATCGAGATACCCGAGCTAATGACGGGTTGATCGGCTGACTAGGACGTATTCGATATAGGATTGGTGAGGGAGGGGAGGGGAGGGGGGGTATGACCAGTATTTTATAGTCTGTACGATGCGTGAGAATTTTCATCGTTACGGAAAAACCAAAAATAGATGTGAACCCCTATAAAGCGGGAATGATTACTATTGCGAGACGCGCGACACCTTGAAGAGCCGAGTGAAATTCCGCCCGTTTTGACGCGACAAATTAGTTTTATTCACCTTTTAGAGACAAGAGGCGTACGCGTGTCGGCTGTGCGGTGTTGTGCTGTTGAACTCCGGTTTATCCCGTGTTGCGAGGCTGTGGGCACCGTATTTATATATATATATATATATATATATATATATATATATATATATATATATATATATATATATGTATATACATACATATATATGTATACATCACATTCACAATCCGGTATGGATATTATTGCGTTATTGGGTGCACGGAAAGAGACCGGCAGCGAAACCGACTCGACCACCGACGCGTTTGTCTCTCGCGGTTGCGCTGTCTCATTCGCTCGCTCACTCGGCGAATCTCCGGCTCGCGGATTCACTGACGCTACCACTGTACAACTAGTATAACCAGACCGCCAAGAGGGAATCATAGCCCGCGAGCTCGAAAACTCGAGAACCGGTTGCCGAGACGGGATTATCCTCCGGGATTAACGCTGTTCCGATCCCAGCCTCGAGTCTCGCATACTATAGTATCCCATATATACATCTAATATATATATATATCTATATATATATATATACATATAATGTAGATACGCGTTATTATCGCTATATATCTGCTTCACCAGGTACGCGCATTTATACAGTGTCCGAATGGGCAAACCGAGCTGAAAATATCAAGCGTTCGAAAATCGCCCGTTGGTAAATATGAATAACGACTGAATGTGACGTTATTATTATTATTATTATTATTATTATTATTATTATCATCATCGCCGGGCTAGCGTTGCGCAAGAAAAATAAATAAATAAATTAGCCGCTTTAATCCGTCGAATGATTGCCGACTGAATAAATGTTTCCTCTTTTAGAATTGGCCATAAAAAAAAAAAGAAAAAAAAAAAAAAATGAAAGGTGAACGTAATTTGCGCAATTAAATTTAATTCGATTAGAAACACTTGGCTGATTTTGTCATCACCGGGATCAATTATCGCATAGCCTATGGTTTTGATACTAAATTGGAAGTGGTACGAGATTATTAGTGAGTCGCAATTTGAAAATTTCATCAGACGCGCGCACATTGGAATTCACGGAGCAATTATTGAAGTCCTTGTGGAGAATTTCAGAAATATCGTCAGTTACCAGTTGTAACGAGAGAGAGGGAGAGAGACAGAGAGAGAAAGAGCGAGTCTCAATTGTCTTATATGGCGCTATTTGGACTTAATATACGAGTAACCTCGATTGCTCCTGCTCTTTGCAATTCCCATATCGGATTAAATATAGAAATTATGAGATTTTCGAGGAAAATCTATTTTTGTGTTATTCTTGAAATTATCCGGATGAATAGTTATAGAAATATATATATCTCGAAAGCTTCGCAGGTCGATAACGGTGATTCATGATGAAAATTATCTTTTTACGTAATGCGGTTTCTCATCATATCGTGTCACGATGGAGTTAGATAGAATGCGAGGAATAGGTTGGATTTAGCCGTAACGTGATATTTGAGAAATAAAACTGAAACGTACGAACGATCCAGCTATTCCACGTGTTTATTAACGGTTCGGGGTTGAAATATTACTGCGATAACCTCGAATTTGCTCCATCATTCACAACCTTTGTATCCCCTTCGTGATCGTAAAAATGAAGCGGTGAAAAAAAATAATATATATATATATATATATATAGATACCTTTTTCCGTTACAAGCTAGATGAAAAAAAATCGTCAAAATCACCGGAACCACATTCTTCACTTTTTTTTTTTTTTTTTTTTTTTTTTTTTTTTTTAATAAACTGACGTCATAACAAAATCATGAACAGAAGCCGCCTTATTTCATGAATTTGTAAATACAAATGTTGACATTATTGCGTAACGAGTTGATATATGACTCGAATTATTATTTGCAAATTGAAGAAATAATACGATTTCGAATAATGAATTATTGTGATTTTAATTCATACATTTATTATGACTTTGAATTATTTTGATTAAATAACAATAATATATATATATTAACTACAAGCAATTTAATTTTTTATTATACTGGAAGTTGGTTTTATAATCAGTAGGTAAATATGAATTTTCGCTGTTGCGAAGCAATTAGCGATACGCGTAATCGATTACCTTGTTTCGGTCTATTAGCGTGGAATTTGCAAAACTTGTCCCCTCTCTGCCCCCCCCCCCCCCCCCCCACCACGTGATTTCACCTGATACGGTTATCCCGCTATAGAGTTAAATGTACCGCATTTCAACGCGATGTTACACGCCCGGCCTTTGCCGCATGAACGAGCAAACTTTCGCCTCACTTAAACCTAGCTTCTTCTTCTTCTTGCGTACGTCCCTAGGCCATAATACCATTGCATTCTCTTGGGGGTCTCGCGGTCCGAGGGTGGCCTCCCCTAGGTCCCCCGATGTCACGTTACAATGATAAGGTCTCGCGTGACCCAGCGCCGCGCGCTCACGGCCTCAACGAACGCGCGACATACACGATGTACTCCGTTATGTGACACGAGTTTCCGGTGGCTGTACTCCGTTGGGCGACGAGACCTGTTCCTCAGGGGTGTCACGCAATTTCGTGCCGCGACCATTGCAACTACCTACAACCACCACCATCACCACGACGAAAACGTCGTTCTGGTGACAAAACGCGTCTCTCTCTCTCTCTCTCTCACTCTCGAGGTCCTAACGATGCTTGCATCATGGAAAATCGGTAAATTATCAAAGGTCGCTAATTGTTTAGAGATTACAAAGACATTAATCCCCTTTAAATCTATTTTTACGTCTGTAAAATTGCGGCTATCAATTAGTTCAATTAATCCACAAAGTTTTTGTATGAATTATTACGTTCACCGATATTTTACAATGAATTAAAAATCTTATAAAACGTGTAAACTGTCTTAACGATGGTGACGAAATTCGCGACAAAACGAGGACATCGAGCCGCTTTCCGGATATCTCCAGATATTTCGCTGTCGGATTTATTGACAGCGGATATTTCGTCGTTTAATATTTCGTCGGGCGGATATTTTCTTGCGGATTTTATATCGTCGGACAATTTGTCGTGACACCGAAAAAAAAAAAAAAAAAAAAAGTGGCAACTTCGATCAAATTCGCGCCCTCCAGCATTGTATTTACGACGAGAGGCAAGATGGTGAATGCGGAGTCAAGAGGCGGTAGTCCCTATCAGCGAGACCTGGCTGTCGTTTTTCGTTTCGATTGCGTGGCATATATATCAAAGCCTTGGTGGATATCGCTCGAGGCCATAAATGCGAGGCGAGCCGGGTGTCGAGATTAGTTTTTGAAGTAAATCCTCGCGACAGACCCTGGACACATATATACATATACAGACATCCAGTCATAGAGGAAGAGAGAGAGAGAGAGAGAGAGAGAGAGTATTATACAGGGTGTAACAGAAATGAAGGTTACGGTTAGTACATATCGACGTGGGATGATTGCCTTTTAGTACTCAAAAAATGAAGTCCCCAAAAGACTCTTGAACAGAGTCTCGTCGAGACTATTTCAGTCTTGGAAAGAGTCTTTCAAAGACTCAAACACTCTCAAGGACTCAGATTGTCGGAGAGTCCCTTTAGGCCACCCGAGGCTCAAAGTCTCGTAGAGATCCTATTCTAGACTCAAAGTCTCATAGAAGACTCAAATTCTCGAAGAGGTCGTATTCTAAATTCAAATTCTGGAAGAGTCCCTTTGTGACTCAAAGTCTCGAAGACTCCCTTTGTGACTCAAAGTCTCGAAGACTCCCTTTGTGATTCAAAGTCTCGAAGAGATCCTTTGTGACTCAAAGTCTCGAATCCTAGACTCGAGGCGAATATTTCGCGTCGACATGTTACCATTAACCATGTGCGACAATTCTGTCACACCCTGTATGGACGAATACGAAAAATACATGCGGCGGTCGATGCCCCTGCGCTGAACGAACCATTGAGAATACATATACTATCCAACTCGTTCTTCACAATGGAAACTCTAATGGAGTTATTTGAATTGGTTTTGTGTATATGGAGTATCAACTATATGTCGACGACGACGACGACGAGGACGATTCGTCCGTTAGCCCCCATCCCTTTATCGAGACGGATAGAACATCGCCCAACATCTTTTCTCGCGAGCTACACTTCATAGTTGAACCGCTCGATCATTGCTATACGCTCGCACGCGTTCCATCCAGGAGAGAGAAGCCGCCGAAGTCGCCTGGCTTACCGGCAACGCGAATCTCTCCAACTTTGGTAAAAGTAGCGGAGAAAAGTTTACAGGCGCGACACGAAGGGCAGGTGTTATTTGCTCTAGTAAGTTAGATGAAAGTCTTGGAAGCCACCCCACTCGGCGATTTTCCATGGTTCGACTTTTTATTTTTATCTCCCTTAACGCGAAGCTGTAGACGAGATGTGTGCTCCCGCTAGGACGATGAGAAAAAAAACGTGTTGAGCATAACACGCCATAAGATGTGCTGTCCTGCAACGAATATAAACTCAATTTACGGCCAAATGTAAAGGCAACATCTTGCGGTTTTTTTTTCCGAATTTTTCGTTGCATTAATAAGGATTTTGACTATGGACAGTCAAAGCCATTAAAGTTAATTTTTAAAAAAAATTTTAAGTACCTATTTTTGGCATGTAATTCTCAATTTTGTTAATTATAATAAAAATGTGCCTGTATTGACTCATAAAAATGTGTATATATATATATCATGACGTGGTAACTGCTGTTTTGGATTTTTAGATCACGTAATAAACGCTTTCGAGGGGTTGACATTTTATAAATCATGAATCTAAAATAATGATGAATTTAATGCATGCACGATTTAATGCCTGGGGATTAAGTGATGCAATAAATCAGTGAATGTATACTCTGTGTAACGATGGTTGCAATGGTAATACGAATGCGAGAAGAACCTCGATAACGCATTCATTAGTGAGAAAAATTCGCATTTTTTAATTGGTACAAGCTCTGTGCGACTCATTAGAGTCGAGATGCCAAGTAGATGGCGAGGCCATCGTTTCTGGGCAGAGCAATGTATATAAGGACGATATATCGAGTAAAAGGCAAAGGTACGTATACGCGCCAATTACCACAGACTTATTCTTTACAATGCCGGATAATAGCAAGAATACACGTGTACTCTATAGCCGTATCTATAGCGGAGTGAGCAAGTAGGAGCGTGCAGTAAGAGTAGATCTAGGGTGACGCTGTCGCGCCATATGACGCTCAAAGTTCGTATTTTTTTTCCTTGTACTTACGAGCACGACAGCAATATTGCCGGTATCATTATCGACGTTTACATGAACACAGGGGATACGTTGAGAGACTCGTCAGAAAGAGAATCACAGATGTAGCATAAACGATTTATGGATATAGGCATGGTGAGAATTTGCATATGTGAACAGTTATAGTATATATGACTCTATGCGAACTTTGACTGTTATCTATGACTATGAGGCATGTGTATGAGCGCGCTCGAGCGTAATATTGAGCGACCGTTCCGCTCAAACGTTTAGTTGCAAAAAACGACTCGAGAGACTCGAGCGCTCAGACGTGCTGAGCGCTCATTCTATTTAGATTCACGCATATATAGCCTCGGTGATCTCGAGCCTCTCAGTCTAAGTGCTCGAGTCTCTTGTGTCGTACGAGCGCTAGAGTCTCTTGTGACAATTCAGCGCTCGAATCTCTTGCGTCGATTGAGCGCTCGAGCGTCAACTTAGGATCTGAGCGGTGAGCGCTCGAGCGTGTTAGCGCCCATGCACATATAAATTAATAGGGAAATTAAGAAAAAAAATGTAGGCTCTGGTACGCCATTTAACAGTGGTCTCCTCTGGTTGATTATGGGTGTATTTCTTCAAGACCATAATCTTTGAACCCGCTGTTACTTTTATATTAATCGCAATTATTACAACGATCTCTCGCATCCGACGTGAGATCGTAGCCATGACGAAAACTGTGAGTTCTTTGTTGAGGAATATCGCCGAGAGATAACCACAAAATTACATATCTTATCATTATGTCCAACAAAATGTAAAGAGAGAGAGAGAGAGAGAGAGAGAGAGAGAGATAGAGAGAGGGAAAAAGTCGTGACGAAGCAAAAAATGGGAAAAGTTGTCCATAGTCGCGATTATATCTCCGATTTAATTAAGCGTAATGCGTTGGACCCCATCCAGCGACGCGTGCACATACGGGGAAAGCTCAACGCAGTTTCAACATACACTTAACTTGAATAGTAACTCTCATACGTGTATCTCCAGGTTTCGTATACTACGAGAACTGGTATAGCTGGTACCTGTTTATAGATTACCTATTCGGCCGCAGCTCGAGTTAACATTCAATTAACATTGTCTTTCCGCTGTTGAGCTTTGCGAACGCGCTTTCGCTATAATTACCTTAAGCTTGGTCTGCTGGTATCGGCGTGTATCCTTTACCGACTCGGCATTGAATTCCTGCATTAACGAGATAGTTGCGAGCGAATCCCCCCCCCCCCCCCCCCATCCCCCCACACTCTCACGGTTTGCCTTGTACCGCGTATCCACCAACACGGTATTCTGATTCGTAGCCGCTGTCGAATAGCAGTCCATCTTGCCAACGTTTAACTTGCAACTTGACTAATTAGATTTTGGTTGAGCATTAAACACATCGGGATTCCAATTGCGCTGTGTTGCTCTCTCCTGATCTACGATAGAAACTTAACGGTCGCGAATAATTTGTGTGAATGATAAATATAACATTGAACTACGAACAAACTCTACAGTCGATGGTATATAAACGAAAGTTCACATACATTCTTGAATGTCTGACAGCGATTAGTATCCTGACTTTAAGAACTTGCCGCTATGTATAACGCTCTGAATTTAGTCCCCCCCCCCCCCCCCCCTCTTGCTTTCTTATCACGAATACATCACGAAGTATGTAGAAACGTACGTATCGAGACTGCGAATAACTTTACTGTCCGAACTGGATTCTAATTTCATTCGGTGTCGCTCGTTTGTTCTTGTATATTTTTCGTCTTTGTACAAGCTTACTCATGTCAGTATTTATACTAACTACGACAGACTAAACAAAGTATTCGTATGCTAGAGATTGAGCACAAAAAGCAACAGACTGTTATTATACGGTGAATTTATCGCAGTCTGGATATCTGATACTTAAATCGTAACCATTCACGTTAAACGTTGTATACGTTTAATGGACGCGGTTATACGAACCGCCATTTGTTGGTCGGCTGCGGTCGTATGTATTTAGCAATTTTAACCATTTTTATTGTTAGCTGAAATTATGGCAAGAAACAACTAGAGTCTCAGTCAAGTTCAGCCTGAATTTCTACATTATCGATCTTTGTGCAGAGGACTTTGACTTTGTTGATGAAAAATTTCACTGCAGGAGTTTCTTGAGTCACTGAATTCGAATTTGAACTAAAAAATGCTAAATTCAAAATGGCTGACACAAAATATCAATTTATTGTAATTTTTTTAAACTTTTTAATTCCCTATTTTGTCCCAGCCATTTTGAATTTACACATTTTTATGTCAAATTCAGATTCAGTGACCTAAAAAATCCTCTTACTTCAAACTGTCAGCTGAAATTACAAAAAAAAAAAAAAAAGAAAAACGTACCATTTTCAGCACTTTTAGTCGAATTCTCCATCCAATTTCATTTGTGATTAATGACAAACACAGTAAAATTGGTACATTTTGGCTTTGAATTCCTGCTTTAAGTGGATATCGTATCACATGCCACGAATCCCAATATATATATATATTTTTCTTTTCATTGTCACAGTGGCGTGCTATTGAGTCCAGTGAGATTGTCGGTCAGCAATGATCATTCATTTCTAAGGCAAAAAAAGAAAACTCGATCGGGTGCGATATAAACGTAAAAAAAAGAAAAAACAGCAGCAGCAGCAGCAGCAACAACAACAACAAACAAAAAATCGAGAACAAAAAAAAAAATCTCGGTAGTTTGTCGAACGCACAGCCGAGTTTGTGTATTTGTGGTAGGAGATGGAAGTCGGAGGTGTATATCGGTGAGACAAGAGAGAAGCTGCGCTCGATGTTTTCATTCGTCAATCCATTGTTTCACCGCTCGTTCAGTAAGCTCGCCCGATGCTGCTGCTTTTGCCGTTGCAACGCTGATGCGAAGCTTTCTCCTTTTTTTCGGCTTCGTTAACCCACATTCGCGATACTAGCTCGTCGCTCTTCATATACTGTGCACACACCCATATACGTCAAGATACATATAAATCTATATATATATATATATATATCAAAACAATATATATATACATATAAACATGTTGGTATGAAGCGGTGCTTTACAGACTGGTTCTCGCCGGATTCGCTGGCGCGTTCTCTACCTTCATTCCCTCGCCCCGTCATAGTTTCGTTCTCTTCGTTTCCTTTCCCAGTAGCAGCGCCAGCAACGGCAGCAGCATTCATTGTTTATTCTACAGCAGCCACGAATTTTGCTGATCTACAGTATTTGCTGTTTAGCAGAGGCGCAGACACGATAGGCACGGCTAATTTTGCCTTCGTTGCGTCGAGGCGCGAATAAGCTTCTCCCCTCCAATGAAATACCAGCCTAAAAGAACAAACGAGAAATACTTTTTGTTCATTTTTTTTTCTTCTTCTTCTTCTATTTCCTCATAGAAGCTTTGTTTTCTCATCATCAATAACAACAACAACAGCAGCAGCAAAATCTAGATTTTAATGTCTGGATGCTACGAATCTAGAAAAGTGGTTTGGAAAAGAATGTTCTGTGTTGAGGGAAAATTGAAAATTTCCTTGTGAAAGTGGCTTTGCAAAAGGTGGAAAATAATGAGGAGGCGGCAATTTAACGTAAGAACGTAAAATATACATTTGTTTAAGGATTTATTGCGGCGAATGTTATAAAAATTTTGTAATATTTTTGCGGCCCCAAATGTTTCGCGAAAAGTTTTAACGACGTGTATCACGAGTCGATATATAATCGTGTGTTCAATCGCAAACGAGCCTCTGGGTGTCCCAAGGAAGCTCTTCAGCGATCGATCGATGAGCCACGATGCGTGGACGTACGTGACTCGATTGTATTATATAGTTGGTCGCGTCGCGGAACACCGGGGTCGCGAAGAGTACAGAGGACGCGAGGCAGAGAGGACGTCGAACGAATCGAAATTCGTCGAAGCGTGGAAATGCGTTCGTCGCTGAATTTATCGATTCACGAGGGCCGAAGCGAAACCGCGGAGCCGATCGGGACGTGTCGCTTCGATTTTGGCCTTTACATTACAGTTGATATATCACGTATTTTATATCGTACAAAATATGACCGGATGCTTTATAGCTTATAAACTTTACCAGTGCTCAACTTTCACCCGGTCATGAACTTAATATATAATACGTATTCTTTTTATCATCTGTTTCAGGCGTAGTCAAAACCAGGAGCCTCACCATGGAGTGTGGCAAGGATCGACGGAAAAGCCTGCTAGGCGGTCTGATTCTTGCGTGGCTCTTTATCAGCGACTGCATCGTGGCTGCGAGAAATCTAGGTAAGTCATATTTACGTAATTTGAATTTCTTTTACGTCTCCCTTTTGGCATTTGCTTTGAACATATGAATGTTCAAAGCTACAACGCACCGGAGACACTTGGAATCCACGAGTTTTTCCAATTTTCATATGTAATGAAATTCCTTGAGAAATATTTCATTCCCGTTTTCTTTTTTACTTTTGTTTGCCAGAGATTTTTAAAAAAAAGCTGATAGAATCGAAATTTTACGGTGAATTTTCGTGTCAGAGAATAAAGTCTCTGTGAAAATAGTAAATTTTTGCATAAGTTGAGAATACGGAATATTTTTTTTTAGAAATACAGTGAATATTAGTACTAGTTAATTCATACTAGACAGTATTGTTGTATACGCGCTATTCGAGCCGACTAACGAGGGTAGCGCAATCGTCGCTGAATGGTAAAATTTGAAGATGCTGGGGCAAAGCCAGAAACCCTTACAAATAGAGAAAGGGTTTTAGGGTATAGTGCCAACGAAGCGATAGCACCAAGCTATATATATATAACATCGCTAAAGACTATCCTCCTCATAGTACGAATACTATGATAAAGACGAGTATATACCGTAGTAAGTGCTTACACGGTACAACTATGGGTAGTCGCCAAGGTACTGTCAATTCGAGTGCAGCATCGGGAGAGTATTCGGTAGAATCCGCGGAATGGAAACATAGAGGCAAAAGCATTAACGAGGGCGCAAGTCTGAAGCGTTCTCTCGCTTCGAGTTCAAGAAGGGTTTTCTCGGGGCTTCACTCACGCCCAAGACGAACTTGAGGGAGAGTAAGAGATATTTCGAAGGACAGCGATATATATATATATATATAAACTGTAGTGGTAAAGCCATACAGTGGAGAGAATAGAACTGTAGCATTCTCTCTATATTCCTTCTCGATTATGGTACACTTTGGTGCACCCAATCCACGCAGCGGTTGCGTTTCCGGTACAGACTCCGCAGGCGTCTCTACCTTCGCCCCCCCCCCCCCCTTCTCTTCGTTTTCTTTTGCCCTTTGCGCGCTTCGCTGGATCCTTCACGATAAAGCAGGTATATCTTTGAGTATACATGTACATATCTGCAGGAATATTACATACTTATATATATATATATATACTGAAACCGGGTATGAAATCCCTTCTGTTCTTACGTCTCTGGGTATTTTCATATATACTATGATAAATCAGAGTACACGACAATGTTCTGGCTTTCTACATAATTTGTAGCGAGAATGTACAAATTGCTGCCTACTCGTGGCGGCTTCTAATGTTATGTACACCGGGGCTTGGAAAGATTGTGGCGTTCGTGTATAGTTCAGAAAATTTCACTCGCGGTGGGTATGAAAACGAGATTGGAAAATCCGTTTGAACGATTCGCGGTGCCACGTTATTATTTAGTTGACGATGCTTCATGCGCGTTGTTGAAGTTTCTAGCGACGTCTGAAACATTCAAAAAAAAATGATTTAACAAGGCCGTCTCTGCCACTGACGAAGCACACTGTATCCACATTGTTGTACTAATCGATGTATCACGTGTGGCGCTCCATGATCTAATATGTCGGGGACTGCGACAAAAGCAACGTAAACCATTATATTTTCGTGTCCAACAGGGAAAAAAAAAAAAAAAAACCACGAAAGGAGGCCATAAGCGTGCCGAGAGAAACGTTACGCGTAAATGCCGTTGCGACCGATCAAGGGGCTGGTTTAACACAAGCTCTACCAGATAGCTCACGTCAGTGTATAGGTGTATACCTCGTTAACCGTTCGTTGACTAACGAGGGTTAAATATACGCAATCGATACTCGTGTACAGTGTACACACGATTGCAAAGTGGTACTGCGTATTAACCTCTCGCACGGCACGGCACGCACGCACGCACGCACGCTCTTGCACAATTCATGTCTATATACACAATACGTAAATGTACCAACGTCCTACAATACATGTAAAGAGGTTGGAGTATTGCTTGGGTTTGGTGTATCGGTGGGGTATATAACGTCGACGGGAACGACGCATTCCCATCCGAGGCGTGTCCGACGAGTCAACCCTCCCGTTGAACCCGTCCGCTCGAATGCCTGCCTAAATACCTAGGAGAATCCCCGTGACAGTGAGGCTAACACAGCGCGCGGCGGCGAGCGAACCGTCGCGACAACCAGGCCTCGTCACTCTCAGTCAGTCAGCCACCTATCCAGGGTACTCAGCCCCTATATCCGGGGCGTCGATTCGAAAACCCCTCCGAACCTTCCCCACCCGACCACCGGTTTTCATCTGGACTTTGTGTCTATCTCGTTCGCTTGTGAAATCCACGGATATATCGTGCGTATGAAAACGAGGCCAAAACGAAATCCTATCTCGGTTGGGCGTCAATGCCAAATCGTCGTCGTCGTCGTCGTCGTCGAGCTCTTTCAAACACAAAGGCCACACATTGAAACTGACACCTCGAGATCACAATTTCCAATAAGCGTCGCTGACATCTTTTTCCCTATCAACGATGATGATCCTTTCTCATGAAATTTAAGAGGTATATCCATGTTCACACTTATATTGGCAATGCAATGAATTGCGAGTGCAGGACAATGATTAATTTATTGAAATTTGATTGCGTGAGACTGCGATGAATTACGAAGTGTCTGCAAAGTGAGAGTTGCACGATTCTCTTTGTCTTACGCATGAGATTAGATGAGTTGTGACTTTACGACGGCGTTCTCTTTAGAAATGTGTCTCGCATTGGTCTTGCTGTTGAGACGCGGAACTCGCAATGAGCGTCGTCAGGCTCACAGTCCTTTGTGGCCTCTTATAAACGAAAGTGTGTAAACATTAAAAAAAGAAGAGAAAAAAAAAAACACAAACGACAAGAATGTACATCGCTCTCCAGGTACAAAAATCCATGCCCGAGGTATTTCGTGTACGTTGAATTCCGTAACTTTGATACAAAAGTCGGTGAGCCTGACGATTACTTATTTCAAAATGTATAGACATTCCGTTGAATATCCCAACGAGATATCGGAGGGGGAAGGAAGCGCTGAAGAAATGGATTTTTTTTTTTTTTCCTCCGGTGGAGAGACATAAGCGAGCCACAGGATGAGGAGAAGAAGATAGGATATTAAGTCCTTTCTCCCTACTTGCTTCACAGCAATCCAGTATACGGCGCCTCGACGGTAGAACGTCGCGCTATCTCGCGCTCAGATAGTCGGGGTAATCGATTTCCGATTTTTGGAGTGGCAGCAATTTTTCAACGCCCGGTGAAAAATAACTCCGGAATAAGCTGGAATAAGTGTCGGTATCCCGGCACGTCCGACTCACACCCTCTCCACTAGGAAAAACGTGGTGGTAAGAGAGGGGGGGGGGGGGGGGAAGGAAGAAGTTCGCCTTCTTTACTGAGCGTGGATTCGCTGCCTTCATCCCGGCCTTTTTCTCTCTCTCTCTCTATCTTGCCTTGCTCTTTTCCTTTCCCTCCCTCCCCACTTTCTATACTCCATCTTCTCTCTACTCTGCCAGCACTGTTTCCTTTTTGTTCTTCTTCGTCTTCTTCTTCTTCTTCTTCTTGTTCTTCTTCTTCTTCTTCAGTTTCCACCAGTTTCTCATCCGCCGGCGCTTTTCTCAGTTCGCCTTCTTCGTTTTACTCGCTCCTTCTTACATGCACTCGGTTCCTGTTGCCACCGGTAGCGCAACTCACACCATTTTCTAATGGAAACGGCTCTCGGGCCGAAGAAACTAGTGAGAAACGAGAGGAGCTATACAAGATATAGCCCCCTCTATCCGAATCGGGCCAGAAGGAGAAAGGACGACTGTACGGAGCATCGGGGCGCTTCCAGCGTTATCTATTTAATAGATTACGTTTGGATCTACTTTTTGGCCCGTGTTAACTGCTTCCGACGGGAATGCGCGCCAAGGCTTCGCAGCCCGATAAAGGGAGGATAATAGTGTCAGACCGCGAGCTAAGTCCCTGTCTCCGTCGCTCTTTTAGCTTTCGGGAACACCGAATAACCGGGACCGGGAACGGAGGAGAAGGGATATTTTTCAATGGCTACACGAAAATGAGCCAGGATGGCGAAGTTCGAGAGAAAGAAATAGGGTCGAGAAGGGATTAAGAGAGGTATATGGAACACATTGAACGATAAGTATTTGTATACAGATGGATAGAGTTCACACACGTTTGGTAATAATACACAAGTTCGTGGCTGGAATAGCGGGACGCCATAGAGTGGTTTATTGTAGTATGTTTCCTTTTGAAATTCAGTAGCGAGGTTTGCACATACAAAAGGGCGGGGGGGGGGGGGGAGGGGTGGAGTGACTTAAACACTGGGGTTTCACCTAGTCTGCGGCTAGAGGGGAAATGTATGAATAGGGAACATGTTGCTATTAACAGTAGACTATATCTGCTTCATTTATGTCTGCTTCACTGCTTTCATACAGTCGAATTATCGTATCTTAATCTTTACTTTATTCCTAATTTGCTTCACACACACAGCATTACTGCGTAGAAAATCGTACAAGAGCTGCCTATGTGCGGTAAATTGGGCCTCCTACCTATATCCCATCTTTTTTTTTTTTTTTAACTAATTTCCTCGTGTGGAGTCTCTTTTCCCTTTTTTAATTTCCGGCCGGTATGCGTCTCTTCTTTGTCCGGACTATTCTAGGATTTAGGGTCTATCTGCGATTTCTTGTTTTTCGTAACGAAGTCCGAAAATCGGGAAGCGAGTGAGCGAGTCCGTTTTCGGTTGAAAATAGCGTGTAAATCCCTGGTGGCCGATGTGCTCGGGTTTACCCCGTCTTATTTCTACCGAGACAACCCTTACCAGGTCTCGTATGCGAGAAACTGAAAGGTACTACTTGTAAATTTCGTTGAGATACTTATACTCGTGCTACTTGTAGCCTCGCACGGCTTTCCAACGCGGCGGAACTCGGTACCGGGGGATAAGAAAAAAAAAAAAAAAAAAGAGTTCAAAACTGTCGAGCTTTTCCAAACCAAGTTTGGCGTGTAGCGCTAGCGGCTAGACGGAAATCGTTTAAAAGGCAATGAGATGGCTTCTTTCTTTCCTGACTTTTCATCGTTCAGAATTTTGTACTGTTCATAGATTATGCAACATGAGTGGTTAATAAAGATAGAAAGCATCCTACTTGTTTTTTTTTTTTTTTTTTTTTTTTTTTTCCTAAAACTTTCGTCACTTTAAAAAGCTTCTAAATTAGTTGTTTTACTCGAATGATAAAAAAGAATGATTGCAAAATTCTAAAAATCGTGTCTGGTACGAACGAGCATATTTTGTTATATTTTAGATCACTCTACATTTTTTTTTTTTTTCCCGCAACTGTTGCTGCAGTGTAATTCCGTATAATTACGCCCGGGTTGATAAACGTTGATGGCGTGGTGAAGAATTACCCACGCCCGGCAAGGCTTTCGTATACACTTTGACTTTTTATCTGGCATGCAACGGTGTAACGCATCAAGAGATTCAGATTCGAGAGGTCGGAAGCTTAGAATGACACTATTATCGTAAGCGGCGTAAATCCGGACGGTCGTCCAGCGGTGGCTACGCGAATAAATCGTCTATGCATCGCAAGATCAGGCTACACTGGTAGGAGAGCTCGAGGCAAGAGGAAAAAGAAAACGAAGAAGAAGAAGAAGAAGAAGAAGAGGAAGAGGAAGAAGAAGAGGAGGAAGAAGAAGAAGGCAGTGGAGTAGGAAGTGCATCATAGTCGTTCGAAACGGTCGCTACTACAACACGTACAGGGTACAACGCCGCTCCGACGTTGTTATTGTCCTCGAATTTCCTTCTCAGTCCCTTTCTAGTGCCCACTTTCTCACTCCGATACTACCCTGGCTGAACTCGACCCAGTTTTCCCGCACTACGACGCGCGCGCACCGTTTTCTCATGGTTTCAATTTTTTTTTTTTTTTTTTTTTTTTTTTTGTCGTGTCCCACGTTCAACTTTTCTTCCACGGTTTTAACATTTTTTTTTTTTTTGTCAATCCTCCGATTTCGCTTCTCAGTCGCGATGATTTTTTTTTTCTTCTTTTCTACTGCAGCTTTTCATTTATTTTCTTCTTTCTCACTTGTATTTTAATCCGTGGCACAGTTGGGCTATGCGGGTCGTTGGTAGAACGACAGTGAAAGCCCTTCCTTCATTCGTCGTTGCATTCCAGATGATGTCCGCAAGTTCCGGTTACGCAAACAAAATAAAAGTCGATTCGATCAATATGCGACAAGCGATTGATTGCTTTGAGTAATTAATTTCTTTGATTTTTAGACAAAAAACTTGGTTGGGTCTAAGCAATAATTTTGTGTAAGCAAGTGGATTAAAAATCTAAAAAAAAAAAAACACTATATCTGTAAATACAATTCAATCTCAGACCACGAGTGCGACGTCTTTTTTTTAAAGACCGACGAAAATACAAAGTATTCCGCAATTTGGAGATCCGAAATATCTGCAATCAACACGAAAAACTTGCGGGATCACACAAGAACGTTTTCCCTGGTGGCTACTTTTATATACCTCGTTTGGGTAAATAATTATAAAAGTTAGATCCCTGGCCCATTTTCGACTGTGCACAATTATCGCACTAATCCTGGACATCGTTTGCCGTTATTGCCAACCCTTTTTCTACCTCTGGACTGGAATTTCATATTATCGTCGATCATCTCGACGTTTTTTGCTACGTTTCGTTTCCGATAATACTCGGGGATTATTACATCACGTACATGTATGGTATATATATATATATATATATATATATATATATAAATATATATTTATGTGTATATATATATATATATATATCTGTGTAAATATATGTAGGCACGTGTAGTGCGATAGGAGTTCTAAACTAGTATCCGATGCCAACGAGAATACGCAATAACGGCATCCACATTTGAGTATCCTTTCATTATTTTTCATGTCCATCGGAAATTGACGTTTACGAAGCGGAAAACGAGGGAACTATCGTTATCCCACGTTATATAATATACGATAGCCCCTTGTCTACCCCCTCAGACCCACACCACTTGGTCGATTTTCAACAGCGTTAAACTCACGCGAACTATAACAATCCATTCCCGCGGGGTTCAATGTTCGGCACCGGAGGGCTCACTACTATCTCCGTATTTTATTTTTGTTCGTCCTTTTTTTTTTTTTTGTCCGACTATCGCTTTCCCGCTCACGGTGAATTTTTATTGCCAAATCTTCGCGCGGCCGAAACTCGAGGCCGAGTCGTTAACCCACTCGCGAGCGTTCGCCCGTTTATCATCTGCCCGCACTGGACCGAACGTTTTGTAAATAAAAAAAAAAAAAAAAAGAAGAAAAGGTATCTGCGAATCCGATGCTGCGTTGGGTAGGACAGAGATATACAGCGTACGTACATATAAGTTGCAGTACGTATAGTATACAGGGTGTGTCTTTAATGTTGCATAGGGTTGGTACAGTCCGATACGGTATAGTCGCCCAAGTATTTTGAAGATAAATCGTCTCAGAAAGAATATTTAAGAATTTTCGGTCTCAAAAAGAGTCTCGGCAGGATTTGAAGTCTCGGAAAGAGTCTATTTAAGATTCTATCAGTCTCAGAAATAGTCTCAACAAGACTTACAGTCTCAGAAACACTATTAGCAACACTCAGAGTCTCAGAAATAGTCTCAGCAACACTCAGAGTCTCAGGACCAGACTCACCAAGACTCAGAGTCTCAGAAACAGATTGAGCAGGATTCGGAGTCTCAGAAACAGATTCAGCAGGATTCAGAGTCTCAGAAACAGATTTAGCAGGACTCAGAGACTCAGAAACAGATTGAGCAAGACTCAGAGTCTCAGAAACAGATTTAGCAGGACTCAGAGTCTCAGAAACAGATTCAGCAGGACTCAGAGTCTCAGAAACAGATTCAGCAGGATTCAGAGTCTCAGAAACAGATTTAGCAGGTCTCAGAGTCTCAGAAACAGATTGAGCAGGACTCGGAGTCTCGGAAACAGTCTCAGGAAGACTCAGACTCTCAGAAAGACTCATAGTCTCTTAAAAACACTTTGAGTCTCGGAAAGTATTCGCGTCAAGTTGTACTAAATGTTTGATACATTTATGTTACACCCTGTATACATACGTGCTGGACACGT